>OZ007597.1:4816840-6016840 GCA_963931845.1 Maratus michaelseni | reverse complement strand
TAATATGTGTCTTTGTGTAGAATATTATAGTGAACATGGTATTTTCAGGTACTTTAATATGTTTTAATAAATTTACAATCAGCAGAAAAAGAAAAAAAATCTTATCTATTTATATTATTAAAAGAATTTTCAAGTTTCTGTTCAATAGAAAACATATAATTTTTTTTTTTTTGATTGATCATTTATAAACATATGTAGACTTCCAGCCTTTATTATCTGTATTTTGTGCTTTCAAACGTTGTGAAACAAACATAGATAAAAGTTGAAAGATATTATAGAATAAACAACAGTAGTATTAATTTATCAAGCATAGTAGAGCAAAAATTTTGGCTTACTTAATCTAAATAACGTGAAGGTCGTTTAAATTTTTCAAGAATAAAATTTCAACATTGATTTACATCAATGATAGATCTTATTTTTAATCAGCTTACCATAGTTTAGATATACACAACATTACATAAATTAAAATTGTTCTAGAATAAATATAATACATAAGAAAAAAATCACCACATTGCTTGACTATTTCAAAGAATTCTTATCAGATCTTTAGATATTACGATATATTTTTTTTTTCAAGACAATATATTAAAAAAAACTTTTAAATAATAAAGTATAGTTATTTAGTAAGGTACATTTATACCATCGGTAAAAATATCATGCATTAAAAAGTAAAGTAATATCACTACAAGAGCAGAAGTGAATTCTCAAATGAAGTTGCTTTTCATGATATTGAATTTTTTACTTAAAGATTTGCGATTAAAGAACATTACTTCTAAATTAGAAGTAAGCTAGGGATTTCCCCTTATTTCTTATTACTGACTTCTCCTATTACTTAACATTTAATCAAAGTAATTAACTGCAAAAGGATAACAATGTTATGTGGTTGATAGACAATAAAGATGATCATTTAAAAGAACAAACACATTTATTAAACATTTAAAGACAAACAATAAATAAAAATGAATGTTTCAAAATTATATTATTTTGTGATACTTTATATTTAATTGAAATAATAAAATACAGCTCACAGATGCAAAATATTTACATCTTGAGATATTAGATTAAGATAGCTGTTTGCAGAGTGTGTGCTTCTGGTGTCAGTAAAGTTCATTACCATGATGATATAGAACGATCACCACAAAGTCTGTAATTATTATACAAACCGATTTCCGACTTACTCTTTTCCTGAATTCCAATAAGCTTTATCCATCGCTGACATCTAAGGGAGACATAAGAATTCAAATTTGAATTAATATAAATTATGAGCATACAATTTGTGGATATTTACAGGTTGAATAGGGGAGATTTACTTGATGAAATTTTATCATCTTCTTAGGAATACTAACGATTTAAAAAGAGAGAATTTTTAAAACGTAAACTGTTGGCATCTGACGCCTACTTTCTGATGGTGAAAATCTTGTTTTAATAATTATATTAGGTAATGAGTAATCACGCTTCTAAATTTCCCCCGTAGACTAACATTAGATTTCATGATCGGGAGTTTCAGTGAAGCAGCCCCTTAATAATGCATGTGTTGTTACTTATACATGCCATATGTACATCGTATACACATGTCATATACGACCTGTACTTAACAAATTTAATAAAATCTAGTAACGAAGAAAACATTTCGCAGGTTAAAATATATATATATATATATATATGTGTGTAATTTGACAAAACACAAATTTTTATTTTATGAATTGAGAAAAATTTAGAATAACATATAATTAAATTCAGAAAGATAACATAAACTTCCTTTTGTAATATAATCTCTGAAAAAAAAAATAATGCTGTAAAGGCCGAATTAACTGGCATGTCCGAGAAAGCAGTTGAGTGCTATAAAATGGTTATCTGATGATTGGGAGGGGGGGGGGGGGGGGGGGGGGGGGAATTCAACATTGACACCATGTCAAAAAAAATATATATATATAATTTAACAAATTACAATAACCATTAGGAAAATGTTCCGAAAGCTTAAAAAAATGCCTGCCAAGGTTGCAGGTTATGATTTCGCCCACATCATCGCAAAGCTTATATAAGCATCCTAGATACGCATATATATAGTATATATATATATATTCCAAACACTCCTATATATGCCATATACATCATATACACATGTCATATATATACGTCATATATGCATTATATATGACTATAACTTGGCCATATACGTCAAGAAATGTTATATATATATCATATATTATTATAATGCCATACATGCTTTATAATTTGGCGATAAATCTTGGTCGCTTGGCGATACATCTTTGGAACCCGTGATAACATGAAAGTACCCAAATTTTAATCATATCAGCATAAAAATAATACAGAAATAGGGATCTGTTTCATACTTTAAATGTTTAAAAAACGAGAGAAAAGTATGAGCATGTCAGGAATTGGCACAGACGCACCATGTTGAATTTTTTTTTCTCGCCAATTTGGCGAAAACTTTGTTTTGGAATATTAGTTACAAATAGTATGCAATAATAGCACGTGATTTTTTATTTCAATATAAAAATAAAATATAATAAAAATAAATAAATGGTAGTTTGATGTAAATAAATATGTTACTGTGATACTTTTCTATTGATAAACATAGTAAAAATAATTTATAGAATAAAAATAAAAATAATTAAACAAAATAATCGGTTTACCATGTGAGGCATAAAATTGCCATTTTGTTGCAATTGCGCCAACATGGTTTGTATATAACATCTGTGCCCAGGAATTTTAACATAGTTGAGCAGAGAAAAGTATTTTTTATGTAAATCGCCTTAATGATAAACTGTTAATATTGATAAAATAAATATTTGCATATTAATAATTAGTAATAATAGCTGTTCACAATATATAGACACAGAACTTCAAAAACAAATTCATTTACATAATATGGGTTATTTAACCAATGTGGAACAGATGCTTTACACTCACGCAAACATATAAACATAAGTTTGGCGACTTTTTGGTTGGCGCGATTTTCAAGACCGCGCCAAACGAATAACTTAATTTTAATACAATGGCTAGGTTGCCATTAAAGGAAAAAATCCCCTAAATTTGGCGACTTTTTTTTCCTTTTTTTAACCGATTAATTTTTTTTTTCTGCGTGAGTGTAAAGCATCTTAGCCACCAAGGTTAAATAAACAGTAAAATAAAAAAATTGAATATACAAAATCGTATCTTAATCTCACTTCTCTAGGACCAGATTTTGGATCTTAGCGAGTATCGCCAAAGTTAGAAAGATTTTTTCTCGCGTATATTTTGCAGACCACTGCAGCATCTATACCAAATATATATATGTAGGGTAGATGTGCCAGTAATGGACACCTTTAAGGAATTTCGGTACTTTTTGGTTAGCCGGGCGCCAGTGATATATGTACATATATAAATACATATGTATATACACACACATATATATATACATACATATATGTATATATATATGTATATATATGTGTTTGTGTGTATATATATACATGTATATATATCACTGGCGCCCGGCTAACCGAAAAGTACCGAAATTTCTTTAAAAATTATTTTTTAATTAATAGTTATAATTGTTATATTCCACATTTTTTAATATTATATTAATCTACCCACAATATTTAACCATGCTCATAGTCACATTTCCCAATGTGAATCGAAATTTAATTGTAAATAACAGAAATAAATCAAAACACTGGAATATTTTTTAACACAAATATAAAAAAAAATGACCTGGCCCGGACATTTTTCGTCCAGTTGGAAATTTACAACTTGTATAAATCAAAACAGCCTAAATTCCAGTAATGGACACCCCACAAAATGATATGATTCTATTTAAAACTAGAATTTAAAGAAAGCATATTAATGAAATAAAAAAGGCTGAATTTTCATTGATTATTTTTTTACAAACCAAAAATGTTGAAGGTGGCCCATTACTGGAAGGCGGTCCATTACTGGCACATCTACCATATATATATATATATATATATATAAACACAAAAATATCCGATATTTTCAAAATAAACAATGTATTGACGATTATAAATATTTTCAGATATTGCAGTTTAAACTAAAATAAATCAAACCAAGAAAAGATTATTTCAAATGAAAATTTAAATAATGTATATCTAAATTAAACAATTTATCTTTCAGTGGCTATTTCATGTAAATAATATCTCGCATAATTATTGGTTTTACATTTAAATTATCAACTTCAAACTAGGAAAATATATTTCTAGCTCTAAAAAAGGGCACAATTAATAACAGTTGAAAAATTCATTTACACTTATTTGACTTAAAATATCATACACAGTATTTTGAAAATAAATATCAAGTATATGAAAATAGCGAACATCATGATATTTTACACATACAGTGTCTCACATAAGTGATGGGACACTTGTGCTTTACAAAAGGAAACTAATCAAATAAATTAAAAAAACATGTACACATTTTTTTTGTGGGTGTGTTTCATACTTAAATTTAGTAAAGATTATTACATAACATACATTTTGTCAAAGTATTAAAATATTAATTTAATAAAAATACAAATGTTTAGAACGGAGCAAAAAATAGCTCACATAAGTGATGGGACACCATTATATATGCAACAAAAATCGCCTGAAATAAGCAATAAAAATATTTTTTGGGGTTTTATTTTTACTTAAAAGCAATTGGCAATAATTTATAAAATCGTCTGCAGTATTTCTCTCCAGTTTGTTTTGGAATTTTTGTGTTTTTTAGCTCTGTGTAGTCATGAATGCTAAACGAAAAGAAACTTCGCCTGAAATTCGAAAATTAGTTATTAATTTGCATATTGAACGTGGAAAATCTATTAGAAAAACTGCTGAAACAGTTAACTTGAGTCGTTCAACAGTTTTCAATATCATTAAACGATATAAAAAGAATCATATGATTCAGGATAAAAGAAGACCTGGCTGACCATCAAAGCTATCCAATGGAATAAAGCGAATTATCGTTCGAAATATTAAAAAAAATCCAAGAATTAGTGCTTCAAAAGTTGCTGCTGATTTACAAGCATTATATGGAATAATTGTTAATCCTGAAACTATTAGAAGGGTAATTCGATCTGCTGGATATCACGGTAGAGTAACCAGGAAAAAATTCTTCGTAAGTGAAAAGAATAGAAAACTCAGACTAGCTTTCGCAAAATCCAACATAAATAAGAATTCTGATTACTGGAATAAAGTTATATTTGCTGATGAGAGTAAATTTAATATATTTGGTTCTGACGGTAGAATCTTGGTGTGGAGAAAACCCAGGGAAGAACTTCGCAAACAGAACTTGGTACCAACAGTAAAACATGGTGGAGGAGGAGTTATGGTATGGGGGTGTATGTCGTCCGCTGGAGTTGGTAATTTTGTTTTTATTGACAGTATAATGGATCAGTACAAGTATATTGATATTTTAAAGCAAAATTTGAAATCTTCAGCACGAAAATTGAACCTTCATAACGATTTTAAATTCTACCAGGACAATGAACCCAAGCACACTGCTCTGAACGTTAGACTCTGGCTGCTATATAACTGTCCTGAAATAATAAAAAAACCACCACAATCTCCAGACTTAAATCCCATAGAGAATATTTGGCAAGAATTGGAATCAAGAATTCGCAAACACACCATTTCTTCAAAACAACAACTAAAATCGGTGCTTCAAGAAGAATGGGGTAAAATCACTCCAGAAATCACAAAAAAAATAGTCGAATCCATCCCAAAAAGATTAAATCATGTTTTAAAAGTAAAAGGAAATCCAACAAAATATTAAAACCTTTTAAAAAGTAAAATTTGTGGATAAATATTTGATGGAAAAGTAAGTGTCCCATCACTTATGTGAGCCATTTTTTGCTCCGTTCTGAACAATTGTATTTTTACTAAATTAATATTTTAATATTTTGACAAAATGTATGTTATGTAATAATTGTTACTAACTTTAAATATGAAACACACCCAAAAAATTTTTGCACATGTTTGTTTATTTATTTTATTGCAGTTTCTTTTTATAAAGCACAAGTGTCCCATCACTTTTGTGAGACACTGTACATATTGGAATTAGCTATTTATTGGAAACAGCGTAATTTTTAAGTACCGAATCGTTAGAAAACTATTACTTTATTTTCAGCCTTCAAAGGTCGAGCTCTGATATAACAACTGTGTGAATAATATATTTATAAATATTAATTACATTTATAAATCTGCATATCAGAGACAGATTACATCAGCTCCGCAGTTTTATTTTGAAATCATTTTATGAAATATTTATAACATTTAACCAGTTTAATTTATTTCATATTTGTTTTATTAATTAGTAATTATAAAAGTTGTTTAAAGAAGTTTTGAATTCTAAGGGAAAAACCAATTCCATATCGCCATTTCTTCCGTATACAAACTATTTACAAACCGAAAATAAAAACATTTAATTAATTTAAATTAATCTTACTTGAGAAAAAATTGATTTATATATGAATTATTTAACCAATGTTAAATAAAGAAACAGTAAAATAAAAATAAAAAATTTGAATATGCAAAATCGAAAATCAAAACATAGAACTTAACTTACCCCGTCATTGTGTTGCCATTCCTTCACGACAAATCTACCATCCGCTCGTTGCAGCACTCCCAACCGCTAGATGGCGCTATTTTCAACTTGCGAAAAGTTTCCCATATATCTGACTGGGCTTATTATTTAATGGCTTTGGTAAAAATAGTAAAATGCGGACATCGTTTGGTCCATTCTCGACCGAAAGCAACAACCGTCATCATTATATTTTTAAGCGTGAAGGTTTCGTTATGGTACTTCATTGTAAAATTTGGTAATTTTTGAAATTCATTATTTGAAAAACGGCATAATCATTCGATTTTAAATTTATATCAAGAAAAATACAATTTTTTTCCTTTCTAACGCAGTTTGTCTAACAATTTTGTGATAAATACTTTTTGAGTTATTAATTTTTTCAGTAACTTCAAATGTTTCATTTTCCGAGATTAACCTGTGGCAACGATGGATTGCTGTGACTTTTCATAAACATGAAAAATGATAGAGATTGAAAGAATAAGCCTCCCTGTGGGTGGCTAAAATAAATATAATGTAAGAATTTAAGGACACAATTGTTATTTTAATTAAGTAACTAACTAATAAATCAGTAAAACATAATGAAAAATACACGCAAATGTCGAATTAAAAACCACTTGATGACATAACAAACACGTGTAATGCTTCTGACATCAAGTAAATGGGACTGCATTTTTGGCGTTTAATCTTACAGTTTGGCGATGTTTTTTGTTATGAAAAGTGGTCGACGGGATAATAGAGAAGTACCGGTTTTTCTTATAATACATGGTTTGTATATAGATTCGAGGGGAAAATTATATTACTTTCATAAAAATGTATTTGGATGGTTTCTTGTTAATACAATCTTGCCAAGGCTGTGGTTTTCCTATTAGACTTAATGTTAGCTATATGCTCCATTTTTCTGCAACTAAATTTCCTCATGCCAATATAGTAATTCATTGATCCGTTTTCTTAGGATCGTTTATGTTCAATTTAGAGATAAATCAAGAGAATCTTAGAATCACCATGATTTTATTCAGAAAGGACTATCAAGCCATAACCAACCAGTAATGTCGGGAGGGAGGGAGAGATGTGAAAATTTTTGTGCGACCAACATCTTTTAACAACAAATATTTCATATATAAATTAAATAGAGTAAAGCCTGTGAAAGAAAATGAACCTGTCTATAAAAAAAAGTCTATAACGTAGCCAGTCTATAGCGGAACTTTTCTATTACAAAATTCGTAAACAAAAGAAAAGAAAAGCATAATCCGGGGAAAATAACACAAAACAATAACGGAAGGTGTACTAGCTAATAGGACAATTATCTTAAAATCTATCTAAAACAAACTATCCCCATCCTGTGGGATTTGTTTTTCAATGTTTTACTTTATTTAATGCAAAACATAGATTGCATCCGACAACTCATAAAAAAGTCCTCCGGCCTGTACCGGCAGGAAAAGGTAGCTTTCCTATATCTTCGTTTTAAAATTTTAGCTAATGTTACTCGAAAACAGCAAGTTAAAATGCAAAGAAACCGTTTACAAAAGATTCGTTTACACTGAATTTGAATAAGAAATTCGCCAAATTATTGAGCTATAGCCAAGTTGGCTTCATTTATGAAGACTTATTTTTGTCGCCAAATTTGGCGAGATTTCGCCAATTGTCGCCAAGTTTGGCGAGAATTTGGCGCTAATGGATACGAATATATAGTTTTATGCGTATGATTGGGAAAATGTTTACAACAATGAAAGAAAATAATTTGCGAGAAATCGCGTTCACTAAAACTTATAAATTTATATTAAAATCATTAAAATTACAGACATTACAATACACTTTCATAAAACATTAAAAACATATTAAAATTGGACGTTTCGGATTTACATGGAAAATCCCTCTTCAACAACAACATTTCACTTAGCGTAAATCATAGTTCAAAAATATCAACAAATAGAAAATGCAACGTATCAAAATTTCGAAGTCAAAGTTACAGTTATAATAACACGGAGTATTCATTCGGGATTGCACCTGCTTGACCATTATTGACCATAAATTTATCGTTGGTTTTTTGTAATGTGCTGTTTTGTTTCAAAATGTCAGCCACCCTAGAATTTCAAACTGCTCTATCTCAGCCAATTTTTAAGATAGAGGTAAAACAAAAAATGCTCTGGAATCCTTGTATCAAGTCCTAACACCTAATTAAAAAATAAACTTGATTTTTTAACTTTTTTGTATATTTATTTTAGTTTTAAAATTTTCCGTGGCCGCCATCTTGAAACAAGATGGCGGACCAAGCTGGCCAACGAACTCGGTCAAGGCATTGGTGAGCTTAATACACACAATTAGTTTCATCCAAATTAATTTATAAATACGAGCGTTATCGTATCAAATTATTTTCATTTTTTCAATTTTTTTCGATTTTTTTTATTTTTTTTTTCGAATTTTCTGGATTTTTTTAATTTTCCTTTTTCTGTATCCTAAATACTACCTTTATTCCTAATTTGAATTTTCTAGCGCAACAAAATCGGATTGTCTTCAAATTTTCGGTTTTTTTCAATTTCTTCGATTTTTTCAATTTTGCTTTCGATTTTTTTGGTGTTTTTGATGTTTTTTTTTTCTGGATGTTAAACACTACCTTCACACCAAATCTTAAGTTTCCAAGACTACAAGATCGTATTATTTTCAATTTTCAATTTTGATGGAATTTGTTGAATTTTCGAATGTTTTTTTTTCGAATTTTCTGGATTTTATAATTTTTCCTTTCTTTGTATCCTAAACACTACCTTTTTTCCAAATGTCAAGTTTCTGGGGCTACGGGATCTACCCAATCTTTTTGATGACGCGTGAATGAGTGAGTAAGAAGTGACAAAAAATCGAATGTTTGAGTTCATATATCGCCTGAACTAGAAAAGACAGAAAGTTGTAATTTTAAATTTTGGTCCTGTGGGCCAAATACTCTCTATAATTGAAGTTTAAAATTTTTGGGATACTCCAGCGCGGAGATATGGGGGGGTCAAAAGTGCCCTGAGTTGCTTCCAGAAAAGTATGCTTACGGCTGTCCTCTCTCGACTTGGCGGAGGCACTGCCGTGCCTCCAGATAAGTAACATTTTATAACGTCTGCTATTGTTCGCAAAACAACTTCATTTAGTTTTGAAGGCACACCAAATAAGAGAGATTCCACTGCACGTTTAGTAATGGTAAATTTTGGTTTGCTTCCACTCGCACTCATTTTTGCGCTAAAAATGAAAAAAATAATTTGTAAAGCTCAATAAAACGTTTAAAAAATTTTTAAATAAAGATGTAAGGCTTAGAGATGATAAATGAAGTTACACTAAACATTTTAAATATAAAAATGTCAAACGAGATTACCAACTAACACTGTAAATGTACAATTTATGGTAAAAACCTAATATGAAAATATAAAGGTCGTGGTAGAGCCCTGAAGGAGTTTTTCAAAATTCATAAAATTTTGTATGTATATTATAGGTACTAAAATGCAACTTTTGGCTGCTATCCAAAATCAAAATTCCAACTTTCATTTTTTCACTCCACCCTAATATACACATAATAACAAACTCCAATGGAAAATTACTTGCAGAATCATTATCACAAAAGCCAACCAAAATCTATAAACCACATAAATTCAATACTAGAAAAACAAAACTATATACATTATATATATTTGTATTTATGTATGTATCTCTATAATAAAACTGTAAGTCATGTGACTGTCCTCAACAGTTCCGGGATGCCGCATCGCTCTTTCATATGCCAAGCGGCCATTTTTATTCAAAATTATTTTTTCGAATAAACTGCATAAAAGTTACATTTTAAGAAAGATCGTTCAAAATAAATTAATATTTGAGAGATGACTTGCGTTCAATTATGTATATATTCTGCAATAACTTCAGTCGAAAGATTCGCAGTTCAAATTCTCTATTCATAAAAGTAAACAAAAAAAAAGATTGATTCGTCGTGAACATTTAAAATATTAAATCATGGAGGTAATCATTCGCAAAGCAAGTTCTCCGCGAATGAATTTTTGGACCGCTGCCTCGCGTCAAAAAAATAATTCGCACCAGTGAGACAATCAAAGTTTACCATAATTATGTGCTATACAACTCAACTTTCGGACCTTTTCTTGACGTAAATTGAACTCATGTAATAATATTTAATGAATCAGATTTTTAGCATTTTTAAAATCGCTAATACAGCTTTTATTTATCGCGTGTACAAATTAGAAATGATACTTTGATTTTGAAATCAAATGTTTTGATTTATGATATTATTTCTTATTTATTTATTTATTTTTTCTTTTAAATGAAAAGTGTGAAGTATTTTAAATTTATGTAATATAAGCATTTTAGATTAAAGTTAAGTATTTTAAATGAAATGAGTGACAGGTTTATAATTTAAAATTAAATTAATTGTAGTATGAATGACGGTGATGGGAACGATATTTGGCGAATTATCATCTGCTCCCGGCTAACAAAAATACTCATAATTAAAAAAAAGAATAAAAATAAATAAATGATAGTTTGTTGTAAATAAATATTGATATACATATCAAAAATAATTTATAGAATTAAAATAAAAAATAAAAGTAAATAAACAACAATTTCCATAACAAAGTTTTCGCCAAATTGGCGGGGGAGGGGGGGGGGAATCGCGCCAACGTGCGTATGTGACATTTGTGCCCAAAAAATATGCGAAATGCTACCATGATCGCAAAAGTTCATGATTTGTCTATTAGAATCTTCCGATTTGGCGAAGGATTAAGGGAAAATTAAATTATGAATAAATGTAACGTGTTGCAATGTTTAACATACATTTAAGGGAGACCAAACTGGTCGCCAGTGGCGGCTAGTATATATATATATATATATATATATATATATATATATATATATATATATATATATATATATATATACACTTCATTGGCGCCTTGCTAACCGAAAAGTACCTCAAATAAGCGCCCAATAAACAAACGGAAGAATGTTGCCATTAAATCTCAAAAAAAAAAAAAAATAATAATAATAATAATAATAATAATAATTAAGAAAAGCCCCATTTTCTAAAGTATCATTTATCAGTAACTTTTAACAATAAAATTTACAATATATTAATGAAAACAGAATCAAAAATAATCTTGGATATTTATTTATTTACATCATTTCTCTTAATTATGGAAAAGGAATATAATCATCTTGATTATGTAAAGGAATGAAGAAACCATACAAATAAATTAGACTTGAAAACATTAAAAATCTCCTTTTTCTGTAGATTGATTTATTATTGTAAAAAAAATTCTTCATCTGTACATATAAATTGATTAGCTTAAAACAATAGATGCGTTTCAGAAGATATGGATTTAAAACGAACAATGATTAAAGAAGACATTTTAAAAATTTTGAACAAAACATTTTAAAACTTTTTTTTAACGTCGAATTTCGACGGTGCGTTTGGGGAGAAGCAATTCACATGCGCATAGGAGCTCATTCGGTTGCATTATCACAGGGGGGGGGGGAATGTGTGCCTTATTTAATATGTTCTTTTATAGACTGAATATGAGATGAACGTAGGGATATGCTATTTGTATGATACTTCATAGGTCCATAAAATTTTCTTTCTTGAGGTGGGGAATAGGGTGGTAATGTCAAACTGATTTTTATTTTGTTTACGGGTTGTTTGTTTGGAGTTTGCATCGGAAATAATAACGTAATTCACTGGGGGAAATTTTTTTTAAATAAAATATTTGAAAGATTGTTTCATAAGCACCCCTACTTATGTAATAAAAAAGCTTATTTTGCTAATATTGCTATTTTAATTTTTTCCGTCAAGTTTTGACGGGTACCATCTAGTATTTTTTTAAAAGTTAAAATTATTTACATATTAGGAAAAGTATTTGAAAGTTAACAAAAAGTTCATATATATGTATGCGTGTTAGAGGTCTGTACTGGCCGGGGCTGGCCCGAGCCAACGCTCCCTAGATAAGAAAGCCATGACACGCGTCACGAAAACGTCACACAAAGCAGGCAAAACAAAATTGTTCCCAGGGAGTCTCGAGTAAACAATTTGTTTTGTAAAAATACTAATAGCGATAATGAACTTCTGTTAACGGAATCTTTGGAAATATACTTTAGTAGGTTATAGAGAAACATTTTCAAAAATCTACATTTTTTTTTTAATTATACAGTGATGTGACGATTTGTGCACATACACTGACGAGGAAGTTACGTTGAAAAACTCGCCATAATCATCATACCACAGTAAGGGGAGACCACTATCATTCGCACAGCTTAAGTGTAGGGAATTTAATTATGAATAAATCTAAAAGAAAAGTGATCGTATTGAACCTGGGCTTACGCCTGTAATTAAACACGATCATAAAAGGTTACACTAATGAAGGATACTTAATTACAAAATAAATCATTGCGCTGTGTTTTGAAGAGCGCAGTCCTTGTGGGCGAAATTCCCTAACCGCTGTTTTACCGATTTTTTTAGAATTAGCTTTAAACCTATCTTGTAAACAGAACATCTGAAATTAAACAATCCTATATTTAATAATACTGATGCCTGAAAAGAAAATAGATTAATAGATTGAAATACTAATACTAATGAAATACACAATATATAATTCTAATAATTAATTTTATTATAAGGGATATGTAAAAGAGAACCATTACATAACAAAAGTATATAAATTATTTACAGAAAGTAAGATTACAATTTATTGTCTAATATGACAACAGATTAACATTTTATCATAGCTTAGTTTGGACTTCATTTAGTTCTTTCAATTGTTTTCTCAATTTTATTTATTATATTTAACTTGTATTAATTTAATTATAAATTATCAACTGCGTTTTCTAAGTTCAGCTTTGCTTTTAGTCTAATATTTATACTTATTATTTTACTTAACTTATCTACTTTTCAAACCATACTACTTAATAGCTTTGCATAATTTTGGGAAGTCAAAATTCACACATTAACAACATTAACAAAAAGTGTTTCACAGTTTAAAAAATATGTAATGCATTGGACTTTACCCACGAGTGGCAACAACCAAGTCTCTGGGGGTAATTTTCTTCAGAAAAAGACTGGTTATGGGACGAAGAGGAAGCTGTGTTAAATGTTCTTCACGCCTATTGGTGTTTTTCTTCTCTTTACCCGCAGATGACGTGACATGGGTAAAGTCCTTTACCTTAGTATCATTGTTTGACCAGCAGAGCGTAAGTCCCTGAGGATTCAGCCTCTTTGTTCGTGACTCGTTGTTTCTGCACACTTAGTTGTAACTCGTAACTGTTCATTACGCTTTCACAGTTCCTTCAAATATGGCACAAATGGATCTTTTCAATGTCTCACTACTTAAACGTTTGGGTACTGGCATTCTACTTCTGTGTTTTCTTCTAACATTTGGCTCTTCGTAGCCGCCTTGCAGCAAAGCGGGCATGGATTAAGGTATTCTTGGAGAAATCGCTGCTGCTTGTAGTTTCTGCTGCTACAAATCAAAGTCCAGGTTCTTTCCGTAATTCGTCGCTGGTAGAGGGTTCCCAAGTCTCGCATTTCCCTCGGAAGTTGTCATATTTTGTAGATGATTCTGCCTCTTCTTCGCTCGTTGCTTTTCTGTTTACTGCTTTTTAGTACCCTGCTACATATTCCTCCGTCTCTATTTTGCTGATTGCTCTTAGCTGACTAACTTCATTACTTCTTCTTATCTGGCTGCTTTTAAAACGGACTTAGTTACTACTTACTGCTCCATATCTTCTAGCTAACTTCCCAACGAACACAGAACTTTCGGGCCACTGATGGCTACGTTAGCTTTGACCCAAACTGTCAGATGGAGGGCCGCTATCATTGGCCGTAATGGCAACTTAAAAAAACTGTCACGCTGGCCACAATGTGGCCGCAACAGAATTGGCCAGAAATACAATAAGATCCCCATAATTAGGCCACTAACGGTTAATCATAAATGATAGATAGCCTAAAACTGGCCACAATTATACTTTAAATGGCAATTATTAATGGAAACTTGCCATAGCTAGGCCATTAAAAATCATAATGAATAAAAGCTAGCCACAAACTTGCCGTAGCAACGCCATTTGTGGTTTTCAAGAATTAAATCCAGCCCAAAACTGACCATAAAAATGCCTTTTATGTCTTTTATAAATGTAAGCTAGCCAAAACCCAGCCATTGTCACCCAATAAAGGTTATTTAGCCATAAATCAAAATTTATTTTAGAAAATAAAATACTTTTTAGAAGTTTATTCAAATGATAAATTGTTTTTGCTTGAAAAAAGTACTAATATAATCATTTAAGTACACTTTTCAACAAAATTATAAACTCACTTACCTTGATTTTTTTCAAAAATTTTAAAAATACAATGTTTGACATAGTGAATTAAGTATTTGTTTATTTTTTCTATTATATATTTTAAAAATTTATATCATATGCTATTTTTAAATTATTGCATTTCATATAAATTTTAAAAGTATATAATTAAAAGAAATAAACTAATTAATTCACTACGTCAAGTATTCTGTTTTGGAAAATTTTTGAAAAAAAAAATCAAGGTAAGTTGAACTTATAGTTTTCTTGAAATTTGTACCTAAATAATTCTTAGTACTTTTTTTTCACGCAAAAACACTTTATTGTTTAAATAAACTTCTAAAAAGCATTCTTTTTTCCAGAATAAAATTTGAATTGTTGCTTAAATAATCTTTTCTTTATGTGTATTATAGTAACATGATCCGTTATATATTTTATATTTGGCAAATGATAATTAATGTATGTTTTTTTTTTGTTCTTGTTTTGTTTTTTTACTGGTTTTTACAGTCTGTTACCAGTAATTTATGTTTATTCTTTTAAGTATTATTAAATCAATATAATCTGAAACATATTACATCTTTTTGCATCATAACATTTAGATTTTTCTCTCACAGTTTAATAGTCAAACTTTAGAAAAAGTACATTATTTCAAACTTTACAAAATCCCTGAGAATTATTTTCAGTAATTTTAAATGTCAACAACATTTTTCTTAAATTTTATTACACTCTTTTCCATTAAAAATATAATAAATTATAACATCGTGTAATAATATACCTTTTTAAATGCTAAAAGGCATAAAATAAAGAGTAAAATAAGTTTTATTAGACTCTTGACATGTTTCGGATTCATTGCAGCCATTATCAAAACAAATAAGAATATTATACAATTGCACTATTTTTGAAGTTAAAAATTAAATGATGGCGTTTTAAATAATAACTTCAAAGAACGTGCAATTGTAGAATATTCTTATTTGTTTTGAAAATGGCTCCGATGGATTATATTGGAGCCGAAACATGTCAACAGTCTAATAAAACTTATTTTACTGTTAATTTTACGCCTTTTAACAACTAAAAAAATGTAAGAAACTCTATTCCATTGTTACTGTCACTGAATTTTTCTTGAGTATAAACTGGTAAATTTTTTCACCCAGAAGGAGAAAACAAAATCATTTTCTTTTTAAAGCCATATTTCTTATATTTAAAGCTAGGCAAACTATTTTAAAGAATAAATTGATAGATATTTATAATGCTTAAAAATAATTTACGCAATAATAATAATAAACTACTGAATTGAATTTTACACTATTTTTCCGAAAATGAAAATATGTTTAAAGCATTCTTGTGTATTATTAAAACGTAAAATATAAACATTCTAAATGATGCAAAATCAGATTATATTGAAATTAATAAACATGTAACGAATAAACATAAATAAGACTTACAGATGGACAGAATATTTTCATGCTACATTCGACATTGAAATGGAGCGTCTGCTCACTGCTATCTGCTTTCCCAAAATGACACTCCGTACCGTACACCTGAATGACAGAGCAAAAAAGAGGCAGGAAATTCCAGGAAAAGTCTCCATCTCTCTTATCGCAACCCTGAAATCGGCTTGACCTTGAGCCGCTTGCTGGTCTAAAAACTTGCTTACTTGTGACTGAAACAATTTGTTTCGGGAAGGGGGTGGGGGGGGGAGGGGGCTTTTATGAGCCAATGCCTTGTACAATAAATAAAAATAACTTTTTTTATTAAATCATATATTCTTCAGAATATATGATTCGATATGATATAATAGATATTCTTTTTTTTTTTAAGTCACTTGAAAAAAAAAATATTTTTTTTAAAGAAAAATTAAGATATACTGTGTGAATTTTTAAACAACTTGATACAATTTTCAGTTTTCACAAAAAACATCCATTTTTTTCTTTTGTATTTATTTTCTTTTAACAATTATTATTTGATCACCATTACATGGAAAGTACTTTTTCGCAATCGTATTTCATGTTAGAAACAAATTTAAAATATTATAATACGGGAAAACGGAGCTGTAATTGGGGGTGTATACAAAGGTAGCATATACTTTTCACTTGTTCTTTATGGGTGAATATTATTCTGTTGAAACTGAAAATAAATATATCAATAAATTGACATTTATCATTAAAAATTTTATTACATATCTATATAGTAAGTATGCTTAAACAGTGCAGTTTATTCCAATTAATTTCGTATCGTTTAAAAGGGCATATGGAAAATTAAGATATACTGTGTGATTTTTTAAACAACTTGATACAGTTTTCAGTTCTCACAAAAACACCCATTTTTTTTCTGTTGTATTTATTTTCTTTTAACAATTATTATTTGATCACCATTACATGGAAGTTCTTTTTCGAAATCGTATTTCATGTTAAAAACAAATTTAAAATATTATAATACAGGAAAACAGAGCTGTAATTGGGGTGTATACAAAAGTAGCAAAAGTAGTAATATGTTTGTTATTAATTTTTGTATCTATTTATCTTTGCAATTAAAAAAATATATGAATTGAAATTAACATATATTCAATTTCACTGTAATGTGCTTATAAAAATTATTTATGTACATATACATATTTTAGACTCAAGACGCTTTTACTTGTAATTTATAAAAAATCCGTAAAAGTTAGAAAAAAAGTTATCTTGCATCACATTTAAAACTTTCATCTAATGACAGATTTTAAATATCGAAAATTATGTTGAAAAGAGTGAAGGAAAACATATTTTATATCTTATAACTAATGTATCAAATACATGGCATTAGCCCTTTTCTTTTTATTTGATGCCAGGCTTTTATACCCTTGCCAGAAACACATCTTCAATGGCTGCTGGACACTGATAATCAATTACTTTTACTTTCGCTCGCCCGTTATCAATGAAACAGTGGTCAGCGGATGTTGTGGTGTGTCATTTAAAATACAACGGTGGCTGGGTACAAATGGCCCCAAGTCTCTTTGGCCTTAATGTTCACAGAAGGTGGCCACATATCTTGTGTTTGTTGGGTTAACTCTGTCTGGAACATAATTGACTTGACTGTCACATATTTTCTTTTTAACTTCTCTCGAGCTTTCTTGTGCAACTCGCTTTCTATAACTGCCTTTTCATAACTGCTGACTACATCTGACTTAGTTAAATTTCCTCTGTAACTACCCCTCTCTCTCTTTCTCTTTCTGTGGGTTGGGCCTATTTTCCTCGTTGTTACGTCGCGGACCCATAGTTGCATGTTTATTGGATCTTTTCCTTAATTACCGTAATTCTGTCACTGTCAAACAATTTTTCTCTGTACTGGCGCCTTTGTTGTTGTTGTAATTGGGAATTCATTTCCTGTTGCATCATCCAAAACCCCTTTTCTTCTCAAAGTTTTGAAACATAAAAAGCATCTACGCAATGTAGAGGTAGGAATGTGCTCTGTTTAGCTGAAAAGAGACAATGAAACTGGCGCATGCGCGCAACATTGTTTTTTTTTTTTTTTTGTAACTGTTCTTGAATATTTTTATTAGAACTTTAGTTTGAACTCTAACTTTTAGTTTAGTTTGGTTTATGATTATGATTGTTAGAGAGCGTTTTTCGCTCAGTTAAAAAGCTGTAAATAATGATTTGTATTCGTCGAGATGTGATTTGTTAATTAAATAGTGATGTGTTTAATAATCTCTGCAATTTTATTTTGAGACAAGTCTTTTCGTCTCTCAAGAATGTTTGTTTTTGCTGAAATATAAGGAATTATGAACAGCCGGAGCCCCGATGTCCCGATTGAAATTTAGAGGTAAGAAAATTTATATCTTACCAATTTTATTTAGAAATCAATTTGGATTAAAATTGATTATTTACATGTTGACAACTGTGATTGAATTTAGTAATATAGGCAGTCGGAGTTGTCACAGTTGTCTTTACTTGTCACTAGGGATGAATAAATTGACTTTCTCTCAGTGGCATATCATCCTTTTTTCTAATTTCCCATGGTGAAAATGACCTTCTTGGAGGGTCCTTGTTAAAACATTTTAACCCCTTAATCGTCGCGCCCGATACATAGATCAGTTTCAACCACGTGATCGCCAGCCCACCAAAAGTTATCAACCAATCATAATCGTGGATTTTTAGCCTGTATTACGAGCCAACCAATCACAATCCACCATCTTTGATGGGCAAACAAAAAACAAAGCTAGTTGCTAAGGTGGTTGCTAGGGTGTGACGTCAGTTGAAACTGATCTATTCACGGGCAGTGTAGACTACTTATTTTTATTCAGATGGTTTGATTAACACCAGTTTTTTAAATAGTGTAAAGTGGCTTTATTCTCCCATTATTTTATCTGCGATTAAATACGACGAATATTTCTACTTCATAAAATTGGTGGCAATCAAGCAATTTGAGTTTTAAAAATGTAGTCTACACTTATTGGGCGCAACGATTTAGGGGTTAATTGGCATTGGCTCAGTACTTTTGTCTTTTCTTGCACCTGCCCAGCTCACAGATTATAATCTGTGGCCCTGCTTAGCTAAAATTGAGACTGTCACCTGCTCCACTGATCTCTGATTAAAATGGTACTAAAAATGCCATTGTTATAAACAATATCAATACATATCTAAAATAATAAGAATAAGAATACCTTACCTTACAATCTTTTACATTAAATCTCAACAATATTTCGTAATATAAAATATAATTCTTTGCTTTTCAGCAAAGATGCTGTGAAAGTGCATGCTATTGTCATGTCTTCTCAGCATAAGGCTTCAAATGTTATGATGTTTTTCACCATCTTTTTCTTTTATTCTAAACTACATTAATTTTTTTAAATGTCTTTAAGTCTTACAGTCTATCTATTGCAGTATAAGAGTCCAAGTGATCATTAATGTTGCTATTCTGTATTCTATGGCTTGCGAACGTCTATAATCTAAAATATACTGTAAAATTTCTCTATCTGTAATATCCACTCTTCTGTAATATGATTGGTAGCATACCATTGAAAGCCACCATGTGGCAAGATGTTAAAATTAATTTTTCTGCAATTGTATTTATGCCAAAGCAGTGCTACAATTTGGCCTCAACTTGACGATACCCTGAGTTCTGTAATCGCCGAATGGCAACCACCTTTTACTTCTCACTAATAAACATGTAAACAGTTGAGCATGCTTTTTCGTGAGCTCTGAGTTTTTTTCTCAAATTTTTGTATTCTCGTGTGTTAAAATGTATTTCTAACACATTACACATTATCAGCAGGAGTGCTTCTGAAGAAGTTTTTATATACGTGAGTTACGGTGGATAACAGATAACTACGAGATAGATGAAGCGAAAAACTAGCCATGCGCTGCTAAGTTTAGCTGACAGCATGGATGAATTGAAGATTCCTAAGCTAGATGGAAACCATTATACGGCATGGAGTAGCCGTACGCGTGCTGCTGCTGCGCTAGTGCAAAGGAACTATTCTGAGAGTAAAACGAAGCATGCTTTTGGCAAATCCAGCTGCCGTTCCCAAGCTCTCGAGAACTTATAACGCGCGCGTCTGGTCTACCCAGGACACCACACAGGCACACACTACATTTAAGGGGATGCACCGCACAATGCGCATGACACCCTCTGCAACCCCAAATTGCAACGAGACACTTGGTCGTCACCAAAGAAGGTAGAAATAATTATAAGGAAAGGGCACCTGACATCACTGTTGGTTAAACTACTGTTGGTTTGGGAGAAAAACCTGTTCGTTCTTTACGGCTCCTACAGTACACATGAGATGGAGGAATTTCATTGGTCTATGTTAAACCGGTCTATGATATGATTCGCCTACGTCGCCATGACGTTTCCTGTAATGATAGCTGCGACAAAAATGCAGTGGTAGATTGGTTGATGGAACTGTTTGTTTGTAAACATGCCCTTTCCTTATTTCCAACTTCTTTGGTCGTCACTACAGTTAGACCCAAAGACTAAAGGAACAAACCGCTCTAACGCCGGATTCCCTCGAGAGCCTCAAGTAACCGGACACCCACAAGAACGCGGGGCTCGATACTTAATCTCGAGGTTCACCGACATGAATTTGCTTTCCTAATGCTTCCGGACATCAAAAGCTATAACAGGTAGTGACTAACCCTTCGGAAATCAATAACAAAAGGGGGATCCGTTCGTGAACCAGAGAGGTTGAGGTAACTTCCTTCCTGGACGCATAGACACACGCCCTCACTAAGGCAGGAAGATGACGTGGGCCTCGTGTGAGCCCCCAGAAAGCCTGCTTAGAACTCTAAACCACTTGACCGAACCACCCAGCCCCCGGCCTAGGAACTTTTTCTTACCTTACCTCCCAGCCACTGGTTCTTAAACGCCAAGTCATTCCTGCCCGTACAATGGGTCTGGTACCCAGGAGAAATAAGTACCACTCACGGAAATGGAGGTCCCGCTCAGGAATCAATAACGTGAAAGTTAGTTTTGAGAAAACCTGCTAATCCAACCGTCCGACGCAGAAACCCCTGGCTGTGCACAGGCACTTGGATTTGTTCTCACCTCGGAGATCTTACTTTGGTTTAAACGCCGTCACTTAATTGAGGAGCCTCCGGCCTGGTTCCTCTTGGTCGTCCAATAGAGGAGAGTGGTTCCTAGTCCCTGCCAGAGCAGTAATATCCGAGAACGCGCCACTCGGTGGCTACGTGCCGTGAACTACCTTCTATTCTGATAATCGGGGGAACACCTCCTCCTCAACCGAACCTCGAGAGAGGCTCACAGCTACTACAGTTCAGCTGCAGAGGGACCGAAACAGATGAGGGATCGGATTCCATGCCCTACCTCGTGACCTTAGAAAACGTTCTGATCTACGCGCCACCGTCTGCCAGTACCGAGTGATGCTACACGCACTCACCAGACGACACTATGGAGCCGCAAGTGGTCCTTGCTCTTCAGAGTCCGTGTCTCGTCCCAGATAATTGGTAGATACTGTCCTATCACAGTAGCTAGCCTTTGCACTTAGTCACCCCCCCCCCCCTCGGCCTAAAAGCAAGCACAGGGATAGGCTTACGGAAAACTGCCCCCTCCAGCCACAAAACTCAACTTCGTCCCAAGAACCGAGCTGGTGGCGGGGGAGGGGGGGGAGAGCAAAAACTGTGGCCACCCGAGAGCTCCAATCCTTTGCGACACACCGCATGGAGGTTATGATTCGTCCGTATTCATGCACTGTCGCGTCGTGACGATGCTAGTGCGTGCATTGCTGGGCTCCCGGTCATATACCGTACTTAAGCACTCGAGTCAGGACTTCGCGGAAGATCCTCCGACCAGTAACTATAAGGAAAGGGCAACTGACGTCACTGTTGGTTAAATTACTGTTGGTTTAAGAGAAAAACCTGTTCGTTCTTTACGACTCCTACAGTACGCATGAGATGGAGCGATTTGATTAGTCTACGTTAAACTGATCTGTGATATGATTGGCCTACTTCGCCATGACGATTCCTGCAATAATAGCTACGACAAAAATACAGTCGTAGATTGGTTGATGGAACTGTTTGTTTGTAAACATGCCCTTTCCTTATTGGTATAGTGCCTAGAAGTATTTATACCTACTTCTAGGCACTGTACTGTTGGGAAGCGATCGATCCTGGTTATGGCACAGAATTGGATGAAGAAGAGAGAAAAATTAACGAAAAAGCTCTCACGTTCCTGTTCGTCATTGTAGAAGATAACTTTTTGGATACTATCGTTAGAGTCATCGCTAAGACTTTTTATTGAGGTTGGGAGAGAGGACCTTAAATTGCCAAGTCAAATTTCAGTATTTGCCAACTCATTGAGAAGCAAAAACAAATAGTTATCGCCAATTTATTAGCAGATTTTCAAGTTTGCCAACTAGTTTTATAATTTTTCCAAGTTACCACAATAAGAAAATGTAATACAGTTTTTATTAAATTTCTACTATTAGCTCACACTCTCTCTCTATATATCTTGTTCAAATTTTCAATCGTTAATAAAATATTTTCTATTCATCCATTCAAGTTCAAATACATTTTTTTAAACTTGTACTGGATGACAATTGATGTTAATACAGTTTTTTCAAATATTAATTCATTCATGAAATTTAATTAATTAATTTTAATTTTTATATGGGAGAAAAAAATTTCTCCCATTGTTTTCATAAATGAAATGAAAGATTTTCCTCAAATTAGTGATGCCAACAAAAAATAAAATACCGCAACGATGATTATAAAAACTGTTCAATAAAGATAATGTGGAACATTAATGCTGCACGGGTTTATTTTATATATTTATATAAAAAAAAGTATTATAAAAAAGTTTAATAATATTCCAAATTAAGATTTGTAACTTTTGCCCGTTTATCAGAAATAGAAAGTGTATTATAGTATTTATTAAAGGTTTAAACAAATTTGGCAACTAAGTTTGTAAATTTGCCAAGTGTAACAGTATTCGCGCACATTTAGGGGGTATGCTCCCCCCCCCCTTATCGAGGACTTATCGTCAATTGTACAAGTGTGAAAAATGCATGGACAATTCTGAAAGATACCCATACGAAGTTTGGATTGCTACATACGCTTTAACTACTTAGAGAATTTTTTAACGTAAGAATGAATTCTGGTAAAAACGTGAGCTTCTATTCCTATTTAAGAAGAATTATGGTATTGCATTGTAAGGTATCATCTTGTGGATACGGCTTCACGGACAGAGTAGCCCTTGCAGTGTTGAATTCAGACACTTTTCTCCGGGAGAGATTTCTGTGGCGTAGAGTTCCGGGGGGGGGGAATTTGTACTTTTTAACCATTAAAAGCATAAAATCTCAAATCTTCCGGGGGGACATTTCAATACCCTGGGGGGGAATGTCCCCCCGGGCCACCCCTTGAACTCCCTTGAGCCCTTGATGAGTTGATGGGTGTATCTAAAGAACATGACGGCTTGATATTAAACCTAGAACGAAATGAAGACGCCTTGTCCACAAAAATTGTTAAGTCACGTCTAATAGTAGAAAAGAAGATCGCGCCGCCACAGTGCAGAAAATGAACAAGAAACTGTCTGTGAAAAAACATTAAAAGCGAAAGCCAGTGGAAAAACATGAGAACATGAAACATCCAAGAAATAGAGCAGAGATAATGAAAGAACTCTGTGATTTCCTGTGGTCAATAGGGGCATATTACCCGAAAACGTCCTGTCTCTAAGACTGTATCGTATAACCAAGAGTTTCAAGTGATACACATCAAGCACTATTTAGTGATACTTGTGGTGATAAATCTGTATGTGATTGGTACCTTGATAGCGGTGCTACCGAGCATATGTGCTCACAAAGAGAAAATTTTGTTGATTTGGTATGAATAAAATCACAAGTTGAAATAGAACACTCTGGAAAAATTGAGCTTTAGGAACTAACAATATCATTTTCAGGCCCACAGAAAGTGTGGAACAGAAACCCTTTTCTTAGAAAATGTGTTGTATGTGCGTAATCTTGACAGTAACATCCTCTCAGTTGGAAAAACTGAAGACATAGGCACGACCATTTGCTTTCAGAATAGTAGGTCCACTATTAGAAAGCCAAACCAACAGAACAAAATCTTCCTGACTGCCCATAAATCTGGAAGATTGTATAAAGTTGAAGAACAGCAGGCGCATAAAGGACACATCTCCAAACATGACGAACTCAGGCATACACGTTTGTGACACTCACAAAAATGCAGTGAAGAAGCTTGCCAAGAGAGATGCTTCGAAGGACGATTGTAAAGAAACCCCAAAAAGATGAAAAACCCCACAACCAATTCGGGAAACTAAACATTTCACACGGTTACTAGAACTAATACACGTCTCGGTACCCATTACACCTACATCAAAAGCAGGTTCCAAATATGTTATCACCTTTGTTGATGGACTATAAGGAAAGGGCAGCTGACGTCACTGTTGGTTAAATTACTGTTGGTTAGCAAGAAAAACCTGTTAGTTCGTTACGACTCCTATTGTACAAATGAGATGGAGAGGTTTCATTGGTCTACTAACCGGTCTATAATGTGATTGGCCTACATCGTCATGATAATTCCTGCAATGATAGCTATGACAAAAATGTAATGGTAGATTGGTTGATGGAACTGTTTGTTTGTAAACATGCCCTTTCCTTATTCAAGATATGTCGTGATGAAACCAATGAAGTCATATGACCAAGCCCTTGAGAAATTTATCGAATTTACGAGGCTAACGAAAAAGAAAGGCTACCGTGGTGCTTTACGCGTATCTTTTTTTACAGACCGCGGGAGTCACGTGATGTTCGATTGCAGCAATGCAGGTGTACGAAAAGAGCACACGTCACTCTAGCGGTCTGTAAAAAAAGATAAGTGGAATGCACCGCGGTAGCCTGTCTGTTTCGTTAGCCTCGTCGAATTTATGTATGACGTTGGAACTCTACATGGACTTAAGATTGCCATTTTCCAAAGCGATAATACAGGGGAATATTCAAATAAGGAATTTGATAATTTCTTAACTAAAAATGCAATCTCGAGACAGCTTCACTGTTCCTAGAACCGCACAGAAAAATGGAGTTGCAGAGACGATGAACCATACATCATTTGACATGACTAGATGCCTCTTGTTCAACTCAAACATCTCAAGTGAACTGAGGGTAGATGCAGAGGCTAATGCTTGTTATTTACGCAACAAATGTTCATCTCAAACTATCCATGGAAGAATACGTACTAGAAAAACTTTGTATCTAAAAACCTGATGAAATTGATAATCTAAGAATCTTTAGCTGTAAGGCTTATGAACAAACTGACAAAACACAGCTAAAGGAAAAATTGGGGAAACATGCACAGGAGTGTATTTTTATTGGTTATCCTGAAGGCATAAAAGGATACAAGTTATGGAATGTAGAAGAAGACGTATTTTATCAGTAAAAGTCTGAAACGATAAAACTGTTTTCACATTCAGGAGGATATTTAGGATCCAGTCATCTTGGAAGAGGGTATGAAATCGCCATATGCAGAAATAGGGAGTAAAGTCAAATCAACACTGGGCTTAAGGAGCGCTTACGTGGTCTAAACGCCACGCAAAATCTCCAACTACAAATTAGAAGCAACATAAAGATGAATTTCTAACGATGGTGGTGACAGTGAAAAGTTCCCATTGGTCGAGCCATAAGCCCCGCCTCCAGTAGTCTGCTGCAGTGTTGAACGACGTATGCAAGTCATTCAGGCAATATTAAGTTTAAGTTTAAGTAAAGAAGATAAAGCACAGGCCTAAACAAGGGTACTTTTTAGTTACGTATGAAACATATTACAATAATTACTGAAATTTTCCTAACAATAAGTTGCAGAGCAAATATTTACAGGAAAATTTAGGCGGACATTGCCTTGTGTCTACCACCAGTCAAAGTTTTCCAGGGGTGCGCTCGGATGGTTTAGCCTTCAAAGGGCCCTTTACAACACCATAATTGGTCCACAGCGACTCATAAACAAACATTTCGGCGTTGACTGGGAGTTACACATAGAAATTCCATAACAGATTAAAAATATAAAATTAATAACAAAAGTATTTACAGTTAATTTACAAATTTTTCCTATTATTCCCTTTAGCAAGGGCTACACTAGATACCGGGCTGGCTCGCGACCTACGTTATACACGGCCGGTGCATGACGTTTAAAACGTCACATGAAGTGGATCATTTTTTCACGGCGATTGGTGCAAAACGGGGGGCGCGTCGCTTTGCACCAATCACCGTGAAAAAATGATCCACTACATATGACGTTTTAAACGTCATGCACCGGCCGTGTATAACGTAGGTCACGGCTGGCTCATTCATTATCATGACGTCACAAATGGTGGCTGGCCGTGACCAGCGATTGGTACAAAGCGACGCGCCCATCGCTTTGTGCCAATCGCTGTGTGTCTTTCGGTTTGTCGTTTCGCTTTGTACCAATCGCTGGTCGCGGCAAGCCACCATTTGTGACGTCATGATAATAAATGAGCCAGCCCGGTATCTAGTGTAGCCCTGCTTTAGCGCGGAATTTAGTTAACCAAGGGTTTTGCGCCTAACATCTTGGACAACTATATTCGCATAAAGTTTTTCAAAATAATTTGCAAGTTTTAAGAAGGATTCAATTTTTAACTCTGCTTTGGTCTTGCCCATGATCTCGCTAAGTTTAGAAAAGCTGTTACCGAACTCTTCCAACTGGTACAGTTGTTCTGGCGCCAGTGTCTCCATCTGAGGGGACGCTTTGAGCAATTTTCTTGTTTGGGCAATTTTTAGCTTTTCTTCCTTTTTTGCTATTTCAGCATAACTTTTCCGGTATTGCGCCTTAACAGGTTAGCTTTTGCAGCCTTTATAATTCGCCGGATGACTGCCACCGCAATTTCAACGGACCGGAGGGGGTTTCTCTACATTCTCGCTTTTTTATGGGACATTCGGTAGATTGGTGCGAAGCACCGCATCTAACCGGGGCCTCCGAGATAGCACCAGTATTGAATTCAGGGGGTGGCCCAGGGGGGGGGAGACATTACCCCCCCGGAAGATTTGAGATTTTATACTTTTAATGGTTAAAAAGTGCAATCTCCCCCCGGGAACTCTACAATGTTCCCTCCCCCGGAGCCACAGAAATCCCTCCCGAAGAAAAGTGTTTGAATTCAACACTGCATGGCACTGTTTTTTTTTTACGAATGAGCACACAGCGCCATCTCGGAGACCTCGATCCAACGCACTTCGGATTCACGTTACAATATTTTGCAATGTGAAAAAATTTCTGGCAATTAATGCACTGTGGGTCTTTTCTCGGCGCCCTATAAGCATCAATATCAATCCTAATTTTGAACAGGGATCGAAGATCTACACTGTTAAAAATCTTCAGCTTTTACTGCATAGTCACTCCGCCGCTTTTATAGAATATATCTATTTTGACCAAGGAAAATGCTTCATAATATTGTATAGAAACCGTTTTCTCTAAAAGCGATGGAGTGTGTCTGCAGCAAAAGCTGACGATTTTTTACAGTGCATTTAGAATGTTGTTTACGTGTTAAATTTAGGAGGAAAAGAGGGACATTCTCCCGACTTTCCTGCAGCGCATCTGTGTCGTTTTGGACGCATCGAAACCTTTATCGTTGAGTTCGTTCATAATTTTATCTGGGGCAATGCTTTTTGGTAATCTTCTGACTCCTGAGCACAACTTTGAGTGGTGCTTCTAAGTCCGGCACTACGCAAAATTGGAACTTTTATTCCTTGAGATAGCTCACAATTTTGGCTTTCGCTGAGAAGGTATTAGAATGATTTTCAACCATCTACCCGAAAATTTAGCACTGAAATTTTCCCTCACAATCTTCCAACTTTGCCGTGAAACAAATAACATCCTCAATTTCTAAAACCATGGTTTTAGAAATTGAACCAAACCAATTGAACGAAACTAATCATGCATGATTAGTTTAGGCACAATTTCTTTTTGTTTTAATTTTAGGAGTTTCCACAGCAGAATTTTTGGAACAGATTTGTTACACTCACGCACCGATGTTTGGCGACTTTTTGATTGGCACGATTTCCAAACCCTCGCCAAACCAATTACTTAATACAACAGCCAGATTACCATTCAAAAAAAATCTCCAAAATGTGGTGGTTTTTTCCCTTTTTATAACCGATTAAAAAAAAATGGTGCGTGAGTGTAAGACATCGTAACCGAAATTTTATTAACTGCCTCTTTCGCGGCAGGTTCCTTGCAAGTGACGCTATCTAAAAAGCTCTCGACAACACAAATATTGTCTTCTTCCATGCCCTCGGTTTCAGAGAGATTAACAGAAATGCTTTCTTTTTCAAATTCTACATCGAAATTGATTTCATTACTAGAAGTTTTTTCAGCGCCTGGAACAACCAAATCAGTGGAAATAGAGTTCGTTTTCGTTGTTTTCTTTTTCTTTTTGGGTTTTTTAGCAGGAGTACCGATAATATCCGAAGAATTTGGAACATTCAGGGGAGAACGGATACGCTCCGAAAATTTTGGATCATTGATATCACACCAACATTCTTTCTTGAAAGCATGAGACCAATCGTCTGTCTCGTCAAAAGTTTCCAGTTCGTAATCTGCGCAATCATGGATTGGAGAATAATTACGATGAATGATATAATTAGCTAAAGCTGAATTCGCTGGAATCAGCGAGGGATTTGCTTTAAATCTAAGGGGACATGTGCTGCTGAAAACTAGACATATTACCTGTTTCGTTATGGCCCGACATATTTGCCGGTAACTCCAACCAGAATCGCCCTCAGCTCGAGAGGGCGCTCCGCCAATGACCAGACACACACGCTTGGAAATGGGAATGGAAAGTAATCCAGAAACATGGAGAGATGTTATGATGAAAGAATTGAACATCATCCTTCTCAACCAAACATGAGAATTGGTGCCAAAACCAGTAAATACCAAAATGGATGCAAATGGGTATTTAAAAAAATTAAATGCAGAAGGAGAAGTGATTAAATTTAAAGCTCGTTTGGTTGCAAAGGGCTATTCACAGGTCCCGAGGACGCTGGCTGAAAGAAGCATAAAACCCCCTATTAAAACACTGGCTTAGACATGCCGGTTAAAGGTCTACACGAGCCGAAATGTCCGGCTCGGCCCTTAAAAAAATTACTGTCCCGGGCGGTATAAAAGCTAAAAGTTGATCTGGTCAGTAAAAAAAAAATTATTCACCCGGCACGATATTAAAACTAAAAGTTCGGCACGATCCCGGGCCGTCCAAAGACTTGATTGGTACAGCCCGGTCCGACTGAGTTTCTAGAAAGCATGCCGCTATTTCTGAAGTAACTTTGTCCTACAATTAAAATGATTAATAAAGCACACTTACTTATGCAGAGATTTTATTTTCAAATTACGTTCAAGTATCATGGAATCTATACTAATAAAAGACAAAATCGCTCTGCGTGTGTGTTTGTGTGTCGGCGATGGCTAGCGAAATCTAGCGCACCTAGAGGTCTGAAAATTAGGTACTCCAAGGCCTCTCCTGCTGCACCTGAGCATAAGAAATTAAATATTTTGAAAATTAACCTAAATATTAATTAAAAAACCTTTAAGCATCCCATCAAAAAACTCCTTAAAATGCGCTTCGAAAATGTCTATTACTTACCCATCATACGTAGTATAGGGTAAGTCTTGTAATCGTTTTGAAAATCGAAAAAAAATTTTTGACGGATTTACACGTTTCAGACACTGGAAATTCCGAAAAACATATTTTTAGAAAAAAAATTTGCCGTCCGTCTGTGTGTGTGTCTGTAAACGCTCTATCTCCCGAAGAAATTGAGATAGAGACTTGCAATTTGGTGTGTACTTAGTAAGTAATAATGGGAAGAAGCCTATTTCATTTCAAAAACCTCGATTAACCGGAACAATTTTTTTCGGACTCTCGAAATATTCGTTCTGATGAAAGGTATATAAAAATTTTCGAAATTGTTTATTTTAAGAAATAAATATAAAAGACAATAAAAAAAAATAAATTTTGCATAAAGCATGAAGTCGATCGGATAATGAGTTGCCGAGATATTTGTAATCCTATTTTCCACACTCTTCGATTTTTCATGACCCTGTATTTCATCCAAATTTCACTTCAAAGATATATTCTAATTGGAAATTTGACGCTTAATCAGATGCAATAAACCGCTAGTTAATAGGATTATTATTTTTGGAGTTATAAGGATGTTTCTTTCAAGCAATTCAGTAATCGAGCCTTTAAAGTTTGTGACGTCATCAAGCCACGATTTTATTTGAATTGCAATGCACTTTATAAGTAGTTTACACATGTTTTATTTTAATATTTTACATTATGCATATCCATGATGGGTAAGTATTACGGTGGCACCCAACGACTAGTTTTTATCGTAACCGCAAAAGAAATTATCGTTTTGATAATTCCAGACAACGAAATATTCTCATTTTCACTTATCCTCGAATATTAAAAAATTACTGGAGGTATCAATTCGAAACTCGCAGTACACACATAGTCGATTTTTGTCATTCCAAAATTAATTTTTTCTTTTGAAATTCGCACGGTAACTTTTCTTTATTTCGGCCCAAAACTGACCAGACTTTTAATCAGACCCAGACAGGAAAGTGGGTTACTGTAAATGCGGGTTTGCCAGGTCCAAAGTCAACTCGCTTTTTGAAACGCGTCGAAATAATTTCTCTACGTCCACGAAAATTTGTAAACATATGTAAACAAAAAATCGTAAATTCAATGAAACGAAATTCATAAAAATCGACCCGTAACTTTTTAAAATATCAATTCAAAACTCATTAATGTAAATGGAAAACGAATTTATTTCTATTCCAAAAGGACACCTGCGCTTGAATCGCACGTGTTTTGATAATTTCAGTCGAAGAAATATTCTCATTTTCACAATATAAAATAGCGGACTAGAGGCTTTCAGCCGGCTATAATTTTGCCCATAATTTTTTATTTTAGCAAAATCCTACTTTTTGTATAGAAAAATAAATAAAAAGCTAAGGATTTTGCTAATTCATTTCAAATTATCTTGGGTTGTATGAGTCCGATCACGACGCGGTTTGGCCAAGGCAACACTAGATACCGGGCTTGCTCATTCACTCTCAAAACGTCACAAATAGTGGCTGACCGTAACTAACGATTGGTACAAAGCGACGCGTCATCGTTTTGCGCCAATCGCTGTATGTCTTTCGTCACATTCAGCCACCTTTTGTGACGTCATGATAATGAATGAGCAAGCCCGGTATCTAGTGTAGCCCTGGTTTGGCTCATTCAACTCAATATCGATAGAACTTACCGATTTTAGTTCAGAGTTTCATCACCAGCGGGCGCTTTTTATCTTTGGTTCTATGGGCCCGATCACGATGGGGTACGGCTAATTCCACTCGACATCGATAGCTTTACAGATTTCAGCCATGTTCGTATAGAAAAGATTGCGCCTCTGGCGGTGAAAGATGGAACTACAAGAGTATCTCGGGTTCTATGGGCTCGATTACGACAGGGTTTGGCCCATTCGACTTGATATCGATAGCCTTAAATATTTTAGTTGCCATTTCTACCGTCAGGGGGTGCTTTTTGATCTCGGGTTCTATGGGCCCAATTACGAAGGGTTTTGCCTCATTTGATTTGATTTCGATTACCTTACAGATTTCAATCATGTTCGTTTAGAACATATTGGTATTATCACGGGCCCAGGCAACGCCGGGTCGGTCAATTAGCCTATTATAATAAGGAAAGAAGTTTGTGCATCTGTTCGTTGTGTTCTGAAGAAATTGCTGCATGCAGAGCTACAAAATTTAGTAGGAAGGTACTTCTATTTATGTAGTTATGCATCTCGAAGCCCAATTTCTGATTTTTTGATTAAATTTTTTATGCGATATTTAGCGTTTTTACATGCTTCTCAAGGAAAGTCTCCGCTCAGCCGAGAAGTTGAATGGCGCTGGAGGTACCGATCGACGTGGGAAAATTCGGAGTTTTGATTTTTGAAAATATCGGTCAGTAATTGAAGATATTAATTAACAACCTCAATTTAAAAGCCATTTTTTTCACAAAATGGCTAAAGCAAACTAACTTGATTTCCAAGCGGAAATGAAAGAATTTCAGAATTTTTATTAATTAGTAATAGTAAGAAAACTAATTACGATATCGATTTAAAAAATTCAGAGTACAAGTAGAAAAATATTTTACATCAGTGCATAAATTTTTGTAAAAATCGGACGGTAATTTTTCTTATTATTATCAAAAACTAATTGGCGCCAGAGATATTTTCATACAAAATCCAAGAAAGAATGAAATAGGGACTTGATATTCATTAAAAACTGATGGAAAAAAGATATCAATTTTCCTAGATCGGCGACCCCTCAACTTAATTTGTGAAATGAAATAAATAAATTGAGAATTTTTACTAATCAACGAAAATTAAGAAAACTACTTAAGATATCGATTGGAAAAATTCAGAGCAGAGGAAGAAAAATATTTTATACAGGTGTATAATATTTTGTAAAAATCGGACGGTAATTTTTCTTATTATTAGCAAAAAACTAATGGCGCCAGAAATATTTAATTATAAAATTGACAAAAGCACAATGCTAATGAATTAAATTAATGATGAGAAAAGCAAAATGTCTTTTTCAAACTTTTAGCCTAATATAGTAAATTTTGTCCTCCTCGATTTTGAATTGTTAGCGACTTATATTGAATTTTTTATTCGGATTTTTATCCATTTTTCCCGTTTTGTGGCGACTTTTTGACATTCATAAAAGAATTCCGGCCACAATAATTTAGTTCACCACAGTAAATTTTGTCCTCTGTGATTTTTTTTTTTCAATTTTTAGCTATTTTTAATGTTACTTTTAGCGTTTTTTCGCGTTCCGCAGCGATTTTTTGACATTTGTAAAAGAATTCCGATTACAATGTCTTAATCCACTATAATAAATTTTGTCTTCTTTTCCATACACTTTTTGCGGAATTCGCACAGCGATTTTTGAATTTTTCACGAATTTTTTTATGCGATTTTTAGTTTTTTTGTGTTTTGCGACGATTTTTTTAACATTAGTAAAACTGAATTCGGTTTCGAACATTTAACCTAATATAGTAAATTTGCTCCTCCTCGATGTTTGAATTTTTAGCATATTTTATTGTGGTTTTTAGCAATTTTTAACGTTTTGTGACGATTTTTTGACATTCGTGAAAGAATTACGTTTACAATATATCACTATGCAATTACCCACTATAGTAAATTTTGTTCTCTGCGATTTTTGAATTTTTTGCTCTGTTTATGCAGTTTTTTGCGGTCTAGGGCGACGTTTTGACATTCGTGAAAGGAATTCGGTTTCAAATTTTTAGCCTAATATAGTAAATTTTTTCCTCCCGATATTTGGATTTTTGGACATTAGTAAAAATAATTCGGTTTCAAACTTTTAATCTAATATAGTGAATTTTGTCTCCCCTGATTTTCAACGTTTTTTTTTTTTTTTTTTTTTTTTTTTTTTTTTCTGTGTTCGCGAAAGAATTTTGATTACAATGTTTTAGACCACTGAGTAAATTTTTACTCTGCCAGTTTTGTATTTTTTGCAATTTTTTATGAGATTTTTAACGTATTTATTTATTTATTTTTTTTAAATAGCTTCTCGGCGGACAGTTTCGTGTCTTTTAGCGTTTTCACGCGATTTGCTGAGATTTCTAGATTATTAACACACTAGCAAACTACGCCCGCTACGCTGGTCAATTTCCCTTAACGCACCTTTAATCAAACGAAATATTGACATTGAATTTGACCTTGTGTTTTAAAATCATATGTACCTTTACTTGGAATGTGCTTCTGCATTTCTGAAAACGACGAACGTCATCGTGTTATTACATTTTTAATGTGTCAGACAAAATTTGGGCTGTTAAGGGCAAGTTCTTTTCGTTGATCTGATCACTTACAGTAGGATTTGGTAAGTAACGATAAAAGGATATGCTATATACTATAACCATCCTTGATAACTCATCTAACCGTGAAAGTTCCGTCAAAATTCTTTCGGCAGAATATTTTTAAAAGGCTAAGCTTTCATAATCGGGTTCATCTGATTACTATAGTCAATATACATACGTCAGGACACATATGTGCAGCAATATTGCTGTTTTCATCATATTTTTATGCATGAAGGTTTCACTGTGGTAAAGGTTCACTGAAGTTTAATGATTCCATTGTAAAATTTGGTAATTTTTGAAATTCAATATTTGAAAAACGGCATAATCATTAAATTTTAAATTTATTTCAAGAAAAATACAATTTTTTACCTTTCTAACGCAGTTTGTCTAACAATTTTGTGACAAATACTTTTCGAGCTATTAATATTTTCAGTAAATTCAAATGTTTCATTTTCCCAGATTAATCTGTGGCAACAATTAGCGAAAATCCCAGTCGTCAGCAACATATACCTTTTTATTAAAGAGGATTATGCATGAAGGTTTCACTGTGGTAAAGGTTCACTGAAGTTTAATGATTCCATTGTAAAATTTGGTAATTTTTGAAATTCGATATTTGAAAAACGGCATAATCATTAGATTTGAAATTTATTTCAAGAAAAATACAATTTTTTACCTTTCTAACGCAGTTTGTCTAACAATTTTGTGACAAATACTTTTCGAGCTATTAATTTTTTCAGTAACTTCAAATGTTTCATTTTCCCAGATTAATCTGTGGCAACAATTAGCGAAAATCCCAGTCGTCAGCAACATATACCTTCTTATTAAAGAGGATTACCATTGGGAAATTTACACCCAAATAGCAAATTTGTTGTTAAAACCCCAAAGGCGCATGCATTAATCAGGCTCTGAACTTAAAAAAAAAAAACTAACATGAAACGTTATTGTCAATTAATAGTATCTGAATATTTTTATCAATCATTTAAAATTTTAAGTGAAAACCATAATTTTTAACCACCGTCCTAAAACTGGCATTTACACTAGTTTTATAATGAGTCCGTAGATTGAAAGATATTTATTGATGCATAAACTGGAGAAACCTATCTAGGAAACTAAGACTCCTATTATAGGAGCTCTATAGGAAACCAATTTACGAAATACTTTTAGAAGAGGGAGGAGCTTCTACTGTTTAAAAACCCAGAGCCCTTTCCCGTGCAGACCTCTAATGCAGGCTCTTTATTACGCAAGGGGGGGGGGGAATCCCTTAGACCCGCTATTTAATATATCTATGTAAGTAATCAGTTACTCTGTGTTCCGTACATGATTTTGATTCCGAACGAGGGAACAATACAGCTGTTTAAACGAGTTTGGGGATCAGAGTAAATTTAAATCACTTAGCTAAAGTGAAACATCGTAGAAATGCATGGGAAAGTCAAGCCTAGTTCCTGGTCGCTTGCTTCAAAAACGTTAGGTTTATTAAATATTAAATGCCCTAGTCTGAACGTAGTATTAGAGAAAATCCTTAATTCTTTCAAAACTCTACAATGTTCCCTCGGGATTGTAGAAATTCCTTTATGGAGGAAAGGCCTGAATTCTACACTGGCCCTGTACTTTAGAGCTATCAAAATCACAGAGAAAGAGCAATTATTGTGTAGTTATAAGAAGCAAATTATTGCTACCTCGTGAACCACGCAGTTGAATAACATTATCTTACAGTATTTGGCTGCCACTCAAGGAAATAGTTTATGATGAACTGCGATTAATGAGTATTTTTATTACATTTGTTATGAATCAAATAAAATTGTGCGTAAAAACTAGCATCGACCAATAATCCTTTTCACAACCTCTATGACCAATGAAATCAAAGAATGTTTAATCGCGCTTGTTGTATCCAATATGGCGGGTAAGCTTGTTGTTACGATACATGGCAAAGTTTCAATTATGAATTTTATACAATGTACTTTATAGTGTCACTTGTAAATAAGATTAACCTATGTCGTTTACAGATATATTTATAACAGAAGAATACACGGATAAGGCGGAAGATCTTCCAGAAGGTAAGACCACCATCATTATACTCGTGAATAATGGTTCTTAGAAGAAGCAACGTAGATTCAATTCAGTAGATCTAAGAGATCGTTTAGGCTTAACATAGTAAATTTGATGATTTTATGTAAGTACCGTTGATATCAAAGTTATCTGCTGTCGTCAGAAATTTCTATTTATCAGATGTATCTTTTGCGTACTTCTGACAGTGTACTTTAATGTCCCTGAATATTTAATTTTAATCATGCACTGCTTTGTCACAAACAAAAGATCGTGCGAATTAATTTTTCTTTGATCGTTTTTCAAAATTTAATATAATACTGAAGAAAATAAAAAAAATATTTATGTAATCTTGTGTTTTCTTGCTTAAATGTTTAATGTAGCTTTATATGCTGAGCATAACTTTTACAATGGCGCCCGGTACTGAAAAATAATGCTTTATGCTATTTATAAATGCTACTTAAAGGATACATTTTATCATTAAAATGTAATAGTGTATTTGTAGTCCTCTTTTTTTTTCTAAGTTGATCGCTTTAATGATTTTCAAGGTGTTATCTGTCCATAAATAATAAACGTAATTGTTAAAAATTTATTTTGATCAATCTTTTTCATTTTTACTATCACAAATTACATTTTTAATAATAAGAGATTTGTTTTAAAATGTTTAGTATTTTTTTAGCTGTATTTATTTATATATTTTTTAATCATTATTGGCATTTTTGCCACCGTAAGTCATTTTTGTTTAAATTATTGTTTATCAGATGTCATTTTCAGATTTTAAAAATGTTAAGTAATTGAATGTTAATCAATTATTTTGTTGTTATTTGTTAATTTTAAACAGTTTTTTAATTGTTTGCTTTAGCTGTTTTCAAAGTGTATACTAAAAAAGTGAATGCTATTAAATTTAATTTGTATAATTTTTTTTGTCTCTATCAAAAATTATTCATTTGATAAAAATATAACGTTTTGTGTTAGAGCTTTCATTTATAAATGTAAAATTTATATCTACAAAATTAAAGCTATTTAAATTTTAATAAATATAAATCCCTGTATTTGTCATGAACTTACTCTGAACTCATTTTCAATTTTCTAAAAATTTAATAAGTATAACAAGTTAATCTATAAAAATATTAACACTATTTATAACTAGGTACTTCAGTCTATTTTTGTTAATTTAATGAAATTGTAATAGGTACCCTGGAAAAAGTTTGAGAAATTACATAAAATTCTTATTCTAATAATTTAAATGCTGTTTATTTAAAAATATTTTTTAAAAGTCCTTTTGAAGTCTCAGTATCATACAAATAATTCAAATTTCATTAAACTTTAAATTGAAGGAAATTTATTTACATTTTTAGTAACAAAGTCCTATTTCTTTTACTATAGACTTTGTCGTCAAAATTTATAGGCCACTTTTGACTTTTGCTAAAAAACCAGAGTTGGCAGGTATTTACTGCATGATGTTTTTTACCAACTTCGAAAGAACATTTTTTTCATGTTTTTTACCATATTTGGAAATATTTTCATTTTTTCACTGTTTCTGCGAAAAATGCATATAAAACAGTCCTGTATAGACTCAAAAGTTATAATTATTTTTAATAGCATATTAAAGTGTATATTCTCATTTTAATGAGCTAATGTTCTAATTATTTTTGGATAGATATTATGTAATGTTATCATCAGTGTTCGAAATTCGCAGTTGTTAGTCGTCAAATGCAACTAAGTTATTGCATTTGACGGCTACAAAATTATTCCCAGTCGTCAAATTTGCTTATTTTTGTTTAACTTTAAAAGCTCCAGTTTGTGATCTAATTTTTTTTTTCTGATGCACGTTGTACTTCCAAAGTCTATCACTGACTGTGTCGTAAGTAGTAATTCCCTTGCACTTGTCAATCACAGTAACCAATAAATACTAACTGATAAAACTGACCTTAGTGATTACGCTCCTAAAATTGTGTTAATATAACCTGATTTATTTGTATATACAATATGTAAATCAGTGTTTGGGTGTATGTTCCTTATATACAAATCTATAAATTTTAGCCAGTTTGCATGAAACTTGATATGCAGATATTTTAGAACAAGAGCAGAATTACTGGCTACTTGTGTATTTTGTTTTTATAAGCCAATAAAAATTAAGACCAACTTGTATTTTCGCACCTGAAACAGTCATTCTGAGCAGATAATGTGCACTTTTCATATATGCAATTAATTTTTTTTAAAAAACTGCGTTAAATGATGTATCTTCATTTAAAGGTATTTTGAGTTAAAACTATAATAGACATTTCAATTGAAAAAAAAAAAATCAGGAAAATAAAAATTTACTAAATATAATTTCTTTTTCTATGAGACACTTTTGTTTGACATCAGATTGACTCTAAACAAACAAATGCTATGTTTTGTTTGCTGCTTCGTTTGTATACTACAGCTATATATCTCATAGTTCCTAAAGTACTAAATCACCTTATAGTTTAGTGTTTTAATATTTTAGATGTAGTGGTGATATGAAGCTGAAAATAAGCTTTCACAACTCGTTGATTAAACTTGAAAAACTGGCGATTAAAAATGTGGAAAGAACCAGCCAAATGCAGAATTTTTCAATTTCCTCCTTTCCCTACAATTTGTGATTTTTCTGTCCCTATTCAACGAAATTCATGGTTTTTCCGCACCTGTTTGAAGAAACTCATGATTTTTTTGCGCCCGACCAACGAAATTCATGATTTTCTACGGCGATCAACAAAATTTATGATTTTTATGCACCCGATTGACGATACTCATGATTTTTCCACGCCCGTTCGACAAAATTCATGATTTTTTTTGCACTCGTTCAATGAAAGGATTGATTTTTTTTGCGTCTGTTTGGTGAAATTGATAATTCTCCCCATCTGATCTACGAAATTAATGATTTTTACACGCCCGATCGATAAAATTAATGATTTTTAGGTGCCCGATCCACGAAATTCGTGATTTTTACGTGCCTGATTGACAAATTTAATGATTTTTACATGCCCAGTTGATGAAATTCATGATTTTTGCATGTTTGTTCGATGAAATTTGTGATTTTTCCGCGCCTGTTCAATGAAGCTCATAGTTTTTCCAAGCCCGTTCGAAGAAATTCATGATTTTTATGCGCTCTATCGACGAAATAAATGTTTTTATACGCTGATCAACGAAATTTATGATTTTTGTGCACCTGATCGACGATATCCATGATTTTTCCATCCTCGATCAACAACATTCATGATTTTTTTGCACTCGTTAGACGAAATTATTGATTTTTTTTGCATGCGTTCGGCGAAATTAATAATTTTCCCCACCCGATTAACGAAATTCATGATTTTTACGTGCCCGTTCAACGAAACTCATGATTTTTCTGCACCTGATTGACGAAATTCATGATTTTTGCACCCAATCGACAAAATTTGTGATTTTTACTCTCCCAATTAACGAAATTCATAATTTTTATAAGTCTGTTTGACAAAATTCGTGATTTTAAATGCCTGTTTGATGAAATTCGTGATTTTTACGCTCCCGAATGAGGAAATTTGCAATTTTTTCTGAGACTTATTGGTGAAATACACAATTCCTGAATTTCTGGAGATGTTGGCCACTTTTGACCCACAGGCCACATATGGTGCAGTGCATAATGTATATCATGTTGTGGGTTGTCATTTAGTGTGTAAAAACATACCTATTTTATTATTGTCTGATCTTTATTTTAGACAAATAATTTTTTTAAAAAAAGGTACTTATGTAGTTATAGCTACACAAATACCTAAGCTTAGTGAGGCTTATATAGTTAGCTACATAAGCATATTGTGTATAACTTTGCTGTTAACTTATTTTAAAATTTTAAATAGATTGGAAATTAGTATTCTTAAGTTTATTCAAAACAGTATAAATTAAAATATTTTTATTTAGCAAATAAATTACTTGTAATCCCATTATACATTTTATTAAATAATATTCAGTGACATAAATGTACTTACTGGCTACTAAAGAAATTATCACTAGCCAGTAACTGGCTACTAAAAAAAATCAACCTACCGGCCAGTGGCTACTAAGCAAAATTCCTTATTTATCACCCTTATGGTGGTAACATTTTCTGTGATTTACATTATATAGGAAATGAAACATAACAATACTTTTTCAGAGTCAGTTCTTTTTCTTTTCAAACAAAACTTTGTGATTGACATCGCAACTAACAACGTCTAGAAAATGATGTCATGTAATCATTGTGGATTTAGTTTTTATGAATGAAAATGTAAGTTTCCATTTAAATATAATGCGATATGAAATACAATTTCACTAAATGTTATGCCATTTGGTTGAATGTTTTGAATTTTTCCCCCCATATTGTCAAACGAAGTTACATATATTTTTTGTTACATGTCCTGGTACTTCCCCATTATCCCGTTGACCACCTTACCAAAAAAAAAAAAAAAAAAAAAAAGCCAAACTTTAACATCAATAAACAAATGGAAGATTGTTTCCATTGCAATCTATAAAGAAAGAAGACTTTCGGAAAAGCCTCACTCACTAAAGTGTCAACTGTCAGTAACTTTAAGCAATAAAATTTACAATATGAATGCAAACAGAAAACAAATTATCTTGGATAATTTATTTATTTACATTATTTATCTTAATTATCATTCTCGGCTGGTGGATAAATGTTTGTGAGGTCCGTTAAAACCGATCTATTGAATGTAATTATGTAGTATCACAATATTGTTTTAATGCTTTTTCTCTTAATATTATGACGTTGTTGTTTAATGATGAAATTGAATTGTTATTTTAATTTAACAAAATAACTCATAAAACAGCAAACATAATTAAAAATGTACATATAAACTTCGATATAAAAATCACTTGATCACATAACAAACACATCTGACATCAAGTGAATGCGACGCCACAATCGTGCCTTTTTGGTGTTAAATCCTATAGTTTGGCGATAGTTTTTTTCATGAAAAATGGTCAACAGGATAATGGAAAAGTACACACGTGCCATAGAAAATGTGCATTCTCATTTGTAAAACTGAGGAATTTGATTGCTTAAAAGAAAACATTTGTTTCTGATTATCTTTTAGGTAGATTTCGTAAGAAATACTACCTATTACATTCTCACCTAAGTTGGAAATTTTGAAAAATTTTTGCAGATCTACGCCGATCATGACTCCCAGAACCCAAAACCACCCCCAGTTCATTCTATCTATCTATCTATCTATGTCACTTTTTTCTGACCACGATAACTGGAAAAATTCTGCATTAATCTTTTACAAACTGATACATAAAATCAAGGGGCATAAAATCTCGGTCAAGTTCGTTAATGGGCAAAATCGAACCAAGGGGGGGAGGGTGGGAGGGCTTTTTGTGAAAACAGAAAAACCCCCATAATTTCTTAATTATGATACATATCGAATCCGTTTAAAGTTATTATTACTTCTAGGAGAAGGGCCGAAAATGTATGTATGACAGACTTTTGATATAATTAAAAATGGCCCCAAGGGGGAAAAAAAGGGGGGTTTTAGAAGAAAAAAAATCATAGCTTCGTCAATTCACAAGATATCAAATTCGCGTAAATTTATTATTAATCCTCTTAATATTATCTAAAACTTTTATATTGACAAGTTTTTTATAGGACCAACCGTTATAGCAAAAAAAAATTAAAAACAAAAAAAATCCCTGCCGGCTCCGCCTGCAAACAAGTTATTTTTCGAAGTAGGCGGTTCCAACTCCCGCATATTTTCGAAACTGATACATAAAATCAAGGGGCATACAGTCTCGGTCAAGTTCGTTAATGGACAAAATCGAACCAAGGGGGGGGGGGGGGGGGGGGGCATTTTGTGAAAACAGAAAAAACTCATAATTTCTTACTTATGATACGTATCGAATCCGTTTGAAGTTATTATTACTTCTAGGAAAAGGGCCGAAAATTTATGTATGACTGATTTTTGATATAATTAAAAATTGCCTTAAGGGGAGGGGAGAAGGGGGGTTTAGAAGAAAAAAATTCATAACTTCGCCAATTCTCAAGATTTCAAATCCACTTAAATTTATTATTAATCCTCTTAATATTATTTAAAACTTTTATATTGACAAGTTTTTTATAGGACCAACCGTTATAGCAAAAAAAAAAATTAAAAAAAAAAAAAATCCCTGCCGATTCCGCCTGCAAACAAGTTAGGTTTCGAAGTAGGCGGTTCCAACTGCCGCATCATTATAAAAAGGTCATTTCTTCCGCAATTCCCGACAAACAGGCGCCCCACGGTCTGCGTCTTCGAAATCTACCTGTGCCTGTAGGCCGAGTCGTCAGGGATTTTTAATGATATATGGGTGCGAATGCACAGGTCTCTGTTACTGTGATCACCATATTTTTAGGATATTGTAATTTTATTTATTTTACATGAAAGGTTCCCATAGTAAACATGGGCAAAGCTGGATGGCTCTGCTAGTATTTAATGTATATAACTTTATATATTAAACATGACTATATCTGAAATTGATTATATGCTTTTTAATTCCAGCTCCATCACAGTCTCCTGAAGAAGTTGAAGAAATTGAAAAAATTGAGGAAACTCAGGCATGTCTTGGTATGTTGTGTATTTGTTTATTTACTGTAAATATTCAGATTATAAAAACTGTATTTCTTACAGCTGGAATTTATTTCTATAGGTAATGTATATATGTATATGTTACAATTAATCTTCTGTTAAAAAAAAATATTCTTTAATTTTCAGTATCAGTTTTGTGAACAGATCTTTTGTTTATTTGGTTGATTATTATATTTACTTGCATTTTTTTCAGTTTTTTTTTTCATAACATAACAAAAACACTAAACGTGGTGTGTGTGTGAGAAAAATGCTGCATCCTTTTGCAGAATATGGATTGACATTTTAGTTTTTCTAAAATGAAGACTTAAGGTGGTTCTCAAATTCCGTGCTCAACAATGCAAAACTTTCTGACACGTTTTTAAACGTAAAGGTATATAAGCAGGTCTGACTGTTGAAGCAATTTGGAATCAAAAAGCATTTTCCAAGTTTTGATAAATAAATTACTTACCGAGTTATAAGAGTTTCTTGTCACATGAAAGTTTTCTCCTTATTTTGCGTTGCTGTGTCAGGAATTCAGTACTTTGACAGTATTTTCTGAAAGATCTGCTTTTACCAAAAAATGAAAAAAATTTGATTGCATAGTTTCTGAAAAAGAACACCCGCCAATTTCATGCATTTCCGAACAAAAATGAATTCTGAAATATGTTAGAAAGTAGCTCCTTTGGATTTGAGAACAGCCTTAAGAGACTACTTTACTCACAGGAAAACACCTGTGTTTAATTTGAATCTGAGCGAAGCTCCCTTCATGCCAAACTAAATTTAGTTTCAAGCTTAATATGAAACTTTCGTTTTTATTATTACTGTAAAAATTATTGTAAATACAGCAATTTTTTACTATTTTCCTCTTTCTTATTTTTATTTTTTTACTTAGAACATTTATTTATTTAAATTTCTTTTCCCTTTACGTAAAATTTTCTTGACAGTTCGAATTTAACACAATTTTTAATCTATCTTAAGCAGTTTAGAAACTATATAGTTTCGATTTAGTTTCTTATATCAATATCTACAGTTCTAATTATGTGCAATTTCTAAATTTAAATATACTGGTATACCTTTTCAAAAACTTTCAATCACCTAACAGTTGAATTAAAAAAAAAATCTTTTTAATGGATTTTTATTTCATAATAGAAAGTAACATCTAAAATTTTAAGATTTCCGGTGCATGCGTTTCGGTTTCGGCTGTGCATTGATGATGCAGTCAGGATGTATTAAGACTCTTGTTATGTATTAAGTTATGTATTAAGACTCTCAAATATACTTCGTTTAATCAATTATGTTTTTCGAAATTGACAGGTATCTGAATTAGATTTTATAAAAGATTTTATTCACACATGAACTTAATTCTAATTCTAAAAGCACACAGTCCTGTGGATTGTTTAAAAATGGGCAGACTGCGAAAGGGCCAATTTCCGAGGAATCGTACCGAAATGGAGTGACTCTGAGAACATCCTGTTCCGAGGACCGACATGTAAATGAATGATTAACTTGGAGTAGATTTTGAAGAGAAATATAATTATAAGGCTTAAAATTACGTCGGTCCTAGTGGCAAACATCAGAACTAGAATAAAATTTCCTACATAAAATAATTAATAGTATAAATCAAGGGTCATTCAACGGTATATTTTCAAGAGGAAAGAAATCAATGATTACACTGAAAATCGAATAGGTCATCGCCCTGGTGGCCAAAACAAACAGCTACAATAAAATTTCTTTGATAAACTATAGCAGTAAATGAAAGATCCTTCAGGAGTAAATTTTCAAGAGGAATTGAGTTTAATGCCATAAATTATAAAGTCAGGGAATACTTGTATTATGGTGATTAAAAATAATTGCTAATTAATTGTACACACTCATCAATAAAAGGAACTCTTCAAAACGAAATCATCTGACCAAAAAATTAAGGAAGATGGATGCGTAAGAAAATGGACGAATGCGTAAGAAAATAAATTAGTAATATTAATATTATGGATTTCATGTTCGTTCCAATACTTCTGGATTCGTTCCTTTTTCCTTAAAATCCTCCCTTTTATCTCAGATACGTTTCTTTTTCTCAAAAAATTTTTTTTTATCCTCCAAATTGTTCCTTTTTTTTTTTTTTTTAATCTTTCATTTTTTTCGGGATTGTTCCTTTTTTTGGAATCATTTCTTTTTTCGGAATTGTTCCTTTTTTTGGAATCATTTCTTTTTTCGGAATTGTTCCTTTTTTTGGAATAATTTCTTTTTTTGGAACAGTTTTTTTTTTTTTTTTTTTTCCCTCTCGGAATCGTTCCTATAAAAAGGAACAACTTCGAAGAACTCATTCCTTTCTATGAACGATTCTAGCTGGAACGATTCCTTAAAAGAAACAATGTTGCACATCTCTACTGTGTATTTCAAGATCAATATTTTTAGTAGGGTCTAAAATCTGATAAGATTTTTTTTTCTGCTTCTTTTACTGTTCATTTGGCAGTTTTGTGATAATACACAGTACTTTTCAAAATAAGTTGTAAAGGCTCAACTGCTAAATGTCAAATCATTCCAGGTTCTTAAAAAAAAAAAAAAAAGCCTTATGAAAGCCTTTTTTTTAATTTATTTATTAATATTTAAATTTTATCAGAACATATTACAATTTCTCATTTAGCATTCTGACAGAAAAGAAGAGACATCCAGATAAGAAGGGTTTCATGAAAAATGTTTTGAATAACTGTGGGAAAATAAAATTTATTCATTAAAATACATCAAACAGGGATCATTCTAGAATATAAAAAAAGGACAGGGCGCACATTACATAATAGGGAAATTTTGTTGTAAAGGGCACATCATTTCATAAAAAAGGTATTTTTGTAATAAGTGCATACTAGATGGTACCCGTCAAAATTTGACGGTAAATAACTTGAAAGCTCCTTTAGAAATATACTTTTATTTTTAATTAGCTGCTTTTAAATAAATATTGAAAATTTTATGAACTGTTATATTGTGTAAGCGATTTCTATAGATGTAAAACGATAGATTGTGTTGTCAGCAGGGCTGCGGAGTCGATGGGGAAAAATGTCCGACTCCTGAAATTTTAAAGGATCCGACTCAGACTCCGGGACGTCTAAAGTACTACTATCGCCTGTTGATTCCTATTATCCAGATTGCTTTATTGCTGTCATTTGTTTTGAAATAGTAATAGTCGCTTTATTAAATTTGTCATTAAATAAAGGAAATATTACTGCTCCGGCGATTTTCAGTGGACTGTATTATTACGTTGTGATTTTCGTTAATGAAACTTCATGTTAAAACACACAATTTATTTACAAAATAAAGATGAAATGACAGGCAGCGGTGGGTTCGCTGCGCTTACGTCCAAGGCTGATCACAGAACTGGCGGGATCTCTTCCCGCTCATCATTACAGTTTTCATGCGCTCTGTTGCGCCCTCTATTAAACTAATTTATAGACATGGAGGAAACATTCCCCCGGCGATTGAAATCAAACTTTCAATATAAAGTCAATATATAAATTTGCAAAAATTATCACACAAAGGAAAATTATAAAGTTACACACAAAATAAATACAACATTAAATGCACTATCACACTAGATTAAATACTGAATTATTGTACCGTACAGTTATACTTAAAGGAAGAAAGGAAATTTGTTACTCAACTGGTAAAATGCATACGTCTCTGACATTTCGCTTCAAAATTCGTCCGTCTGGCAGACGTAAATTTATAATTCTGATTATGTTATCTCTTCCTTTAAAAACCTCAATTATTCTACCAACCAACCATTTGGTAGAAGGTAAATTTTCCTGCTTCAACAGTACCAAAGTTCCTTTCTGTACATCATCTTTTTTGAATTTCCATTTATTCCTCTCTTGGAGATTATTCAAATAATCTCGTTTCCAGAGTTTCCAAATTCTCTGACTAAATTTTTGTATTTTCTGCCATTTACCTAGTCTGTTCTCATTGATATTATCTAATTGTGGTTCTGCGATCGAAGTGATAGCTCTTCCAATCAGAAAATGAGAAGGGGTTAAAGTCTCGAAATTTTCAAATTCTGAGGATAACGGGGTGAGTGGCCAGAATTTTTGCCTAACCTGGAAAAGCAAGGCTTGTGGGCCCAAGTGCAAATATTTTAAGTGAAAGTATTTCAATACAATATCGGTTAATTTATGCCTTTCAGGCAAAATTATTGGAAATTTGGCGTTAAACGGTATATCTGCTTGGCATAAACGTCCACCTACTCTAATTAAACCATCATCATCCAAAAATACATTTAGCGATGAAAGTCTGCTCTTACCTTTAATAGGCTTACCCTTTTCAAGACAAGCGATTTCTTCACCAAACTTACCCCTTTGCGCTGACCTTATTAGAAAGATTTCGGCTTCTTTTACCTCAGTCACACTTAATGGACCGCTTTTCTTTTCACGCGCGTGAGAGCAATTACATATGAACCTAAAAATAAAACTAATTATACGAATTAATTTAACAAGGTTATTAGATAAAGAAAAAATATGTTCCATCATAGGAACTTCAGGTGAGAGTGTCAACGTTGTAAAGTCTCTGTTTTCTAGGTTATCACAGTTTTTTTTTAGTTCGTTTATATATATGTCCTTGTTAGGAATCACTAAAGTCTTGTCGTTGTTACACAGATCTAAGTCTTTCAAAAACTCTGGTCCAGTCCACCATTTTGAATTCTGAACGAGAAGGTCACACTTAATACCTCTTGTTAGCAAATCTGCAGGATTCTCTGACCCTGCACAATGAAACCATCGTGATGGGTCGGTGAGTGTTTGTATTTCTCGTACTCTATTGGACACAAACGATTTCCACCTATTTGCGGAGCCTTTGATCCAGTACAAGACAATTTGCGAATCTGTCCACAAATACACAGAAGATGGTCCCTTGCGATCTAGTACCTTTTTCACTTCACAGGTTAAACGTGCAGCAACTAATGCTGCTAGAAGTTCAAGTCGCGGAAGTGACACTTTTTTCAATGGTGCCACTCTGGATTTAGATGTAATCAGATTTATAGACGATTCATTTAGTGAATTGATTTCTAAGTAAACGGAAGCACCGTATGCTTTTGGACTGGCATCGGCAAAGGTATGCAACGTTAGGGTATAATTGGAGTCATCGGGAAACTGAAAAATGTTCCTTTGAATTTTTAGATTTCTCAACTGGGGAAGTTCGGAACTCTACTGTTCCCACGTCTCTCTAATATCGGAAGGCAATTCTTCATCCCAAGACAACTTTCTACTCCATAGTTCTTGTAATAAACATTTTATTCTTATTATGTACGGAGAAATTAGACCCAGAGGGTCAAATATTCTACCTGCAACTTGTAATACAAAACGTTTTGTATTTTTTGAGTTACGCAAAAATTCGAGCAAATTATCAATATCTATCAAAAGTATATCTTGCTTGGGTTGCCACGATATTCCCAAAACTTTAGACGTATTGTAGTATCCTCAAAAGGTTGTGGCATAGTACTAAATCCACGATTACCCCATATTTCCATTAAGAGTTTGTTATTTGAAATCCACTTCCGTAAATTCATGCTAGCTTCCTTCATTATTTTATGAGATTGTTCCGAAATGTTCACCGCATCTTCGACTGTGTCTGTCCCGGTTATCAAATCATCCACATAAATACAATTGTGGAGTACTTCTGACGTTATCGGATATTCCGTTTCAAATTTGTTAAGATGATGCTTAATTGTAGCAGATAGCAAAAATGGGCTTGAGTTCAAGCCAAATGTTAGGCGTAAAAATCTGTAGACGATAACATTAAATGCGTCATTGTCGACAGGATTCTTATCTATAAACAAGAATCTCAGAACATCCCTGTCCTTGTCGTTTATGGCAATTTGTAGAAAAGCCTTCTCTATATCTGCTAGAAAGGCAATTTTGTTTAGTCTGAAAAAAATCAATAAGTGAAAAATATTAGGGTTTAAATTAGTTCCTGCGTCAAGGCAGTCGTTCAAAGACAATTGTCCTGCTTCATGGGAACTTGCGTCAAAAACTATTCGACATTTAGTATAAAAACTATCTTCTCTAAATACTGTATGGTGCGGTAAGTAAAAAACTGGTTTATCTGAAGGGTTTTCTAAATTGGGTACACTTTCAATTATGTTCATCTCTAAATACTCATTCAAAATATTGCAATATTGTTCGTATAACTTTGTATCACGTTTCATTTTTAGGTGCGTTCGTAATTATATAAATACGTAGCACCTATAGTCGTCGTTTGGTCCGTCCGTCTGTCCGTCCGTCTGTCTGTCCGTCCGCATATAACAACGCAAAAACTACCCAACCAAATGGTTTGCAATTTAAAATATATTATCTTTGCAGAATTTTGTCGAGACATTTCAAATTTTATTAAAATCGAATCAAAACTTTAGGAGATATTAATAAAAATATTTATTAAGAAATTTGATTTTTTTTTTTAAATCGGTGCTTTTTTGTTAGAGGAGCTTCCGATGGATGTTAAATCGTCAAGCGACCGAGATACTTATTTTATTACAGAAATTAATCTGCAGACGATATAATTCATTTCACAGAATTAAAAATCATCAAGATCTGAATATTTATATAACTAGCTGATACATATATATCTGAATATTTATATAACTAGTTAAGATATTTGTATGAACAGTGTCATAAAATATATACTTAACTAGCTGTTTAGCCCGTTCTACGCATGGGATATCATGAATTTAATTCTAAAACGTGCGTACGAACGCACCTCGTTTGTAACGTTTGACGTACAATTTCCAACTTGTTTTTATAAGACCTGTGAGTCGCACTTCGGCGGTTTTATAATTATTTTCTAAATGGTTCCAATCTCTTGTCCAAGGGAGACTGATTTCATATCTGTTATTTTCAAAACGCACAGTTTCATGAAATTGTTCTACAATTTTCTTGTTTTTAACACTGTTTGGGTCATCTTTTATGCCCATCTGCTCCAATTCCCAAAACGCCCTTAAATATGACGATTCCTCTTCATTTTGCAATAAATGGCACTGAAATTCTCTGTCATTTTTATCATGCAATGTCCCAGCTACAATCCATCCAAAACAAGAATTCTGTAAAATGACGGAACTATCCGGTAATTTTATCTGGCCGGACAATAGTAATTCATAAAATATATCTACTCCTAATAAGATGTCAACTCTATGAGGTTCAAAGAATTTCGGGTTCGCATATGCTATATTCTCAGGCAAATGGAGACTAGAAATTTCGATCGGACTTGAAGGGGTTAAATCAGTAATTTTGGGAACGACAAACATATTCACTGATTTCTGAAAATCTTTGTTTTTATTAGATATTTCCGTTTTTATTCCATTTTTAATTTTACAGATTGATCCATTTAAGCCGCTGATTAAAGAGTTTAGATTATATTTTTTCAATCCCAAAATATCTAAAGCTGAATAAGTAACTAAAGAAATTGTGCTTGCTGAATCTAAAATAGCTAGGAACGGAAAAAAATAATCATTATTTCCCTTAATATAAACTATCGCAGTCGATAATAACCCATTATAAAAAACACCAGATGGAAAATACGCTTCGCCTTTTTTCTGACAGCTCAACGTTAAAGAAGTTGACCTAGTTTCTCCACAAGTTGAAAGTTCCGAATTTACGCGTCTTTCGTTTTTTTCTGATTGAGTTTGGCTTTTATTCGACTGATTAATTTGATTACTGTCATTTTGTTTATATTTCGAAAAATTAGCTCCACATAATGTAGTATGATGATTCAAAAAACATGACTTGCATTTATTATTTAATTTCGGGCAACGAGAAACCACATGTTTATTTAAACAATTAAAACAAAGCATTAATTTCCGCACAAAATTTAATCTATTCTGAACCGATAAATCTTGGTAATCTTTACATTTGAAAATTAAATGAGATTGATTACACATGGGACATACAATTCGATCATTTTGCAAAACGAAACTTTTTTGTTTATGAACGAATTCCGTTTTGGGCCTTGAAGCTGAGACATTTCTCTGTATATTTTCTAACGCTTGAATTCTTTTTAGTAGAAAATCAATGAAAACATCCCATTGTGGCAATTCGTTACAGTTTAAAGTCATTTCAAAAGCCTTTCTCGACTCGTCATCAATGCGTTGCAACACAAAATGCATTAAAATTGCTTCAGACAAATTATTTTTTTCTAATCCTAATTGCTTAAGTGCTCTTAAATGACTAAGTAAATTGTCTACCAAATTACGGATTTCTTTAGAGTTTTCAATTTTTATTTTGTTCATATTTAGCAGTTCTGCTACATGTCCGTTAACAATCAATCTTTTGTTTTCAAACCTTTTCTTTAAGGCTTCGAATAAGGACTCATAAGAATCATCGATATTCTGAAGAAGTTTCACTGGGCCTGTCAAGGCTGACTGCAGGTAATACAATTTTTGTGAATCATTTAACTGGTCGTTATTGTCAATTAGAGTGGTGAACTGTGACTTAAAATTCATCCACTCTGTATAACGACCTGAAAATTGTGGTAGAGTTATTTGTGGCAATTTTATATTTGAATCACTAGATATTATTCTATCGTGAGTAGCATTTTGAACAATATTAGAACTACAGGGTTTTATTAGATCGAGAAGACTCACCTCTATAGATTCCAGTTGCCCATCAATATCCGTTAAAGAATTTTCGAATTCTTCCAACTGATCTTCAGGTATTATGGCGTACGCTTCGTTTCTCAGCTCATCGTTTTTTTTCTTTAAATTCTGTATTGAATTCATCTTGATTTCCAGTTCTTTTTCGCTCATTTTTGATTTCAACGCATTAGCGATTCTTGTTATTTGTCCTCGAATGTTTCCTCGTTTTCTGTTTAGCACCACAGCTCCAGAAATTGTAGTTGCCATTTTTAGCTACGTGAGTAGGTATCACGCTTCTTTTTTGTATCCAAAAGTCCTGATTCGAACAATGTTCAATTAAATATGAGCACTGCGGCTCCTCGGACCATAAATGCTCCGGCGATTTTCAGTGGACTGTATTATTACGTTGTGATTTTCGTTAATGAAACTTCATGTTAAAACACACAATTTATTTACAAAATAAAGATGAAATGACAGGCAGCGGTGGGTTCGCTGCGCTTACGTCCAAGGCTGATCACAGAACTGGCGGGATCTCTTCCCGCTCATCATTACAGTTTTCATGCGCTCTGTTGCGCCCTCTATTAAACTAATTTATAGACATGGAGGAAACAATTACTATTTAAAAAAACAATGGCAGCAATCAAGTAATCAGAATAAAAAAAAACTCAACTGGCAACACTGCAACCTGCAGTTACATTCCTGTTTGACCTTGAAGTGTATGATGTGTATATTTTTGGATGAATTATGGGTATTAGCTGTGATAGGTAGTCAAGACTAGGACTCATTTACTGCAGCGGCAAAATTCTGACAGTATTTTAGCATAAAAAGTTTAACCTTTTTTCACCAAAATATAGGTGAAAGGATGTTTAATTTTGGTTTTATACCTATTCCTGCAGACCCAAAAAAATAGGAGGCAAAAATTTTGCAATTTAAGCATCATTTGGGGGTCTCCAGAACCCGAAAAATTACGGGGGAATGCAAGAAAAATGAAAATTTTACTATTTTAGCATTAATTCTGTTCTCACGGCTTCGTAAAAAAAGGGCAGAAATTTTATATTTTCAGCATTATTAATTGTACAATTTTAAGTCCTGCAGACCCGAAAAATCCAAATATTGAAATCTAAAGAAGTAAATAAAATGGAAATTTCGCTATTTCAGATCCCGCTGACTTGGAAAAGAAAATGCAAATGTTGTAATTTTGGAGTTATTGTGTCTTCCAGACCTGAAAAATTCAAATATAAAGGAAGAAAAATAAAGAGGAAAATTTTGTATTTCCTGCATTAACTTTATAATTTTGGCTAAATTTCGGGTCTTCAAAACCTGAATATCGAAAGGAGAAAGATGACTGAAATTTCACAATTTCATCATTATTTTGAGTACTGTAGACTCAGGAAAAAAATTATAATTTCACTTTTTTCGGGGGTGGGGTGGGAGGGAGGTTCTATGCGCACGAAAAAAAAGGGGAAAAATTGCTACAATTTCAATGTCTGTACTCTTGGTCCTACAGACCTGAAGAATATGAGGGAAACAAGAAAACAAAAGGGAAAAAGTTTTCTATTACAATGATATTTCGGATTCTGTGGACTCCAAAAAAAGCAGAAACTTCCAATTTTCGCATTACCTCGAGTTCTGCAAACCCCCAAAACTGAGAAAAAGTACTGCATACTAATATAAAATATAAACTAGAGATTTCAATTAAAAGCAGTTTTCATATACACTGTAAACTGGACAGTATATTGGACCTGTTTAACCTGGGTTTCCTTGTATATATGGTCCAAATATAAAAATAATAATTCAGTTTATAAATTTAAAATTACATAGAATTGGTTTAATTTCACTTCAAACTGTCTTAAAAATAAGCTGGAGTCGGAGTCGGCCTGTTTCTTAGTGACTCCGACTCCGACTCTTTTGTCCAAAAATAGGCCCGACTCGGACTCCACGACTCCGACTCCGCAGCCCTGGTTGTCAGTCCAACCTACTCAACTATTGGAGTGAAATAATTTTAAGCTTGTAATTTACATCCTATTATACTTGAATTATTTTAGCAAGAATTTAACTAAAAATATTAATTGAATGATTTATTTTTACTTACTACAGTCCCAAAAATTAAAATAAATAAATATATATATATATATCAATATTTAGTATTTTCTATTTTTTTTTAATTACGCAGCCTTTAAAATTTTTCATTAATTTTACTTTTATCAGCCTGATTCTAAAACCCAGATAAACCATGATACCAAGCTCTCTTTAAAATTTTGCAAAAAAAAAGATGCATATTTAGTAGTGAAAACATGAGTTCTTTAAAGAAAAAAAAAAAAAGCTTCAGCTTTCAACCTTAGAGCAAAAATATATTAGAAGGTCTTTAAGTCAACCCTTTTCAACCCCCCCTAGGCTAAACAGGCTAATCAATGAAGTTTCCAGTTTCGAAGTGAGAATCCTTAAAAAAAATGTTGACGCATGCGTAAAGAGACTATTTTCGTGTGAACATTTGACAGAATGCGTCTTTCGTTTTAAATATATAGATTCCCCCTTTCTGAGGGGAACCCCTCAGAAAGATAAAGACCATTTAAAAAAACGTTGGCGCATGCGTAAAAAGACGATATTTTGTGGAATATTTGACAGAATGCCTCTTTCGTTTTAAATATATAGATACCAATATACTGGTAGGGAAGGAAGTCTGGCAACAGCTTAAAGTACTCCTTAATTTAAAAAATCCAATAACATTTCTAATTTCCATAACTTCACTGTTTGTAAAGTATTAAAAATACCAAAATGAAACTTATGTTCTCGATTTTTATTGTAAAATTGTTTACCATATTAATTGTCATTTCCCACCTTTTACTACGATATTCAAAAACTTCTCTCTCTAAAACTTTTATTCACCAGATAACTTTTTCCTGGTTTTAGCAAAACTGGTTTTGAAAAAGCTGCAAAATGAAATATCTAAAGCTACCTCTCAAATTTTCTATAGAACTTATTTAAGTTATCCAGGGATCTGTTTAGGAAAAAATTGGGTCCTTTAAAGGACTCCTCACAAAATTTTTCATTTCAAAAAAGGACCCTTCACAAAATTATTTTCCCCAAAACAGAACCCTTCACAAGATTATTTTCCCTAAAACAGGACCCTTCACAAAATTATTTGTCTTAAAAATAGGTTTTTCACAAAATTTTTCCATCTTTAAACCAAACATTTCATAAATTAATCATTTAAAAGTAAAATCTGACCTGTCACTTTTACATATATAAAGAAAATATATGTATTTTATATCCACATATCTTCTTAAAAATGCATAAACAAGAACCTGAATATAACAACCATTTCAAATTCACAAAATTATGATTAAATTTTTCACAAATATAAAAAGCTGTTCACAATTTCACAAAAACAGTACCCTGTGAAAAAAGTCTGGACAGACCCCTGTTATCAATCACGTGGTCAAAGGCCAGAATGCCTGATCTAATACTATATTTCACTAGAGAAGGTGAAATTAATAAATCACTCTTAGTTACCCCTTATGTTTTGTTCAATGGAAAAAATGATAAATGGAAAGATGAATCACTCAAAGTCGAAGATTAGACATACCAGCACATTTCATAGAGAAATAAAGACAGAAAGATGAGTACTGCTAACATACCATACTTGTATTCTAAAAATTCAAGACAGGTAAATAAATTTTGAAAGTACAATGCAAACAAGGCAGCATTCTGCCCAGGAATAAAAAGAGGGTAGAATTCTACCTGGAAAAGGGGCGAGGAGGGTAAAATTCTACCTGGAGATATGGCAAGGAGAGTGGGATTTTATCTAAAAAGGGCATGAGAGCAGGCCGCCCCTGTGAAACTCTGTAGAGTGATCCCTGCATCAAATATTATTTATTTTAGTTATTACTTTTTATTTGTATTTAATTAGTACTGTTTAAAAATTCTGCTGTTTAAAAATTCTGCTGAATGGGTATTGTTGGGAATTGAACTGTCAGATAATTTTTAAGGAAAGGTTTTGGTATATAAAACTGTTCTATGTTGTTTAGTTACAGAATTCTGTGTCAGATGAATCAGTTCATGAAAGTTTAGCCCTTTTAAAATGATTCTTTTAAATGGATTGTGATGGGGTTTACACAATTGTTTTTTCAGTGCTTAGTTCTAGAAATATGAGGGAAATTTCTATAATCAGGTGAATCCGGTTATAAAACATTAGCATTTTTAAAAAGTTCTATGGATTTTGATGAGACTTGCATTTGTTAGTTAAAAAGTTTTCAGGGATGGTTTTAGTATATTGCATACATTGTTCTTTACCAAATTCTACTGTAAATGATCAACTAAAGTCCTTATCAGTCCAAATTTCGTTTGACAAATGAGAATGGCGTTCGTATTGTTTTCAGCAATGCGGAAGTCTGTTCAGGGTAAATCCCCTCATTGCTTTAAAATACAAAATGAAATTCACCAATATATTTTGTTTGATTCAAAATCGGTTTGCAGAAACTAGCCAGCGTAGCAGGCAAAGCCCGGTAGTAATAACATATTTATTAGGGAATTAACCCAAATTGCATCAATTTGGAATTTACAAAGATTGCAAGGTAAAGTCTAATTTGGCTACCTATCAATTCGCAATTTACGCCCTCCCCTCCCCCTAAAAAAAAAAGTGGTTTCCACATATGTTTGAAGTAAAACTTCTAAAAGTTTGACATCTAACATTCAATCTATATAATAAATCACAAATGTGTGTGTCAGTCAAGCAGATGTCATAACGATGTGGGCAACAATGTGGTTAAAATACATGACTGTTACAAAAGTGAAACAAATTTTTTAATTTAAAGTAAACAATCGTAATGTTATCTCTATGGAAAAAATGAAAGTTTTTGGGGTATTAAAAGGTTTGACTAATATTTTTGACTAGCCGCCACTGGCGACCAGTTTGGTCTCCCTTAAATGTATGTTAAACATTGCAACACGTTACATTTATTCATAATTTAATTTTCCCTTAATCCTTCGCCAAATCGGAAGATTCTAATAGACAAATCATGAACTTTTGCGATCATGGTAGCATTTCGCATATTTTTTGGGCACAAATGTCACATACGCACGTTGGCGCGATTCTCCCCCCCCCCCCCCCCCCCCCCCCCCCCTCCCCCGCCAATTTGGCGAAAACTTTGTTATGGAAATTGTTGTTTATTTACTTTTATTTTTTATTTTAATTCTATAAATTATTTTTGATATGTATATCAATATTTATTTACAACAAACTATCATTTATTTATTTTTATTCTTTTTTTTAATTATGAGTATTTTTGTTAGCCGGGAGCAGATGATAATTCGCCAAATATCGTTCCCATCACCGTCATTCATACTACAATTAATTTAATTTTAAATTATAAACCTGTCACTCATTCCATTTAAAATACTTAACTTTAATCTAAAATGCTTATATTACATAAATTTAAAATACTTCACACTTTTCATTTAAAAGAGAAAATAAATAAATAAATAAGAAATAATATCATAAATCAAAACATTTGATTTCAAAATCAAAGTATCATTTCTAATTTGTACACGCGATAAATAAAAGCTGTATTAGCGATTTTAAAAATGCTAAAAATCTGATTCATTAAATATTATTACATGAGTTCAATTTACGTCAAGAAAAGGTCCGAAAGTTGAGTTGTATAGCACATAATTATGGTAAACTTTGATTGTCTCACTGGTGCGAATTATTTTTTTGACGCGAGGCAGCGGTCCAAAAATTCATTCGCGGAGAACTTGCTTTGCGAATGATTACCTCCATGATTTAATATTTTAAATGTTCACGACGAATCAATCTTTTTTTTGTTTACTTTAATGAATAGAGAATTTGAACTGCGAATCTTTCGACTGAAGTTATTGCAGAATATATACATAATTGAACGCAAGTCATCTCTCAAATATTAATTTACTAGCAGGCTTTGCCCGCTACGCTGGTCGGTTCTCCAAACGAAATATACTCCTGAATTTGGTCATCTTGTGTTTTAAAGCAATATGCACCTTTACTTTGATTGTCCTTTCGCAATGCTGTAAAACGAAATAAACGTCATTGCTCTGTTATATTTTCTATTTTTTTGCACAAAATTTGGCTATTAAAGACCAACTTCTTTATTTAATCATTTACAGTATGATTTGCTAAAGAACTATGTAACAATATGCAATATACTAAAATTACCCCTGGAAATTTATTAATGCAAGTTCAATCGAAATCCATTCTGCAGTATTTTTTATAAAGGCTAATGTTTCACGGCTTCAACTGATTATAGAAATTTCAACCCTAGTTCTATAATTAGACAACGTAGAACTATTAATAACGATAATCGTTACAAAAATATGCATTATCTCATTAACAATAGGACTTAGAAGAATGAACTTTATACCATTCTATTCAGCATACAAAAATACATTAAAATATATTGTAATTGTCACTTAACTATAATACTCGATTTTTAAGGAATTTTTTTTTTAAGTTTGTTCATTTTTTTACCTCCTTTAGGGTTGGAGTTTTTGAAAATCCCGTCTTAGTGCGCCTCCACATACTAAGAAGTATTTTCCCCCCAAGTTTCGTGTTTGTAGGTTCAGTAGTTTGGGCTCCGCGTTGATCATCTACCCAGTCAGGATTTTCATTTATATATATAGATAACAGTTTGCGGGAACAGATTTCGCCGCATTATCTTATAACAATGAAAAGAAGTCCGTCGCGTTTTATAGACAATTTGAATTTCTTCCATTGCTATAATAACGCGCGTATGTACAGAAATTATCATTTGTAATATTAGAATTTTGAGGTTTTGACGCCAAGAACGTCGCCAAATTTGTAAAATATGCAACATCTCACTAACTATAGGACTTAGAAGAATGTACTTTGTACCATTCGATTCAGCATAAAAAAATACATTAAAATTAGTTATAATTTTTTTACTTAATTGTAATACTCGATTTTTAAGGAATTTTTTTAAAGTTTGTTCATTTTTTTACCCCCCTCCCCACTTCTTAGGGGTGGAGTTTTTGAAATTCCGGTCTTAGTGCACCTCTACATACTAAGAAGTATTTTTCCTCCAAGTTTCGTGTTTGTAGGTTCAGTAGTTTGGGCTGCGCGTTGATCATCTACCCAGTCAGGACTTTCATTTATATATATAGATAATGCACTACACCAAAACTATCTCTGAAAAATTAACAATGCAAGTTTCATCGAAATCCATTTAGCAGAATCTTTTAAAAAGGATAATGCTTCATAATCGGGTTCAATTGATTATAGAAATTCCCCCTAATTCTATAACTAAGCAACGTAGAATGATATGTTATGCACTAAAACCTTGCTTCAAAATTTAGCTAACTAACAGTGCAAGTCCCAACAAAATTCCAGTTATAAGTGGCCGGATCGTAATTCCCCTTTGCATTATATATATACAGTAGATAGGTGAATGTATCTTTCATAATCATCTTGTCCTGATGATAGAAGTGGAATTTTCTTCTTGACCTTCTGGAATTTTCAAAAAGAAACTCTGCACACCCTCCGTAGCTGTAACATATACTCTCTAGTATACACCCTCTGTCTATAGCGTATATGCACAGTTTTTTTACTACACCACTGACAACTTTCTCCCATAGCTCCATAACTAAACAATGTAGAAAATCAATCCCTGAAATATTATCTAACTAACTGTGAAAATTCCATTAAAATCCGTTCAGTAGAACTTTAAAAAAGGTAATCTTTCATAATTGGGTGCACCTAATTTTATCTAAAACTTCCCCCCGTAGCTCTATAAATAAGCAATGTATAACAATGTGCTTTCTTTTTAAACCTTTCTAAAACAAATTACCTAACTAATAGTGAAATCCTATAAAAATCTGTTCGGTAAAACCTGAGTTTTAATCAATCTGATTGAAATAAGAATTTGCGTTTTATAAATATTGTAGATGATGATGACATGATTTCTGTAATCGGATTCGTTGTCAAGCTTTTGCTTCAGAAAAGAAACGCAGAGGAAAATTTGTCTACAGATAATTGCCAACCATCTCCACAAAATTGCGTTAACTGTGTAAATCCCACCAAAATCCGTCCAGCAGTTTTAAAATTATAAACAGTCGGAATGAAATACGAATTTGCATTTTATATATATAGTAGATATATGTTTCATAATTGCACTCATCTTTCCCAATCACTTTTCCATTAGCTCTATCACTAAGCAACATAGAATGATATATAACAGGGTCATTAGCCATACTTGAAAAGTCACTTCCATCAAAATTTGTTCAGTAGCATTTTTTTGTAAAGGTAATCTTTAATAATCGGGTTCACTTAATTTTAGAGCTTTCCTCTGTATCACTATAACAGAGTAACGTAGAATAGCTATACTCTATAAAACCTTTCAAAAAACATTACTTAACTAACAGTGTAAAACCTAACAAAATATCATGAATAAACGGATTAAAATATGAATATGGGGTTTAGAGTCATAGTAGATGATAATATGATTTTCTGTAATAAGATTCATCATGAAGGTTTCGCTTCAAACGTAAACGATGCTTTTGCTCATTGGATACTTCTCTATTATCCCGTCGACCACTTTTCATAACAAAAAACTATCGCCAAATTGTAAGATTAAACACTAACAATGCCGTCCCATTTACTTGATGTCAGAAGAATTATACGTGTTTGTTACGTCATCAAGTGGTTTTTAATTCGACATTTGCGTGTATTTTTCATTATGTTTTACTGATTTATGAGTTATTTCATTAATTAAAATAACAATTGTATCCTTACAGTCTTATATTTTATTTATTTATTTTGACATTTCAATGGCAACGTTCTCCCGTTTATTTGGCGTTACAGTTTGGCGATAGTTTTTTGTTATGAAAAGTGGTTAACGGGATAACAGAGAAGTACCCAACATGGTAGCTAAAACTCCAATTGGCGAGGTATCTGATTGCGGGAAAATTAGCCCGAAATCGTATGAATAACTAACAACCCAAAGAAAAGGGGAAACATGGATGAAGACTGAAAACAAATAAAGAAGCAATATACTTGTATAATACTAAACAGGCCTTCGAAACTTTATTTTAGCAATCACGTTTTATTTTAAATCGTGGATTTTGTAGAATTAATAATTATACACAATTACATAAATATCCGTAAGAATAATATTCCATTCCCAATTGAACAGTTAATGTTTCTATCTGTAAAAGTAAACAAAATAATTAAATAACAAAAATATTTAATTTGAATTTCTTCCGTTGCTATAGTAACGGATGTATTTTTAGAAATTCTCACTTGTATTGTTAGAATTGTTAGATTATGACGTCAAAGATTTCGCCAAATTAGAACAATGTGCAATATCTCACGAACTATTTGACTTATGAGTATTTAATTGATACCATTCGATTCAGCATACAAAAATACATTAAAATATGTTATCATTTGTCATGTAACTACAATACCCGATTTTTAAGGAATTTTTTAAAAGTTTGTTCCTCTTTTAACCCCCCTTAGGGGTGGAGTTTTTGAAAATCCCTTCTTAGTGCGTCTCTACACACTAAGAAGTATTTTTCCTGCAAGTTTCGTCTTTGTAGGTTCAGTAGTTTTGGCTGTGCGTTGATCATCTAGCCAGAAAGGACTTTCTTTTATATATATAGATTTTGAACGATCTTTCTTAAAATGTAACTTTTATGCAGTTTATTCGAAAAAATAATTTTGAATAAAAATGGCCGCTTGGCATATGAAAAAGCGATGCGGCATCCCGGAACTGTTGAGGACAGTCACATGACTTACAGTTTTATTATAGAGATTTTCAATCCCCAGCGAGATTTTGTCATAGACGTCCAGTCCAATTCTGCGTCAATGAGAGTAATATTTTGGAAGCTATTGATGAGGCAAAAGTAGTTTTTTTTTTTTTTTTTTCCTAGGAAGCCAGAGCTGTGCTCGGACAATAAAATTGCAAATAAGTAGTTTCATTAATTAACAGCACAAATAACAAATATCATGGCAACTATATTGCTATCTTTTACTGTACTTTGTAAAATTACTGTGATCCCATAAATCTAAACTGTGTGACTCAGATTAGAAAAACCCCGAGTAGGTTTCCTGTTTTCGAAGGTTCCAAAACTTGTAGGAAGGGAACTTCGTCCATAGGAGCGGAAAGACAAAAGACTGATAATTCTCGGAATGACCGATTCAACGGTAGAAAATTGGTAAGAAAAGATAATGCTGGACTTTCCTAAAGTAAAGTCGACTGAGCAGTTACCCTGGCAGCAGGACTGAGCCGATACCTGTTCCAGAGTCTTTCTTATCTCAGCCACACAGTACACAAATATATGTATATCAAAAAAGGACATCCATTAATTTATATACACACACAGTAAATATAATAACTAGATAGTAGCCATCCCCGTGGCAGAATGTACGCGACGCTGCGACGGGCGTCGCAGACTTTTTAGGACATCTGCAGACTAAAAACATACAGCGATGCCGGGGACGCGCTATAACGCGTAAGTTACGCGAAAAAACGGCAAACTTCGTCAAAGGATCGGAAAATTTTTTTTTTAAACCCAATATTCCAACCTAATATTTCCGTATAAATTTGTTTTTTATTCAATATTTAAAATATGTAAACTTCCAATTGAAATTAAAAAAAAAAATTACTTTTCAATCTAAATATAGTTTAAATATATCAATCATTCAAATTTCAGTAGGAAAACTAATTACTGACTTTTGGTATGGCTACCACCCATAAGCCTTATGCTTTACAGTATATTTGTCCAATTTTTTATTGTTTTTAAAGGTATTTAACCCTTTAACTGCCGTATGAACCCCCAAAAATTAACTGTAGATTTGTTCACTAGGCAGCGGGAATCGTTTTTGTTTCTAACCTTTTATAAATGTTTCATACCAAAAATTTTAATTAATAAACGAGCTCAAATAAATCCTACTTAGAAATAAGAAAATCTTGTTTTCTCTCGCAATTTTTCAATTTAATAACAGATTTAAAATACTGAGGAAAACATTTAAAATATTGCCTTTCTTACTTATTTAGATAGCTTTATTTGGCCCATTGGTGTCTATATAATCAGACTTTAATTATGCTGATTTTGCTATTTTATTTTACACAAATTTCTTCTAAAGAATATATTAGTTATGTACACCTATTTTCTTTATCAAATGCATCCTTTTTTGATAAAGTCACTTTTTATTGGCAGATTTCTTGCTTCAGTTTTATTTTGTTTACAAAATGGAATTAAAATTGTAGCTAATAACATGTAATAAAAGTTTTATCGTTTTCAGTTACATCACAGTAATGCTCAAGTACAAGCTAAGCATATATTAAATTTAGTTTGGGAAAACCAAATTGCATTCTGATCCTATATTTCAGATGATAATTTAAATAAGAAGTTTCTTTTCTCTTTCCGTTTTTGTGTGTGTGTGATTTTATAATTAAAATACAACAAGAATGAAAAATCATGCGTCAAGCATAGATTATGTGGCACTTTCCAACGCTTCCAAAATAATTTTACAAAACATACCGTTTAATAAGCTAAAAGATAACATCTAAGTAAACAATTTGGAAAACGCATAACATATTTAAAAACATAATTTCAGGAATTTCCAACAGATACAATATTCGGAAAAATATCCGAATTCTTTTATTCAGCCCTGTATATGATCTATAGATTTGTATATGCTAGGATGCTAAATTTTAGTTTAGTTAGGAAACGCGTAGCACAGTTTAAAATTATCTTTCTGGAGTTTCTGTCAATAAACGGAAATGTGTTCGCGAACTTTTGTGCTGCCCTGTATAGGATCTACAGAATTTATACACACCACGTAATAGACAAAAAGCGAGTTAAAATTAAAATCGCGTTTAGTAACTTAAAACGCACTTCCAGGAATTAGTGTTAACAGGGAGTAGAGAATTTTTTTGTGTGTCCCTGTAAATGAACGATGACTGCTATACACACACTATTCTGTAGTAAGCCTCTTGTAATGCACCTTAGATATATATATATAAATTTCAATGCGTTTAAAATAGTGAAACATTATTTAAATAAACCGCAGACGATTTTTCTCCATAGACGTCATGTAACGGAATTCTTTTGACTGTCCCTGTAAAGTAACTATAAGTGCTATGCACACCCTATTCCATATTAAGCTTCTTCTAATGCACCTTAGTGATATATATAAATTTCAATGCGTTTAAAATAGTGAAACATTATTTAAATAAACCGCAAATGATTTTTCCCCATAGACCGCAATGTAACGGAATTCTTTTGAGTGTCCCTGTAATAAAACTATAAGTGCTACACACTTCCGTTGAAATAGGGAACATGCTATAGATAATGACAATAACATATAAAAATTGCAGAGCAATCCGAGCATATTTACGGGAGTTAGAGCACGGCCAGACGGCAGACGGCCATACGGCCAGACAAACCGAAGTCATAAGCACTTTTCAACTAGGTTGGAAAGTGCTAAAAAGTAGCAAATTTGGATGGTAACATGTAAGGTAACTGTAGAGAAAGATGTGTATTTTCATTATGTTATTTTTATGGCAAATAAGGATTCTTGCCCCTCTTTTCTTAAGTTAGAATGCAACTATTTTGGCTACTATTTTTGTACAAATGCTACTATTTTGGCTACTATTTTCTTCATAGTAGGCTACTAAAGCAACTATTTTTGATGCCATTAGGCAGTGGCAGCCCTGGTCAAAGGATCACGGAAAAAGTGCAAATTTCGTCGAAGGGCCACGAAAAAGAAAATTGTGAATTTCGCCAAAGGATCGCTAAGGGGAAAAAAAAAAACGTTAATTTCGTCAAAGGTTCACGAAAAAAAAACGTGAATTTTGTGAAATAGTCCCAGAAAAGATGCAGCATTCCTTTAAAAAATTGCAGATACACAAAGTTGTATGCTTATTAATATAGGCATAGTTTTTGATCTGAAACAATATACTGAACTAACTTTTGAAAAATCGGGTTAACCCGAACCCAATTTGCAAGAATCTACATTCAGCCTGAAATCGACTCGAATCAAAATCAGAATTAATCCGACATGCAACAAGAAAAATTATTGCCGAGAAGGGATTTTCTCCCCTCCCCCTTCTGCTGTAACATTTCAGAATATTTGCTGTGAATTTCAGAATTTTTTTTTTACCCAGAAAGGCAGATAAATGCTGATGCCTTAATTAATTAGCACTACAACTACAATAGCAGCAAGAATAGATTTATATGATGTATTGCGGACTATTTTTGAAAACATTATTAGCGTTGCAAACACTTGAAGATAGTTCTGCCACTGGGGTAGCCATCAAGATTTGATGGTAAACAACTTGAAAGTTTCGTTAGGAAAATGTTTGGATTTTTAAATAGTTGCTTTTAAATTAATTAAGTATTGAAAACTTTAACAATTGCTATATTGTATAAGCGATTCTTATAGGTATAAGCTGATAGATGTTGCTTTCAGTCCAACATACTCAGTTAATGTAGTGAAAAATTTTTAAACTTGTAATTTATAACATTATGCTTGTTTTCTAGCAGAAGTTTATTTAACTAAAAATATTAATTGAATGGGTAGAGCATTTATTTTTATTATCACAGTCTTAATTTTTTTGAAAGTATAACAATATTTAGTATTTATTAATTTTAAAAAACTACGCAACATTTAAAATTTGTCATTATTTTTATCAGTCTCGCTCTAAAACCACAAAATTAAAATTTGCTGCTTGCAGCTAATGATTTATAATATATATATATTTTAATTACTTAAATTTAATTTAACATTTAATTTTCATGCATGATTTAATTATTAAATCATGGATATAAAAAAATTATTTTATAGTTCTTATAGGAATATTTTTACTTCTATTTTCTCTTCTTTTCTTTTTTACGGAAAATAATCACATATTTTTCTTAGTATTCATATGTATAAATATATTCTTCATAATGGTCATACAAATTATAGCAAAAGTAGTAGATAAGTTCAATTTATTTATTCGATAATTACGTGCAATTTTTAAAAATATAAATAATTTTAATACTTATTGCAACTTTTATGTGCGAGGAAAGTGTTTTGGCAATTTTCTATGTTTAAAAAAAATCTAACCGGCTTGTATGCGAAAGTGCCGGATACATGAGTAAATATGGTAATTAGCTTTGTATATTTTGGTTTCGTAATGGTTTCTGGCAAGAAATTGGCTCTGAATTAGGAAATTAAAATTATTAGACCAAAATTACTGTATTTTTCTGTGTATAAGCTGCAAATGCAAAGAAAATCCAGGGCTCAACTTGTACACCATATATAAAAACAGACGTCTGACGATTGCGGCTTATAGCTGCAGCCATATTTTATTTATAAGGTAAGCGTTTATCTTTTTCTTTAGTATTGTGCCCCGAAAAATTTATCCTATTCAACATATTTTGCACAATAATTAAAAGTTATTATTTTGTATAATTGTTATAAAAACATTAGTTTTTTAATATAATAAGTCATTCCAATATTTGCTCTTCTTTTGATGATTTTTTACACTTGACTTTTCACCCAATGCTTTCATTTTCACAAAAGTATACTTTCTTTTATAAATGAATTAAGGGGTCGATTTATACACTCAAAATATGCCATTTCAGGATTGAAATTGAAGTACCAGAAAGTTCAATAATTTAGTGAAACTTGTTCCAATTTATTAAAGTATAATTTTGTAAAACAAGTAAATATGAAGTAAATAAGTTGTGATTTTTGTTTTTGTATACACACACATATGCTTATGTTTATATTGTAGGTGTTGGATCAACAAAAATTACTTATACAATAAAATCCTGTCTGTCATTATCTCATGGTAATGCATACATTAAGAAAGGTTATCTGTAAATGATGATTTTTTAAAATACAAAAGTTTAGCAAAAAAATAATTATTAGTCAAAGACTAGTAAAAGATGTTGAAATACATGAAAACATTTTAAACATTCCTATTAGAGAAAAATTGCTGAATTCTATAACTAAGCATTTTTCTATAGATAAATAAGAAAAAAATTAAATGACAAGCTGTTAGACAAAAAAGTCCTTCCGGCCTGTACCGGGAGGAAAAGGTAGCTTTCGTGTATCTTCGTTTTAAAATTTTAGTTAATGTTACTTGAAAACAGCAAGCGAAAATGCAAAGAAACTGTTTACAAAAGATTCGTTAATACTGAATTTGAATAAGAAATTCGCCAAATTATTGAGCTATAGTCAATTTGGCCTCATTTATGAAAACTTATTCTAGTTGCCGAATTTGGCGCTAACGGATATGAATCTATAGTTTTATGCGTATGATTGGGAAAATGATTACAACAATGAAAGAAAATAATTTGCGAGAAGTCGCGTTCACTAAAACTTATAAATTAATCGTTGGATTTTTGTAATGTGCTATCTTGTTTCAAAATGTCTGCCACTCTAGAAATTCAAACTGCTGTATCTCAGCCGTTTTTTAAGATAGAGGTAAAACAAAAAATACTCCGGAATCATTATATCAAGTTCAAGGCCTAACACTTAAGCAAAAAATAAATTTGAATTTTTAACTTTTTTGTATATTTATTTTAGTTTTAAATTTTTAAATGGCCGCCATCTTGAAACAAAATGGCGGACCAAGCTGGTCAACGAACTCGGTCGAGACATTGGTGAGCTTAATACACACAATTAGTTTCATCGAAATTGATTTATAAATACGAGTGTTATCGTATGACATAGGTCAGATTTATATATATATATGGATATATATATATATATATATATATATATATAAATCAACATTTGAACGGAGGGTGGTTTTGGGGTCTGGGGGTCATGATTGGTGAAAATATATTGAAATTTTCCGGAATTGCTTTCCTCTGAACGGCTGCAATAGGTAGCTTTATACTTTTTTGTATTGAAAGCTACCTAAAATGCATTAAATTGTGTCCAATGTGAATTAAAACAACTGGAAAAAATATAAAGTAAAGCTTAAAAAATTCTGTAAAATCTGTGCAATATATTGCAAGATGTTAGACAACAAGTGCATGAAATTGTGTTTAATGTGAATTAAAACAACTGGAAAAAAAATATTATAAAGTGAAGCTTAAAAAATTCTGTAAAATCTTTGCAATATATTGCATGTTGTTCTTCAATGATTGAATCAGATAGTGTTAGACAAATATCAGCTGAAAAACTTGCTGAAGGGAAGAATTCAAAATTAATTTTCTGCTTCATAATTTCTTCCCTTAAGGATAATTTGGTCATTTTTCAAGTGCATAATTTTATCTTTCTCATTTTCCATTAACCCATTCGTGATGGCGTGCACATCTGAGTGGGAAAATTTGATTTCACCTTCTGTGCTGAAGGATTCTGCGCAGCTAAGTGTCACTCCCGTAAAAAAGTTCTTTAAAAAGTTATAAAAACTTCCTTTAATCATGAACCTTTTTGAAATTCACATGCATGAAATAAGTTGTTATATATATTCAAGCAAAATAAGTATTTTCTCTGATATTTTGATATAAAAACTAATTTTTAAATATGTGTATAATACATATTTTTAACGATTTTAGTTTAAAAAATAATATATGATTATTAAATACTTACGTGTTTTTAATGTAACAACATATGAAACATTTCACTCCAATATAAATTTTTTTGTAAAAAAATAACATTTTTTTTATTTAATTATTTTTAACAATTTCAGAAAAACAAAATAAGTGTTTTGGAAAGCAGATTTATTCACAAATGAAAATAATTAAGTAAAACTTTCAAGCAATTTGTGCACGTTTCCCTATAACACTTATTATACAGTTATACATAAAAAATATAACAATTATATATAAATATGTAATCAATAATAGCAAATAAAAAGTATTGATTAATAAGTAATAATGAGTAAAATAGAATAATTTAAGCTATGCATTTCCGAAATGTTGCAGATGTTAAAAAATACATATATTAACCTATAAAAAAACGTAAATTCAAATGAAAAGTATTTGATAATAATGAGTAAAATTGAATAACTTAAAATATATTCTTCATAAATTTCATTGATGATAAAAATATCTTTGAAAAAAAAAATTAAACATATAATGAAGTATATGAAGTAAAATGTGTTGAATAATAATTAATAATAAAGAGTAAAATTCTGAATAATAATTTAAAATATACTAATTAAAAATGTCATTGATGTTTCATAGTTTGATTATCATATGCTTATAGTAGATCAGCTGACTCACACATCCCCTTCTAAGTACTCTAGAAAAGTTTCTGATAAGCAAGAAATAAGGTTTTTTTATTTTCGTTTTATTATTGTTAGTGTTATTTAGTTTTCTATTAGAAATTGGTGATAGAAAATAATCACATTTAAGAAACATAAATACATGATGAATTAAACGTTTTATTTCATTGCAGTAGGTCTTTAACAAATCAAATTAACATGAATTAAAAAAAATATTTATTGATTCCATTTGCTTCCCCAGTTAAAAAGGAATGTGTTTTACCATAATGCAAATTCAAATATGATTATGATAAAATTTTATATGTTAAACTTTTAAAAATAAAACCACGAGCCTCAGCACGTATACAGGTCGCTCGTGCCGAAGGGGTTAAGCTCTTATGATAGCCTCATATAAGAATGCACTGAACAGTGATTTTGAGCCAAATATAGAATACTGAATATTTGACACACAGGCAAACCGAATACCGAATATTCGGCTAGTCAGATAGTAGCTGTTAAACCGAATACTAAATATTCAGCCAGCCAAATAGTGACTATTTGGCTGAATACCAAATATTCAACTGGCAGAATACTTCTGTATTTCAGAGTTTAAAGGTATTAAAAAATTAAATTAAAAAATAGTTTTGCATAATATTTAACACACATACTTCCATTTTATTAAACAAAACAAGACCTATTTGCAAGTAAACTACACTAAAAGAAAATACATGTATTGAGTTGTTATTTAAAAAGCTAGTTTTAAAGCCTTTTTAATTAATAAAATTGATTTTATGGTTTCTTCTCTAAATTAAAACAAATGAATAAAATTTTTTTATATTCTAAAACAAATATTTTGAAATCAAAGTGAAATTTTGGAGGAATTTAAAGAAAAATTTTACAGTCATATACTGTTTATTTGTGAGAAAGGGACTTAAGTAAAAATAATAATAATAGTACAATCTGTTGAAATGGTGACAATTCAGCAAGAATTAAAAGCTTTCCTGTTCCTTTTGATTTAGTAAGGAAGTTTTAAATGCATCAAAGAGCAGTGTCTGGAGTGGACAATCATTTTCAGAGGTATGAAACATACAAAGTGTTCCAAAGATCTTGGGACAAACTTTCAGAGGAGATAATGGGGTCAAGACAAACATTTTTTGAACAAGAACCATCCACTTATTCCATCAAAAATAGAATACATTCATTCAAAAATACAGGGCATGTCACGTACAAGCTGAAACTAAATTTTTGTTCACAATTTTAACAATGGTAAAAATACATTAGCAAGATTTGCATCATATTAATTTTGCTTGTATGAAAAATACGATGAGTGATGACATCATAGGAAGTGACTAAATTTTGACCAGGGACACAGTATAATTACTATTTGCTGCATTCTTAATAAAGGGGTGTCTAGCTCAGTATTTAGATATCTTAAAAAATATTTTTTAAGAAGTTTTTTAAGTATTCGGTTTGACTAAATATTCTTAAGACCGAACATTTTGATATTCAACCTTAAAAATATTCGGTAGTATGGCCAAATACCAAATAGTTACCGAATATTTGGTGCATTCCTAGTCTTCTTCTTTCTTTAATGAGTGCTAGAAGGTTGTACCTCCTACACGTTACTCTTGCCAACCTCCATCTAGATCCTGTAGGCTCTACAACCATGCTAATTTGCTCTTTTTAAAAAAGTTTTCTCGATTATGGAAGATAGAAAAATATCGCGAACAGTGGCATTCTTATGTAATCAGGTGGCCATTCATTTCCCTTTGACTAGGGGGATTTTCAGTTTACAAGGTTTAATCCCCCAATGCTAATGCCTTACTCCCCACCCGGTTTGATGTTGACCTTGATTAGTAAATCACACATTGGAATATCAGCTTGTATAAAATAGGTAAGTAAAGAATGTTGCTGCCTCAGAGACTTTTATAATAATGTCTGGAAGAAAGGTTTTCTTTTTAAACACTATATAAGAAAATCGTTTTAAATATAATATTGTTTTAAATATGATGCAATTACCCCCCATTTAATGCTTTTCTGACGTAATATTGTGCAATTTTTCTCCTGCTTTTCTCACATAACTTATTTTTTAGTTTCCTTTCATTTTTAATATTCACACATAAGTATATTTAATTGAAAGTAAATATTATTTGTGCTTTAAAATTTAGCAACAATATGTAAAAAAAAAAAAAAAAAAAAAAAAAAAAAAAACTTTTTTAAGATATGAAAAAAATCTATTAAAATAATTAAAATGAAAGTTTGAATAAAGAATTGAAAAAAAAAATTAGTTAAATTATCACATCACAATCTAGTCATTTCTGTACCAGCACAAGATGGTTAAATTGCTATGCATAGTTTTTGATCCTATACAACATTTTTAACTGAACTATTTTGGCCATTTTTAATATTAAATAGCTCTTAAAATAATTCTTAGATTTAAAAACTGTCTACTTCAATGTGTTTATCATACATTTCTTTATAAACTACCAGTTTTCATGCTTTTATATAAAAGAATTTTTTTGTATTATGAGCCAAGATCACAAAAAAATTTAATTACTGTGTCGGCGGCAGCATTATTTACCTTTTTTTTAAGAAGAAAGTGGTACAACTTCAATGAACTCTTCCAATGAATTGAAATAATTCTAAACTTTTCCAATCTATAAATATAGAATTCTTGCTTGCTCAGTAAATTGTGCTGTTGAGGTCGATTGCAATTGTATTTTGATCTGGTACTTACATATTATCCAGGCCAAGAGATAGATTGCCAAAAATGGTTGTCAATTGCCAATCTTGTTTATCGTTGCCGATAATGTAGTAATTTAATATTGTAATTTAATATTGTAGTAATTTAATATTGTTAAATACACAAGATTGTTTAAAATGGTAAATAATATAAAATAAATAAATAAATAAAATAAATAAATAAAATAAATAACAAAAAACTGTAAATTATAATAAAAAAATAAACTATAAATTATACTAAAAAACTATACACTATAATAAATAAACTATATACTTGTCAAAAAGTAAGGGTTACTGTAATTAGTATAATTGTCGCCATGCTTGGCTCAATTGTAGCTGATCTGGTCCAGATAATACGTAAGTACTTTTGATCTTTTCTAATTAGCATGGATAATTTTGAAATTGATATGGAAAAATGCTTATTAATTTGATAAGATATTAAACTATAAGTTGTTAGCATTGTATGTTAATTTGTGTTTATTGTATGCATTAAAATATATATTTACTGCATTTTGTCATGTGCATATATATTTATACACCTATTAAAGTTCTTATATATATTTTTAAAAATTCCTATATTTCCTTTAATATTTTTAAAAAGTGTCACTTCTAGGCAAACATGAACTATGAACATCCACACTCTTTTGTGAACTAAACTATGTATTCCTGATTTTTGTGATCGCAAGAAATATATAATTTGTTATCTTGTTCAAAAATTCAATTTTGATAGTTTGTCCGCTACTATTACTATTTATATTTTATTATATATATGTTTTTCTCTTCTAAGTAACAAAACTTCATCTAAATATCAATAACTTTGTTGGTAAGACTTTTAATCATGAATCATTAATTATTATTTTGGACTTCTATTTTTTTTTTTTTTTTTTTTTGTCATTTTTTAAACTTTTTTGTATAACAATTGGTACAAAGTAAGCATAAAGCTGAAAATTGCATGCTTTGCTTTTAATATATATTAATTTATAAAACTAAATTTATTTTCAATAAACTTATTAAAGTAAATAGTTTTAGAGCACTATATTGTTTTAATGTCAAATGTTACATAAAAAATACTATAAAATTATATATATATATATATATATATGTGTGTGTGTGTGTAAAAAAAACTGCTATTTGTTTGCTAAGGTCTAACAATATAACTATTTTATCCCACATAGGTTTTTTTGGTCTGAAATATTAATTTTATGTTATTTTGTAATAAAAAGTGCAGAAAGTTAATCCTGAATAAGTGTTTTATGTTATACAAAGGATAAATAAGCTGAAAACAAGTTCTTATGCACTTTAAATTCAGTGTTTTTCTCATCATTGAAATCTAAGCCATATCATATACAATTTTAAAATGGCTACCAAGTATAATAATAATAATATAACAACAAATATTTTATTATGCATTGAAAAATGGTAGCTGATACCTGTAATACACTAATTTTGCAAGAAAATTACAATTTGTATTTTTTATAAATTTATTTTTTAAACCTACCTACCTATTTTACCCTACCTGACCCTGAGCCCCCCGCCCAAGTGGCAAAAACATCATGACACGGCGACATAGTCGCAGACAAAGAAAATCTCTTGCAGACAGTTTTTGTCTGCACTTATGAAGTCAATTAAAAAAAATTGTCTGCAACTTTCGGACAGTTTTTGTCTACATTAATAAAAAAATGTTTAAAAATTGTCCAAAACTTTTTGACATTTTTTTTTTCCTGTGCAGGGCTGCCATTTGCAACTAAAATGCTACTAAAAGCGACTATTTTCAGCATCAGGCAACTATGGCTACTATTTTAGCCCAAAAACCTTCAAAAGCGACTATTTTGGAGGAAAACCAGGAAAAAGGAGACTATTTTCCAATCCCAGCTAAAAAAAATCACCAATCTCAGAATTGCAAATTTATTTAACCCAATATCCCGACGTAATATCTCCATATACATTTTTTAAGTTTTTTATTCAATTTTTAAAATATCTAAAAACTTGAAAGGCTACACCCATAACCCTTATGCTTTACAGTATATTTGTCCATTTTTTATTGTTTTTAAAGGTATTTAACCCTTTAACTGCCGTATGAACCACAAACAATTAACTGTAGATTTGTTAACTGTGCTGCGTGAATCGTATTTTTTTCTAACCTCGTGTAAATGTTTCATACTAGGAATTTCAATTAATAAACGAGCTTAAATAAATGCTTCTTAAAAATAAGAAAATCTTGTTTTCTATCACAATTTTTTTATTTAATAATAGATTTAAAATATTGAGAAAAGCATTTAGAATATTGCCTTTTTTACTTATTTAGATGGCTTTGTTTGGTTTATTGTTGTCTATAATATCACACTTTATTTATGCTGATTTTGCTATTTTATTTTACATAAATTTCTTGTAAAGAGTAGATTAGTATGTATACACATTCTGTTATCAAATGCATCCTTTTTTGATTAAAGATTCTTCTTTCTTTCCGTTTCTGTGTGTGTGATTTTATAATAAAAATACTAAAAGTGGCAAATTTGGGGGATAGCACAAACTGTAAAGAAAGATGTGGATTTTCATGATGTTATTATTTTTATGGCAAATAAGGATTCTTGCCGCCTCCCTTTTATTAAGTAAGCATTCAACTATTTTGGCTACTATTTTTGTACAAATGCTACTATTTTGGTGACTATTTTTTAAACTGTAGGCTACTAAAGCAACTATTTTTGATGCCATTATGGAGTGGCAGCCCTGCCTGTGGTAGTATGTAGCTTTACATGCCTGTTCTCCTGTTACTGAGATGCCACAGGAAATGCTGTTTTCCTATAAAACACAGAGAAGCAGGTGTTTATCACACGCATGCCGAATCCGCCATGTTCATTCCTGTTTTCTTAAGAGCAACTCTCATTGCATTAAAAAAACACGTGCTTAGTATGGCGTCCCGGGCAGTGGTTATGTTCAAAGCAGTCAGTTCCGAAAATGAAAAAAAAATCTGTCACCAGTCCGAAAATTTGGACATAATCTTAACATAAAACTCTGTTAATGGACATTAATCACGAATGAATTATGTTTGTGTAAATATTTACATCATGAATCTTTTGCACGCTTTGCGCACAATGAAGGAAAGTCACGCATAATAAAAATGCTGTGCAATATCTTATTTATTATTAAAAATCACGAATTTTAATAAACAACCGAGGATAAATATTGCGAATTTCGTCAAAAAATTGCAGAAACAAATTGCAAATTTTGTCAATCATGAATTTTAACAAATGTTTGCGGGAAAAAAATCAATTTGATCAATCGGTCGGAGAAAAAAAAATCAATTTTGTCAAAGAATCGCGGAATTAAAGAAAACGTTAAGTTTCTACAAAGGATCTCTGACTCAGGGTAAGGGGGGGGGGGGGAGTGCAAATTTCGTTAAAGGATGAATGAAAGAAATGCGAATATCACCAACAGATCGTGGTAAAAACACACTAATTTCGTCAAGGATCATGGTAAAAACACACTAATTTCGTCAAGGATCATGGTAAAAACACATGAATTTCGTTAAAGGATCGTGGTAAAAACATGCAAATTTCGTTAAAGGACCGCGGTAAAAACATGCGAATTTTGTCAAAGGATCGCGGTAAAAACACGCAAATTTCATCAAATGATCATGGTAAAAACACACGAATTTTCTGCATAAGAAGACCGCTAAAATATTGCAACCCGATTCTTTTTACTAATGTCAAAAGATCGTTGTAGAACGAGAAGAAACTCTAAAAATCATACAAAATTTTCAGAAGAGAAAATTTATTATATTGAACTGAACACTGAAACCAGATTCCTTTTACAAATTTCAAAAAATGGTCATAAAACACGAAAAAACGCTAAAAATTGCATAAAAATTCAAAAATAGATGTAGGAATTCCGGATTCCTTTTACTATTGTAGAAAATTCGCTACAAATATAAAATACATAAAAAATTAAGAAAGCTAATTCAAAAACTGACTTTGAGGTGCATAACTTCAGACATGGAGGTTCCTCCCTGCCAAATCTTGCAGCTCTGCACTTAGCGGTCGTTTCAGAAAACATCACACACAGACAAATATCTATGCTTAATATGTATAGTTTTAAATCTGAAACAATATACAGAACTAACTTTTAAAAAATTGGGTTAATCAGAACCCAACTTGCAGGAATTGAAACTCAGCTTGAACTGAACTGAAAACAAAGTTAACCCGATCCACACCTGATGCAGGACTTCAATTATGACAGTTTTCTCCAGAAGGAATTTCTGTATCTGTGTCAGGAGAGGGGAAATTTCTCCCCCACCTGGATCCTTACAGAAAATTCTCTGTGAATTTCAGAAAATCTTTTTTTACTAAGAATCTCCCCTGGTCCCGGGATATGCTTATCCTTCCCATTTTAGAAATCTTACAAGAAGTGAAATGATGAAACAATATGTAACATCAAAAGTTTTAAGCAAAATTAATGAGAATGCATCATTCTTACCATATTTTAAATAAAATGATGAAAAATGATGCCTCTAGTGAGAAATATTACCAAATAAAATTTTTGTTTCACTGTATCATGGTTATACTCAAGATAAAAATAGGTAAAACTGATTCAACACAATTTTCTTTTGTGTTTGTAGTGATGGAATAAATGGAAAATAAGGTACAGTAAAGTCCCGCTATTCTGAACCCCACTATTCCGAAAGTCCGCCTATTCTGAACAGAGTTCAGAATAAATACCGATTTTTTAAACTTAAAAACAGGATAAATTAAAAAGACATTCGTGAAAAAACGTACATTTATTGTTATACAAAGAAGTTAAATAAAGACATACATAGAGCATAAGCTTGATGAAAACGCCTGGAACCAAATTGGAATGAAAGCTGGTTACTTACATTATATGTTGGCTTCATTTATACAATTCTGTAGAATCATTTTTAATCACTGCTAAAAACAAAAATAACTAATTTACACACACTTAAGAAGTCAAGTCAGTGATTTTTTTCTGACGAAGAGCAGTGAATCGACTTGATGATGCAATGTTCTGCCATCGCCGCATGAACATAGCATCATTTGGTGTTGATGAAGTGTTTTGTTCAACGTAGCGTAAGGCCAAGAGCATTTGCCGCGTCTTGTGTGATATGATTTCAGTTTGAGTGTTCACATCCTGCTTGTTTTCCTCCGTGTTGATCTCAGCTGATGATTCCTGCACCATTGCTACGATGTCTTCTCCGTACTCCTGATGGTCATTGTCGTCAACAGCAGTACACTCTTCAACACAGCTTTCTTCTGCATGTTCACAGCCAGGGATTTTCTTGACTAGTGGAAGAGGGTGACAGTCTTTCAATGGTGTAAAAGTTGTTTCAACAAATTCCAATGTAGTCCAGAGATTTTCCCATGATTTTAGTATTGCGCCTTTAATGGTGTTATCCAATGCTTCAGCCACCCAGTAAATCACCTTTTATTGCAATTTTCTTAAGTTTTTGCAGGATTGTGAGTTCATTTTCATCATATTCAAGTAAGGTGCGAAGCAGCATTTTTCTGTATTTTTGTTTAGTGGCTTGCAACTTGTCCATAGGCTGAAGGATTGAAGTAAAATTCGGTGGTAGAAAAACTGCTTTAATGTCTTCACAAAAAAGGTCCGTTTCTTCTGGGTGGGACGGAGCATTGTATATAATGAGCAGAGCACCATTATTCAATCCATTTTCTCTATTGAACGCAGTCCCTTTAGGGACAAATTGGTGCTCGAACCATCCCTTCAACAAGTCGCGTTCCATCCAAGCATTTTTTAAATTCTTATAATACACTGGAAGTGAGTTGATGTTAATGTTTTTAATGCTTGTGGTTTTGCCTATTACCATCAGCGGAAGTTTGTTTGTTGCCGATGCGTTGCTGCAAGCTAACGCAGTTAGACATTGTTTGTCCAAACCCTGGGGCAGATTTCTTTTCTTGCGAAGCCTTAAAATTCAGTCCGGTTTCATCCGCGTTGTAAACGTGCTGCGGTGAGTAGTTTTGGGAAGAAACAAGGTCTGTAAATTCTTTTACATAATTCACAGCTGCTTCGTTGTCAGATGACAGCTTCTCTCCAAAAATCGTAAGCTGTCTAATTCCGTGTCTTTTCTTTCAACGATCCAAAAAAACCACAGCTAGCTGAAAATGATGGGTCACCATCCATGAGCTTGTTCAGTTGAAGTGCCTTTTCTTTTACCAAGGGACCAGAAATGGGGATTCCTTTCTGTCTTTCTTGAGTGAACCACAAGAATAAGGCCTGGGGCCCTACTACCAACGCATCGAGATCCTCCCGACATGGCAAGCTTCCGATGTCGGATTATCATGGTTCTCGAAAAAAATATCCAAAAGACATTTTAAGCCGTACCACGAAGCAACCGGTTATAGCCGTCGTATTTGAAGATTCCTTTTCACAGGGATGCCACTTTTCCGCAGAAACGTGGATTTCCGCTTTTTTGCTTATTTTCAAAATCCGCAGATTTCCGCTTTTTTTTTTCTTATTTCTCGGACGCATTTCTCTTTAATGCATCAAGCAGAACCAACCAACCAACCCATTTGTCGGAAGAACTCCTGAACACTTTCTCCTCTGTGATTGGTGAGTACGTTTGACGTCACATCGTCAGTGGGAGTAGTTATGATTCAACTGACCAATGACCACGAAGTGTCGTGGCTTTCGATAAGTAGTGTAGATGAGCCGTGCCGTGTTTGTTTACTTTTTACTGACGCTGCGCGGAAATAGATAGTAAGATTTGAAATCTCATGATGGATTAAGTGTTTAATCTCATCATTTGTTTTTTGATTTATATTTAATTATTGCGCCGCAAAAGACAGATTTTGATAGTAATAAGTATTATGGGTAAAAAAAAGTCCGTATACTGAATGCACGGCACGTTGTTTTGATTTCCAATTTTGCCAGATATACTAACGCCCGAAATCCTATAGATAATCTACAACCCATCAAATTAATTGTTGATGGAATGGATCAAAGAATCATTAAATCGGAATGTTTATTTTCGTCTTTTTTAGTTTTAGTGGATCATAGTTTACCATTAAATGCTTTATAACATGCAGTATTCCTATTTAAAAAGATGTTCCTGAATGGTGCTGTAGTAAAAATAGTTATGCACAAGGACAAAAAGAACCACAATTGTGAAAGAAATGGCCGATAAATTGTAAATATCTGCACATGATAGAGTTCTGCATTGAAGATATATCCAGCGATTATTTACTCTTGTATTACCTATTATGTTAAAATAAATTTTTAGTGACTGCTAGTGTTGTTAGAGAGCACGATTTAAAAAATGAAAAAGGTAAAAATTATGTTTTTAAAATCTTTTTTTTTGTAGTATTTTCAGTTTCATTGCCTAAAAACTAATTTTATGTAGGAAAATATAGCTAGACCTTCATATAAATAATTTGCTACAACATTGATCTTCTCACCAAATGCTTTTGTAGCTGTGGCAGGTTAAACATTAGCCATATGTATTAACTGGTGTTTTGAGTGAAAGCATGTAGGTTTTTAAATGTATTTGCTTATAAAAATTTTAAAGAATAGTTTTACAATTTTGAGGAATTCTCATATTAATATTTGTCATTTACATCAGATAATTATTGAATAAAATTTTGAATTAGCCATATTTGTTATATTTATTAGTGTTCTTATTTTTGTATTACATGTATATATGTTTCAATTTGAATTCAAATAATGACAAATTTCATTTCACTTTTTTTGCTCGATTTTTACCCCGCGCACAGGTTTAACTTTTTTGTTCAATTTTCACCTCACGCATCATTTCCTCTTTTTTGCTCTTTTCTCAGACTCATCCCTGTTTTCAAATAGATATCGGAAAAAAAACAAACTGACCAATGAGAGTGCGTTAGAAAAAGTACGTTTCCATGGTCGTTCCCTCTTTTTCTCCTGTAAGAAAACAGAAAAGAAATGCTTGATATTGCTTTCTGTTTTTATTAAAAATGCCATCAAAACACACCTAACTAAGATATTTTGATAATCTTTTTTTTAAACGAGAGTGAAATATTCAGATTTTCAGCTGTCAAAAGATCAAAATGATACGGCCAGTAGTTTTTTAGAAAATGGAAAATAAAAATGAAATTTACTTTTTTTGACCAAACAAAGGCCTTCGTTTAAAAATTAATAAAAAATTAACAGATTACGCTTGACATTTTCAATTGCTATTACAAGAAAGCTCTTATTCTAAACTTTAAAATGGTATAAAAATAAAAATTTTATAAGTTTTTGTTAAATAAATATTAGCATAAATAGCCAAGAATTTCAAGAAATTCTGTTTAAATATAAAATAACTGGAAAAATATTCTAAGCTTAGAAACTAATTTTAAACGCTAATAATAAGTATACTTTGAAAATGCTGCAAGCAATTTTTTGTAGACTTAGAATAATTTTTATTTGCTGGACGATCTCTTTTCAAAATGGAAATTTAACATAAAATAAGAAACAATCTAATATGAATTTCAAAAAAATAATTGCAGTGCTTATTAAAACATTGCCTAACAAAGTATCATGTACAATGTCTTTAATTTGTTTTAAATAAATAGAGCGCTATGCTAACAAAACTAACTATACCATTGCTCCCGCATAAAAAATTAGCAGTGTAAAGATGCACTGCATACTGGAAAAATAATTGGCCAGATATTTTTACTCATAGATGTATTATAAATATCATAAACACATGGATGTATTTATAATACATCCATGTTCTTACTAAAACTTTTCCATACTAAATATAGCATTAGAGCAAATAATCAACTTCATGTCGGCACTATCGTTGTACCCAAATAAACTAATTATTCAACACTTCAAAAAAAAAAAAAAAATTCTTTAAAAATATATTATAAAATGTTGTTTCAATTTTAATGATTGTAATTCGTTGTATAAATAATAAAATCATTTAATAACATTCGTTCAGAATTTCCGATTATTAGAAGATAAAAATATTAAATTTAAAATTATTCGTAAAAGAAAATCTTTGGAAACTATAAGAACTTTTAACTTGTACACAGGCTTTTGAATACTTTAATTTACTATATTTTTAATACGGCATATTTCATTGGATATTTTTAAAAAAATTGTAAAGTTTCTCATGACATCAGAAAGCAACGTATTTTATATTTATAGTAACTTTACAGTAAATTTCGAAAAGTTTCAAACAAAATAAAAAATATATTATTTCAAGATGATCTAAATTAGTCTTCTTATCTTTTGATTCTTTTTTGTCTGTCCTTGACTTCTATATAAAATTAATCTCCCAAAAAATAAATTAAAAGTTGCTCAAATTTACAGAATAATAATAATAAAAAAAAACAGTCGCTAAGTATATAATATATATATGCGGTCCTGATATTAATCTTCATTTAATGTCAAAGCTACTTTTTTTTCTGAAAATTTGAGCATTATTTAATTTATATTCTGTAAAATTAGTTTTATATAGAAACCATAAAAAGGGGGGAAAAGAAACAAAAGCCAAGAAGACGTATTTACATCATCTTCAAATAGTATATATGTATATCTTTTATCTTGGAAGCTTTTCAAAATTAACTGTAAAGTTGTCGTGAAATACGTTGCTTTTTGATGTCATTTCGAAACTTTACAATTTATTTTATGTGCAATGAAATATGCCGTATCAAAAATTTTGTATCTTAAAGTCTTCAAGAACCTGTAATACTTTCCAAAAATTTCTTTTTCTTTTCGAAAAATTTTAAGTTGAATATTTTGATTTTCTACTAATCGAAAAGATTATTAAAGATTATATATATATATATATATTTAAAAATGAAAACACATGGGAAGAACGAAATGTAAATTTACTTGATTATCTATCACCACTATAGCTCGTTTTTAGCTTTACACATTTTTAAATTTCATTATATACATGTATAATACATATATATAAGTCATTACAATTCATACAGAATTTAATAATAATTAAAAAAAAATAGTAAAAGAAAAAAAATTGTGAAAATTTGGATAATTATTTTATTTAGGTAAACAACGATAGCGCCCAAATGGACTAGCATAATGGTATATTTAGTATAGTGAAGTATTAGTAAAAATATCTGGACAATTATTTTTCGGGTATGCAACACTTGGTTACTTCGTTAATTTTTTTTTATGCGAGAACTATCGTATAATTAGTTTTATTGGCATAGTGCACTGTTTATTTAAAGCAGATTAATAACATTTTCTTTGTTAGCCTATGTTTTAATAAGCATTGCATTATCAAGGGTGTTCTCTTTTCACAATAAATTAACTATATTAAGCAGAGTACGCAGTGGAATCTTTAAGTTTGGAAATGCATGGATGTGGAAGACTTTCGCAGGAGTAACAACAAGATGACTTTTTATTGATGACTAATTACAAATGACACTCCGACGTCAGCATTACTTTTGCCGAACAAACTTAAAAATAAAAACAAAATAAACTTTCATCAATAAACTAACAGCCGCCAGCAGCCTTCAAAACGTAGCCAAGCTATGACGTCGTAAATAGTTACATGTCAGAACAAAATGCTGCTTTCAAGCACGCTACGTAGAAAAATGCATGGCAAGGCAATGGCAGAAAGGAAGGAAGGCAGGCGAAATACAAACATCTAGACCTGCTACATATACCAGTCTGTTTTGAAAGAATTTGCATACAGTTGCTGCCATTCTGCAAAAAGAAACACTTACGCGAAACTCCATTGGCTTCACGGACTATGACGTCAAACGACGACCAATCAGAGCGGCGATCGTCAGACGAGGTCGAAAGTAACAGCGATCAACAGTGATCCAGAAGCACAGCGATAGATCGTGGATGAATCGCATGTTTACCCGAAAAACCTCGAGAAGCAATGGAGTTCGTTTGTGCATTAACGTAGGCTTGGGGATGGTAAAAACTAATTCATGTCATGTGAAAAGTAAATATTTAAATGAAACATTTTACACTTAAATTTAAATACATGACATAACAATCAGCCCCCTTTTTAGAATCCCCAAGTCTTTACAACAACTTCAAGAAAAGACATAAAAAAAAATTTAAACATGAAAAATACACATTATACTTTATTCAAAAAACAGCCAGTCTAATCATAACCAGGTCGGGGAAACCACAAACTCACCGGCCAGGCACTGATCAAAATGACCAAAAATTGTAGTTCCCCCCCCCCTAAACTTTCATCTCAAAAATATTTAAACTCTTCTGGAAAAAAAAGACAGTCTAATCAATGTCATGTCAAAAAGGGCATGGCAATGAAAAGAGTGGCCAAAAATGTAATTTACAAATTTAAACTTCAAAAACTTGCATACAAAATTTCATTAATTGTTCTTTAACCTGAGGTTTTGTGAAAGGATCAGCTAAATTTAATTTACTTGAAATATACTTTAATTTAAACAATTTATCATAAACTAAATTTCTTAGAAATAAATATTTAATATGAATATGTTTAGTCCTTTGATTCTCAACAGGTGAATTTGAAAAAGCAATAGCTGCCTGATTATCACAAAACAATGAACATTCTTTAAGATTTAAATTTAAACTTTCATTTTCTAGAACATTTTTAATCCACATTAACTCTTTTGCAGCTTCAGTGAGAGTTATATACTCGGCTTCCATAGTTGAAAGGCTAATGCATTTCTGCTTAAAGGTTTTCCAAGAAATTGGTGACCCGTCTAAAAATAAAATAAAACCTTCTATGGAAACTCGATCATCTCTATTTGCTGCAAAATCAGAGTCTGAATAACAAGAAATTTTTAATTAGTTATTTCTAGATAATTCCAATTTAAAATGTTTAGTGTACTGTAAATAGCCGAGTAATCTTAATAAACTGTGCCAATGTTTCATACCTGGGTTAGACTGGAACTGTGATAAAAGATTTACAGCATACACTATGTCTGGCCTTATTTGACCAGCAATAAAACTTAAACAGCCAATTAAGTTTCTATAAGGGAATTCAGACATCTCATTAACTTCATTCTGATTTACTGGAGAGTCCATTTTTGACAAAACTAGCCCCTTAGGTATTGGGACATTACTCAAAGGAATATTATATTTTGAATACAAGCTACAAACTTTGTCAATATAAGAATTTTGATGAATGTACAGCTTGTCATTTACTTCCTGAAATTCAATACCTAATAGCTTTCTTGTTTTCCCTAAAACTTTCAGATTGAAAAACTTGCTTGACAAACTTACACCAAGTTCCAAATCACTTTCTGTTTTACCGAAGATGACCATGTCATCTACATACAATAAAAGAACAAGTTTATTTTCATAAGTATAAACACAGTTGCACCAGTTAAGTTTAATAAAATTTAGTTTTAAAAGTACATCATCTATTTCAAAAAACCATTGGCGACCACTTTGATGGAGGCCATATAAAGCTTTATTAAGGCAATGGCAGGAAGGAAGGAAGGCAGGCGAAATACAAACATCTAGACCTGCTACATATACCAGTCTGTTTTGGAAAAATTTGCTTACAGTTGCTGCCATTCTGCAAAAAGAAAAACGTACGCGAAACTCCATTGGCTTCACGGACTATGACGTCAAACGACGACCAATCAGAGCGGCGATCGTCAGACGAGAGCTCTGGGTCGAAAGTAACAGCAAGTAACATCGATCAACAGTGATCCAGAAGCACAGCGATAGATCGTGGATGAATCGCGTTTTTACCCGAAAAACCTCGCTAAGCAATGGAGTTCGTTTGTGCATTAACGTAGGCTTGGGGATGGTAAAAACTAATTCATGTCATGTGAAAAGTAAATATTTAAATGAAACATTTTACACTTAAATTTAAATACATGACATAACAAAGGGTCGATCAAGGGAAAATTTGGGGCCTACTTAGGCACCCTTCACAAAAATCTATTTAATAAAATGGGCCCCTTCACAAAAATCAATTTGATAAAATGGATCCCTTCACAAAAATCAAATTGATAAAATGGGTCCCTTCACAAAAATCAAATTGAAAAAATGAATCCCTTCACAAAAATCAATTTGATAAAATGGGCCCCTTCACAAAATTCTATTCCAAAAAAAAAGTTACTATTTATTATTTATTTATTATTTTGTGATGTTTTAAAATGTGTAATTTGTAAACAAACAAGTTCACCAGAGAGGAAAATTTAAGCAAAAAGGATTAAAAAAAGTTTTTGTTTAAAAAATGCTTGATTCGAATTTAACTGGATTTCAACTTATCTTGCAAAATGTTATTTTTCACAAAAATATAAATTTCACAAAAATAACCTTTACTTTTCACAAAATGGGCCCCAAGAATAAAAACTTGCATCGACCCCTGTTTGAAATTCAAATTAGACTTCAAATTTTTTCGTATTTTGTTAAATTTTCATTTTGAAAAAAGAGCGTCCCGAAAAAAAAAAAAATAAATAAAATAAAATAAAATCAATCTAAGTCTACAAAAAAATGCTTGCAACATTTTCAATGAAGGTTTATTATTAGCGTTTAAAATTAGTTTCAAAGCTTATAATATTTTCCTTGTTATATTATATTTAAGCAGAATTTCTTGAAAATTTGCGGCATTCATACTCATAATTATTTAACAAGAACTTATAAAATATGTATTTTCATATCATTTAAAAGTGTAGAATAAGGCCTTTCTTATGATAGCTATTAAATATTTCTAGAGTAAGGTGTTAATTTAAAAAAAAAAAAAAAAAAAAAAAAAAAAAATTAAAGCCCTTTTTTGGTCAAAAAAGGAAATTTCATTTTTATTTTTCATTTTCTATAAAACTACCCATATCATATCATTTTGAGCTTTTGACAGCTGGAAATCTGAACATTTCACTCTTGTTTAAAAAAAAGATTATCAAAATATCTTAATTAAATGTGTGTCGATGGCATTTTTAATAAACAGCGAATCAATATCAAACGCTTCAAAATCTCTTTCAAAGACTCGTTTCCGACAATGTGTGCGTTTTCCACTGCATTTTATGGGGTCGAGAAATTTCAAGGGAAAGTCCGATGTGTTTTTCCGAGTGGAGGCGTTCACGATGTCATCGTGGTAGCATTTATCCCAGGGGGATCGGAAGGCGGACGTCACATAGGCAAACTCGGAAAAATTCCGAGGAAGAGGGGATTTCGACACGTTTGTGGTAGAGCCCCTGGTCAAGTTTTTCATATGAAGACACAGTCATTTTTTGCTGTTTTTCAAGAGTTTTTCACTTGAAGCAGAACATAATTGCTAAATTTTAAGGCAATTTCTTTTCCAGTCACTAATTGTTGCTTTTCCGACACCATATTCGAGTGATAGTTTAATAGCATTTTCTCCCTTGTCCAGTCTTTTAAACACTTCAAGTTTTTCTTTTAAAGTAAACGAAGAACTACTTCATTTACTTGCCATGTTTAACAGTTGATGTCAAGGACTATGAACATAAATAAAATCGGTAAAGTAGTAACTCAATACTCATGAAACCACATTTTTTTACTTACTATAAATATGCAATAAGCGCACACAGTTCATCAAACTCCGCTAGAGTAAGCACTGACCGGGAGGAGAGTTTCAAAATTATTTGTCAACGTTGGCGGAAACACGGAATCTATACGCCAATACTCTGTGGCAGTGGAAATGCAATAACCTCGGTAGTAATTCTTGGAACGCGCGAGGGATAGGTAGGGTAGGGTAGGGTAGGGTAGGGTAGGTTAGGGTAGGGTGGGGTGATGAGTCGTTGAAGGTCACTGCCCTGCCCTGCCCTTCCCTTCCCTTCCCTTCCCACTTTCACGGAACATGTTCACCACGAGCCTATCAACGAGAGCTGACACAATTTACGCCTTAACAAGTCAATACGTTTATTAGTATTAATGAAATCTGCCTATTCCGAATTCCCGCTAAACCGAACAGTGTTCGGTCCCAATTAGTTCGGAATAGCGGGACTCTACTGTATCTACATATAAATAGATTTTTTAGGTTTTACTGTATGAAGACATTTATGGTGATTAATTTGAATTTAAACTCATTTTGTAATGCAAACAAAATTTTAAATTATGATTATAGAAATGAATAGAAATTAGCTATTTATTACTGATACTAAACTATCAACTTAGTTTTTACGTAAAATACACAAATGCAAAGTATATGCAATGTTTGCTGGCCTGACAATTCATATACAATTTAAATTTCTTCTGTGTTTGATGGCGTTCTCAATCCAATCTATTTCGATTTTCTCTTTCTAATTAGACTTCTTCACTTTCAAGTATTCGCCAAGATCTTTTACTGTGATTTCTAATGATATTTTGAATTTCTATAATTGCAACTAAAGAGCGAAACTTAAATCTGATTTACCTCGGCCTAAATCCTGCCAAAGGATTTTTACACAATAACCAATGAGATGCATTTCATTCGGGCATTGCTATTAAACAATTAACAAATAATCGCAATTTCTGTGCCACGTAAGATAGCGTAATATATATATGTTTGCAAGGTATTCGTAGTTTTTCATTTAAAAAATACGTACTTCATTTATTTGGCATACATGCAAACGAGAGTGTCCTGAAAATCCATTGTCAGCTAGCTGCCTGCACTGATTTTTCCTGAAACATAAAAATAAAGGAAAATCTTAATGCAATTATTTACTATGGTGTAGCGTGGGAATTTTTCAAAATTTAAATAGATGATGGCATTTAAAAAAAATCCAATTTAGTTCCATAAAAATTAATGCTTATACAAAATATACCTTATTACTTATACAAAAATGAAAACATTAAATAATCTTCCATAGCACAATAGAGAATTCAGTTCTGAACATTTGTATTAAAATTTAAAGGAAAATGGTTGATCATTTCTTAAGCAATCAAAGCAGCCAGGTTAAAAAAAAGTCATTTTCAATGTTGGTTTAACATTAGCTCACGAGTTTGTATGCTGACTAGTGTAGACTTTTAACGATCGTGACAGCCATTGTTTCTTTTGTTGCTTATTCAAAGGTCGATCTAGGAAAATTTTGGGGACCCTTCATAAAAAACCATTTTATAAAACAGGCTCCTTCACAAAATTCCTCTTGATAAAATAGGAGCCTTCACAAAATTCCATTCCATAAAAACTTACTCTCCATTAATTATTTTTATTTTGTTAGGTTTTAAATTGTGTAATTTGCAAAGAAAATAAATTCACCAGAAATAAAAACTTTAGCAGAACGGTTTAAAGAAGTTATTATTAAATGCTTGGTTTGAATTTGAGTAGCTGAATTTCATCTTTCGTAACAAAATGTTATTTTTTGCAAAAATATAATGAATTTCACAAAAATGTGATACATTTCACAAAAATAACTTTTACTTTTCACAAAATGAGCCCAAGAAGAAAAACTTGCATCGACCCCTGTTATATATTTTAAACTCTGGAATGGAAGAATCAATCTTATCCCCCATTTTCTTCAATGGGAAGTGTCAAAATGACTCTTCTATTCCAGGGTTAAGAGGCACCCATTTGGCGTTCTGAAATTTAAGGCTTTTTCTTTTTGGGAATTTTTTGTAATATTTCAGGTTTAAAAAAGTTCCCTTCTATTCTTAAAGTGTTGAAACTGGTGTATTCAATAAAATGACACCAAAATTAACAAATTTATTTAATTAAAAACTATTCTTAACATACTGAATGAAAATAAAATGAGTGCTAAAATTATAAACGAGTCAAATTATTTTGAACAGGTCTTAATGATGAAGTAGCTAGTCCAACACTGGATTATTTTTTAAGTCTTATAAATCAAGAAACAGAACTGGACTCAGGAAATCAACCCACTGACAAGAGCTTCACGGGTCATGAAAGCAGATCAGGTAGGGCAGGTGGGGTAAAATAGTTATAAAAACAGCACTTTTTTTATTCATACTTAGTTTGCCAAAAATATATTATTTTAATCTGCAAAAAAAGTTACACAGAACATGCAAATGAAAATTTCTCTCAACATTTCAAGGACATTTTCAACAATAAAATTGCAAATTATTCTGTTAATGGTATTTTAAAACAAATTGTCAATTAACTATTTTAAGTGATGACGTGGGGTATACTTATTTAAAGTTTTCTATTTCTTTAATTAAATAAATAATTGCACATGAATCTGATTAAGTGTTCTTTAGAATGCTGAAAATATTAACAGGTTTAAGGTAAGAAATAGTATGGATTATGGGTTTATTGGTGGACCAGAAAGGGCAGCTGCAATTTGTGAAAAGTCAAACATGTCATATGTCATATTCATCAGGAAACATGAAATAGGAACATCCACACACTTTTGTGAACTTAACTATGTATTCCTGAGTATTGTGATTGCAAGAAATATCTAATTTGTTGTCTTGTTCAAAAACTCTGGCTTAAAATCCAATTCTGATAGTTTGTCTGCTACTATTACTATTTAAATTAGATAAATTTTCCTCTTCTAAAGAAACAAAACCTCTTCTAAATCTATCAGTAACTTTGTTAGTAAGACTTTTAACCAAGATTTAGTTATTTCGAGCTTCTATATATATCTTTTCTTTTTTCCTGTCACTTTTTAAAATTTCTTATATAACACTTGGTACAAAGTAAGCATAAAGCTGAAAGTTGCATATTTTGCTTTTTCTATATATTAATTTATCAAATTGAATTCATTTTCAATAAACTGATTAAAGTAAATAGTTTTAGAACACTATATTGTTTTAATGGCAAATGTTACATTACAAAATATTAGAGAAAAAATTGCTATTTGTTTGCTAAGTCTAACAGTATAACTATTTTACCCTACATAGGTTTCCTTGCTCTAAAATATTAATTTTACATTATTTTGTAGTAAAAAATGTAGAAAGTTAGTCCTGAATAAGTGTTTTATGCTGTACAGTGATAAATAAGCTGAAAATAAGTTCTTTTTTACTTTAAATCCAATTTTTTTTTTCATCATTACAACCGAGTCATACAATCCAAAATTTTAAAATGACTACCAAGTATAATAATATAGCAACAAATATTTTGTTATTCACTGAAAAATGATATTTGATATCTGTAACACTAATTTGGCTCAACAATAGTAAAAAATTACAATTTGTATTTTTCAAACCTATCTATTTTACCCCACCTGACCCTAATCAAGTAGAGGTGGGTATTATTTAACATAAATTAAATAAACACTTGTTGGTTATTGCTTTGAAGTTTGTTTTTCAGTAACAGACAAACTCCCTATTAATTTTGGAATGATTAAAGAAACTAAGAAACACACATTTTATATTTCGATGAAAATAAAATTGCAAAATCTTTTTTCTAGCTTTTAATAACCCTCTAAGAAAAAGGGAAAAAAATCCTTATCAAAGAGGCGAAAAAAGTTCATCTTGTATGAATAAAAAGAAAAAAAAAAATAAATACCAGCAGTCTAACCCATTGTCATTTCATTACCCAGCCACCTTATGCTACCTTTACCTCCACTCTACATGAATAGTCTAAACTGATATGTTGAAACAGATTCCATCAGCTCAGGGAAAATTTCTGTTCTTGTTTCTGTTGTTTGAAATAAAAATTATCTATCAGTTGCGATATGCCTGTGCAATAATTATTCTGTGTCAACTGTTAAATGTTCCAATATTAGCGTTTAATCTAAGGAAAAAAGATTTGTAGCTTTTTGGCTGGTTGCAGCCAGTAACTGTTAGCCAAATAAAAATAGCTTTAGCCAAGAAAAAAAACTTTTATTTATACAAAATTTCTATATAAACGAGTATTATTTTTAATTATGTATATTATAATATTATTATTATACTATGTATTATTATAATATTATTATTATACTATGTATTATTATATAATTATTAATTATATATTTAATTATTTAATGCAAACAGTACATCACTCTGTAAGATTGACCCTTCAAGATTTGTCCATACTTTACACATCAAATGCTTTTTTAAGTGGAAACTCTTTTCAAACTTCCCCTTCCAAATTAATCACCTTTTAAGTTACTTAAATTTTTGATTCTCAGTCTATTTCTCAAGTCAGTTTTTGTTATATTCACGACACTCCATTCCTTTTTACAATCTGCTGTAGACAACAGAATTGTTGCTACAAATTCATACGAAGAAGTCATATTGGGAAACAAGTCAGTAATGCCATTTTTATGGAAAAAAGAATACAATCAGTTGGTTTCATTTTATTAGCCCTTGTAGCCAGAACCTGCCTGAACAACTTCCATTCATGAACCATTTTGGTTTCATTTCCTAAGTTGGGATCATCAACAAAAAGTAAACACTCTTTTAATTTCCTCAATACATCTAATGCAAATGACATCACACTATATGTAAGATGCTTGCACAGCGAGGACGAGACAAATTTTGAGGTGAGTTGCCGGGACAGAGGCGGTGTGAGATTTTTTTTCCCATGCAGCAGCAGCAGGTTTACAAAAGGCAGAACAACAAAATGGAAATGGTATATATTTTTTTGGCTGTCAATGTTTGGCGAATCCAATGCTTTGGGGGCAAAAGGTGCTTTCAGTTAGCTTTTTGGCGATTTGGCTAGCGCTAGATTAAACCCTAAATATTATGTTCACTCCAACATGTGATCTTTTCTTCCAGTTTCAACGAGCAGAAAGAATTTATATCACTTATCTGATAGATTGCAGTTACCTGCAATGTATAGCTATGAAGCAGTTATGTATTGTAAAAAGTTATTATTGCTTTGAAAAAAGTTGTTTATAGCGGTAATTTTGGAATCTGAGTGAATTTTATGCTTGCAGGTTTGTTTTTTATTTTTCAGTATTGTAATTGCGCATGCTTTGGTAGTTAGGTGGGTATTGGAGAAGTAACTTTTTCGATTGCACATTGAATGTTTAAGAAAGACATGTCTGCTAATGCTACATACAGGTGTGGGTAGAGCTATTTATTTGTTTATTTTACTTTTTGTCATTGCTATGAGAGCTAGAAGACTTTTTCTCTGAATTAAATTTAATAAAGAAAAAAAATAATTTGGGAATTGTACGTGAATCGTGACAAATGAGGTGCGTTCGTACTATAGCTAGTGATATAAATATTCAGATCTTGATGATTTTTAATTCTGTGAAATGAATTATATCGTCTGCAGATTAATTTCTGTTCTGTATCTCGGTCGCTTGACGATTCAACCTCGGAAGCTCCTATAACAAGAAAGCATAATTTTTTTTTAAATTCAAATTTTTTAATATATATTTTTATTAATATCTGCTAAAGTTTTGATTCGATTTTCATAAAATTTGAAATGACTCGACAAAATTCTGCAAAGATAATATATCTTAAATTTCAAACCATTTGGTTAGGTAGTTTTTGTGCTGTTTATATGCAGACACACAGACAGATCAGACGACGACTATAGGTGCTACGTATTTATATAATTATGAACACATCTAAAAAGATTCGTGTTTTATAGGGACCTTTGTAAAATTTTAACACTGCTGTAATCAATTTGAAAAAAAAAAATGTACACATTATATATATCGAAAGATATTATAAAATGCCAATTTTTTTGTAAACACTAAAATATAAAAGTGACCTCTTTTTTTTTTTTTTTTTTTTAAATATTTGTTCACACAATTTTTATAGAGGAATATTTTAATTAATAAATTTTGCCTTAAATCTAATTACGTCTGAATGATATTTATTAAATAATTTTTAATAAATTATCTTTCTATATTACATGTTTTCATGTAACGATAGCTAAAATCTTAAAACAAAGGTAGAGGAAAGCTACTTTTTCCTCCTGATACAAGCCGGCAGGGCTGACCAAGGGTGGTGTGGGCGGTGCCCCTGCACCAGTCGCTATGGGTTAGAATAGGCGCTGACAAGCTTAATCAACACCAACACTATGTGTTCACCCTAAAATGTTCAGACTTGTTTTAGAGATTATATGACATTTGAATTGCAGACATTTTTAAAAATATGCAATTGAAATTATTTAGTCTTTTCAAGCTTTTTTCTCTTCTCTTCCCTTTTATTTAAAATATACATTCTAAGACTTGTCTAACTGTATTTTGTTTTAAATATAAATGCATAAAAATAAACTTTGCAAAGAAAATGTGAATTTTCTGTGAAAAATTTAGTTGAAAACAATTTTTATAAGTATTAAAAAATCCACCTGCTTTATAACTTTCATTAAAGAAATATACATACGTATATATATTACTTTGATATTAAGAATCTAAAACTTAAACCAAAACATATAGGGTTGGTTTAGGTTTAAACTGGAAAGCTATACAAAAACTAAATACACAGGAAATGGAAATTCTAATTGTAACGGGGGAAAAAAATGTAATACAGTCGAACCTCGTTAACGCGAACACTCAAGGGGAAACTTTTTTTGGTGTTATCCGAACTTAAATGCATTACATACAACTGGACGGGGCAATCGGAAACAGTTCGTGTTAAAAGTAATTCGCGTAGAGTGTTCGTGTTAACGAGTTTTGACTGTATTGTAAATTAGTATAAATTTTTAAGGAATGGAAGATTTAAAAATGATAATATTTATGTCACAATTACAATAATTTGTTTCTTTAAAATGACATTTATTTTATATACTTAAGCAATACTATGTTGAGTTGATATTTAATGCAATATGAACTTTTTTTTCAAACTGCAGTGATGTTGGCTAAAACTCATAAGTCATAAGATTTTTTTAATTTTCTGTACTGTAGTTGCAATTGAAATGCAACTGAAAAATAATTTCAATAGAGACGTGATATGTTGCAAACAATGGTGTTTAATTAAGCAAGAAAAGCTACTGCGAAAATTCTGAGACTGAAAGGCTAAACTTTTAAAAGCTGACTTCTTTTTTGTATTATATTCATGTAAAGTGAAAAAAATTTTTTTTTGTTTAGTAAAAAGAAATTTTAAAAATTTATTATTTTATATTTTTTAAGAAAATGTAACTTATTTTTGTGAAACATTTGTAAGAAATCAATTTTTCCAGAACAAAACTTTTTTTTTTTTCCGCCATTTCAAAATTTCTGGAAACTTTACATCTCTAGATGTGGGAATATAAAAGTAGGATGCTGAAGTAAAGGATCACATGTTGAATATAGAATCTAGTATATTCATATAATACAGTTCAGCATTTCCTTATCTTCACTGCTGAAGTTTGAAAATTTGTTTTGATCATTCTTAAATTTTAAGTGTTTTAAATCTGAGTGTAGAATCTTTTCAGATATCAATATTTCAAAAGATAAAATATTCAAAATGTTACCCAAAAGTCCGAAAAATGCTCTTCAAGTAGAAATTTTTATCCAAAATTTATAAATATGCCCTGCATTTAAAAAAAAGGTCTTATTAAAAAAAAAAAAAAATCCTAACAATGCAAATTTCTAGGCTCTGGTAATGAGTTACAAAATTAATGGGTTATTGTAACCTGTTGCCAAGCTGGTGGTGTAACGATGGAACCTGTTAAGAGGCTACTTCATTCACATGAAAACACCTATGGGACAGTTCTTTTAAAAAATATCTTGTTTGTATTTCAATATTTGTAAATTATTTTTTTTTTTTGCATCAAATAGCTGAGGTCGATTTCCACAATCGCTGCTTTTTACTTTTTCGATTTTGTTTGTGTGTTTTTTAATGAGGATACTTTCACTTTCGGAATGAGTTTCGTCCATTGAAAGTTGTTCATATTTTGTCAACTTAGTCTGACCCTTTTAAGTTTGTTATATCAGGCCGTTTAATTTTTTATTGGTTCAGCCGGCTTGTTAAAAAAATTGTCTTCTGTGTCGGTTCTGCCATTTGAAAGTGTGCCCTCAATTTGCTGGGCCAAGCCTGTGCCCGCAGAATTATGTAATTTTGTAATTAATTTTTAACCCACTTTCTGATATGCTGTAATTTAGAGTCCTGCATTGTGTTGGGGTTACCCGCTTTGACATGCAGTTCGGGTCGGGTTGGTGATATATATTTTTTGTTGCGGCTCGGATTCAAGTCAGGTTGACTTCTACCTTTTTCTTGTTGCGGGCTGGTTTCGGGTTGGGTTTTGACTCTTGCGGGTCGGGTTCGCGTTGACCTGCTTTTCCAAAAGAATGTCCACAATATTTTTGTTGGTTAAAAATATGTATACAATAACACCTCCATAATGGACTTTCCCTAAAAGAGACCTTTTACGCTACTTGGAAAGGAGGAAAAATGCGATTCTTCTAATCACTTGATCATAACTTCATAACTCACTTTTTTTTTTTTTATACAATGTGTTCTCTGCAACAATTTGCGAATGTCAGCAACAAATCTCAGTTGCAGTGTCATAGATTTTTCCATTGACTCTTGCTGATAAAACAAACCACAGTGATATTACTCACAAAAAGAATAAATTTTCTTGCGGTTAACCTTTATCTGCTAACACATTATTGTATCTAATGTTTTACTACCAGGTATCTTCTTTTGCAATTAATATTATGAAAGAGAAAAATGAAATTGAACTGCCTGGTCGGCATATAATGAGTACTTTAAAGTTATCGAACAACAAGTCTTTGGTAATTACATCGTAACTTGTAAACTTTGCCATAAAAAAATTTCAGTTTCAAAATCATCCGCTTTCAACATGAAGCTGCACATGTGAGTTAGCATTTTTATTATTAATAATAATTACTGGATCGCAGCTCGCACCGAATATCTAAAGCCTATAAATGAAAGAAATATTTTCAAATTGCAGTTTTCTGAGATTAGTCACTTTTTTAATAAATTATGGTCTCTCAAACTGTAGTTCAGCTTTTTTAAGTATAAATCAAAAATTATTTGGCAGAATAGGCTGAAATTTTGTGAAGAAGTTTAGAAGTTTCTTGTAATCGACTTCTAAAATATTTATAGGTTATAATTTACAGTTTTTTCGAATATTAATTTCTGATTTTTTATCATACAGATATGGAAATTAGATTCTAAGACTTTTCAGTTATTTGAAATTTGGTTTTTGGGCCTAAATTTCAAAGTAAATAAAAAATATTTTTTTCCTATTACTGTGTTCTTATTGAAAGTTGCCATTGATCGAATATTTCAAAAGAAAGTCTTGAAAATTTTTTTTAATGAAAAAACTATATTTGAATTTTAATGAGTGTGTATGTGTTCATTCTTATACGAAAAGATAAAATTCATATTAGAGATATAATTGTGGGACTACTTTTTCATAATTGTATTGAAATATGGATTAATTTTCCCTTGTTTCAGGTCGAATTCAGGTATAAATATTTAAGAGTTCAGGTCAGTATCGAGTTGACTTTAAGCAGAATTTTCAAGTTCGGGTCGGATACACAACCCGAACCGTGCAGAATTCTAATTCCGTGTCCTCAATTTCGAGTGTAGCTTGAATCTTTCAACAAAATCTAAAAGTAGCGAAATAGTGACTACTTTTGAAAAGTAGTTTGTAATCGCTACTTTTTAAAACAGTTAGTTGTAGTTTGTAGTTAACTACATTTTTGATAAAGTAGTTGTAGTTTGCTACGAAAGAAAAGTAATTTTTCTGACTCCTGACATTCATATTCAAATATGTATTTATTTTCATCTGAAACACAGTTCTGTTCAAACTTTTTGTAAAAATACCAACAATCAGACGTGCTAAAACTTAAATATGAGCCGGAAGAATTATTCAAGGTTGAACCTGACCCGCTGCAGGACTCTATTCAACGATCTCGAGGTGTCTGCTATTCCGAGGTTTCACTATATTTGCATAATTAAAAAATATAAATTTGTCCATTTTTCTATATAAAATATAAAATCATATTAGACGAGATAAAATTGTACATTATTTTTCATAATAGCATTAAAACATGATTTATTGTCCTTTCATTGCGGGTACGCGTCAGGTTCGGGTTGAAATATGTCGGGTTGCAGGTCACCAAAAATAATTTGTTCGTGTCGGGTTGCAGGTTGACTTCAAATGGAATTTGCAGGTTCAGGTAGGGTACAACCTGACTCGTGCAGGTCTCTACTGTAGTTCTAGAAATTGTGTAAAGATGTGTATTCCCGATGACACTACTTTTTTATTAAGTTCACTAGCTTGCACTTTGTACCAAGCATAAATAAAAGCTGTGAACTTTTCATAATTGGGGCCTATGCCAAATTCACAAATTGTATCATTATAATAAAAATGTTTTGGAACAACATTACTTACAGTCATGAAATGAGGTTTGATTTTTAAGATAAACATTGAATGGCAAAAGCATGTTTTAAACTATTAGGTAGATTTCGTAAGAAATACAACCTATTACATTCTCCCCCTAAGTTGGAATTTTTGAAAAATTTTTGCAAATCTATGCCGATCATGACTCTCAGAACCCAAAACCACCCCACCCCCAGTTCAAAACTTTATGTATCTATCTATGTCACTTGTTTATGGACACGATAACTGGAAAAATTCTTCATAAATCTCTTCCAAACTGATACATAAAATCAAGGGGCATAAAATTTTGGTCAAGTTCATTAATGGGCAAAATTGAACATGGGGGGGGGGGTTTGTGAAATCAGAAAAAATCCCATAATTTTTAATTATGATACGTATCGAATCCGTTTAAAGTTATTATTACTTCTAGGAAAAGGGCCGAAAATTTATGTATGACAGATTTTTGATATCACTAAAAATGGCCCCAAGTGGGGGTGGGGAGGGGGGGAAGGAAAGTGGGGTTTTAGAAGAAAAAAATTCATAACTTCGTCAATTTAGGAGATATCAAATCCACTTAAATTTATTATAAATCTTGTAAATATTATCTAAAACTTTTATATTGACAAGTTTTTTATAGGACCAACCCTTATAGCTAAAACAAAAAAAAAACAAAAAAAATCCCTGCTGGCTCTGCGTATGTATGATGTTATGCTTACATTTCATCAATAAGTTGTTCTCTATGTAAGCTAAACACACTCTCAATCTGAGAAGAAATCACAGCTTTTTGTTCACCAGTCCTACTGAAGTAATCTTTAAAAAAAAAAAAAAAAAAAAAAAAAAGTAATATCTTGTTTAAGCAATTATCACAGATCAAATTTAACAGATTATTGAATATGTAATTCTATCTGATTTAAACTTCTGAAAATAATCTGCTACAATATGAGTTTGAGTATCTTTCATTTTGGCAGATTTTTGAGTTTTAAAAATTGTATGTAAATTTCCCCCTTTATTCCCCTCCCCCCTTCTCTCCCCAAAGCACACACAGTTAAAAAAAATTGAACTTTTCATTAAAAAAAATCCTACCCTATGTTTTGCTTAGTTGTAATTATAAATAATGAATTACAGTACCACATGCTTAAAATCAGTGCTGTGGAGTCGGAGTCTGGATCAGGCCTATTTTTGGGCAAAAGAGTCGGAGTCACTAAAAAAGCAGTCCCACTCCGACTCCAGCTTGTTTTTTATACAGTTTGAAGTGAAATTAAACCAATTCTATGTAATTTTAAATTTATAAACTGAATTATTATTTTTATATTTGGACTATATATACAAGGAAACCCAGGTTAAACAGACCCAATATACTGCCCAGTGTATGTACAGCATATAAGAAAACTGTTTTTAATTGAAATATCTCTCATGTTTTTTTGGGGGTCGCAGAATCCTAGGTAATGCGAAAATTTGAAATTTCTGCTCTTTTTGGAGTCCACAGAATTAAAAATATCATTGTAATAGAAAGTTTTTCCCATTTTTTTTCTCGTTTTCCCTCAGATTCTTCAAGTCTGTGGGACCAGGAGTAATGCTAAAATTGTAAATTTTCTCCTCCTTTTTTTCATATGCATAGAACCCCCCCCCACTCCCCCCCCCCCCCCCAAAAAAAAAAAAAAAAAAAAAAAAAAAGTGTGAAATAGTAATTTTTTCCTGAGTTTGCAGTACCCAAAATAATGATGAAATAGTGTTAAAACTTTAGCCATCCCAGAGTCTGAGTCTGAGTCACAGTCAGTTCCTTTAAAATTTCCGGAGTTAGTCTGAGTCTGTCATTTTTCTTACCGACTCCGCAGTCCTGCTTAAAATATTTAAAACTTTATTTTTTAGAAATTTTTTGCTCTATTTATGATTTTGTAGTAAATAAGTGCATAATCATGAATTAATAATTGCAAGTAAATAACCAATCATCTAGATTTCCCCCTTAAAGTTTCATTCGAGAGAAAGGGGGAGGCAATTTCTGGATATCTGAAGGGAATAAAAATTTTCTTCTTTTTTAGAGTTTGGCTGTTTTTTGACTCCTGTATATTAAAGCTGTGGTATGAGAAAGTGCATTTTCAACCTGCATGCATTTCAGCCTGTTCTAAAATTAAAATACAGTGAAATCTCGTTAACAATGAACCTCAAGGGGAATTAAATATTTGTTCATGCTATCAGTAACAAAAAAATCCAGATAAAAAATATTGAGAAAAATACATATAGGGGAGACTGGGGGCTAATGGGACATGGGAGCTAACAGGACAATGGGGTTTTCTCGTAAAAATTTATCAGTAAATATCTTTCCAGTGTTACACAAGAACATTCAGTGAACCACTTTTTTTCATTAGCTATTTGCAAAGCAAGAAGCAAGATATATTTAAGCATCAAGGTGATTGTTTTTTATATTTAATAAATATTTGTTTTGATTAAGTATTAAATCAGCTTTTAATAATACCTTTTATTATGAAGCTTTTGTATAATGTTCATTTTTAATCATTATTTCGTACCAGAGATAAACAGTTAATTTACAATAAGCTTAAATGCAGTGGTAAAGGATTCGGGGACAAATGTGCATGTCACATAGGGTCTAATGGGAGAAAACTTTGTTTTAGAATTTAGACTTATTTCTATTTTAATAATTAAACTATTAGTTATATTTTTTTATTGTGGAAAGAAAAAAACATGAATTTTATAAATTTCACTTTTTACAGCATGAAACGTAAAATATGTCCCATTATCCCAATCTCCCCTATAGAAATATATATCAAATAATGAATCATATGTTTGTAACTAAATTACCAGAAATTAATTCTATTTACTCTCAGAAGACAAAAATAATAATTAGATCCTTACCTTATTTATAACCTATACCACAAAAAAAAAAAAAAAAAAATAACATGTTAAAAAAAAAATCTGTTATCAACAACATCTAGATATTGGCTAGAATTTTCTGTTTGCGTCACAAATTTTCTTAGTTTTAAATTCATTAATAAATGCTTCAATACTGGATACATTGTTGTATTCTGAATAGTCACTGCTATCTTCCTCTTCTGTTTCTAAAGAGTAGTGTAAATTATCGGCAGTGATTTTAGCACATTTAATTTTCTTAACTATATCCTCATCCGTAACAGTATCAGAGGTCATTATTTCATCGTCCATTGATACATATTCCTCAAATGTGACATTTTCTGGAAGTATACCACATGCTTGTGCTTTTGAAGAATCAAATTTTGTTTCTTCTGTTTGTGAAGAAGTTTCTTTGGTAGAAAATCCTGCTTTTCGGAAACAATTTTGTATAGTACTAGCAGAAACTTCTTTCCAGGCAGATCAGATTATATTTAATGCATCCAACAAGTTGATGGAAAAGATGTTCCTTGATCGAAACTAGAGATTATCTGGAGTGTAAATCCAGATGACTACATACGAGTAAAAACTCACCATTGTCTTTGGTGCATTGTATAAAAATGCAAAAATACATCAGTATTCAGTAAATACAATAATTTGATTCTGAAAAAGATTAAAATTTAGATTGTGTAATTTTTTTCTTCTTTATTCCATCAGTTTGTTTGCTCATTTTAATTTAAATATTTGTATGTTAGATGAAAGGACAGAGACTGTGGATGAAGCTGAAAACGGGTCCGACATGACACTGAAACAAGGGGAACCAGAAGCTGACCAGTTTACAATTGATGGTTTACTGGTTAATCCAGATGACCTGCTACCACCAGTTGTGAAGCTCGAAAAGTATGTGGACAGCGACATCACTTTTAACAGGTAGGCACAGTTTGATATGCTTTTTTATCATCAGTCTTATAATTGTGTGTGTGTTTTTTGTTTCTCCCTATGTAGTAACTGAATACTTCGATTTATGATTATATAAAGGACTTGGGATGGGTGGGGGGGAGGGTATTATTAATTGCTCTAGATATCAGTGCTTGTACCTTTTTGGAATCAAGTTTTAGTTATTACATTAATAAACTTGTCGAACTACTCTCGTTTATTGCAAAAGGGTAAAAATGTAATGAGTCTAGTGATCATGTATGTCACAGTCTTTTCCAACTTTGCTTTTTAGTATACAGCTTTTAAAAAAAAGTTCTTCAAACCTGTACCGGGAGGAAAATTAGCTTTTCTATTTGATCATTTTAAAATTTTAGCTAATGTTACTTGAAACAGCAAGCTAAAATTCAAAGAATCTGTTTACAGAAGATTCGTTAATACTGAATTTCAATAAGAAATTTGTCAACTTTGGCCAAGTTGGCTTTATTTATGAAGACTTATTTTGGTTGCCAAATTTGGTGAGAATTTGACGCTAACGGATATGAATATATATTTTTATGCGTGTGATTGGGAAAATGATTACAACAATGAAAGATAATAATTTGCGAGAAATCACGTTTACTAAAACTCATAAATTAATCGTTGGTTTTTTGTAATGTGCTGTCTTGTTTCAAAATGTCGGCCACCCTAGAATTTCAAACTGCTCTATCTCAGCCATTTTTTTAAGATACAGGTAAAACAAAAAATGGTCCAGAATCCTTGTATTAAAACCTAACACTTAAACAAAAAATAAATTTGAATTTTTAATTTTTTTGTACATTTATTTTAGTTTTAAATCTTTCAGTGGCTGCCATTTTGAAACAAGATGACGGATCAAGCTGGCCAACGAACTCGGTCGAGACATTAGTGAGCTTAATACACAATTAGTTTCATTCAAATTGATTTATAAATACGAGTGTTATAGATCAGATATATATTTATATATGTATATATATAAATTAACATTTGAACGGAGGGTGGTTTTGGGGTCGTGGGGGGGGGGGGGGGGGGGGTCATGGTCAGTGAAAATATACCAAAATTTTCTGAAATTGTTTTCCTCCGAATGGCTGCAAAAGGTAGTTTTATACTTTATTGTATTGAAAGCTACCTAAAACAATAAAAAAATCAAGAATGGTGAGTTGCATGAAATTTCTTCAATGTATTTGTGAGATGGATTAACTGAAGATAACTAACTGATCAGAGCGGCAAAAAGGCAAACATGCGACTATTGGCATGTTAAATAGGTCTGCAAAGACATATATAAATAGGAAATACGAATATAAGGAAATACGAAAAGGGTTTGTGGTAACAGTTTAAGAACCACTACCCTAAAAAAATAAAGTAGAATAATAATGTAATTATGGATTCTGTAAGAATAATTAAGTAATAGGTAAAATACAAGATTTTATTATGGATTCTGTAAGAATAATTAAGTGATAGGTAAAATACAAGATTTTACAACAGGCATCACTGCAAGAATGAGATCATTGAGAATCTATTCATACAAGGTATGTACTAAAATTACTATTATATGCTATTATTTTAATTACTATAATGTTATAATATATTTAAGGTAAGAAAACTAATTTCTTAAGACTTTTAAGCTTTGTATATCATTTTGTATAATGCAGAAATGTGTCCAATTCGGAAAAATATTTCAGTCCCTTGCTATTCCACTGTGAACAAGTTTCACTGTTCTACAGAAATGTTTTCATGTATAAAATACAGCAAATTTCTGTAAGCTTCTGAAGTCACTGTCAGTGAAAATTAGGAGCCTATACTTTAGTATTCATTGTAAGCAATAATGTTGAGTCTTTCCATAAAAGGTTTTTGATTTTAAAAGTACAATTTAATTAAAATATTATTGCATTTGCATATAAACAACTATTTTATTGCTTCTTTCATATAATTTTTTGTTATTTCTAATGTAAGTTTGAATATATCGTAATGACATTTTACTATTCGCACCTGCAAATTGGCTGTCTAATTTTGAATACAGTGGAACTCCAGATAAACGTTACCTGAGTTGTACGTTTCCTTCAGTTATACATTTCAACTCAGCTGTCCTGGCCGCTTGCCATTAAAAATTAGCTGAGTTATACGTTTTGAATTATACATTTCCCTCAGTTATATGTTACGTTTTTGTGTCCTCGGACTAAATTTTGCCTCATTTATACATTTTGTAACCGGAAACATTGATGACGCGTCGGATGAGTCTGATTTGAAAGATCCCACTCAAACTTTGGAGCTGCTCTGAGGGCTTTTGACGTATTAAAGCCGTTCGACAGTACTAAGAGCAATAACGATAAAGCTGCTGCATTATTAACAGAATCTGCATTAACTGCATTATTAATCGAACATTAGTGATTATTTCAACAAGATTCAGTAGACTACTGAAATGCCTTTTGGTAAATGATTTACATGTCAAGGCGATTCCAATGATTTCTTTTAAGTTCTGTATGCATATTAAAAATATTTAAAAAAATGTTTTTATGATAAAATAACTTCATGTGTAATTTCCTTATGTACCTTTTTCTACTCTGTTCCATTTCCGAAAATTTATGTTATGAGTGAAGTAATACTTATGAAATTTCCGTTTTCGTTATAAAAGGTAACTGAAGCGTCTCGGCGGAACAAAGTTTGTACAATATATTTAAAAAATGTTGTAGACCAGTAATTGAATTGTACGTTTTACTGAGTAATACGTTTCGTTGTCCGGTCCCGGGCAAAACATATAACTGGAGTTCCACTGTATCAGGCACTTTTTAACACTTTCCAACAAATTTGAAAAGTGTTGAGAATTCGGTTTGTCTGTCTGTGCTCTAACTCACGTAAATATACACGGATTGCCATGCAATTGATGTATGTTATTAAGGTTTACTATGGCATGTTCAGTATTGAAAATGAAGTGTGTAGCATTTATAGTTCATTTACAGGGACACTCAAAACTATTCAGTTACATTACAGGCTATGGGGAAATATCATTTGCGGTGTATTTTAATAGTGTTAATATATTTCAAACATGTTGAAATTGATATATATCACTGAGGTGTATTCTAAAGATGCTTACTATAGATTATGGAGTGCATAGCATCCATCGTTCATTTAAAGGGACTAACAAAAGAATTCGGTACAGTACCGTCTATAAACAATAATTGCTGGAGGCGCATTTTCATTTGTAGCAGGTGTTTTTACATTTAACTATTTTTTTGCATATTGCTTTGTGTGTATAAATTCTATAGATCCCATACAGGGCTGCATAACAGATGTTGAGTACATTATTGTTCTCTGACCGAAATTGTCAAATTGAAATTTTCAACTGTGATGTGTGTTTCCAAACTGAACTAAATTTTACCATAGTATGTATCATATACAGGGCTTCAGAAAAAAAAAAAATCTGATATTTTTTCCTTTTATTAATGATAATTTTCTGAAACTGTTTTCAAATATGTTATTAGCTTTCCAAAATTGTTTACTTAGTTATCACCTTTCACTTTATTGATCTATAAAGTTTTGTTCAAGTATTCTGAATGTGTTGGAAAGTGTTTCATAATCTATGCTTAAAGCATGATTTATCGTTCTTGTTAAAGGATTGGCTTCTGAGTTCAGATTCCTTAAATTATTGTGTCACTGAAAGCGTTAAAATTGCCTATTTATTACTTTAATATATATTAATTATATTTCTGTACATATAATAAATAAATAACTAATTAAAAGTATTTATATAATGTTGTTACTGTTCTAAAGATTGACTGTTTATAAATCATTTATATGCTTATGTTTTTAATTAAAATTTTACGGAATGTTTTTTCAATATAGGTATTGCACATTGTAAAAATTTTATTTCTGTAATATTTTATGTGTGCATGTGTGTGTTCATATCTGTGTTTGTTTTTTTTTTAAATATATTTTTTTTTTCCAAATTTGTGATGTTCTAATTATATGATTGCTTCTTTTATTTTAAGCAGTAATAAATCAGTTATATTCTGGCTTATAAATTCTTTGAGCTAGCTGTTTTGGTGGTGAAATAGACATCCTTAGAGCTATTTTCATTTAATGTCCTACTTTGAATTTAATGTTTATCTTTTATATGCCATTATTGATTATTTGTCGATTTTCTCTGGTAATTAATCTAAATTAACTGTCAACTTTTTGGGAGTCTGAGTTTTGATACAATCTCTTAAACTTCCAAAATATATTAAATCCGTCTGAATTTATTAATTTTTTATTTAAAAAAAAAAAATCCTATTAGAATCCCAACAATTATCTTTTCATGATTATTATCCTTAATCAAACAGGATAAAAATTGAACAGCGTCTAACGATCATGAAAGGGTCGCAAATTTCATCAATTAACCAGAAAATTTCAAGAATTTTTGCAGTTGGTCAGAAAACTTCAGATTCAAGACAAGAAAAACTTGAATAACAATCTTTTTCCAATATTGCAGTGCCTCAACAGGTTTTTAAAGTACTATATCACTAAAGAAAATAACTTTTTTGTATCCTAAATAGCCTATATTTCTATGCTTGATGCATAACAGCATTGAAAAAAATACAGAAAACAATTTTGGCTTGGGTAAGGAATTTTTTTAACTTTCTTCATTTTTACTATATATATTAACATTTTCGAGCTCATTGAAAAATGCTGAGGCTTTTATGTAATTTTAAATTTTGTGGGGTATATATTTTTAAATAAATGACGAATATAGCTACAAATATATATTTTATAATTATAAAAAATTGGATTTTATTATTTTCCTGGAGTTATCATGTTACTTTTCTTTGTTCAGTTTACAATGAAGGGAAGATAAATCCTTATGTTACTGCAAGATTTATCTTTTTATTTGTCCGTTTTTGTTGAATTTAAACATTGCACTGTTATTTTTTTATTTTATGTCATGACTCATGCAATACACAGAATCTTTTGTAATTTTCATTGTCTGGAGCCAACAGATGCTATATATAACAATGTTAAGATTCTTTATGTTGGATTTTTCTTTTTTTTTTTTTTTTTTAATGATATGTTGCTGTGAAAATGCCTGGTATGCTAGAGAAAATTTATTGCTTGTTTCATTACCAAAAATTGTAATGCTCTTTCTTATCTAATAAGCGCTGACATAGATAAAATCATCCATCTATTCATGTCTTCAGCAATCTGAATGAGTTTGAAGCTGTCGAATTCTTAACATTTTGCTTTATGCTACAGGAAAGAAATTTCAAATCCTCTTTTTTCTTTCTTCTGGAATAAGAAATATTTTTCATTTATTTAATCATTTAATGTCATTTTAATGTTTTGTTGTTAAATTAGCACACATGTAAATGTTGATGGAAGTTCATGTAAATTAGATAAATTTTATTTAAAAATTTCCAATAATAATGTAATACAGGGCTGCCAACTACTACACATTAGTTGTAGAAACTACACATTGGTCTGCTGCTACTGCACACTCTACACATTGCTTACTAGAAACTACAGTGTTTGTAAAGTGTTTTTTTAATGAGATTTTTGTCTTGTCATGTACTTGGTTTCTTTTTTAAGCATGTATAAATTTCCATTTAGAAATTTTATTATGATTTAAAATGTGTATTTTTTCAGAGCTTTGTATACTGCATGAATTATTTTTTGAAAAAATATTCAATTGATACTGTTGCCAAAATGTTATGTTTGAATCTAGCCTATTTTAATTAAAAATGTATTATATTAAACTTGATAGATAATTTTAAATTTGATTTACATTATTTTTATAAGGGTTTTACATTTTAATTAGTGAAATATTTCTTTGTGCTGTCTGTCATTTAATTTTTTTTTTGATATTTTAATGTGTTTCATAAATAGAAGAATTATTAATTAGAAGTCAATGTTAATATTATCTTTTTAGATTATTTTTAGTTTGAATATATGACTACACTTGATATCTTAAAATGACACATTTTCCACTACACATTATGACTCACAAAGATTAGCACTCTCGTGTATATGTACTTTATAACAATATTGCATCGAAAACAATATCTTATTATATTATAATATTGTTTGTTGTGTTGTAAGAAAGTTGCCTTTTGATCTATTGTAGATTTTCCGATTGAATATACATTTCAATTAGTATGATGATATTTTGGAAACAATTAACCACACAAATCGAGGAAGCCTGTATTTAAAAAATCCATGTGTTGATTTTTTTATGTCAGTTCCTGTCTGTTTTCTGCTATTCCAAGCTCTGTAGCCAGAAAATGCGATTGTTTTCCAACTCTTTCAAGATGTAGTTTATAATACTGGTTGTTCAAAAGTGATTATGCCTTATCCTGTTTCACCTAGATTAAACTTCTCTAAAACTCCTTTTTAAAAATGTTGCATATAGGCTGCATTTACATTTTTAATATTTTCTAGTTTTAGTTTTCTGTTACTCTAAATTCTTCATTATCTTTTCAGTATACAATGTTCCTTTTGCCCTCTGATTATTATATGACTACAGCATTGAGAACCATAACATATAAAAGGCATACAAATAAGTGATATAGTATGTAAAAACGTAAAAAGTACATAAATATTATGCAAAAGCTTAAAATTATTGTTCAAATAAATTTATGAAAATATTTTACCTGGCCCCTGTCTTTTAAAATAGCCGCAAAATAATCTTTTTTTAAAGTCAACATAAAATAGTTAGTCTGAAAAATACTAATTAATCTAAATGGTGCTGTGCAGTTCCTTTGTGTTTATTTTGCTCAACCCCACAGTCTTTTGGTGTTTTTCTTATATGAACCTATATATCTTTTTTACATTGCATCACTATAGTTTATCCTTTTGCACATAGTCTGATATCGTGTTCATTAAAGCACACTTTTGCTATGATGGAATCCTGTAATCTTCAGAATATTTCATAGCATCCTGTTCCATAAATGAAAGGTCAATTCTTTCTGATTTTTTTCTAACAATTTGTTTTAAAAACAGCAAAATAGTAATTAATTTATATCTTTCATTGCAAAAACTAAATAAAATTGGAATATGTACATCACATGTGACACAATTGCCATGCATAACACATAACATGCACTGCAATTGATAACACTGAATGAGATACTATTTGGGCATTAAATCCCATTGTTTGACAACAGATTGTGTTTACCATAAATGGTCGATGGGACAATAAATAAATTCCTATTAATTTAATTATTGATTTACATTCTTGAAAAACAAATTTGAGTCTAACAAAAGATCACTTGAGAACCAAAATCATTAACATTTTATTGTTATGTATTTGTATCTTAAAATGTGAAACTGTTTTAAAAACAATCGCAAAACAAATTAAAAAACTATTTACACTATTGAAATTGCTTTTCTGTAAATGTATTTAACATTTTTTTGCATTGACTGGAACATATGGAAACCAAATTTTAAATTGATAGTTTTTGTTTCATTGAATATTCTGCTATGCAACAAACCAGCCATGGAATTTAAAATATTTCAATTAGTTTCTTGTCTTTGTAATCTCTTCTCTGACTGGCAATATAAAATGATAATTAATCAGGGCTTGACAAATACGGTCGCCACTGGTGACCAAATTATTTAATCTGACAACGATTTTTTAAAAAAAATTATTTATTTACCTAAGAAATGAACACATGGCATTCCCCACCCCCACCCCCCAATATTAAGAAATAAATTTCAAAATTATATTCAAACAAAAAATAGTTTTAACTGTTATTTTTAATTTGAAAAAAAAAAAAAAACATTCATGAACTGCAATTTTTAAAATAATAAAATCAGAATAATTTGATTCACTTCAATAGGAAAATAGACTAAAAATTGTTTTCCTGCTGCACTATTTTTTTATGCCCCTTTCATCAGATATAGATTTTGTAGCACTTAACTATCCAGATAATTTGAAGCATTCTACAATTGATATTTTTCGAGCATGTCTGCTAATTCAGCCTTTATAGTATTTCTTCTTTTTTTTTTTTTTTTTTTTTTTTTTTTTCATAGATATGTAATTTTGATAAGTTTCATTAGAAAACTTATCTTTCTAAACTTATGCTTGTTACTCTTTTTTTCTCAATTAATTCATAAAAAACTTGTAATTCATAAAGAACTTTTTTTTTTTTAAATCTGTGAGGGAGGGAGGGGGGATATTTTTTATTGTCGATGAATTTTTTGCTGACTACCAGACTTTATAAAATTTGTGAAGCCCTGTAATTAATAATAATAAAAGAAAACAAGATCCTTTCCTATAAAATGGGAAAAGGGAAAATTTTAAAATGAATTAGGAAATGTGTATATGATCTTTATTAATTAAAACTGTGGTTACCAAACTATAGATCATGAGTGGTAATTTGCTGGGTTTGGAGAATTGTCCAGGCCCTCAAAAATGTATTATTAAATTTATCTTCTGTAATTACAATGAACACAATATGTTGCAACTTTAAAAGAAATAATTGTAGAAAAATATAGCTAAATAACTTTATGTGACAATATTCAATGCTGATACAAGCACTCTTGTTATAGCAAAACAGTGTCATAAATTGTATCGACTTTTAAACTTTATTTTTGCTAATACATTCATTGATAAATGTATTTTCCTTTGCATAGTAAAAGTATTTTTTTTTTAATTAATCCTTTTTTAATACTTAATTATTTTTAAGAGCCTCTGCATTTTTTTTTTTAAATTGGCAAAATACATTCTGTCCTTTTTAAAAATAGTGAAATGCACACTTAGTTGTACCCAGTGATCTCTTGTAAAAATCTTCTGTGTACCATATTATTATAAATTTGTGAGCCTGAAAGCTTCCAAAAATTCTAGAACTTCCTTATTTCTAGAAAAAACAGTCACTGGGATATCAGTAAAATGTTGCTGAAAAGATATGAATCCGAATAACTGATAAATACTGTATTAATTCTCTGATAGCAGATCTAATATTGGGATCCTGATCAAATATATAATTTACTGTGGAATCCCAAATATTACTCTATAATACAGTAGACTCCCTTAAATTCGTAACCCTGAAATTCACAAAATTGCACATTGTATCAGATGTAAACGAAGAAACTTACAGTTAAGATGTAGGTGAAAATTTTAAGGGTTTTTTTTTTTTTGTATGTATATCATTCTGTACACATTTTAATATGGAATTCTGGTTAATATGATAATTCCTGTTTTCTCATGAAGGAAGCATAAATTTATTTCTGAAAAATTTCAAGATAGCACTGATATCAGTGGCAATCATGGTCTTTTTACCAAATACATTTATGTATTAATCAAGCTATTTTGGTTAAGTATGGTTAAACATGAAATAAAACTTTGCTGTTTTAATATTTTTATGTGAATTATTAGTGTGTATTTATAAGGCGATCTTCGCTAAATAATTCAAGAAAAAAATCTCATCATTATGCATATTTAATTATGCATTATAAATTATTTACTTGACCTAATATTTCCTTCTAATATTTAAAAAAAAATTTCTTAATTTTTATTATTTTGCTTTATTGTAAGCATTCATTATAATTTCGAGTGTGCATTGCTTTCAATTTACTGTTTAAAAATGTAAACAAAACAGTGACCAGAAATCTGCAAAATTCTGAAATCCACACAACCTCTGGTTTTAAGCTATGCGGATTTAAGAGAGTCTACTGTACTATGTTTTATTTAACATCAGAGAAAATTGCACGATTTTACGTCACTGAACTCTGGTGATTCTTTTGGCATGGAAATATAATTTGACAGGGGTCAGAAAAACCACTTTTTTACTGTAGTAAACTACAACTAATTCATCAAAAATGTAGTTAACTACAGCTACTTCATCAAAAATGTAGTTAACTACAGCTACTTCATCAAAAATGTAGTTAACTACAGCTACTTGTTTTACAAAGGTAGCGACTACAAACTACTTTTCAAAAGTAGTCACTACTTTGCTACTTTCAAATTTTTCCAAAGGGTTCAAATTTACACTAGAAATGGAAGATATGTATTAAATAATAAAGTGACCCCTCTTTAGCGTCTGCTGGGATGTAATTAAATAAATGCAAGTGTCAATGGGAAAATCTATGACTTCATGCGATGCATTGTTATATACTGCAGCTGACATTTGCCAGAGAGATTCGCAAATTGTTGAGCAAAACAAATTTTGCACAAAAGAAGCAAGTTTCGGTCATGTGATTTTTAGAAGGGCACATTTTACTCCTGATGTAGCGTTAAAAGTAACGTCAGTTCTCGCTACAAACTACTGAATTTTTGTATCACACTACTCTTGACAATACATTGTTCAATATATAGCGCGCTACACTACAAACTACTGTAAAAAGTAGCGACTACTGTAGTTTCACTATTTGTACTGGGCTACTTCCGACCCTTGTAATTTGACAATCGTGTTTCTTAATCTTTTATTTAATGGTGGTTAAGTTTAACTTCGTTTAGGTTTTGTTGTTTAATTATAAACAGTTTGCTAATAGTAAATGAATAATTTGGTTAACATTCGTTGAGGCCAAATGCTGACCATAACTGATTGTTTCAAGTATTTTTATTACTTAGTATATTAGACAGTTGTTTTTTCGGTTTAAGAAAATGGTTAACACTTTGTTGTTAACAAAATTTTCAAATTAAATTTATTTTTTATGACAGGTAGTTTCTACCTCTCAAACATTCAAGTCAACAAAAAGTCTTTATTATTATTTATGAATTCTTTCTTTTTCTTACATTACTGCCATTATTGTAAAATGATTTTTATTATTTTGTTTATTTTCATACTAATATCTGTTGAAGTAATCACATAAGTACAAAAGATTATTAACTAAACACTCAAATACATATAAAAATAATTCTTGCAGTCTTTCCTCAACAAAATCTGTTTTTCTTTTAAAGAGTTTTTTTAAATGCAGATATATATCTTGTCTCTTATACTGTATATTCTGGCAAATAACACATATTTTAATACAAGGAAATTCATGTAAACTTACAGGTGCAAATTATATGTCAAATTTAAAAATGAATGATTAAAGTTAAGAAAAGAACAAAATACTTGAAATTTGTACATTAATGAACATAACCACTTGCTGATTTTCTTTCTTTATGTTCCTACTTGTTATTATTCTTATCAGTATTTTTTATAGTATTTTGATGCTACATATCTCGTAAAGGTGTCTTTGCAAAGAACAGGGTATACATAATAAACTGGAAAAATATAGCCTCGAATTTTGGTGCATGCAATACACTATAGAACATTTTACAGTAATATATTTAAAATTTATATAATCTATAATCTATCAAGCAAAGCATTTTCTATGTGCTTGTATCTAACCAAAGCTATTTTATGCAACATTAAGAGTCGCAAATCAGTTAAATTCAAATATAAATTCTACTTTCAATATTTTAAGTCCTGTAATTGGTTAGACCGCAAATTCTCTTCCCTAATGTTAAATTCTTCTTTGGGCTTATAATGGGTCTATATTTTTCCAATTTCTCCTTAAAAATTGAAAGTTTTACCTTTTTTTTCTGTATGCTGTTCTTAAGAATGTTTCTTTCTTTTTTTATTTGATGAAACATAATTAAAATCTTATTTACATCTTGTCTGCTTTACTTGGATTTTAACCAGCTTGTATAGTTTTTATTTTATACCAATTATTGTTCTTTCAAAAAGTGAAATGAAATTATCAAAAGTAGTAAACCTATACACTTTTTTTAAACATACTCTATCTCTGACTTAAATTATACCATATATACTATATTATTTTAAGAAATATAAAGATTAATATTTATTATAGGATTTATTTCTTAAAATAATATGTATGGTATAATTTAAGTCAGAAATCGTGTGTTTAAAAAAAGTGTAACGGTTTTCTACATTTTGATAATTTCATTTCACTTTTTGAAAGACTGTTTCTGCCTCTTTTCAAACAATATTTAGCATATGCCATCCTTTATTTGTTTTTCAAAATTAACTTTTAATCTTTGAATGGTATTATTACAAGTCTGTTAAGAAGAAAGATGGTCATAAAATTTATTTTTAATGATAATTTAAAAATATATGCAGCATAATCAGTACATGCATTATTCCCAGTTCCATTTTCCTGCCAATAAAATAGACATGTTTGAAAGCATTTTTAATTAGAACCATCATTAAGTTTTTATTATTGATAACTTAAACAGGAAAATTTTGATAGAAAATATCCATATCAAATTATAAAATGGTCATAAGCATTTGATAATTATATATTTCATAGAAAAAATGAGAAATAATATAAATAACTTATAATCTGCCATTGGCAAAAATTAAAATTGTGTTATACAAATGTACATATATGCTTGTTGTACATAACATTGCATAGCAATATGGAGGAAGTCAAAGGGATTTTTTTCCTCTTCTCTCTCAAGATTCGAATGTTAATGCCTCTTAAAGGAGTGACATGTATACAAGTTATCAAACTGAAGTTCATTGCTTACATTCACTACTCTGTATTTTCACATTTTCATTAGGTGAAACCAGTTTGTTTATTCATAGAATAAACTTTTGTCTTATTCTATGTATTGCAAATAACATATTGTTTGATATATGACTCATCTGCTCAATGTATTATGATACGACACATCAGTGGACACAATTTTTATTTAAATTCATGTTTTGTACTTTGTAAAGACAGTTTAAAAATCCAAATATGATTGAAAACTGACCAGGTAAGTGGAAAAAACTTCTTGTTTTATTCCATTTTTTGCTTCAGCAGTGTAATGTATTTTGCGCACCTTACAAAATGCTTTTTTGCTGCTTATCTGTTTTTCATATTAGTATTTTTTTTAATTAAAAAAGATACAGCATGTTTTTTGTATTTGAAATAATTATTTATCTTTTTGCCACAGATATTATTAAATATGTATGGTCATATGTAGTGGAAATCATTTTATTTAACCTTTTAACAAGTAATGCCATATAGATATGTTACTAGTCACATTGAGTATGCTGAAACTCATTTGTCAACAGGTTAATAATCTGAAACCCATAGAATAGTCATAAAAAAAAAAAAAAGATTGTTCATTTTTAATCATAAAGAAATAATTTATTCTTTATGTCTGTGTGCATGTTGCAGAAATCACTTTTTATAACTGGTTTATTAAAAAGAATTAAAAATTTAATAATACAAAAATCCTTTAAAATGGTGCCTGTATATTTGCCTCAAAAGGAAAATTTTCATGATCGAAGAAGACAAATTTATTACGCTGTTCTAGGGGTGTAAAAATTAATGATTGGGCCGAATACTGAACATCTGGTTAAGTTTTACGCTGAGCACCAAATGTTTGGTAGCTAATTATACTATGTTTCATTTTCAATGTATATATATCCTTTTTTTTTTTTTTTTTTCAAATTTTAAATTGAAGTGATTTTTTTTATTTATATGAGTAAAAAATCTTAAGTTCTTGATGCATTATTTTGTAATATTTATAAAACGTTAAAGTCAATAATAGGACAATATAACTTTTACAAATCGAAATAAATACTAATAGAATAATTTTATTCATATATATATTGTAATTTGTGTATTAAAAAAAATAAAAAAATAAAATAGTAACTTATCTACTGTTAAATATTATCAAGGATGTTTATCTCAAAGATTCTAATTCCTGAATCAATAGATAATATGCAATCAGACATAACAAAACTACAATTTCATCAAAAAGTTATGTAGAATCTACAGGTCATTCAATGAACATCCTGCCAAAAGATTCATTCCATAATAAGCTACCTGTTTAAGATTGAACTTGCTCACTGCAGAAATGGAATTCAAATCTACTCATTTTATACAAATAATTTGTCACAAGAATGTTGGTGGTGGTGTGTGTTAGTATGCGTGTGTGTGTGTAGGGGGGGGGGTAATGTTTAATACCTTCTGCGAATTGAATCAATTATCTTAATAGAAATAGGAGCTGCAAAACATTATTTTAACATAGTGGGATTTATTGTTATTTTTAAATGAAATCTAAATGAAATGTTTTTGCTATATTTTCGTTATATAAGGCATTAAGAATCAAAGTAGACAAAGTCCATAAGCATTATGTAGAGATATTTGGAAGTAAATTTTATGGGCTCTTCTGCTTTTTTATTCAGAATCATAAGAGACTATTCCCATATGTTGCTTGCATTTTCAACCTAGGACTTGGTTTTTTTAAAATTGTCTATAGAGTCTAAATCATCTCAGACTCAGTTGGGAAAAAAAAAATTGATGCACTCTTGTTCGGAGTGCCACATATGTGTGCAAGAATAGAAAGTATAGAATTAGTACAAAGCATTAATTACCTAATATAGAATTTCTTTGTTTCCTCCATCTTAAAAAGGAATAGTTATTCTTTATTATACAATGCACTTCATACAACCTTTCAATGGTAGCTATTAGGTCTCCTACGATTCAGGAATTCCATTTAAAGATAATTTGCAGAAACAAACATAAATCATAGTAAATTTAGAATTACATTTTGTGAGAACGGGCCTAACTGAAAAATTTTTGTAGTGAAAAGAGCCAAAAACCTTAAAATAATAATTTAAAAAAACCCCATGAAATATTATTTTTAAAGAACTGGATAGCCCTGTCCTAACTCATCATCCCTTAAAATACAATGGTAACAATAACAGTTTATTGCTAATCGGCAAACCAGTCTGTTGTTGCCCGTGTTTGGTATAATAATCTTCTTAAATATATCTAAAGTTACCTTACTGTTTCCCAGCATTACTGTATATTCACCCATTTTATCCCGCGGAACATTTAAATCCATGGCCATACGTACACGGCACACCAAAATTATGATGTTAAAAAAATTATGAAAAAAAGTAATTTCTTATTTATTTACTAACAAACAAAATGCTCTATCAGACCCCCCCCCCCCCCCCCCAAAAAAAAAAAAAAAAAAAAAAAGCCGCAATAATTTATAATAATTTGTAATAGGATTCTTATATACATTAACTTTTACATTTACTTATTTTCCTTTTTTGAAGGTATACTGCTATATCTCAGACATCTTTTAAGATAGAGGCAAAACAAAAAACGCTCCGGAATCCTTGTATCAAGGCCTAATACTTAAAAAAGAAATTTGAATTTCGAGTTTTCTTGTATATATTTTTTAGTTTTAAATCTTTCAGTGGCCATCCTTTTGAAACAAGCTGGCCGACGGACTCGGTCGAGATATTGGTGAGCTTAACCCATTCCCTGCCGCACTAGCTTTTTATTAAAATTTGTGCTTCATACTAACATTTTATTATAAATAATGATCAGAATTTTGATAAAACTGAAAAAAAAAAAAAAAAAAAAAATCATTAGTTTAGGGATTATAAAAGGTGCCAAAACATACCATCAGCAGAAAACATAAACAAAATCTATGCAATCAAATATCGATGTAAAACAGAAAAACAAATATGACTCATTATTAAGTTCTGTATAAAAACAAAAGTCGCGGAAAAAAAATACTAACTATTTATGAAATATTTCAAAGCACTTGGGAAGTATACCTTTCTTGCATCATTTGGAAAGAGTGAAAAACGTTCTTTTGTCACTTTCGTCACAGATTTTTTTAATATAAAATATTACTTGTTACAACTAAAATAATTTAATTAGTTAAAAAAAAAACCTTCTACTTTTCAAGTGAAATATTCTACATCATCCAAACATTTATTTTCATGCAGAAAAAAGTTACCTGAAAAATGGTTAGTTTTTGCACCATCAGCAGGAAATGGGTTCACACATTTAGTTACATCCAAATAGGTTTATAAATACGACTGCTATCGTATTTGAACAGAGGGTGATTTTGGGATCTGGTGTTCATGATAGGTAAAAATATACCGAAATTACTTTCCTCTGAACGGCTGCAATTGGTAGCTTTTTACTTTTTGTAATGAAAGCTACCTAAAAATGCTCCTGACTGTGAGGTCTTCTGTGTTGTCTTGGCTTTGGGTGACAAAGAGAGTTATTTGGGAAACCCACGGTAGAATTTTCTCTCTCAACCACATTTCAGAGAAAAAAATCAGTGCCCTTACTTTCCTTAATAACTAATTTGAAAGAACTATTTATATTTATTATTAGTATTATTTTAATTGATTCTTGAAAGGTCTGTTTCATATAGGGGTATAAAATTATCTGATGGATAAAGTATCAAATAGATATTGGTTGATAAAAAATCTTCTAATTTTTGGTAAAATGGATTAAAAGAAGAAAAAAAAATGCCCTCTACGAATTTGGAATAATTTATTATCGAAAAGAGGACAAAATTTATTACAATGGGTTAAAAAATTGAATTTGGATGATTATTCTGAATTTGCTTTTATGAGTGGCTCAAAGTCGTCGACGAACTGGGAAAGTTGGGGGGGGGGGAGGAATACACGAATCGTTTTGTTTAATATAAAATAACAAAAAATCTAAAATCTGATCCTCAGGTGCGTTTGGACCAGTCTTCGTCTATCGGGAACAAAAATTCCAAACTTCGGTATGCAATACATTTCCATAGCCATTGGGCCTACACACACAGGAACATAAACATCTTTCTTTTAATAGAATTAAAAAAAAAAAAAAAAATGCAAGTATTGACACGTGATATTATATCAATTACTTCCAATTGGATAAAACAAAACAAAAACATTAACAATATAAATATTCCATTTTATAATTATATTATTTCAATATTTTGAGTCAATAACTTCATATTTCATTCTTTTTTCTTTGTGTATTTATTAATTAACATTTTATTACAATCGCTGATGAATTAATTGGTAAATTTTCATAACTAACTTCAATATGTGCTTTTTGATGGAATAACCATTTATAAGCCGTTTGGAGATTTGTTGAATTCCAATTTATCCCAGAAGACATAGGTTTATATTACAACTAGAGCAGGAAGACCAACATTTTGGTGCCACATTTTTTAAAATCCATTCTCTTGTGACGATTTTGTCGGGGTATAAACAAGATGGATACAGATTCTGGAAATCAGGGGAAAGTGAGGGAATATCGTAAAAGTACTCAAAAATCGGGGAAATTTGTCTATATGCTAAAATATTTGTGTTTTTACACGAGACTGATTCGCCGACAAACAGGCGATATTTAAGCCAATAATAGTATACGATAAAGAAAAGTGAAAATTTCATATATTTATAAAAAGACACGATATGAGTTTTTGGTATTTAACACAAATTAAGATGATCAGATGTCCTCATTTTCTGTGGTTAGCGCTTATATTAAAGACAATTTACCTATTTTTGAAAATTTTATAATATATTAGCATAAGCTGACCATTTCTATCTCGTCTAGATATAGCTAATTTCAATTAGAATTGAACATTCTTCAGAAAATGAAGAAATTTTCTGGTCGCCATATATTCATTGGCCTGTATATGAGGTTGTTGGACTAAATTTTGGGTTCGGATTTGTGGGAACTGTGAAACCTACCAGTACTTTATGAATATTGTGCAATTTTTATGTTTTTCCTACGAATGAGCTATTAGCAAGCTAGATAAGTGTGTTATACGAGGAAGCAGCATACATTAAAAAGTACCGTATGTGTATCGTTAATAATGGGAATCAGGGAATATAACTTCATTGAAAAGCCGCGAAATTGAACACGATTTTTTATCTTCCATTTCCTGCCAGCGGTCCTGCGCGACGATAAACAGACCAAAGGCGACCAATAGCGTTGTAAAAAAAAATAATAATAAAAGCGGCTACTCGGATTAATACTTCCCAAGAAAAACACATTTTTCTAAATTTGCTGCTTATTCATTCTTAAAATAAACACAACGATTCAATTTATTTTACACTTCGTTCACTATATATAGTTTTCGTCTCAAACAGTATTCTAAACTTTCTTTTGAAAAAAAAAAAGGTTAACCCGACCCTCAACGAAAAAGTTAGTGTCTACCTACAGGTCAGGTGCGGGTAAAATCCGGTTACCTAACACGATGCATGATTTTGTTACAAGCGTGCCTCTTATATTTTGTTATCCAGTTGTTGTGTTGCGGTTAAATAGCTGCTATGTGTATGACCGCTTATTTTACCGCTACTTCTTGGAATCGGCCGACAATCTCTGCTCTCGGAATTATGAATGGAAACGAAGTTGACGACTACGATCATTATTACCCGTATGTGAGAGGAGGTGGAAAAGAGCAGGTGTATAATCTTGTGTATGTCTTTTAGATAAACAGTATTCGCCCTGATGTTTTTGCGATCGCTGATCTCTTTCCCCCTCCTCTCCCCCAACCTTTCCATTCCTTCAGAGAATCTTCAGATATATATTTTTTTCTTTTTTAACGCAATTTCCATTGTACGAAATCGTTAATACGCAGTTTGTTGTTAATAGTATTTCCATCTTTCAAATAAAGGATGGACGTAAAATCCGTTTTAACACAAAAAATATTATTTTTTATCGTTCTTTTAAAAGTAAATGAGTAAATAAATAAAAGCCAAATTTAAAAGAGCCATAAGTTTGAGAACCTAAAAATATATATTTTTTTAAATTACAAATAAATAGATTGATCGTCGACGAAAGATAAATTGGAAGCTTTTTCAAATCTCAACTGTGACGCAACAGTTGAGTCAGCGACAGTAAACTTGTTAAACAATTTAAAAATTATCAAAGTTAAAATAGAATATTAAAAGTAATCTTATTTTATAAAGTTTTGATTAAAATTTGGAAATGAATAAAAATAAGTGTAGAGCCGGAAAGATGTTTCGTATTTTTTTTTCGCTAAGTGAAGCGATTTATATCGTAGCCATAAAATACCAGATTTTAAGTATTCTCTCTGTGTTACCAAAATGTAAAACCATTTTGTGAAACATGTAATACTTTTTATATAAAACTCAATTTTATGTAATATATATTCTATGCAAATTGTCTCTGTTTCCTTTTGAGAATTTTTCGCTTTGTCACTCATGCGAATATATCTAATATATATATATATATATTTCGTTTAGTAATCATCTCCTGGTTTTATTCTGCATTGAAACGCGATTTATTGGTTCGCATTTATTTATTTACTTATTTACTTTTTGTGGTTGTATATTTTAGTCCAGCGGTCATCAACTTTTCGAAGATCACGTGCCAACAAATTCTACGGATTACTAATGATTTTTTTTTTTTTTAAGAAATGCATTTGGACAATAATGATCACGGAATTTATATTTTATTAATATGAAATGCACCTATTTGATATAACAAAATTATAAATTCTTATTCATTCATAAGAGAATTGTAAATCCTTATTTTACCATAACAAAAATCCTTTTTATTTAATTAAGTTATTTAATGAATTAAATAATATGTTATTTAATTGAAACAAAATTATTAAACTTAGTTTAATTATTACAAAATTAATAATATAGATAATTGAAGTTTATTTAAATATCACATTTTTAGTGCGATATATGGTAAATACATTACACTATGTATATAAAAACACATCATTAAAATCACATGTCATTTAAAATAAAAATGTATGTGCTAAAAGTGATTACAATAAACATATAGGCATAAAAAAAACCCTCTTAATAAACAGACATACTAGTATCGTACACACAGTCGGTGACAATTTTAAAATAAGTAGTGTTAAAATAAACTATTTTTGCCAAAATAAATAAATAAATATAATAATAATAATAATAATAAAAATAAGGATCCCAAGATATCATGCATCATGGAAACAGCACCTTTTAATAAAAATGATCATCTGTAAATATGATTTGTTTCATCTTGTTTATATATTTATAAAGCATTTTACGTATTTAGAGATTTATTTCCCATCCATTATCCGTGAGTCAATAGAAATTTATATGCGCAGCGTCGCATATGCAATGAATCTGCCTCCTTTGAGTTACCTAGAATTTGAGGGGAGATGCTTTATAAATTTATAAATAAAATAAAATAAGTCACGTTTGCAGATAAACATTTTTATCATAGCTCCTGGTATCATGATGCCTGATATCTCGCGATGTTTATTTATAAATTTCATATATAATATATATATCATTCATTCTATTTATTTCATTCAATTTTTAATTTAATTTCTACTTCTATTATATAAGTATTTAATATCTATATTCATTGTGCTGGGTTTTACAATTTCGTTGTCAATAAATTATTACTTCCTAAATCATGATTTCAAGTTTCAGTTGATGTTTTGGTAATGTTTCATTAATGGTTATATATATATATATTATATATATATATTTCCCCTGCGAAAATAATTTATTTTATCATTACTAATCTTGAAAATGTCACCGTTTGTGTGTGCGAAACTAGTACGTCTGTTTATTAAGAGGGGTTTTTTTCTTCAGTCTTTATGTTTATGTATTGTATCACTTTTACTTAGCATATATATTTTTGTTTAAACACGTTAAACAATTGTTGACAACCAGTTAAAAAAGAAATGAAGAATGTATTGCTTAATTGATTAAGATGTTGCGCAAAATTTCAATGAAGCGATTTATATCGTATCCAAAGGTATTAATTTAGTTTGGAAGGGCATTAAGTAAACATTTAAATCTTAATACTTAATGTTCTTTGATTTTATTGGTGAGAAATCATCATCAACGCTTTTTGCATTCTCTTTGCAATTTCGTTCACACCCCCCCCCCCCCCAATATATATATATATTATCAGTAAGTTGGCCAATTTTAGCGCTTTTTTCCAATTATTCAACCGAGCAGTTGTCTCATTAGGCTTCACCTTTGTTCCGATCCTGAATTAACTTCTACTAAACATATTTCAAGGGTACTTGCACTGCTCCTTAGGTAATTTACAGAGGAGAGTTTCGAGTGTTTTAAACCGTGGTATCGGTATGTTTGGCAATAGAGTTGCGACGGTGTTTGTAAGGGAAGTCTTTAATAATTCATAGTATTTTAAAAGTTTTAATAAATTAATTTCGACAAATAACTTAATTTTAAATTCGATTAAATATATAATCGCTTACGCAATATTCGAATACTCCCCTCTTTAAGAAATTACATTAAAGATGGCAATCGTAAATTTCATTAACTGCAAGAATGTGGAAACAATCCACATCCGGTATTACATCCGCTTTTGCGGCATGATAAACGTCATAAGCGGGAACTCCTTTTTATTTTGATTCAGTCTTTATTTTTATTTTTTCATCTTTGGTGAAAAATTGCAAATATCAAAAATGATACCGCAGAATAAATCTTTCTTATAATATTTAGATATATATACCCTCTTCTAAAGTTCTTCTAGAACTGAAAGTTCTTTTCGAAATTAACCCTGCAATTTCCCCAGGGAAAGAGTTGTGCTTGACCAGTGAAACATTTTTAGAAGAAATCGAAGTAAATATTTTTTTTTTCTTTTGTTCGTTTTTTAAGACTTCGATTTTTTTTTCTTTTCGTTTTCAACACTTTCCAACATGGCTGCGAAGTATTCGAGACTTTGCATCATCTGCCCGTCATATGCTTTTATAACAGCGAAATATACTGTAAAAATCGGCAAAAATCCGTTTAGAAAGAATTTAGGTTCTGTACAGCAGGCCTGGCCGATGCGATCATGTTAGTAACATTAAAAAATAAAAATCCATTTAAAAATGTTTTGCTCTAAAATTATTAATGCTTGCATGCTCCTCTCCTCTTCTATTCTATGATGCATTAAAGTTTTTAGCCCTATTCCCTAGAAAAATTTAGATCCTATCCCAAAATACAAAATATAAACATGAAATAAATGAAACTACGAATTTTCTCATCAGAATTCCACATGCAAGATATTTTAGCATAACAAATACAGAAAAGTAACAAATAAAACAGATTAAAAATCCTGACACGAATGTAAAAAGTTAGGCTATCGCAAAATAACTTTTTCCCATTTAGAGATTTTGCTTTTAAATGGAGATCCCGGTCTGTTTAACTGTCAAAAGATGACCGTAGCGCCAACAGCCAACCAACCAATCGTATGTAGAGTTTACTGTTTTAATGATTATTTCTCGTTTTTTGCCATTTTAGTTTATTTTCTCTCATTTTCTTTTAAATTTATTTATTAAAAATGTGTTGTAGTCGAAATTGTTTATGCGTGCCCCCCCCCCTTTTTTTTTTTCTAAAATATCTGTGACATCGAGTCTGTTTCTAACTTCATTACGTAATTAATGACACCCTGCTTTATAAAAGGAAAAATGTAAGCGAATTCATACTCGCAACCTTTTGCCGAATATTTAGATTTAAGTATTCAAGGACTGTAATCTAAACACAGGAACCATTTTTCACTATTCACATTGTAAGGAAACAATTTGCGATCTCAGAGTGAAATTCCTTTTTCCGGAGCGCCCCACCAGTGGCTGAGAGGTTCTGCTCTCGAAGCTGGTAGACGGGAGGTGCTGGGTTCGATCCCAATCGTGCCCGTCGGCCTAATCGTTCGGAGTTTTCGTGGTTTTCTTCGAGCCGTGGATTTATCCATGCGTAAATACGGATTAGGTTCCCTTAGAAAGACCCCCACGAAGGGCACTCCCCCCGGGCCTATATCCCAAGTGTAGATAATTGGCCGTCAATAATCAACCCAACCCAACCCTTTTTCCGGAACACTAACGCTATTTTTGTGATAGCATTGATTGACTTCTTCATTAAATTGTTTTATTACAAGATTCTATTTGGCTGAATTCTTTCATTGTGGGATTATGGCACATTTAAGCAGATTATTTGGTTGTCTGTTTATAAAAACAGCATTACAGTGTTGAAGTAAAGGCTGCATTGTGCGAATGCTCATAACAACGCCCCCTTTTTTTTTTAATTAATTAACCTTTGGATATAAATACAGTAAATGGTATTTGCTTTACTAGCTGAATGAATTTCGTATGACAATAAAGGCATTATTATTGGCATTCGCTTAGCAAACATGATTTATCCTTTAGCTTTTTACAGTATCGTTTTTTGTTTATTTCAATTGTACATTAATACTGTTTAATCTTCACTCTCTGTCCCCCTCCCCCTCCTTTCACCAGGTTGCTTGAGTTGAAACTTGATTTTAACTTAGTAAAACATTATGTTTGTAGCAATTAAACGTTCTGGAAAAGAAAAGATGCCGAATTTGCATTCAAAATAAGAGCAACGCTTATTAGTTTCTCCATTATTTAAGAATTTTTGTGGACAGTTAGTTCTTGATCGGGTGTTCTGAATCATTTAATTGGCTTGACATCCTGCTGATTTTTGTTACTTCATGGAATATTTAAATTTTAATCAAATTGTGGGCGAATGGTTGCGAGTTAATTAAAGGCTGTTTTCAAAAATGTATTTTGCCCTGATTAGCAATTTCTGACACATTCGCGTGTTCATTTTTATATGTAAAAACATGCAATTTGCAGGAATGATTACTGAAATGATTTGGAATATATTTATAGCTTTTTTCATTTTTCTGTAAACATGAGTTACAATCGATTGCTCTCTGATAAATGGTACTGTCATACTTTGACTGTAGTGTTTTGAAAATCGATTTAAATTAAACGTATTACCCAGTATTTTGTAAAATATCCTTTGTCTTTATAGGAAAAAGAGGAAGTCTGCTCGATTTACTAGTACTTGAATAAGAAGGCCCTCAAATGGTGTGCATTTTAAAATAAAAGTGACTTCTTGAATGTGTCAGAAAGTAGCCAATATGGACTTCTTTCTCTCAAGTTTTTTTTTTTACTACGTCAGATTTCACGATTTCTAATTGAGTTCGGCTAACTACTGCGATTTAAAGCAGTATTTTTTTTTTCTTTCCCTCCTTGGAATTCATCTAAAGAGATCATTTGTGGTCTTAATGGGACAGATGCCAAACCAAATGTTTCGCCTCGTTCCTAAGAAAGACAATGATCATCTGGTAGATTTGTGGGCGAGCTACAAAGTTAACTTCTTAAAATCTCGGCATTGATATCAGGCTTGGAAGAAATGAAAATGTTCTACAAGCCAATGTGGCTAGTAAATCTGTTTTTCTTACCAATCAGCGGCAAAACTTACAAGCCATAAATAAAAGGTGTGAATACGTTTCACTCTCCTGATTTACAATGTTTATAAAAGAGAGATATATCACCGCAGTTACATAATACCAATTTTACTTTCAATTATTTGCAATCTTTCATACGTGAAATGCCTGGATACATATGCTGCTGATTTTAGCTTCTCTAGTTCAGTGGTTAAAAATCCATGTTCATACAGAGCTGTACTGTTGGATTTACAAATAATAAACTTCATTATTTTGATAAAATTTGGGAAGCATTCTGCATCTTACATGGCGGTTATTCTATTTTTTGCTTTAGCGCACCATAAGGTCATTCATATATACTTTAAACTTGATTATGCCTCCTTGCCCCTCTCCCATTTTGTTCAATGAAATTGCCAATAAAACTTTCTTGCCTGCGCTTTATCTTTTTTACGCTCTATAAAGTAGTTTATTAAGAGTTATCTTAAAATAAACAAATAAATCAGGACGTAAATGAAAAAACTTTGCTATATCTTAAATTAAAACTACAATATATATTAATTTCTTATGGATTAGTTTGTATTTAACAAGGGAAATTAATCTGGATTCAAATAAAACTTATTAAAATAAGCATTTAAATTGAGGAATCTTTCTTAAGGGGCTTTTTCACTCACGCAAAAGCCCCCGCTCGCTAATGTTAATCTTATGGGAGAAAGTTTTTAAATTATCTCGTTTGCATTTCAGTATTTTTAAACGATTTTTGTTGCATTGGATAGCTGAGGGTCGATCTTTTCAATTTTGTTTCGAAATGGAAAAAGTAAACAACAATCTTTGCAAACGAGATACTGAACAAAATTTTCTCTCATAGGATTAACATCAGTGAGCCGGTATTTTTGCGTGAGTGAATTAGTGTCGTATTTTTTGGTAGTAGTACTTTTTCAACAAAGTAAAACGATAGCTATTCTTAGTAAGAAAAGAAAGAAGTTTTAAGATGACATGAGATACAATCAAGCATATTTGAACTTATTTGAAAACTAGATTTCATCAATTATCGTCCATTGCCAGAAAGGTACTCGAAGTGTTTTGTGCATCCCTGTACATCATATATAGATCTTCATACATAGTGTGCTAAACTTTATAACTTAGTTACAAAGCGCTTGATATAGTGGAGTATTTACCCTCAGCAATTTCCACCAATAGACAGAAATGCACTGAAATAATTCTGTACACTCTTTTATTATTATCTAAAGTTTTTTATACACGCCTCATATTAAATTAAAAATATAATCCAGGAAAAAACACACATTTTCTCCTGTCAAATGACTTATAATTAAACACACACACACCGCATAAAAAAAAAATTTCGCGAGTGTCCATTCACCCTCCCCTATTCCAACTAAAATAATTTTAGTTTTCTTTTTTAGCACTTTCCAACCTAGTTGAAAAGTGCTTATGACTTCGGTTTGTCTGGCCGTCTGTCCGTGCCCTAACTCCCGTAAATATGCTCGGATTGCTCTGCAATTTTTATATGTTATTGTCGTTAGCTATAGCATGTTCCCTATTTCAACGGAAGTGTGTAGCACTTATAGTTTTTTTACAGGGACACTCAAAAGAATTCCGTTACATTGCGGTCTATGGGGAAAAATTATTTGCGGTTTATTTAAATAATGTTTCACTATTTTAAACGCATTGAAATTTATATATATCACTTAGGTGCATTAGAAGAAGCTTAATATGGAATAGGGTGTGCATACCACTTATAGTTACTATACAGGGACAGTCAAAAGAATTCCGTTACATTACGTCTATGGAGAAAAATCGTCTGCGGTTTATTTAAATAATGTTTCATTATTTTAAACGCATTGAAATTTATATACAGTGTCTCACATAAGTGATGGGACACTTGTGCTTTACAAAAGGAAACTAATCAAATAAATTAAAAAAACATGTACACATTTTTTTTGTGGGTGTGTTTCATACTTAAATTTAGTAAAGATTATTACATAACATACATTTTGTCAAAATATTAAAATATTAATTTAATAAAAATACAAATGTTTAGAACGGAGCAAAAAATAGCTCACATAAGTGATGGGACACCATTATATATGCAACAAAAATCGCCTGAAATAAGCAATAAAAATATTTTTTGGGGTTTTATTTTTACTTAAAAGCAATTGGCAATAATTTATAAAATCGTCTGCAGTATTTCTCTCCAGTTTGTTTTGGAATTTTTGTGTTTTTTAGCTCTGTGTAGTCATGAATGCTAAACGAAAAGAAACTTCGCCTGAAATTCGAAAATTAGTTATTAATTTGCATATTGAACGTGGAAAATCTATTAGAAAAACTGCTGAAACAGTTAACTTGAGTCGTTCAACAGTTTTCAATATCATTAAACGATATAAAAAGAATCATATGATTCAGGATAAAAGAAGACCTGGCTGACCATCAAAGCTATCCAATGGAATAAAGCGAATTATCGTTCGAAATATTAAAAAAAATCCAAGAATTAGTGCTTCAAAAGTTGCTGCTGATTTACAAGCATTATATGGAATAATTGTTAATCCTGAAACTATTAGAAGGGTAATTCGATCTGCTGGATATCACGGTAGAGTAGCCAGGAAAAAATTCTTCGTAAGTGAAAAGAATAGAAAACTCAGACTAGCTTTCGCAAAATCCAACATAAATAAGAATTCTGATTACTGGAATAAAGTTATATTTGCTGATGAGAGTAAATTTAATATATTTGGTTCTGACGGTAGAATCTTGGTGTGGAGAAAACCCAGGGAAGAACTTCGCAAACAGAACTTGGTACCAACAGTAAAACATGGTGGAGGAGGAGTTATGGTATGGGGGTGTATGTCGTCCGCTGGAGTTGGTAATTTTGTTTTTATTGACAGTATAATGGATCAGTACAAGTATATTGATATTTTAAAGCAAAATTTGAAATCTTCAGCACGAAAATTGAACCTTCATAACGATTTTAAATTCTACCAGGACAATGACCCCAAGCACACTGCTCTGAACGTTAGACTCTGGCTGCTATATAACTGTCCTGAAATAATAAAAACACCACCACAATCTCCAGACTTAAATCCCATAGAGAATATTTGGCAAGAATTGGAATCAAGAATTCGCAAACACACCATTTCTTCAAAACAACAACTAAAATCGGTGCTTCAAGAAGAATGGGGTAAAATCACTCCAGAAATCACAAAAAAAATAGTCGAATCCATCCCAAAAAGATTAAATCATGTTTTAAAAGTAAAAGGAAATCCAACAAAATATTAAAACCTTTTAAAAAGTAAAATTTGTGGATAAATATTTGATGGAAAAGTAAGTGTCCCATCACTTATGTGAGCCATTTTTTGCTCCGTTCTGAACAATTGTATTTTTACTAAATTAATATTTTAATATTTTGACAAAATGTATGTTATGTAATAATTGTTACTAACTTTAAATATGAAACACACCCAAAAAATTTTTGCACATGCTTGTTTATTTATTTTATTGCAGTTTCTTTTTATAAAGCACAAGTGTCCCATCACTTTTGTGAGACACTGTATATTACTAAGGTGCATTACAAGAGGCTTACTACAGAATAGTGTGTGTATAGCAGTCATCGTTCATTTACAGGGACATACAAAAGAATTCTCTACTGTCTGTTAACAATAATTCCTGGCGTTTTAAGTTGCTGAACGCGATTTTCAATTGAACTCACTTTTTGTCTATTACTGGGTGTGTATAAATTCTGTATTTCATATACAGGGTAGCACAAAAGTTCGAGAACACATTTCCGTTTATTGACAGAAACTCCAGAAGGAGAATTTTAAACTGTGCTACGCGTTTCCTAACTAAACTAAAATTTAGCATCCTATATAGTATATATACAAATCTATAGATCATATACAGGGTTGAATAAAAGTACTCAGATACTTTTCCGAATATTGTATCTGTTCGAAATTCCTGAAATTATGTTTTTTAATATGTTATGCGTTTTCGAAATTGTTTACTTAGATGTTATCTTTTAGCTTATTAAACGGTATGTTTTGTAAAATTATTTTGGAAGCGTTGGAAAGTGCTACATAATCTATGCTTGGCGCATAATTTTTCGTTCTTGTTTATATTTGTATTCTGCAATTTAAAGATGTTGGCCTTAGCAGGGGCAATTTCAAAATCTTGCCCCCTCCCTGTATTTTGTTCCGCGGGCACCTCTCTTCTCAAGTCCAGAAGATAGGTTTTGCTCACAGTGGACGCTCTGTGTTAACCGATCACTGCCAAACAGGCCGCCAAATGGTGTCGCGTTTCGTCGATCCTTTCGCCAATATCTCTGACCTGATCACGTGCTCTCGCCCCGCATCCCTGGGAAGCGGGAGTGCGGTAAGCAAGGCTCTCTCGTCACACGGCAAACAAATCAATGGATGATGATGCTCTCTCGAAAAAAGGCAATGGACTCCTGCAATACTTTTACTACTTGTACTACGACTACGCGCGCTCTCGATGCAATCAGTGCGCTGGAGTAAGATGCGTACTAGCGACTGTTTGTGTCTCTTTCGAAAGCGTACGCAATTTTTTTTTTCTTTTCTTTTTTTAAATACTTAGTTTGGGCGGATGCGATTTCGTAAATATTTTCCAGATAACATATATTTTACCGATTTTGTTTTGTATTAGTGCTGCACCGAGATGAAGAGAAACTGGCATTTTAAGGGGTGGCATCATTTTGACCGTTTATTTTTCTTCATCCGTAAGTCGCACCGTCAATTTTTTTGTGCATCGTGAAATAAAATAGATTTCCTCCTGACATCCAATGACAGGGATTACAGGTTAAAGTAATCGTTATATACGCAAAAATCATCTTAATAGTTAGAAATCGATATCAAAGATTAAATGTTTAATTTTCCAGCTATAGAGTAGTAAAGCGCGTCACAGCGGTTAAACAATAACGAAAACTTCAGGCGCGTTATTATTTTTTCTTTTTCAGAACAGCATTTTCAAAATCGATGTGGACACTTCAGCTTTGTTAATTTTCAGTCAATCAACTTGATTTTTTTTTTTTTCAAATATAATCATCACACATTTTTCTGAAGCAGCTACATATTTCACTAGCTTTTGGACTAAAATTTTTTTTTCTTCTTTGGACATTGAAGGTCATTTTTGTGCCTGGATTTTGTGTTTTAATTATACGAAAATCGACGCTTTTGTGGAATTTTTATTACTTTTACTCCCAACCCTAATTTTAAAAATGTAAGAGGCAATTCAAAATTTGTCCCGCACTGGGAAAAGTTAGAGGGTCACCCACTGTTGGGATTTTAACAGTAGCTTACATTAAAAACGAATGTATAGCTTTGTAAATTATACTAGATTTACAAATCTTTATTATCAATGTAAGATGCAATATATTACCTGTTAATAATATGCATGACTTTGTCAAAGAAGCGTAAGTTAAAGCCTGTAGCCATTTATCTTTAACACTGTTTTTTAGTAATTTATGTCTTGCAAACATATTTAAAAATTTGTATTTCCAAAAACATTACTGAAAGATAAACCTTTTTGGGGTAAATAAACCTAAATCCCAGTAAATAATTAGGTAAAATCCTCTTCTTTTTTTTTTTTTTTTTTTTAAATCTTTATTTTTAAGATTACTTTTAATGCAATTTAAAATAGAAAATGCAACTCTGAGGTGAATATTTTTAGTTGAATGATCTATTTTATTACAAGCTAGTTGACCCGCCCGGCATTCCCCGGGACCGTTATAATAACATTAAATAAACCTCGAATTTGTATGAATTTTTGGTTTTATTTTGCAAATAAAAATTATTTAAATACTTGCCCTTTTTTCATGGATTTTTAAAGCATGTGAGATTTGAAAATGTCTATAATTGTTTGGGATTTTTATGGTATTGCAAGACTTTGCTATTTCTGCGTAGTATAAATCTTAAGACCTTGAGATCGAATCCTGTTATGAATGACTCGAAAGTGCCAATTTTTCAGTTTTAGAAATAGCAAGCCTACTTTGTGATTGATTTCTAGATTTGACACGGTATGCTTACGATTCAAGACATGCCATTCTTCCGGTACTTCCATAAATCACGGGAAAGAACTGAGTTTTTCCAAATTCATTCATTCATTGGTTTATTATTTTATTCATTTTCGTTGGAGAAGCCCCAGTCTTTTTTCTTTGGTTACGTTACTTGTTGTATCCCTTTATTAACCCTACAACGCACGATTTATACTTTCTTCTATTGTTACAAGAAGAAAGTATTGGATTCGCGAAGAAAGTTTTTTGATGGATTTATACTTTTTAGAAGGTTCTGAACACTATTTACTTTAGAAAATGTCTGCCTGTGAGTCTTATTTGTCTGTCTCTGACAAAAATTTTGTGGGCGCTCGTTAGTTTTTGCTTTAAATCTTCCAACAGATGGCGCTGCTATGCTGCATTTTTCGCGATAGCAATGTCTCAAAAACTAATGCACGGAATTTAATCAAACTTCATATTCTGTTACACATTCACATAAATAGATACTTATTTGGGTTGCAGTCATCTAAGAGAGTCAGTACCGAAATTCAATGATTTGCTTGGAAAATGCGATTCTTATATCGCTTTTTTTTTTACATGCGCACAATTCAACGAACCTATACCTTTAGAACCCGTATGATGGGCATAGATTGTCGTTTAATTTTGGCACTGCGTTAGCGAATTATTCCAATTTTAAAACATCGTAAAGTTTCAGTTAGGAATGAAATATGAAGATATAAAATAATTTCAATTTAAAAATACTTTTCCTATAAAGTTTCTCCCCATATTCAGTAGAGATTCTTTTAAAACAACCTATTTACAATCATAACTGGGAGCATTTTACTCGCATTGAGTAAATATCTCGCAGAAAGAGGCTTCTACAATGAACGAGTTTTTGTTTGATTATATAGTGATTTTAAGGGAATAACCAGTAGGCCCGTGCGAAGATTTCGCACCGTAATCTAATATTTTTTATCGATATCTATTATTTATTAGACGCAGGTTTAAACTTCTAAAGAAAAAGTAAGGATAAAAAATATCTGCAAACAACATTTAATTTTTAGTCAAGCCAGAATATCATCTAATTTATTCCATCAAAGTTATAGTAAAATCTGATCCAAGATTGCAAAAGAGACGCGCGAGAAAAAAAATTAACAATCGTATATTAACTGCATTAGAGGATGACATCATCCGCTTCGGGAAAAACATGGAACATAGAAATATAAATTCTGAACATTTCAATTTCAATTTCGCTTTTTAATCATAAATATAAAATAAACCCATGCGGTGTTTTTATAATTATTGCTGAGCATCCTATAATGTGGTATTTTATTTTTGTGGCAACAGTAATGTGAGGGAAACCTTTCATTTCTTTTACGAAAACAATACCGATTTAATTTTTAATTATCAGCAAATTTTAATCAAATAACATGTTTTAGGAAAATGTAAGTGTACTATGTCAGAAGCCTGTTCAAAATCCTTTCATATGCTATCTCATTCGTCGTTCTGCGTTTCGTATTTTCTTAGAAAAAGGGATGTTGACAGAAGAAATAATATGTACCGTGATTGAATCCCGCTCACCTATTTATCAAAAATATTCGTAAAATCTTTTTTTATTATTATTGTTATGTCTTGTATATATAGGAAAATGTTTGTTTTTAAAATAAAACTTTAAAATTTCTCCCCTACTCCTCCACCTAAGCACGTTCTCCTACTATGCTTAGGCCATAATCAAGCCTTGATTATCACTACTATTTGGCATTAAAAACACGAAAGAGATGCTTTAAATTCTTTAGCACACAATTTTTCCAGCATGTAATTTTTTTTTTTTTTTTTTTTTACATTGGAAACTCTGGAAAGAAAGAAAGAAAAAAAAACAAGCATTTCGAGATAAAAGCGTTAAAACTTTCTAATTAAGGAAATTAGAGATCGATACCAAACGTACGCAGTAGAAAATTGTTAATAACATTTTAGGTTACGGATTTTCATGTCCCTGAAAATTTGTTTAAAATAGCAAATTTGTTATTTATTCCCCACCACTGGCAGAAATCTGCAAATATCTCAATTCTTATACTATTAAAATATTGTATAACTATGGCAGCAAAACATGAGTGCTGTTTTCCAGTCATTCTGGTGAAGAACTTCAAACAGAAAGCGAGGATGGGCAAGAGATATCCCACGGCTTCTTTATATTACTAAGGCTGACTGTGCAAAAGCTTCAGAATATCTATATATTTAAAAGCAAAGGCTTTTTCCGTCAACTTGCATAAAATTGTGTCCAACACGCATGCGTAAACTTGAATCTAGAACCTAACCAGTTTTAGAGCACAGTCAAATACGAAAACAGTGTCTGAGTGGTAAAAGGCGCGTTTCTTCTCTGTGCTGGTTTTCATGTGGGTTCGATCCCTGCTGTGGACAGAATAATATTTCTTATTTTATTGGCAATAATTCACTGTAATAATGCCATATTTAATTCAGGAGGAAAAATTATACAATTTGATTTTTTTTTTTTTTTTTTTTTTAAATGCTTTATAATTAAGTAAACTTTAACACCCAAGAATATTTTGTTTTAATTACTCAATAAAAATTTGTATTATTAATCGTTTGTTACAAACAGCAAATTTTAAATTCGGGGTTTTAGAATCAGACTGATAAAAAATAATTTAATAAAAATTTGTAAAAGTCATGTAGTTAAAAAAAATAAAAATAAAGAGTTTAATATGTTTCAAATTGTTCTTTTAAGTAATTGCATTTTCATTTCCTTAGCATATTCTCTTTTTAGTTCTACAATTGTAATTTTTTAATATTCAATTAAAACCTTCATTGCTTTAAAATAGCTCTCTAAAATGTGTGGAGCTAAGTATTTACAAATTCCTTTAATTTTTCCAACGTATATATGAAAATAAGACTTTTGCTTTGAAATTTCGCAAAGTAAGCTGGATATTGTAGATTTCCTTACAGTTTTGCATTTTCTAATTATTGCAGAATAGGGCTCTCTGTTCATGTGTTTGATTCTCTTATCTTAAAACAGATGGCGCCATTAACGCTATCGGCAGTAATAACATCCTAAGCATAATCTAGTATATTAAAAGGAAAAGGGATTTCTGTCATTTATTTTTCACACGAATTTGCCCCATTTACGCATGCGTAAACTTAAATCTAGAACCTAATCAGTTTTAGAGCACACTCAAATGCAAACTAGTCGTTGGGGACCACCGTAATACTTACCCATCATGGATATGCATAATGTAAAATATTAAAATAAAAATGTGTAAACTACTTATAAAATGCATTGCAATTCAAATAAAATCGAGGCTTGATGACGTCACAAACTTTAAAGGCTCGATTACTGAATTGCTTGAAAGAGGTTTTTCCTTATAACTCCAAAAATAATAATCCTATTAACTAGCGGTTTATTGCATCTGATTAACCGTCAAATTTCCAATTAAAATATATCATTGAAGTGAAATTTGGATGAAATGCAGGGTCATGAAAAATCGAAGAGTGTGGAAAATAGGATTCCAAATATCTCGGCAACTAATTATCCGATCGACTTCATGCTTTATGTAAAATTAATGTTTTTTATTGTCTTTTATATTCATTTCTTAAAATAAACAATTTCGAAAATTTGTATATACCTTTTATCAGAACGAATATTTCGAGAGTCCGAAAAAAATAGTTCCGGTTAATCCAGGTTATTGAAATGAATTAGGCTTCTTCCCATTATTACATACTAAGTACATACCAAATTGCAAGTCTCTATCTCAATTTTTTCGGGAGATAGGGCGTTTACAGACACACAGACGGACGGCAAATTTTTTTTTCTAAAAACATGTTTTTCGGAATCTCCAGTGTCTGAAACGTGTAAATCCGTCAAAAAAAAAATTTTCGATTTTCAAAACGATTACAAGACTTACCCTATACTACGTATGATGGGTAAGTAAAAACTGTTGCCGAATAGTATAAAGCGCGTTTCTTTTCTGTTCCGGTTATCGCGTGATTTCGATCGCCGCTATGGACAGAATGATTTTTCTTATTTTATTTGAATTATTCTTCAAAAATTTTGGTACTAACAAGTTGTTTGCCGCCAAGTTTTGACGGGTTCCATCTAGTCTATTTATATACCATCAATAACTATTCAACTCCCTTTCTAACTGAAAAAGAAAAGAAACTTAGATTACGTTTATATATTTCCCAAATAACTATTTTTTCCCTGTACCCAATTTGTAAATAAAAATTTTCTCTTTGAGCCCGAGCCCGTCTCCTCTCTAGGCGAAACGTGTAGAAATGCGTTCCTTCTCTGTGTGATAGTTTTGAAACACAAAAAGCACTCAAACATAAATTTCGTATCAAAATGTTCAAAACTGAAATAGCGTTCATTTAAAATTAGTTTTATATATATATATATATATTGACGCGTTAAAGGTGTATTTTTTAACACATTGTTGACCGGCAGGGTGTTCTATCAATAATTTTCGCTTTATATGATAACAGACATTCCGTGATTAAAGAAACGCGATAACTTAGTGACGAGTAACACCGGTCAACAAAATGTTAAGATGACCTTTGATAAGCTTACATTGAAGTCGAGTTGGATAGAGATAATATGGCGTACAAATCTGACTTTAATGTTGCATTTTATCCAAAAATTGTGGTTAATTCTAAAACACTATTGTAAACGCGTTGCAGATGGCATTTGAGCTATAGAAACTAATTTATATAAATTTTTTATGGTTCTTTCCTCTTTCGAAATCTTGTACAATAGTCTGTATAGCTTCGTAAGATTGTTACTTCTTTATGTTTGGGAAAATACTATCGCCCCTAACTATATCTCGTTTGTGCGCTGGAAAGAAGAAGTTGACTGCAATAATGTTTGCCATCAAACATTTTTTCCCGAACAAAAAAAAAACCCTGATCCTAAGGAACAGTAAATCGATTCCTATTTTGTGACGGGAAGAAAATAACCCCCTAGCCTTTATACCTTGGAAACAAATCTAGAAATAATAAAAAAAAAAAGGAGAGTATATTCCGTTTTCACTTCTTTGCTTATTATACAGCTCCCATTTCGCTCTCTTTCTCCCAACATTTTGTTTATATTCACCAGCCGCGTAAATGTAAACAAAGTTTATTCCCTAAGGCCAATTTTTTGGGGTCAGTTCTGGGATCTTGCCAGCGCATTTGGCCAGCGCGTATCTTATCTTTTAATTCCTTCTCAAACCTGCAGTTTTTTTTCCCTTTCTTTCTTTCTTCCCCTACGCACGTACCACTTTTTTAGTTCAATGTACAGCGAAAACAAGTTATTGTGAATAATTGTTTGGGACAGCACGCTCAATACATACGTTTGTGTGTTTATTTTTTATTATTTTTAATATACTTTGATGATTGTTGAATTACGAGGGGTGGGTCAATGCAAGGTTTTCACTTGGGTCCCTTATTTTGAGTTAAAAAAAAATTGTAACCCAATACCAAATCTAAACCAAGCATTTATAATTTCAAGACTTTCGTAAGAAGTCCTGCTGTATTTTTTCCCCTTTTAATGAGCTGGTGAGTAGATCAGCATTGATTTTTGGCTCTCCCCTTTTTTTTTTCTAAAATATTATTTTGGTGGTTTTATGCCTTTGTATCACCGTGTTGCATATCTTCAACATACCAAACAAGAACGAAAAATCATGCATTCGGCCTAGATTATGAAACATTTTCCAACACTGTCAGAATATTGTTAAGAAATTATATTTCCATTCATTAAATAAACATTTTAATAAAAACACAACATAGTAAAGTTTCATTTTCAGCAATGCCTGTCTGTATCCAGTAATGCATGCAAGTACAGTGCTCGATGCAGTTTTTTTTTTTTTTTTTCTTCTTGGGGCCCATTTTGTGACAAGTAAAGGTTATTTTTGTGAAAAATATCATTTTGTAACGGAAGTTGAAAGCCAGTTACTCAAATTCGAACCAAGCATTTATTAACAAAAACTTTTTAAAATTCTTTTGCTGAAGTTTCCATGCCTGGTGAACTTGTTTGTTTACAAATTACACGTTTTAAAAGTCACAAAATAAGAAATAATTTATAAATAGTAAGATTTTATAGAATAGAATTTTGTGAAAGTGCCTATTTTATTCAAAGGCATTTTGTGAAGGGGTCTGTTTTATTATAAATAATTTTGTGAAGGGTCAAATTGATTTTTCTGAAGGGACCCGAAATAGGCCCCAAGTTTTGCCTGGATTGACCCCTAAAGTAGTCCGTTTAGACATCGACTTCATCCTCATATATTCTACGCAAATAAATAAATAAATAAATAATTGTTATTATTCAAATGCTAACAAAATTTAAAAAGAACCGTGTTATTGGTTTAACATTAGCTTGGTAGTGTTTTCGCATTACTAATGGACTAGTTCTTGCTAGGCTCTTGAGGGATAATTAATTAATCCTCAAAGGTCACGTGTTGCTTTTTGGCAGCAAAGTACTTCTGAAGTCTTCTTTTCTGATGAGTTTGTTTTGTTTGCATATTGCACGTTTCATATCCCAACGAAATATAATGAAGTCACTTTTATAAAATTTAATTTAATTTTTGCTCTCCCAAAATACCTATTTTTGTCTAGATCGACCTTTCATGTGGTAAAAGTTTATTTATTACCACCTTAAAAAGTCATAAAGAAAATTATAATTTCACAAATTTTATAAATTTTATTTTATTATTACTTTTTTTTTTTTTTTTTTTTTTTTTACGTGTGTGTAAATTGTAATTTTTATGATGAAATTTATGATATAAATTTTATTTTTCTGCGTGCATAATCTTCGAAAATGCGACTTGGTCACTCTCCCAATTTCCTCGTATAATCGAAGTTCTACTGTAATGGTCAATGATTATGATAGTTTAATCAGAGTTTTAAAATTCACAAAATTACTGAAGGTAAACCAAATAAATGCGCTGTAAGTTCAAGCGATCTTAAATAAACTACAGCATTTATGAATGTATGCAAGTATGAAAATCAAAGTTTGTGTGCACAAAGTTTAATGTGCAGGTTTTTTCACCGCTTTTTTAAGTCATTCTGGCTGTTTCTGGGTTTGATGCAGAAAATAGAAAAATTGTGACAACAACAAAAAAATACTATGCTTTTAAATTTTGTTTACAATGTATACATACATATATATAACTCAATGCATAAAATAAGCGTAATAGTAATTCAAAATAATAAGTTTAACAACTGCTGATTTTAAAATGAATAATGGATATATATTTTTTTCTAGTGTTTCCATATTTACTATTTTTTTTTTTAAATACTATCCTTTTAAAAAGCATTTTTTTTTTTTAATTTGTATTAATGGATGTAATATATGCACTTTCTCATATTTTATTCACTCAGAATAAAGGTTTTATGTATTTTTTAGTTTGTACATTTGACATGTATGTTATTTTTTAGAATTTTCGTTGATAATAATAACATGCTCTATGGGTTTACATACATATTATTTATAAATATTATTTATCTTTATATTAAATTTATATATTGTGATAACTTCGTGTCAGGCGCATAGTTCAGCTTTTCTATGAGCTTTCACATTCACGACTGTTTATAAGAATCACCCCCCCCCCCCCTCCTCCTCCACCTGTGTGTATTTATGTGTAACCAACAGTCTCAGTCCCTCTTTTAGTTTTTGCATTTATGTAAATAATTGCTATTTACTGTTGCGATTTATTTGCAGTATTCATTCAATAAAAAGCCGCGTGAGAGCTTCCCGTTACATAAATGATCCAATTTTTAAAAAAGTTGAAAGAAAAAAATTATTTTGGAAAGGGATGTCAATTGATAATAATAGCAATAGTCCCTAATTCAACGATTTAGTGTTGTTGCACAGGGTAGCTTTCCTCTTAAATTTTGAGAATGAATATGAATTGTTGTTTGGTGTTATTTTTATGTTCGTTCTTCAAGTACACCAATTAACGTGTTATTGTTAACACAAACGACAATTATCACTTCATTAATATGCTTTACCACTCACCATTTCGTAAAATTCTATCACTTTGACCTTGATCGTGTGTCGTTCGCCCCGAAGGTCACACAAAAATTCTCTTTCCTTATTCCTCTCATCCCCTCTCCCCCCTGTGCGGAATGAATTCCATATCCTTAATCCTGCTGCGCAGCTGGAAGGGGGCGGAGACGTTCAGTTTCACCAGATGGCCAACTTCATCCAGATTGGCGGATCTGAAATTGATTGACGGGACATTTCTGCTTCCCCATTGGTTGGATCCGTGGTAGGCATCTCCCTGCATTTGCTAATTACCTCTGAATTCTCGGAAGCTGGGCGTGAGGAATGCCAGGGGCCACATTCCGTAGTGTTTTTTAGTGGACAAAGCTCGTTTGGATTGCTGATGCTCGCGGGCTATTTTTTTTTAACCCTCAACATTGCTTCCAGTGGACTTATTTAATTTAAATACTTAGTTAATAACTGTTGTTCTTTTTCCTTTTTCTTTCCGATGACACGCTTTGTAATAAAAGTTCGTTGACAGCTCTGTATGAAGGATTTTTAATTTTAATTTGTCCCTTCGTGTTATCTTCGTTCCCAAGATATTCTACATCACGCATGTGTTTTGTACGCATGTTAGTACAGTGAAATTATTTTACTTTATCAACATTGGTGTTCATATACATATAAATATCATTATTAAAAATTATCTGCCATGTGGCATATTGGATTTTGGTAAAAATTTGTTATAAATAACAAGAGGATAAATAATAATAATAAAGTTTTAACTAACAAATTTTTTTAAGGTGATTACTAATTACTACAGAATAAATGTTTCATCATGGAGTAATCAATTTTTTTTAATTGAAATATATCATTACTTCTCCCCCCTCCTCCTTCATTTCTCTCAAAAAAAATGATTTTCATGTTGAGTTTTTTTTTTTATTCCATGCAATTATTAAGAGGTTAGTTTAAGTCGGATCATGTTTAAGTTGCCATAATATGCACAATTATCGGCATTAAATAGAAGAAACAGCACCTTAGTAAAAGATTAACAATGAGTAAAATTTAAACATAGATTTGTTTTTTAATGCGAATTTTAATTACTTATTCAAATAGCACTTTTAGTCAAACATTAAAAAAAAAAATTATTATTAGCCTCCGAAAATAGAGCATACATTAAAATAATAATAATAATAATAAAGCAGCTTTAGAGAGAGAGAGTGATGAATAAAGCGTAGATTTCAATCCTAACATTACATATAGAGAAAATTACAGAAAAAAAAAACTATATGTACTTTTTTATATTTTACGTACAAATTCATGAAATTATCACCTCCTAAGCTTTTGTCTTTTCATTCCGATGAATCTTGTATAATGTTGCTTTTTTTTTTTTTACCTCTGTCCAATTTTTTTAAATTTTAATTAGTATGTTGCTTCTCCCACTGTCAAGTTTAAAACCACTGCTAGCATAAAATTGGGGGGGAGGGTGGGGGTTGTGTGGTATCGATTGAGTTCAAGGTCAGTCTGGGGTTTTCTTTCATATATGTACTCTCTCTCTCTCCACACACACACACACACACATTTATATATATATATATATTGCAACAATTTTATTACTTTATTAACAGTACATATTTTTGAAAATCGGCAGATATTGAAAAATGCTGGTAGTTTGGGGACAATTCTTAGAGATTATTTGCGTCTTATATATATATATATATATATATATATATATATATATATATATATATATATATATATATATATATATAGTAACCCGTATAAACTATATATATATAGTTTATACGGGTTACTTTCAGACACCACTTTTCAATTCATTTTCGCGTGCTGTTATTCAGATAATGCTGTCAAAGTTGGCGGTTTGAACTGAATTTCCAGACGCGGTAAAGGGAAAAAACTTCCGCCATAAAACAAGAATCGCCACTCTTTTAGAAAACGATTATTGTAATAATTTCTTAAACTTTTATAATGTTCTGCTCTTTTTTTTTTTTTCTCTCTCTCACTGCATTTTTAATTACTTACACAACTCTTTTCAACGTTTAGCACCCAAAATCTGCCTGAGAAAAAATTTCCCAATATTTATTCGATTAAAAAATGCAAACTTTTAAAATCACTTACTTACTTAAAAGGACTTTACACTCTATTTTATGGGGTAAAGAATATAGGTGCAGATTCACGGTCGCCACGTGGTGACTAATTTTTTGTTGTGGCCACTAACTTTCGGTGTTTAAGTTGCCATGTGATTTAAAATCCAATTTTGGTATTCCCAGTCATCATCGGGATTTTTTTTTTTTTTAAAGATTCAAGACCAATTTACACAACAAACTTTATTATCTTTTAATAACATTTCAGAATTATCTGTTTAACACAGCAAACTATTAAATATATTCGAATAGCAATGTTATTCGTAACATTTTGAGTCTGATAATTTTACATAGTCTGTGTTTAAAAAAAAAAAAAAATCTTATAGAAAAACAAATGTTTGAAGTGTTTTGATTTTTATAGTGAAAAATAGCCTCACACATTCAGGTTTTCTTTTATATATACTTTTGTATGGCAAAATAAGAAATATTGTTTTTTCTAATATTCCCCGCTATCATGATTGCTTAGCTTATACATTTTTTTTTAAACTGTATCTTGCCCAACTTTATCTTCTGACTGTACATGATTTAAGATTTATATTACACTTAATTAATATATTCAAATTTTGTTTACATGTGTGTATAATAAAATAAATTACTTTACACTTTGAATTCCTGAGTTTTTTTGTTTAGCTTTTTACCCGTATAAACACTACTGTTTTTATGCGTTTGTTTCACAATTGTGGCCACTGAATTTTTTGGATTTAGGAGCCACTGTCTCTTTCCAAATTTTGGGAATTTGCACCTATCGTAAAGAACGAAAATAGCTCATCAGTGTATAAATGGACATATTGAAATTCACAAAAAAATACATAACTTACTTACAATAGTACACTGAAAAAAAAAAGGAGTTTATTTTAAGGTATAATACTGACAGCTGGGTATTATACCGTAAAATCAACATCCCCCCCCCTGCAGTGTATATTTTGTGCTCTTACTATTGTAATTTTGTGAATTTTAATACATCCATTTATACACTGATGAGCTGTATTCGCCCTTTTTTTACTCATACTCGCTATTAAAATTGTTTTCCTTACCAGAAAATCATAGCCATTGCTAGGTTTATACAGCAGAATTAACTCTTTATAAATAAAAAGAAAGAGACAATTTTTAAATTATGCGTAAAAAGTCCTTCAAAAAAATTAACATTGGCACTTTTATGGAAAAAGCTAATTTTTAATGGATCTAATAGAAATGAGATAGTTAAAACAATTCTGAAAAAGAAAAAAAAAAAACGAAACTTTCTGATTTATTTAAAAATAAAAGCATGACATGACGCTTGCAAGCGTGATTATTAAAGTGATTTGTAATCGTTTTTTCTTTTCTCGATAGATGATTTACATTTTGAATAAACTTCCTGTTTTAACCCATTTTAGGCCAAGCATAGAAAATTTATAAAATGTGGTATTATTTGCATTGAAATTTGCTTAAATTACATTCATTAAGACACCAAAAATGTTTCGTGCATGAAAAATAATATTTTATTTAATTTGACGTTACCGTTATTAATTTACCATTAAATTGAAATAAAAAATTTTAAGTTTTCATATGGCATTTGTTTTATTTTTATTTTATTTACAGAACTGGCAACTTTACTCCATTATAAAAACATATGATTAATCTCAAGTGGAATAATAATACATTTTCAAAAAGTCGAATTTGTCAATAACCGTTTCAAGTAAAACCACAGCGTATTTTGAAAATTTCTCAACAGAAAGTGATTACTTCAATTGAATTACTAATATTTTATAGATGTCTCCAGAACCCTTAAAAATAGCAGAAAAATAAAATTAGTGAAAAATATTCGTCACAGTGTTAATAAAAATATATCTATTGAAATGGTGCGTTTACGCACCTTTGACCGAAAATGGGTTAAGGCGGCTATTTTTTTTCTCCTTTTCCGCGCTATAATGCCCGGAAATTCGGTTCAAAACGCTTACTTTAACATTATTTTCTGAATGATCTTCTGCGTTTACCGAAAAATAGAAAAACTGTTCGATTATTATAGGGGAGACCGGTACACACTGGACCTATGGGCACAGTGGACCACCCCCTAATATTTTATTTATTTAATTTTTTTTAAATCTTCTCTTCTATTCTAATAGACAACAGCACTGCACTGATTATTTATAGCCTTCAGAAAATATGTTTAGCTCAGATTGAATTATTTTATCCTGATTGGTTGTTTTGAGCTTCTAAAAGTAAAATTTTTCATCATCATATTTTTATTTTTTTAGTAATTAAAAGTTGTAGATAAATAAGATAAAACAGCTTTTTTTTGTAAAGCTAAGTTACTTGTCTTTATTTAACTTTAAAGTTAATATGTTTAAAAGAAAGCTATAAACAATATTAATATGATTATTTATTGAACTTCCACATGGGGCACAGTGGACCACCCACTCCTGGAGCACAGTGGTCCACAATCCACTCTGTTCCTGTAATGCAGAATGTTCAAAATATTGCTTGTTTTCTATAAAGAATTATTGTTTTAAAGTAGTTATTTAACTGTAAAATAAAGTAAACAAAGAAAAATAATTTATTTAACATGGTAAGAAATATTTTGTTTTGTATTTACTGCCTTTGATAATTGGTGATGATTCTATTCAAGTAAGATTCATGAGACCCAAATTCAATGGCAATCAGTTTATTTTTCCAGAAACTGTAGGTGAATCTGTTGTTGATTTCAATGATTAACTTCAACTAAATTGCAATTGTTTCTGTATTAATCTGTTATTATTTTCAAAATATAATTATTTTTTGTTGTTTTTGTTTCAAAGTGTTACTTGTAAATTTATATTACTATGTTATTTTGCGGGTAAAGGGGAAATAAAAAAGAAATAGATTAATGAAAAATAGATTTATATTGTATTTCAGATAATACCTGATAGCGGTCCACTTTACAGGTGTATATAAAAAATAAATAAATGTATTGAAAACTATGTTCTGAGAAAATTATGATGAATGTATAAAGGTTTAAGGAATATTAAAAAATATTTTCATGCAGATCGGTTTGTCCGTTAAAGAGAAAAAAAAATGTAACTGAAAAAGTGGTCTACTGTGTACCAGTCTCCCCTACATAGTTTCTTAATAACAGCAGTCAAAAGGGAATTAAAAAATGTGTCAGAAAATAGCCGGTATAAACTATATATATATAAATATGTCGCAAAGTCTCATAAAAGCTCTAAAAATTATCCGAACTACCAGTATTTTTCAATATCAGCCGAATTAAAAAAAAAAAAATGTCTATTTTAAAAAAAGTAATAGAATTGTTGTAGTAATTTTCTTCACATTTTATTTTACAATCTAAGATAAAAAAAACTTTTAACTAAGTTACAAATCTAAAGCAATATTATTAATGGGATCTAAATTGGGCAATTCAGCTGTACATAATTGTCAAGATAGAAGAAATGTCAATTATTGGACACATATCAGAACGTGTTCCTGTTTAGTTTAGTGAACATAGTCTTGTACATGCTATAATAAATACCCAATACAAATTTGAATCGCTCTTAATCCTTTTCGTGTACTTTATTCTGCCTTTATCGATGTCTTCATCCATTTTGCTGATAATTTGTCTACCACCACATTTTTCATCCAAAACTGTAAGCAACCATCTCGTTCAGCAGCAAGTCATCTAAAGATTTTTTTTTTTTTTTTTTCTCCTCCCCCAGGAGATATACAAGTTTCACTTATCACCAAGCTTCTTATATACCATGATATTTTCTAAAATATAAAAAAAAAATCAATATTTTGATGTATATCCGATATTTTCGTTATATATCAGATATTTACAAAATAGTCAACTTATTGGTGATTATAAATATTTTCAGACTTAATATAAATTAGAAAATAAAACTTATTTTTAATGTTTTTTTTTTTTTTTTTTTTTTTTTTACTTAAGTAGAAAAAGAAAGAAATTTAAGATCAACTAATTGAAAAAGGCACAATATGCTTTTTACATTCACAAAAATCAAACTGTAGGATTTAGTATCAAGGAAATTTTATGTTTCATCTGAAAAGATCTCTGCCATAGCAAAAGTTCTTTACCTACGGGCAGTTTTAAGCGCACTCTCTGGAATTTGTTCATTTATAAAATTGGGTAAGGATAATCCAAGGCAGGTCCTGACTCCTGATGTACTTGAGGCACAAATTTTTAATTTCTTGGTAATTAGCCGAAATATTCATTTAAAAAAAAAAAAAAAAAAAAAAAAAAAAAAAAAAAAAAACACGAAATGGCCAAAAAGCGTGCGCACGTCTGGACCTAATTTCACAGCGGAAATGAAAGAAATTTTTTGAGTTTTCACTAATCAGCGAAAATTAAGAAATTTAATCAAGATATATCGATGTGAAATTTTCAGAGCATAAGTAGAGAAATATTTCACATCAATGTATCAATTTTTGTAAAAGTCGGACGATAACTTTTCTTATTGTATTGGCAGAAATATTTTCATACAAAATCAAAGAAAGAATGCAAATAGGCATGTGATATTCATTAAAAACTGATGGGGGGGGGGGGGGAAGGAGAACTGTTTTCGTATATAGGTCGAGATTTAAAAATTTCAGAGCAGAAATAGAATATTTTACGCAGGTGTATAAAGTTTTGTAAAAATCTGAAGGTATTTTTTCTTATTAGCGAAAAACTAATGGCGTCATAGATATTTACTTACAAAATTGATAAAAGCACAATGAGAATGGATAGGGATTCGCAAAGAACTTCTTAGGAGCGCTTTTACCGCTAAATGCCGCGAATTTTTCATTTAAAAGTATAAATTCATACAAAATCGGGTTAAAGATATAAAATCATATAAATTTGAAGTTTATTTAAAGTTATTATCACGGGCCGTGTCAGCTAAGTAGGAAGGCTGTTTAAAGCTAATGGTTTAATACCACCTCTTTCCCCAGTAAATGCTGTTGCACGACTACACCACCGTAATACATTGTTTGTAAGATCTTGGTAAGTTTCATTCAACTCTCTCTGTATTGCTTCCATTTATTACTTTTGGTTATATATCATGAAACGTTTTTTGTGCACATGTTATTTAAGACTTTATATCAGTTAGACCGCAAATCCCCCGCTCAAACCTATTTAATGCATCTGTACTTTTCGAATTTCTCGTCAGAGTATTAAAATTATCTCCTTTTTCATGCCTCCGTATGTTTTCCCTGAAGGATGTTTCTTTTAGGTAGATTTCGTAAGAAATACTACCTATTACATTCTCACCTAAGTTGGAAATTTTGAAAAAATTTTGCAGATCTACGCCGATCATGACTCCCAGAACCCAAAACCACCCCCAGTTCAAAACTTTATCTATCTATCTATGTCACTTTTTTCTGACCACGATAACTGGAAAAATTCTGCATAAATCTCTTCCAAACTGATACATAAAATCAAGGGTCATAAAATCTCGGTCAAGTTCGTTAATGGACAAAATCGAACCAAGGCGGGGGGGGGGGGTGGCTTTTTGTGAAAACAGAAAAACCCTCATAATTTCTTTATTATTATACGTATCGAATCCGTTTAAAGTTATTATTACTTCTAGGAAAAGGGCCGAAAATTTATGTATGACAGATTTTTGATATCATTAAAAATGGCCCCAAGGGGGGGGGGGAAAGGGGGGTTTTAGAAGAAAAAATCATAGCTTCGTAAATTCACAAGATATCAAATCCGCGTAAATTTATTATTAATCCTCTTAGTATTATCTAAAACTTTTATATTGACAAGTTTTTTATAGGACCAACCGTTATAGCAAAAAAAAAAAATTAAAAACAAAAAAATCCCTGCCGGCTCCGTCTGCAAGCAAGTTATTTTTCGGAGTAGGCGGTTACAACTCCCGCATCTTTTCGAAACTGATACATAAAATCAAGGGACATAAAATCTCGGTCAAGTTCGTTAATGGGCAAAATCGAACCAGGGGGGGGGGGGGGGGAACTTTTTGTGAAAACAGAAAAAAACCCATAATTTCTTAATTATGATACATATCGAGTCCGTTTGAAGTAATTATTACTTCTAGGCAGGGCTTAACAAATGCGGTCGCCAGGTCGCCACTGGCTACCAAGTTTTTAATCTGGCGACCAAAATTATTTGATCTTTCGGAGTGATTTCTGTAAAAAAATTGACATAAAAATTGAGCACAAATGACATTTTTTCTCTTTCCCACCCCTGCTCATGCGCTTCAAGCAGTCATCTTGCTCTTCTCTTGTACTTTTAATGGAAGAAACAAGTTTAAATGGCATTTCCGTCTCAAGAATAGAAATTACCATTCATTTACGCTCTAGCCATCTAGAAAGTCTTGTGATTAGACTGTGGGGGGGGGGGGGGATGTTTAAATAAAACAATAATGAATAGTGTCAATCTAGCCTCTGTGGCATGTAAAATTGGATACAATGCTAAAAAATGCTGACTTCGAGAGGAAAATAGGCAAACAATTGTAGCACTCAACTATTCTAACATTTGAAGCATTCAGCAATCATAATTTCTGGAATATGCTTGTTAATTCCACATTTACAGTATTTTTCCTTTTTTTTTAGAGATGCATAGTTATGTTAAGTTTCATTAGAAAACTTAGTTTATATTATCTTCCAAAATTATGTACTATTCTAAGATATACTTGTTATTACTTTTTCCAATTAATTCCGAAAAATCTTTTTTTTAAATTGGTGGGGGGGGGGGTGGGTATTTTTTACTGGCGAATAGAATTTTTTGCTGGCTACCAGATTTTATCAAATTTGTAAAGCCCTGCTTCTAGGAGAAGGGCCGAAAATTTATGTATGGCAGATTTTTGATATAATTAAAAATTGTCTTAAGGGGGGGGGGGGGGGGTTTAGAAGAAAAAAATTCATAACTTCGTCAATTCCCAAAATTTCAAATCCGCTTAAATTTATTATAAATCCTCTTAATATTATCTAAAACTTTTATATTGACATGTTTTTTATAGGACCAACTCTTATAGCAAAAAAAAAAAAAAAAAAAAAAAAAAAAAAATCCTTGCTGGCTCCGCATGCAAACAAATTTGGTTTCGAAGTATGCGGTTCCAACTGCAGCATCATCGCAAAAAGGTCATTTCTTCCGCAATTCCCGACAAACAGGTGCCCCACGGTCTGCGTCTTCGAAATCTACCTGTGCCTGTAGGCCGAGCCGTCAGGAATTTTTTTTATTATTATTAATTGACAAAATACTAAAACCTGTGGACCCTTTCGAGGATTTTGCACTCCAGTCTGATATTTTTTAGATGCAGGTTACTCAAGCCAGAATATCGTCTCATTTATTACACCAAAGTAAAAACGGATCAGGTAAAGCAAAAGGTAAGCGCGAGGGGAAAAAAAATTAAGTATCTTATTTTAACTGCATTAGAGGATGACGTTATCCATTTCGGGAAAATACATGGGACAAAGAAAGATGAATCGAATACACATAAAATACAATCTGATAGAACAAAGCAAGCATATCATTTAGGTTAACATGTGAAATACCACTGCTTCGATCGATCGATGGTGTCAATTTTTTTCTATACACTTCAATTTCAATTTTGCATTTTAATCATCAATATAAAATAAATCCATGCGGATACATCACATTTTACCTTTTTTGTACTACAGTCGAACCTCGATTTAACGAATTGATTGGGACCTACAAATCCGTTCGTTAAATCGAAGCAATTCGTTAAATCGAATATCAATTTTTGTAAAGAGTATGGTATAAAAATATCAATGCAAAATACCCTTAGATATACAGATATGAAAAAAAGAATGATTATTGTTTACTACGAACTTAAAAATTATAAGTTATACGTTAGGAGATCAACTTTAAAATTATCTAAATTCTTTAATGTTACTTGCTTTTAAAACTTAATACATAATACATACATACTTATTGGCACTTTGAAAAGAAATATTTGATAGTGCTTTGTTTTGACTTTCCAAAGTTCTTTGTCGACTTCCAACGTTCTTATCTATCTCTTTTAATAAACACATTTTTTCATTTATTGAAAACCTTTTGCGTTTTCTGGATTCGTTGGCCATCCTCGCACAGTACAAATCAGTCAAGCAAAGAACACTCAAAGCAGTGTAAGCACACGCAATGCACAACGAATCGGCAGTTTCGAATCGGCTTTGTTTAGTACTAGCTTCGAACCAGTCCTGTATTGCAATACCCAAAAGTAACATTTCTTCGAAAATGTAGTTTGCACTTGAAGTCCCGGTCATCAAGGTCAACTGATTCGTGAAAAGATAGAGGTCCATTTAACCAGTCATTCTAGGACCCTCCTTATATGTGCTCTTTGTCATGTTTTTAGCTGAAAAGGGGTTGACTATCTTTTAAATCCACCAGAAATGAGAAAAAAAAAAGTTGTAACACTTGGATTAGGGTGTGAAAGATTCAAAATTTTAGTTTTATGTGCGAATGCGAATTTTTTTTCAGCGATTGTTGTTCGTTAAATCAAATCTAAAAATTCGTTAAACCAGAGCATTTTAGCTCCCTTTTTGTCGGGACAGAAAAAATATTCGTTAAATCGAGGTTCGACTGTATTTATTTTGTTATAATCATTGATCAGCATGATATAATGCGGTATTTTATTTTTGTGGCAACATTGATTTGAGAAAAACCTTTCATTTCATTTATGAAAACAATGCTGATTTAATTTTTAATTATTTACAATTTTTAATCAAAAAGATGTTTTAACGAAATGTGGGGATAGTACTATGTCAGCCTATCAAAATATTTGATTACATAAAATGCATGGAAAACTGCAAATCAGCTGTGAAAAATCAATTTAATCTTAAGTGTTTTAGTTAAAATAAAAATAACTGCAGCACATAAAAATTTTAAACGATTTTGGAAGCAAATTAAGATGTTAAAATTTCTGTTAAAGTGCTAGTACAGAAAAATGAGTTTAGCAGCTAAACATTGCCCAAATTTCGATTGTACCAAACCAAAAGCAGAAAACAATCGTTCTGCTGAAGCAAATGAATCTATTACAGTAAAAAGGTGGTTGATCATGAATTCTATAAGTTTTTTTTAGTATCATCCTTTTCGATAACTGTAACACGTGCCTTCCACTATTCTAAATTCTTTCACTATATTAGATTCAAACAAATTCATTGAATGGTTCAGATTTTGCTTCAAACTTGAGTTAATACACCAAGGTACAGCATTTCTCTTTAGAAAACAATAGTGCTGATATTTTCTTAGAGCTTGTTAATTTCTCTCCTGCATTACGAGGATCCAAAAGATAGGATAAAAAATGTGTTGGACTAAAAGCATAAAGTGTGATATTTGATTTATATAAAATTCCAAAATCATGGAAATTATGGAGTTCTCACTCTTTAAATTTACTATGTATTTTTCTCAAAACATAATATTTATTACCAAATATCTTGAACTAAATTTGAAATAAATTTTTAAAAAAAGTTGATTTAAACCAGTGATTAAAAAAATAATAATAAAATAAAAAATAAATAATTCAGTTGATTTTAATCAACGAACCCTGCCTTATTCATTGTTGTGCGTTTTGTAAATGCATAAAAGAAAAGATGTCGACAACAAAAATAATATTTATGATACATAGTTAATTTTATTTCAAGTGTTAAAACCTTATTTACAACTCGTCTGCTTCACTTAGATTTTAACACTTCATATATAAAATTAAGTTTTAAGAGCATTTTATCAAATAAAAATAAACAAAATCCTTCAAGAAGAATATACAGAAAAAAGAAGGAATTTTCAGAGGAGAAATTTGAAATTTTATGGATACCAAGTCATTATTCTCGAAAAAATAGACTACACATGGTGAGCTGATTTCTAACATTCATCTGATAAAAATATATGCACACAGGGGGTCAATGCATGTTTTTTAAGCGGGGGGGGGGGGGGCATTTTGTGTGAAATAAAAGTTACTTTCATGAAATTTACAAAATTTTAGTTTTCACAAAATTATATTAAAGAAGATCAAATACAGTTACTCCAATTCAAACCTTTTAATAACTTTTGGAAGTCTTCCTTCTAAAATTTTCCTTTCAGTGAGCTTGGTTTGTTTGCAAATTACCAGTTTTAAAACCTAACAAAATAAAAACAAGTTGGAAATTGTACGTCAAACGTTACAAACGAGGTGCGTTCGTACGCACATTTTAGAATTAAATTCATGATCTCCCGTGCGTAGAACGAGTTAAACAGCTAGTTAAGTACAGTGTCTCACATAAGTGATGGGACACTTGTGCTTTACAAAAGGAAACTAATCAAATAAATTAAAAAAACATGTACACATTTTTTTTGTGGGTGTGTTTCATACTTAAATTTAGTAAAGATTATTACATAACATACATTTTGTCAAAGTATTAAAATATTAATTTAATAAAAATACAAATGTTTAGAACGGAGCAAAAAATAGCTCACATAAGTGATGGGACACCATTATATATGCAACAAAAATCGCCTGAAATAAGCAATAAAAATATTTTTTGGGGTTTTATTTTTACTTAAAAGCAATTGGCAATAATTTATAAAATCGTCTGCAGTATTTCTCTCCAGTTTGTTTTGGAATTTTTGTGTTTTTTAGCTCTGTGTAGTCATGAATGCTAAACGAAAAGAAACTTCGCCTGAAATTCGAAAATTAGTTATTAATTTGCATATTGAACGTGGAAAATCTATTAGAAAAACTGCTGAAACAGTTAACTTGAGTCGTTCAACAGTTTTCAATACCATTAAACGATATAAAAAGAATCATATGATTCAGGATAAAAGAAGACCTGGCTGACCATCAAAGCTATCCAATGGAATAAAGCGAATTATCGTTCGAAATATTAAAAAAAATCCAAGAATTAGTGCTTCAAAAGTTGCTGCTGATTTACAAGCATTATATGGAATAATTGTTAATCCTGAAACTATTAGAAGGGTAATTCGATCTGCTGGATATCACGGTAGAGTAACCAGGAAAAAATTCTTCGTAAGTGAAAAGAATAGAAAACTCAGACTAGCTTTCGCAAAATCCAACATAAATAAGAATTCTGATTACTGGAATAAAGTTATATTTGCTGATGAGAGTAAATTTAATATATTTGGTTCTGACGGTAGAATCTTGGTGTGGAGAAAACCCAGGGAAGAACTTCGCAAACAGAACTTGGTACCAACAGTAAAACATGGTGGAGGAGGAGTTATGGTATGGGGGTGTATGTCGTCCGCTGGAGTTGGTAATTTTGTTTTTATTGACAGTATAATGGATCAGTACAAGTATATTGATATTTTAAAGCAAAATTTGAAATCTTCAGCACGAAAATTGAACCTTCATAACGATTTTAAATTCTACCAGGACAATGAACCCAAGCACACTGCTCTGAACGTTAGACTCTGGCTGCTATATAACTGTCCTGAAATAATAAAAAAACCACCACAATCTCCAGACTTAAATCCCATAGAGAATATTTGGCAAGAATTGGAATCAAGAATTCGCAAACACACCATTTCTTCAAAACAACAACTAAAATCGGTGCTTCAAGAAGAATGGGGTAAAATCACTCCAGAAATCACAAAAAAAATAGTCGAATCCATCCCAAAAAGATTAAATCATGTTTTAAAAGTAAAAGGAAATCCAACAAAATATTAAAACCTTTTAAAAAGTAAAATTTGTGGATAAATATTTGATGGAAAAGTAAGTGTCCCATCACTTATGTGAGCCATTTTTTGCTCCGTTCTGAACAATTGTATTTTTACTAAATTAATATTTTAATATTTTGACAAAATGTATGTTATGTAATAATTGTTACTAACTTTAAATATGAAACACACCCAAAAAATTTTTGCACATGTTTGTTTATTTATTTTATTGCAGTTTCTTTTTATAAAGCACAAGTGTCCCATCACTTTTGTGAGACACTGTATATATTTTATGACACTGTTCATACAAATATCTTAACTAGTTATATAAATATTCAGATATATATGTATCAGCTAGTTATATAAATATTCAGATCTTGATGATTTTTAATTCTGTGAAATGAATTATATCGTCTGCAGATTAATTTCTGTCATAAAATAAGCACCTCGGTCGCTTGACGATTAAACTTCGGAAGCTCCTATAACAAGAAAGCACCGATTTCAAAAAAAAAAAAAAATTCAAATTTCTTAATAAATATTTTTATTAATATCTCCTAAAGTTTTGATTCGATTTTAATAAAATTTGAAATGTCTCGACAAAATTCTGCAAAGATAATATATTTTAAATTGCAAACCATTTGGTTGGGTAGTTTTTGCGTTGTTATTAACGGACAGACAGACAGACAGACGGACGGACCAAACGACGACTATAGGTGCTACGTATTTATATAATTACGAACGCACCTAATAATTAATGAAGAGTGTGCTGTTATGTAATGGAATTTTGTGAAGGGGGCTATTTTATTAAGAGGAATTTTGTGAAGGGGGCAGTTTTATTAAGAGGAATTTTGTGAAGGGGCAGTTTTACTAAGAGGAATTTTGTGAAGGGCTGTTAAATAGGCCCCAAATTTTGCCTGGATCGAGCCTTGGTACACAACTTATCCCACTGATAGAAAACTACAGTAGCACATGCTGGTAAACTATCAAATTTGTGGTTTTTAGGGCCTCGGATCATGTAAAAAAAAAAAAAAAAAAAAAGCCAGTGATGTTAACTAATCTGATGTGCCAATCCCAGAACTTTCTCCTTTCTCATACATGTTAATACTTCAAAAAACGTAATTTTTTTAATTATGCGTTCTAGAATTTAAAAAAAAAAAAAAAAAAAAAAAAAAAAAAAAAAAAAAAAAAAAAAAGCAGCGCCACCTATATGATTTACACCAAAACCTAATCAGCATCCACTTATGTCAAGGTCTAACAGAATATGAAGTTTTAATAAATTCCGTACATGAGTTCTTGAGGTAGAGCGCCCACAAAATTTGTAGAGACAGAACTCTGAAACTGATTTAAATTTCAAAAGTTATTACGACATCCCTGGTGCCTTGCGAACAATTGGTGTCCTTTTCAACCCGCAATTCATCCTCTTTTCGGTGGAGTAAATAAGGAGAATTAAAAACAAGAACGAAAAATCTTGCGTCAAGCATAGATTATGTAACACTTTCCAACACTTCCAAAATAATTTTGAAAATCTTTACCGTAAGGTGTAAGATGATATCTAACTAAACAATTTTGAAAAACGCATAACATATTTAAAAATCCATATATTCTGTAGTAAGCCTCTTGTAATGCACATTAGTGATATATAAAAATGTCAATGCGTTTAAAATATTGAAAAAATATTTAATTAAACCGCAAACGGTTTTCTCCCTAGACGTAATGTCACGGAATTCTTTTGACTGTCCCTGTAAAGTAACTATAAGTGCTATGCACACCCTATTCCATATTAAGCTTCTTGTAATGCACCTTAGTGATATATATCAATTACAATGTACTTGAAATTGTGTAACATCATTAAAATAAACCGCAAACGATTTTTCCCCACAGATCGTAATGTAACGGAATATTTTTTAGTGTCCCTGTAAAAAAACTATAAGTGCTACACACTTCAGTTGAAATAGGGAACATGCTATAGATAACAACAATAACATATAAAAATTGCAGGGGAATCCGAGCCTATTTACGGGAGTTAGAGCACGGACACACGGCAGGCGGCCAGACAAACCGAAGTCATAAACACTTTTCAAGTAAGTTGGAAAGTGTTAAAAAATAAATAAAAGTACACTGGTCTACATCAAAATTGCCTTTTTGTAAAAATGTACTGTACCTATAGTTTTCAACACGCCGAATCGATTATGGAACTTTAAAAGCTCTTGATGTTCAGTTATACCATGGTTAGGATAATATGCTCGTAGCTCGATATCATCTTTGTTTGAGACTTCAAAATATTTAGTGATTTACCCGCGTCATATTTTGTTGGTTTCGCCAGTGTCAGAAAACTAATCTGCTGAAACTTGAGTAGAGATTTTGAGTAGAAACTGAACACAAAAGACAGGCGGAAAAGAAGAGTATACTTCTCCCGATTTTACAGGAGTCTCCCGTACAAATAAACGTATTTGAATCGGAAATTTTATTTAATGAATGGAATAAAGTAGATTTCAAATGACTGCTGGAAGCAAGATACATTAATTTTTTAAAAATTGCTGGTTTAAAGTACACGTTTTTCCGATTTAAAAAACCCGAAAGGTTGGCAAGTGTGTACCTACTATATTTTTACACAGACGGCTAGCTAACATTATAATTTTAATAGTTAATTCATGTTCTGTGACCGCAAATTAGTATAAAAATACAACAGACACCCTCAAATCGGAATAGCTTAAGGCCAGAACTTGTGTAGATTTTAGAATTTTGTGGCTTCCTGGTCAGTGTTTTGTTTACATTTTTTAAACAGTAATTTGAATGTATCAATGCACTCGAAATTATAATGAATGCTTACAAGAAAGTAAAAAAAAATAATAAGTAAAGTAAAATGTAAAAAATGATTAACATATTAAAAGTAAATCATTAATAATAATGTAAAACTAAATATGCATATTAATGCTGAGATAATTGTTTCTTAAATTATTCAATGAAACTCGCCTCCTAAAGTATACTAATATTCACATAAAATCTTAAAATAACGTAAATAAAGTTTTATTTCATGTTTAGTAAACCAGACATAATAACAAAAAAAGATTGATTAATAAATAAAATGTTTTTGGTAAAAACGATCGGAATCGCCAATGATATCAGCGCTAACTTCTTGATTTTTTTTTTTTTTTTTTTAGAAATAAATTTATACTTCCTCCATGAGAAATCATGAGTTCAGTGATATTAACTAGAAATACATATTAAAATGTGTACAGAATGGTTTCACCAACATCTTAACTGTAAGTTTCACTGTTCTACATCAGCAACGATGTGCGGATTTTAGGCATTTGCTGAATTTAAAGTTGTGGATGAGTCTACTGTATATAGTTTATTTAAAAGGCAAGTTTTATTTTGTAGATCAGTGTTATCAAATGAAGAGCGTGACATCATCTGCAGCCTTGAATTCTTAGTTCATGAATTAAGTTAATTCTTTATTTTCGCTTACTACTGGGCGTAGAACGTGACGTAATTGGATTGCAGGGAGGCATTTTTTCGGGAGGCCTCTTGAGGAGGAACCTTCCCCTCTGTTAGCCGAAGCCATACCAGTTTTTGGAAGTGGCATTTCAATGAATGCTTCTTTAGGACCGGAAACAGAATTTACTGTGCCTGTTACACCTTGCTTTTGCTATTTCTTAACCCTCTTACGATTGGCTAACGGAAAATGTCGCCATTTTTTTTTTTTTTATTATTATTATTATTATTCCATTCAAGTTCTTGGGTTCTTGCTACCAAAGAAAGTTCTTTCTCCATCCAAGCTTTCCACAATCTTTTGGATTCTTTACTCTGTTTGTGGTACCTGTTCCTGGTGGTCTTCAGCCTAGTACTACAGTCGGCTCAGCGTGGGAATAAAATGGGAATGGAACTTTGAAATTTGGAAACTTAGTGGATAGAAATTACGTTATTTTTCTGTTTAGTTTCAGAACGCAGAAAATAAACATCTAAAAGAAGTATAAATGTATTTAACATGCTTTTATAAGCATTCAATGTTTCAATACAAACTTAAAATTTAATATTTAAGACGCACATAGATACTCATCAGCGCACAAATGTATATAATTAAAATTCAAAAACATATTTTAAATGTACCCAACGTTTCGGCTTTTGTCTGTAAAGCCATCTTCAGGGTTTTTTTTTTTTTTTTACCTTCTTTTCAGAGCTCAGTGTGGATACACCAAGAAGTCAATTGTTTGAATGAATGAACATTTCCACGGAAACGCACAAACATTAAAAACAATTTTAATTTTATACATTTGTACACTGATGAGTATCTTTGTGTGTTTTAAACATGCATTATTTATCTTGAAAATCGCGCCTTATTTCATGATTTTTCAAAAACATTCTGTTGCAATACGTTAATGTGGGGTGGGTCCCGAACCCGTCTATGGAAAATTCACCCTCTTTTTTATTTCGCAAGGTAGAAAAACGCGAACTAGTGAATTTCGTTCTCTTTTAGTACAACAGGAAATGAAAAAAAAAAAAAAAAAAAAAAAAAAAATCGGGATTTATAAAATATTTTCTCAACGTATAACATAATTTAATTAATATTAAATTGTTAATAGATAAGTTTTTTAAAAACATTACATTCTTTAAATTTATTTAATTTTCTACATCTTGGTGTTTAAAATATTGCCGTTTCGCAGCCAAGTGGTCAATTTTGCCGAGCGTGGTTTGGCGCATTATTAAGTTCTAAAAATATTTTTAAAAAATTGTATTATTATCAGAAACATGCCTTTGTACATGATTTTTATAAATCGATACGATTTTTAATTAGAGGTCTGGTGGGGTAAAATGGATGACTCATAACATAAACAAGAACGAAAAATCATGCGTCAAGCATAGATTATGTAACACTTTCCAACGCTTCCAAAATAATTTTACAAATCATACCGTTTAATAAGCTAAAAGATAACATCAAAGTAAACAATTTGGAAAACGCATAACATATTTAAAAACATAATTTCAGGAATTTCCAACCTATACAATATTCGGAAAAATATCCGAATACTTTTATTCAGCCCTGTATAGGATCTATAGATTTGTATATATACTACATAGGATGCTAAATTTTAGTTCAGTTAGGAAACGCGTAGCACAGTTTAAAATTCTCCGTCTGGAGTTTCTGTCAATAAACGGAAATATGTTCGCGAACTTTTGTGCTTCCCTGTATAGGATCTACAGAATTTATACACATCACGTAATAAACAAAAAGTGAGTTAAATTTAAAATCGCGTTCAGTAACTTAAAACGCACTTCCAGGAATTATTGTTACCAGACAGTAGAGAATCCTTTTGTGTGTCCCTGTAAATGAACGATGACTGCAATACACACGCTATTCTGTAGTAAGCCTCTTGTAACGCACCTTAGTGATATATATAAATTTCAATGCGTTTAAATTAGTGAAACATTATTTAAATAAACCGCAGACGATTTTTTTCCATAGACGTAATGTAACGGAATTATTTTGACTGTCCCTGTAAAGTAAGTTTTAATGCATCTATGGCGCGCATCCGGTATTATTTTAGTCGGTCTATTTGTTTTAGGAATTCCATGTTATGTTTTTTTAATTTCGGTCGTCCGAAGTTAGTGTTAAGTATGCTTAGCGTTAGTACTTCTTATGCTCACCCATCTGGAATTATCTTATCAGACTTGAAAGTGTGCTTGAGTTTGGGAGCGAAAACGAAAAGAAAAATCACTTATACTTTCGATTGAAGGTTCTTCGTGATCGAAAATTATACTTTTTATTTATTTTTTTATATGACGTGTTTATATATATATATAAATTCATTTTCTTACGTAAAGTCTGTAAATATTATTATTTAACTGATAAAATTTGATATATTCTAAAATATATATACTCAGGATTTAAAACAATTATGTATTTTTAAAACTTTTTTTAAACAATAAATACTTTTTGCTAGTAGAATCGTTTTAAAATTAATACAAAAATAAAAGGAATGTGTAACTGAGACACACTGCACATTTTTGGCTTCATTTTTCATAGAAATTTAGCTATGTTAATATACAAATACTGAAGAAATCATGTAAATACATTCGTATTCTGGAAAAAGGCGCCGCCGCACAGTGGAGTATTTGAGGGCAGAATCTTGGCCAAAATTACTTCTCATGTGTTTTAAAACCATCGTTGTCGACTTACTACAGTAGAAAGCCACTAATCCGCAAAGCTTGGTTCCAAGTGCTGTGCCGATTGGAGGCTTTTTGCAGATTATAGGCCATGTATATTTAATCTTTGTTTACATTTTTTTTAAATTCATATTTTGGACAAATTTAGATTGCTAATACTAAAAAATAAATAAATTACACATTTTAATATATAGATAAAGTAATAACTATGTAAAAAATAATTTATTTTTTAAATTTCTTAAATATGGCATCAATTGTTGTCTGTTTTAAGACATTTGGTTTATAGTGCTGAATTTTATCTTTAAGTAAGAGTTCAAAAGCAATATATATGTATTTTTTAAGTGTTTTTCAATTTCATAATTACGATTTAATGAAAAAAAATTATAAAATATATTGTCTAAGTAAGGATTTTTTATCATTAAAATTAAAAAAAAAATCACAGAAGCTCAAATTGTATTTTAAAGTATTGTATGAAGAAATGAATATATAAAATAATATACTAATTAAATGTGCTTTCATTTTAAACTATAAAGAAGAATGTTATGTGATATATAATAGCTATATATAAAGATAAGAAAAATGGTGAAAAAAAATTTCAAAATTCAAAATTTTGTCACCATTGAAGCATTTTTCAAGAATTAAATTTCTTTGTTTACATTCATAAATTGATTGCGGATTAGAGGCCTTTGCGGATTACAGGTTTGCGGATTAGCGGCGCTCTACTGTATTAGTAAATATACCCAATTAATGCTATACATATTACCGTATGTATGCATTTATTTAAAAAATAAATATATAATGCAACCTTTGCTTAACTGTTTATTGTTTATAAGAGGAAAGTAATTGTTTTATTTACAAGTAATGTTTAATTAAATGTGGTTAATTTTACTACACATAAATGTTTAATTATTTATATAAACCAATGTATATAATATATATATATATATATATTGTATTTAGTATTTAGCAAAGTTGAGTCTATACTACAAGGATGCTGGTTTTTGAGTGTTTTTAATACATTTACAGTCCTCCCAAAAAACAATGATATGGCAACAATATGCGGAACATTTTTAATTTGCATCCAAAACTATAACCAATATGTCTGTAATTCAAAAATGGTCCGACAAACCCCAACACAGCTTTAAAAACTTTGAATGTGTTAGATAATATATTTCAATAAATTAGATCTGAAAAAGTTTTAAAATAGCTCATTTTCAATTTTAATTATCTTTTATTATATGAAAAGTAAAATTATTTAAATGCACGTGTCAAAGTATACATTACACAATAACAAAGCGGAAACATAAAAGCATGTCAAGAAACTTTTATTTCAAATGAGGCTAGGAGCCGCCGGATATGACTCATACTTCTGAAATAGATACACCAGTTACTCATATATTATAAAATATGCTTTTACAATTGTTGAGCAAATTTTAAATTTTGCGCTTTTGGCCAGGCACATAGACAACATAAGAAATTTTGTCTTATCTAATTCTCGTATTTTCATGCAGTTTACGTTACCCCTTCCCCTCTAAAATCTCGAGTATTATTTTAAACTAATAGAAAAATGTGTTTTTCTTTCCCTCGAATTTTTGTGTCACAGATCACCTTAGTAAAGTTCATTCGGAACCCTACTCCAATAATGGGAAGGTATACAAATTTTGTAAGTTATATTGCAGGGTTTGTCAGTCTAGTTCGGTATAGCGAAGTTTCATAGAAATTAGAATTGATGAACATTTTGTAAGTTATGTTGTATGGTTCGTCAGTCTAGTTCGGTATATCGAGGTTTCATAGGATATGGGAAGGGATTCAAATTTTGTAAGTTGTGTTTTAGGGTTCGTCAGTCTAGTTTGGCATAGCTATCTTTCATGGTACGTATGCAGGAGCGTGTATAGAAATTGTGATGTCCATCCTACAGATTGTATTTATGGGGGGCCCGTCTGCATATGTATATACTTAATATGAAATTGGCCTTACGCGGGGCCTTTTTCAGCGTATGACCTGGTACAAATGTATTATTTTTACTAACCCCCGGTGGACGGCACTGTAAGTCCAGACTTTTCTTACAAGGTCCTGTTTTTGTGAAAATTGTGAATGGTTTCTTATATTTCTGAAGTATTTAGTCATAATTTTGTGAACCTAAAATTAGTATTAAAGGAAATGTGTATGTGCATTAAATTTAGACATATATTTTTTTATTTACTTTATATATAGCTAGAAAATAGGTTCTTTTGTGATTCCAGCTGTTTTGAGATAAATGAGATTTTATTTTAAGATGATTAAATTTGTGAAGCATACATTTTTGGTATGAAAAAGTGTTGTGAAAAGGTCCTTTTTTAAGACAAATTTTGTGAAGGGTCCCTTTTTTAAGATTTTAAAACATTGTGAAGGGTCAAATTGTGAAGGTTCCTGTTTTAAGATGAAAATAATCGGGAAGGTTCCTGTTTTAAGATGAAAATAATTGTGAAGGTTCCTGTCTTAAGTTGAAAATAATTGTGAAGGTTCCTGTCTTAAGATGAAAATAATTGTGAAGGTTCCTGTTTTAAGATGAAAATAATTGTGAAGGGTCCTGTTTTAAGATGAAAATAATTATGAAGGGTCCATTATAAGACTTAAGTTCTTCCTAACAGATCCCTATGTAATATTGACAAATTGACTTCTTTTTTTAAAGAATCTGTTACAAGTGGTTAATTTATTAATAAATAAATGTCGTAAGGAAAAAAAAAAATGAATGAAAGACTGAATTTGTGCTGAGTCATGCGATGTGGAGGGTTGTTATTGTCAACTGAGTCTCTCTGATCACAATAAGCTGCGCGTTAATATTCCCGTGTATATCCCGGAGGTTCGGCATCTTATCTGAGGCAAAGTGCGCTCCAATCTGGCTCCTCGCTCACGAGGGTCGTTGCTTGAGAGAGGTATGCGGAGAATGCGTGATTTGTTTGACTGGCAAATCTTATGGGTTAACCTCGTTTTCTAAGCCACTGGCTTCTTTTCTCTCTCTCTCGCTCAAGTTTCTTTGTTCGCCCGCTCCTTAACTCGTGCTCCTTCGGAGTAGTGTACAGTTGCAGCAGCATCGATTGGGAGCGGTTTTACCTATTTTTGGGATTATTTTGAACATTCTGGCCTCCCTCTTCCTTTTTTCCTCGGCGAATTATGCGTTGTAATTTCAAATAAAATTACGCATTTCACTCTGGAAATGGTCTTTTTTAGAAAGCATGGAAGCGTGAACCTATTAAAAGCAGTGACTGTTAACCCTTAAAGAAAAAAAAATAGCACATTTGAACCCGTATTTAAACTTCTGTCGCACATTTAAATTATGATAAAGTAAACTAGTGTGCTATAGCCGTCGCAAAACTTTCCCATATGTTAGTGGGAGGCTATGGCGCCCTTTTGAAAATATCCTGTTACTAGCTTTTTTTTTTTTTTTTTTAAATCCCGTTTTAAAAGATGCTTTCTTTAAAATTAATATTTGCATTTTATTTTTTATTATATAAGGATGGGGAATTTTCAGAAGACCTTACCAGCTAGCAAGATGCAACGAGTATATAAAATTTAGAAATGTACACAACAGAGGAAAGTTTAGTATAATATAGAATTTAGTACCATGTTTACATCGTGGCAATTTGGAAAGTTGCAAAATATCGCTAACTAGTAAAGTTTTTGGCATACCTTCTATAACATGCAGTTTTTCAAAGACTGTCTAAAAATTCACTTCTCCTATCAGAAAATCCACTCGCCAGTGGCGGGTAAAATGATGGATTTCCCCACCCCTTATTATAATTATCATAGTCGCGATTAAGGTTTCTAATTTCTTCCATTAAACATTTTTCGATAGGTATCCCTCTCAGAAAAATGTAATTCTAAATTTACTATGAATTATATTTTTCTACAAATTATTTTTAATTGGAGCTTCTGAATCATAGATACTCTATGGCAACCGCTTTTGATATTGTAGGTGCATCGTATAAGACATGGTGTTCATTACTGTCACTGCTACACTGAGATAATAGTGTTGCATGTTGAGTAGGGTTCGTAAATATCCGATCTAACTTAATATAAATTAAATACTAAAAAAAAAACATATTGCACCCAGCATGAAATTTTACCTTAAGATAAGTCTTTTATCTTTACGTTGCAAAATTGAAGATCAACTAATTGAAAACAGACGCTATTTGCTTTTTACACTCGCAAAAAAAAAACTGTAGGATTTATATCAAGGCGCAAGAAATTTTTTGTGTTTTATACAAAATAATATTAATAAAAAATAATACGAAATAATTTGTTTTTATTGAAAAATTTGACCATAAATGTAAGCTTGTCTGCTTTTTCATTCTGCTGTGCAGTTTAAACTGAACTAAACCAAAACCAGATTATTTCTAATGAAGATGTAAATAATGATTTTCTAAATTAGACTGTTTATCTTTCAATGGCTGTTCTAAATTGATATTGTTACACATAATTATTGGTTTTGCATATAAAAAATCCAGCTTCAACCGTAAAGTTGGAAAAGTGTTTTGGGGCGTCTAAAGAAGTCTGCCAGAGCAAAAATTCTTTATCTACAGAACGACACATTTCATAATAGCTGAAAAAATCATTTACACTTGTTTTGACTGAAAATATCATTTTTCTATGTATATCCATTATTCCATATAGGCAATATATCCATTGATATATATATCGCCGAACATTAGTTTTGATTCGTGTGAATAATGGCGCCCCCTCCCCCTCAAAAAAAAAAAAAAAAAAAAAAAAAAACTAGAATGGCTTTTCCTACTACTTGTGGCTATCTGTATACATTCCCCCCCCCCCCCCCCCTCCCTATTTTTGTCAAGTACTTTTTAGTTTTTAGACACGAAAATCATATTTTATAAGTTAGAAATGGAAATTGAAAGGGCAGTTTTGAAACAAAAGGAGTAGACCAGCGCGCCACAGCAAGTAAACAATAAAGAAATATTTTAAGCCCCCCCCCCCCCTCTCCCTCTTTCTTCGTAACAGCATTCTCAAAATCGATGGACACTCTTACTCTAACTCAATCAAGCAACTTGATCTTTTTGAAAATTAATCGCCATATATTTTTCTAATGCGGCACGCAGTTTTTAAGTACTGATATTTCGCTTTTCTGGTGTAGTGTATTTTTAAGTAACGATAGTTAAAAACATATTAATTATCTCCTGGGGCCCCTAGACTTTGCTGTTTTATGACTCCCCTGTTCAAAGTTATATATGCCATCACTTCTACTTCCATCATGCACACATTTTTATGAATATTTAATAAAATTCTGAGAAAATGCTCAATTCTTTTGCACAAAATTTCTTTCAGAAAAAAAAACCCCCCCACAGTAATTTTACTTTTATATAGAATTCTCTCTAACATTCCCTACAAAGAAAGTTTACTATAGTTACCTAATAATGAATTTCAGTACAATAATTTTCATATTACACATTAACTGCAATTTTGTTTTAATGTTGTTTATAAAAGAAAATTCATATTTTTATTGGCAAAAGGCGTTAATAGTTAAATGTGTATCCATTAAATGGATAATAAAAAATATCCGTACCTACTATTTTTTGTGCATTATTGCTTAGACTGTTCAGTTTTTAGTTACTTTTGATCATACTTATGTCTTGATCCTTTTCCGAGATGCAAAAGATGTGCTTCCTCAACTAATGATAAAAACATTTTAAAACATGTAGGTGTTACAAAAGGCTTCATAAAAAATCGAAAGGATTTCTTAGGCGGATTTTCCTTCAGGGCCCCTAGGATTCAGCCTATCTGATAATCCGCCTCTGGTAGTTTTGGTTTGGTTAATTCGTGCCCACCTCTTTTTTCTCGTAGTGCCCATGTGCTACCAAGCCGTATCAACTAAAAAATAAAAAGAAACCAGCTTTCTATTTTATATAATAATTTAGTGCGCATGGATTTTTATTACGCGTTGTGTTTCTTAAACCGAAAAAGCTTTAAATTTCAAGATTGTTAAAGTGGTACCCTTTAACAATTAGTTTCCCCAAGTGTGCGAGATTATTAAAATGTGTGCACGAAAAGTTTTGTCGTAGCAATGACCGTAGTAGATTTCTCGTGAATGACTTTTTTTTATTTGTTCTTCGCTAATAATCACACCAGTATTGATTCATTGGATGAAACGCGTACGTCGTGCGAAATTAACTCCAAGACTTTTGGATAGCAAAGCATGCTGGTGAAAAATAAGAATAGTATTGAGGGGAAGGGGGGGGGGGTGAGATGGCACGCGCCATCTGCTTTCAGAAACAGCAGCTGAAAATTCATTCGAAGACGAGGGGTTTATAATAAAAAAATAAAAAAGGGGGGGGAGGCAGGGTTATTTTGGTTTTATTTTATTTTAGTCTTTTCTCTCTTCAGGTGTGTTTTGCAGCCACGTGGCTTGCCGTACGCACATCTGCATGCAAACTTTGTGAAGCGTGCCCATGCTTTTTTTTATTCTTTACTTCTTTCATGAGAGGGGTGGAAAGTCGGGGAATTGTAAAGAGCCTTCATCTTCATCGGGCTGTTTTGGAAGGATTATTTCTGCATTTCCACCATTTCTGTATTTTTTTAAAGGAGGTACTACTCTAACTGCAGCTGCCTTGACTGGAAAAGTTTCTCTTTGGGACTGATAATGGATAACTTGAAACTACTTACTTCCGCGATTGTGCCCGAATGATTATTGGGAATGGCATGGATAGGTTAGCAGCAAATGCTTATACACATGCGACACGATTTTGAAGCTGTAATTTTCGATTCCTTTGTTTATCAATTACATTTTCATCTATGTTCCGTAAAGTTTCCCCCCCTCTTATCTGGTGATCTTCTTTTCCCCCACAAAGTTTTCAAATAAACTAAATATTACTGTGAAACTTTCCATTTTCACACTAAGATTATTTCATATGCTTGAACTTGGTCCTATGTGGGGGACCTACTATGACTTTTATAATTTTCATTTGGATTCGAAAAATGAAAATCAAAGTTTCATTTTTAGTTTGAAATGAATATTAATGAAAAGTGATGAAAACGAAACAATAATAGAGGGACTTCGGGTATTATGGAAATTATTTCTTATTATAAAATCCCAAAGATATTATTTTATGAATGAAATTTCAATTTTTTCTTCTGGACACCCCCCCCCCCCCTAAACACTCACCAGAGTTTCCAGATTGGCTTGCTTTTTATTCTGAAATAAAGAATAGTATTTTTTGCGTTATTTAATGACAGACGTTTTGTTACTGCATAAAGTAAAAATTCTTGTTTCGGAATTTCCAGTATGAGATTGAAATTTCGGAATAAATATGAGGCCATACTGGCAATCCTACAACACTTGTGTTTGAAGAAAAAAAAAAATATATTTTATTTTAGTTTTAGGTAACAAATATATTAATAACAAAATTATATTGACAAACAGTAACTATTAGCATTAAATGATATCTAGAAAATTAATATCTTGGGGGGGGGGGGGGGGCGTGACAAATTTCCTATATAAGGGAAGAGGAAAATCTGGCCTCAAAATGAAATAAAAGTGATAACAATTATTAGCCAATTAGTGAATAGGATTTGTTCTGTAAATATCTGTTAACACATCTTATGCGGGAAATGTGAAAACACGTATTTTGGATGCATGTAATTCCGTCCACGAGCGGTACTTTTGCATTTTATGTGTTGCATTATTTCTCAAAAAACATACACAATATTCGTATTTTTACAATTAGACTACCTACCATGCATATAAATACTTTGATTAGAAACAGTACCATTGTTACATTAATTTATTTATAATATAAACGAATAGAGAAAATGCTTCGTTACATAATGAAAATGCTAGAGTAACGCCCACAGGCGGAGCTTCCTGTTTAAAAGATGAATATTACCCGCTAAAGATGTGTTAAAATAAGCTACAGTTATGAGGATTTGCCATCATTGTATAGAAATTTTCCCACCTTTTTACCTCCAAGCAACTTTTATACCTGACTAAAGCTACGTTTTTTTTTTTCTTATCCTTTTTATGCTGTACAAATTTTGCAAATGTAAAAGTGTTGGTTCAAAAGAAAACTAGCTGAGTTAATTAGGGACCACCCTGTATAAATAATAGTAATATGTCTGTTTATCTTTTTTGAAGTTGCAGGAAATGAGGAAAAAAAAATTTTTTTTAAAGCTAATATGTCACTATTTTTTCTTGTTCCCCCAAAATGACTATATACTACCTTTTCTGGAATGTGTTCTCTCTATCATTTAAACAGCGGCAAATCCGATCTCTGTTGTCACCATTATCAGAGATCTCCTGGATCTTCTTTCGCTTTACATAATTGATGCTTATATAATTCCTTCTCTAAAAGAATGATCCGCCGAAGAAGTATACGCCGGTCGCAGTGACACATTTTATTGTTGCACTCCGTTTTCCGTGTGAGACAAGTCTGGTTTTTTCCTTGCAATGCGTTCGATCTGGTGGCAGGCAGTATATGGAGTCTAGCCTCGTGGCAGACGCTCTCTCTGGATATTAGGAATTCATGCAAACCTTAAATGTGAATGAACCCCCGGTATGTCATTGAGCACCCCCCCCCCCCCAAACCTTCTTCATCTTCCGAAGCCCTCCAACTTCATTTTGTTATTTTAATTAATTTAGAATTGTTTGGGATAATTTTCGATCGAACAGGTTTCATTTTAAGGTATTTTAAATAATTTTCCTGCACATAGAGAAATTTGTAATGACCATTTCTGGAGATTGTGGGAAAGGAAAATTCCTGTATTATGTAACATATAAATGTTTTAAACCCTTCATATCTCAGGTACACAAATGTGCACCTCTATTTTCCTCATTAAAACTAAACTCTGATTTTTTTTTTTTTCTATTTTACTTTATTTTTATCAGGGGTGATTGTGTTCAGGTTATATACCTGAATTCAGGTATTTTTTTCATTTTCATTGCAGAAATTTTGTTTTTTCTGATAGTTAAATACGTAAAATAAGTCTAAAATATCAATTTCATATGATTGCTAAACATAATTAAAATTCATATTTTTCATAATTCGACCTCCCTGTAATAAATTATATGTTTCCTCCTCCCTTTCTCCATACAGAAACATTTTCTCGCTAAAATTTGAGGTATTTTTCATGAACCCACAATCACCCCTGTTCTATGTAGCTGAATGTTTTTTGCTTTGAAACAAAACCAATAAATAATAGCACTGATGTTTATTTCCTCATAAAATAGATGTCGTTTGAGTTTGTAAAATGCCTTCACAACAGCATGGCCAGGAAAATAAGAAAGTTTCATAATTATTTAACTTAAATCGTTTTACAATTAAAAAAAAAAAAAAAAAAAAAAAAAAAAAAAAAAAAAATGAGGATTTGTAGATCATTCACTTGTTTAAATCCCTTCAATTAGTGTTCCTGTGAATTTAGGCTATCGATAATTAAATGGCTATTATAAGGGTGCTAGTAATTTCAGATCCCTATTTCTTCAGAAAAAGGTCTTTTTCTGTCACCTACCCTGTCATTTTTGGCGTATCGTTTGTTATGTATTTTTTAACTCTGAATCGAATGAAACCATCCGCACTTTAATTTTTGGGTACTTCATCGGATCTTCATTTGTAGTTCCAAAACAAAGTTGTTTCCAAATTTTCGTGAAAGCCTATCAGTTGTTTCTGTAAAAACCTATATTAACTGCGTTGAAATAAAATCGTCGACTTTGTATTTATAAAACCTGGCGTAACTTTGTAACGAATCACCGTGTCAACTTACAGGTGCTGTCGATCGATTCAGAATTAAAATATCCATAACTAACCAGGAGCCGCGCTAAGATTTTCAAAATGCTAGCCAGTAAATTAGCCAAATTAAAATATTTTTAGCAAAAATTATTTATAATTAGCTGAAAGTATATAATACATTTTTTTTATCATTAACTCTTTCAGCCCTGACTTTATTGAATGGGTAAAAAAGCATTTTCTCACTGCATTACATTTGCTGCGTGTCCAAAAATTGTGCCCATTTTTTTCTTTTTTAATTTTTTTAGTTATACTCCATCCAAAAATAAAGTATTACCTTAAAGCATGGCTGCCAACTGTTCCAATTTTTGCATACCACTGAAATTTAATAGAAATTTTTGCCTTATTTAATCGTCGAAATGTTGTGGTTAAATAAGGCAAAAATTTCTATTAAATTTTAGTAGTATCCAAAAATCGGAAGAGTTGGTAGTTCTGCCTTGTAAAGATTAAAATTAAACTGTCGCCAACTAAAAAAACCCCAAAAAAACTGCTATTTAACTTTGAACTCAGTACCGTTTTATTATTGTTAATTTTGTGGGCATAGAATACATATTTTTCCCTACAAACTTTTAAAGAAAATCATCCGCGTTTCAAAACAGGATTACAAGAACGAAAAGCTCCCGATAAATTATTCGCCAGTCTTTTCGCCATAGTAATTTTTTATTCGCCAATTTCATGATGTATTCGTATTTGGCGCATAGGCGAATGACAATCGCGGCCCCTGACTAACGATACCCCACTTAATCTACTGTTGCTTATTTCCCCCCAAAAAACAGGGTAAAACAACTTTATTTTTTGTGAACCCATCGGATCTTCAATTCTAGTGCCAAACCGAAGTTCTTCCCAAATTTTGGGGAATGGCCATCAGTTGTGTTTGACAAAAACCCTATTTTACCTGTACTAAAGGTCCTTCTGTCGAATATAATACCACTTTTTCCAAGCAATAATCTGTATAGTAGATTTCTAATGAAGATCAAACGCCAAATATTAGTATTCAAAAAGGTGACCATTGGGAACCCAGTCGTTAATTTATGAAAGTTGCCGCCATTCTTATTCAGTTGCCAAGAAATCGAATGACATATACCTGTAAAAGCGAAGGATCTTTTAGAAAATGGTATCAAATTCGGCGTTTTAAAAGCAATTATCGTGGTGCAACATTATGGGAAAAGCCGTTATCTAAGCAGGGTTCGTAAGTATGATATTTTCGAAAATATAAAAAATATTCGATATTTTGTTATACATCCGATATTTTCAAAATAGTCAACTTACCACTGATTATAAATATTTTCAGACTTAATATAAAATTAGAAACTAAACCGTATTGCACTTAGTATAGATACTTAATGTTTTTTTTTTCCCCACTTGCAATAAAACTGAAGATAAAGTATAATTAATTATTGAAAACAGGAAACATTTTTTTGAAAAGTTAAGCAATTTGCTTACACTTATCAAAAAACAAATTATAGGATTCAGTATGAAGAAAATTTCATGTTTACAATAACATTTTAAATGGAAAATATTTTTTTTTTAATTGAAAAAATTGAGTTTGTCTACTTTAAGTTTGTCTGCTTTGTCATTTCTTAATGTTTTGTGCAGTTTAAAATGAATTAAACCAAAATCAGAAAGTATTGTTTCTAATAAAGCTATAATTAACTGGCTATCTAAATTGGACAGTTTTATCTTTCAATGGATGTTCTAAATTAACATTTTCATACATAACTATTTGTTTTACGTTTAAAAATTCAGCATCAAGCGCAGGGCTTGGAAGATTTATTTTCATTTTTGGCTATAAAAGTCATTGCCGGGTGGGTGCAAAATTGTTTTGTCTACAGAACGACAACAGTCAATAACAGTTGAAAAATTCATTTACACTTGTTTTGACTGAAAATATCAAAAATATCATACACAATATTTGGAAAATAAATATCAAATATGTGAAAATATCCAACATCATGATATTTTGAAAATAAATGTCGGATGTATATCAAGATATATATCCATTGACGGATATATCACCGAACCCTGTTTAAAAGCAATTGATTTAATCACATTTGCAAGGGGGTTGGGCATTCGATATATACTTATATAATCTGCAAATTTCAAAATTTCAGCCATTTAAGTACAAATATTGAGTTTGTGCATGTGTTGGAAATTTTTTTGTTTTTGTATTGATGGAACGGGGTGGGGGTTATTTGGTATGTCATAGTTACCCCCCTTTATCTTCCTAACCCCCCCCCCCCCCTCCTCAACTTAGTTTATGAAACGTCAGTTGAGGCTGACTGTGGAGAAACGAAAATATACTAAGTATTGGTTTTTTGTCCCGCGATGCGATAACTGCCGCAAAAAGCATCGTTATCAGCTTTATTGATGTTTGGTATGTATAATTTTGTAAAAAATGTCCCTGCCTTCCGGGCTTTTATCCTCTATATATAGTCTTCAAAAATAAGAGAAAAAAGGTAAATGAAAACACGTGCGAATTGGCAGATTATGTGATGCTTTGGCTACAATTGATACCAGCCAAAAACAACGATCGTTACTTTGCATTAAAAAGGATCTAAATAATTCGTGCCAATTAATGTATCAATTAAACCTAATTATTATTTTGCTGAGTTAAATTTTAAACATTAAGTATCTGTCAATAACGTTTTCTAAATATTTTTTAATTTATAAAATCGCCAAATAAGCTAAAAACGCGCTCAACTGAAACTCCGTAATAGTTTCGTTTGCGTTAGATTTAACTACAGTAAAACCTCTGAATAACGGACACATCAAAAGCGTAAAATTTGTCCGCTATTTGGAGGTAAAAATGTATAAATACATAGGAGTTCGGGATCGAAAAAATGTCTGCTAAGTAGAGATGTCCGTTATAGAGGTTCTACTGTATAATGTAATTTTTCTCATTTAATGCTTTTCCCACGTAAATAATTTGATAATTTAAGTTTTCTTTCTTTTTAATATTCGCGTGTAAAATAAATATATTTTTCAATTGTAAAATGTTTGGAGATTTTATTATTTGCTCTTTTTAGGTGCGTTCGTAATTATATAAATACGTAGCACCTATAGTCAGTGCCTGATTTACAGCACGGCATTCGGGGCATGTGCCCAGGGCCCCTGATTGCCAGGGGCCCCCAAATGCTACTGAAGATCTTTCAATTATCGGCCAAAACAGTTTTCACTGTCGAAAAACAAAATTAAAATGGAAAAATCTGTTTGTCAAAGTAACTTCAATTTTTTCCTGATTGTCAATTTATGTGCATGAATCTACAGCACTCCGTTTTTGGGATCGCCATATTATTTCATTTTTATTTATTTTACCTGTAAGGCCCTCCTGGTTAACATGGACAAAGCCATGTGGTTCTGCTAGTTACTTGTATATATTTAGTTTTTTTTCTTTCCTTATCTTTCTTCAGTCAAAGCTTGTATTTGAAAAAAAAAAGTTATTTGATTAATAGGATACGCTAATATTTTAAATAATTATAGCTTGGTACTGCGGTAAATTTATTATTAGTTGTTGCATATTTTATCATTCCAGATATATGGACTTGCATAGAGACAGGTAATCAGCACCACGCAGTTTATTATAAAATTCAATTAAAAATTCATAATTATCAAATAATTATTTAAAAGTAAATTAATGATTATCAAATTTAATTGTTTTTATTGATATTTTAAAGAAATTATTAAAATCAGTAGTGGTTATCTTAATAAGCATTGCTTTCCATATTATATATATTTTTTTTAATTCAAGGCCTCTTTAAGCATCAGTGCAAGGGGGCACCCGTACGCATCTGTGCCCAGGGCAACAAAATTTGTAAATCGGTCCCTGCCTATAGTCGTCGTCTGGTCCGTCCGTCCGTCCGTTTATAAAAGCGCAAAAACTACCCAACTGAATGGTTTAAAATTTATAATATATATAATCGTTGCAGAATTTTGTCGTCATTTCAAACTTTATGAAAATCGAACCAAAAATCTGCACATAAAATAATTTTGTATTCGTGCGTTTTTGCATAAGAGTGCAACAGCTATAATGAATGAGATAATGAAATTTTCAATAAAAAATTAAAAAAGAAATATCCTTTTTTTTAAAAAAAAAAAAAAAAAAAAAAGGACATTGCACACCACAATTTCGTAAAGTATGTGCCTGCGAAAGATGGTTAAATTGGATATGCAAAGTTTTTTTTTTTTTCTTTTTTAATCCCATAAAGCTTTTTAAAAAGAACTATTTTGATCGACTTCAACATTAAATAGCATAAAAATAATTCTTCGAATAAATAATATAATCAGATCCAATACTTTAATTTAATAATTCTTCGATTTAAAAACTGTCTGCTTGAGCGCGTTTATCGAACATTTCTCTATAAAACTTCCAATTTTCATATTTTTATATGAAATAGTTTTCTGAATATAAAAGCCGAAAAAGACCTCCCGTCGCCAAAATAATAATAATAACTGGTCGTTGGAGGCCACCGTAATACTTACCCATCATGGATATGCATAATGTAAAATATTAAAATAAAAATGTGTAAACTCCTTATAAAATGCATTGCAATTCAAATAAAATCGTGGCTTGGTGACGTCACAAACTTTGTAGGCTCGATTATTGAATTGCTTGAAAGAGGTTTTTCCTTATAACTCCAAAAATAATAATCCTATTAACTAGCGGTTTATTGCATCTGATTAAGCGTCAAATTTCGAATTAAAATATATCTTTAAAGTGAAATTTGGATGAAATACAGGGTCATGAAAAATCGAAGAGTGTGGAAAATAGGATTCCAAATATCTCGGCAGCTAATTATCCGATCGACTTCATGCTTTATGTAAAATTTATGTTTTTTATTGTCTTTTATATTCATTTCTTAAAATAAACAATTTCGAAAATTTGTATATACCTTTTATCAGAACGAATATTTCGAGAGTCCGAAAAAAATAGTTCCGGTTAATCGAGGTTATTGAAATGAAATAGGCTTCTTCCCATTATTACATACTAAGTACATACCAAATTGCAAGTCTCTATCTCATTTTTTTCGGGAGATAGAGCGTTTACAGACACACAGACGGACGGCAAAATTTTTTTTCTAAAAATATGTTTTTTCAGAATCTCCAGTGTCTGAAACGTGTAAATCCGTCAAAAAAAAAAAAAAAAAAAATTCGATTTTCAAAACGATTACAAGACTTACCCTATACTACGTATGATGGGTAAGTAAAAAGCGACTGTGGAGGTTACTTTTTAAGAATAGGGAGATTAAGATACTGAATTGTATAGAGTTCTTAGAGTATGAGTGCACATAATAGAATATTCCCTTTAAAATTCCATCTCCAGAAACTATTTGAAATCTTGCTTGCAATAATACTAATATAAAAGAATCAGGGATCAGTTTCGAAAAATTTTGTTTCATCTTAAAACAGGACTCTTAACAAAATTTTTTCATCCACAAACTTAATCATTTTAAAATGAGATCTGACCGGCCACTAAACAAATGAAGTTGCCAAAAAAGTCTATTTACAGTTTTTAATTTTTTTACAAAACATCTTGTTAAAAATGGGATCTTGAATATCACGATGATTTCAAATTCACAAAATTGTGATTAGAAGTTTTCACAAATATAGAAAACTGTTCTCAATTTCACAAAAATAGTTACCCTGTTAGAAGAGTCTGAACAGACCCCTTAGAAGTGTTTGTTCCAATAAATAAATACTAAATAAAATAGAAAGCTGATCATATATATAATTTTTTCCCACAAGAATATTTATTTATTTATTTATTTTTTATTTTATATTATTTTATTTTATTTTATTTATTTTTTTTTTTTGGGGGGGGGGGGGATATTCATAAACCATTAAAAAAAAAAAAGAAATTGTAATCGGCCATTGTTAGGACTCTAGAGAGAGAATGAAAGAAGGGTTGCTTAATTTGCTGCCGATAGCGCAATTCTGTATTTCAACACCAGCATTTAAGGAGACGCACTATTAAATGCAGTTTGCGTTGTTTACGGTTCTCTAAAATGTGCTATTCTCCGATTCTGCTCGCTGGAATTCTCGCTATCTTTTTATAGCAGTGTAATCAGATGGAGACGCATTGTAAAGCGCGTTTTAATTGCCGTTACACTTATTTTCTGAAACTTAGCTTAGTCTAATGAGACAGGAGGTTTTCTCGGTTGCTATTTAAAGAGACAGAGCTTTTGATTTTTCCACTGTCCTAGAGCCTCGATCGCTTTAGACTTGTTTTACTTGTAATTAATTATTTTATTTATCTTTCTGAATAGTATTTATTGTATGCCAGCGCCCCTCCCTCTCCTATTTATGTGGAGCGATGGGTGCTAAAACCCCGCCTGCGGCTTAGTTGAACACTCCCCTCCAAAACGAGCGTGGGGATATGTTTTTCATGGTGGTTTCTGATTATGCCTCGTAGTCCGATATGGGCAAAAAAGGAAGCTAAATTTCAGCGATGTCTTTGGAATATTCTCGCCTCATGGCCAGCCTGGTGTCATTCTAGTTCTGGGATATCATAACGATTGTCTTTTAGTTCCTGGATTTTCTTTTCCCATTATGTATTAACATGGATCCTAGTGCTTCGGTAATACAACGGGATTGTTTTATTTTTTTCTTTTTGTTTTCAAAACCAATTTTCTAGTTCAATTCCAGTTTTCTAACGGCATAAATATTATGATAGGTAGATATTTTTACGTGTGTTCCACGCATTAAAAATAAAAAAAATACGTCTTTAACAATTAAACTGCATTATATCACACTTACTTTATCACTCTCTTTTTTTTACATCTCAACTTGGTTTTTGTATGTGTAGAGGAAATTTGTAATCGATTTTCCAGCCACTTCCTGGTAGGCTAGAATTATGAAATAATGTATAGAAATATGTGTTTCCGGTGACAATACAACATTTTTAATATTCTAGAACTTAATTTTAAGGCATGTGCCCGTTAGCCATGCCACAGATGATGAATCGCCCAATATTCTTAAGGTTTATAATTGTATGCGAGTTACAAAAAAAGTGAATTTAATGATGCGCCAAAACAAGCTCGCCAAAATTTCACAGTTGGCTGTGAAACCGCTGCAATGAATCATTTTAATCGCTAATAAAAAGTATAAAATATAAATAACAAGAACGAAAAATCATGCGTCAAGCATAGATTATGTAACACTTTCCAACGCTTTCAAAACAATTTTACAAATCATACCGTTTAATAAGGTGAAAGATAACATCTAAGTAAACAATTTGGAAAACGCATAACATATTTAAAAACATAATTTCAGGATTTTCCAACATATACAATATTCGGAAAAATATCCGAATACTTTTATTCACCCCTGTATAGGATCTATAGATTTGTATATATACTACATAGGATGCTAAATTTTAGTTCAGTTATAGGAAACGCGTAGCACAGTTTAAAATTCTACTTCTGGAGTTTCTGTCAATAAACAAAAATGTGTTCGCGAACTTTTGTGCTTCCCTGTATATGATCTACAGAATTTATACACATCACGTAATAAACAAAAAGTGAGTTAAATTTAAAATCGCGTTCAGTAACTTAAAATGCACTTCCAGGAATTATTGTTAACAGACAGTAGAGAATTCTTTTGTGTGTCCCTGTAAATGAACGATGACTGCTATACACACACTATTCTGTAGTAAGTCTCTTGTAATGCACCTTAGTGATATATATAAATTTCAATGCGTTTAAAATAGTGTAACAACATTAAAATAAACCGCAAATGATTTTCCCCCATAGACCGTAATGTAACGGGAATCTTTTGAGTGTCCCTGTAAAAAAAACTATAAGTGCTACACACTTCAGTTGAAATAGGGAACGTGCTATAGATAGCGACAATAACATATAAAAATTGTAAGGCAATCCGAGCATATTTACGGGATTTAGAGCACGGACAGACGGCAGACAAACCGAAGTCATAAACACTTTTCAACTAGGTTGGAAAGTGTTAAAAAATTAAGAGTGAAATAATAATATGTTTTAAGCAATTGTTTAGTATTAATTAGATGACGATTATACGTTGAGAAATTGTTTTAAAAATCCTAAAATAATAATAATAATAATAATAATAATAATTTAAATAAGGTTTCATTTTTTTTTCTTTTCTGATGCCTTATCTTAGAAAAGAAATAAAACAAAAATTGTATAAATTTTTTTAGTAAATTTACTTGCTCGAGTAAAAATGTGAATTTTCAGTATTGGAGTTAGGTGCACAAGTCAAATTAATGTATTCTAACGGTAATTTTTGAGGGAAAAAAATGAATTGTAATAATGAAAAAGTTTTTTTTTAAAACTATTTTTACTTTTATACTTATTACAGATACTTAAGTACAATTAAAAAAAAAAAAAAAAATTGCCCGGACGAAGCCATTGAGCGATTCTTCCATCTTACAAGCGATTTTAAGGGGATTGACATTTCTATGAATCTTATAAGGTTCTGTAATTATACTCTAAAAAATTATATTTAAAATAATATTACTAATATTGCAATTTTAGATTTCAGTTTTCTCAAAGTATTCAAGAGTAAGAATTGTGATCCACCTTACAGCTAAAGAAAAAATCTGAAATACAAAGGCAAAGCTTTCAATAAATTGGGGAAATTTCTTGGGCGTAAATTCTCCACCCTGAATTCCAAGCATTGAACTACTTAATTTTAAATTGCATGTTACATATATAAACGAACTACTTAAGTTATAAAATTTAAAAGCACTTTTTCTGCAAAATATGCTTTTACTTTGAAAAACCACTTTTAAAAATACAGCCATTTAAATCACTTCTAAGTAACAAACGTATATTTTATAACTTTCTTTATTTAAGATGGTGTTCACGAAATCTCTTTATATTTATTTAATTTTAAGGGGTTACATCTATTTGAATTAAGGGAAAAAACATTTTAAAAAAACTTTCCGTCTTAGCAAGTAATATTTGCTACATCACTACATCAGGTATTCACTACAATCATTACATCTCTGTAAAAAAAAAAAAAAAAAAAAAAAAAAAAAAAAAATCTGCAATTTTGACAGAAAAATATTGTATATTTTACAGAAAAAACTGTTTTAATGAGGAAGAGTTTTTCCTTTTAAAAAAAATGTGGATTTTGTCATTTTTACAGAAAAAAATCTGTTTTTTACAGAAAAAAAAAATCTCTTTTAATGAAAATATACAGATATTTTCTGTAAATAAAGTTTACCACTGGTGCCAAAATTAAGTTTTTATTCTGTCAATTTGTGAGATTTTTTTCTTACTGTGTATGTATATATATTTTTTTTCATTTAATACAAGGTTTTGCTATTGGTTTAATAACTTATTAGTAATTATTTACATATCCGAAAGTCATGTTGTCTTATATACATTAAATTATTTAAAATATTACAAAAGTACATCAACATGTCACTTTTTTCTCTTTAAATTCTTAAAGTTAAATAAATAAAAAAAAAATTTGGATCTTTAATTCAAAAGTTAAAAGTATTACAATTTTATTAGTTTTTTTTTTTTTTTTTTTTTTTTTTTTTCAATTGAAATATATATTTTTTAATACATTGTGAAAACGGAATCATTCCGTAAGACAATTCCGTTTTAGATAGGTTTTTATCTTAGGAAGTAAATTTTTTAGGATATTCCATCCATCGGGGCCATAAACTTTTTTATATAAGATAAGAATCTTCTGTAGACAGATTGCTTGTTCGATGGTTATACTGTATTTGGTATTCGGCCAAAGCAGTATGCTGTACATCTCCACTAAAAAAAAAAATAGAAAATCATATTTATAATAGTGTAACACCACTTTGACCACAATTATGTATCTCTATATGAAAGGCTTTTTCGAGATTTTTAAGAAATGAGAAATGTTTATTAAAATTCATTTACACTTCAATATTATGCATATATTAAACAAGAACGAAAAATAATGCGTTAAGCAATTTTTTTGTGCAGCCCTGTATATGATCAATAGATTTTAATATATGGTACATAATATGCTAAAATTTAGTTCAGTTAGGAACCGCACAGCAAAGTTCAAAATTTCCACTTCAATTTCGGTCAGTGAAATATAATGTACTCGGCATCTTTTGTGCAGCCCTGTATAGGATCTATAGAATGTGTGCCCACCAAGCAATATGTAAAAAATTAGTTAAATTTAAAAACGTGTGCCACAACGGAAAACACGCTTCCAGACATTATTGTTCACAGACAGTACTGAACCGAATTATTTTGTGTGTCCCTGTAAATGAAAGATGAATGCTATGCTATCTATAATCTACGGTAAGCATTTTTTAATGCACCTCAGTGATATATACCAATTTCAACATGTTTGAGATATACTAACATCACTAAAATACACTGCAAACGATTTTTCCCCATAGGCCATAATGTAACGAATTTTTTTGAGTGTCCCTGTAAATGTACGAGGAACCTTATGCCCCCCCATAATCTAAAGTAAGCATTTTGTAATGCACCTCATTGATAATATATCCATTTCAATATGTTTAAAATATATTAACATTATTATAATATACCGCAAGTTATTTTTCTCGATAGGCCATAATGTAAAAGAATTAATTTGAGTGGCCTTGTAAATGAACTACAAGTGCTACATACTTCATTTTCAATACCGAACCTACCATAGTTAACCTTAATGACATATATCAATTGCATGGAAATCCGAGTCTATTTTCGGGAGATAGAGCTCATACAGACAGACAAATCGAATTCGTAAACGCTTTTCAACTTTTTTTGGAAAGTGTTAAAAATGGTTTTCTTGACAGCCAGATGGCGGTATCGCTTAAAAAAAAAAAAAAAAAATGTCAAGCAATGGACACAAGAACTCATAGTAGACTTCACCTAAAACAATGAGACAATAGAAAAACAAGAAAGAAAATTTATGAGTCAAGCATAGATTATAAAACTCATTCCAACACCTTCAGAATGCTTTAACAAAACTTCGCTGTTTAATAAGGTAAATAAGGTACCTAAGTACTTATATAAACCACAAAACACATTTGAAAATCAGATTTCAGCAATTACTGTCCATAGCCGGAAAAGTACTCATATTCTTTGGTTCAGTCATGTATTGGATCTATAGATTTGGTAATATGCTACATTGTATACCAAAATTTAATTTAGTAAGAAAACGCATAATAGGTTGAAAATTCACCTACAGCAGTTTCTGCAAATAAACAGAAACAAACATTTGGATACTTTTGTACAGTTATGCATACTACCTACACTTTTTACTTACCCATCATACGTAGTATAGGGTAAGTCTTGTAATCTTTTTGAAAATCGAAAAAAAATTTTTTGACGGATTTACACGTTTCAGACACTGGAGATTCCGAAAAACATGTTTTTAGAAAAAAAAATTTGCCGTCCGTCTGTGTGTCTGTAAACGCTCTATCTCTCGAAAAAATTGAGATAGAGACTTGCAATTTGGTATGTACTTAGTATGTAATAATGGGAAGAAGCCTAATTCATTTCAATAACCTCGATTAACCGGAACTATTTTTTTCGGACTCTCGAAATATTCGTTCTGATAAAAGGTATATAAAAAATTTCGAAATTGGTTATTTTAAGAAATGAATATAAAAGACAATAAAAAAACATAAATTTTACATAAAGCATGAAGTCGGTCGGATAATTAGTTGCCGAGATATTTGGAATCCTACTTTTCCACACTCTTCGATTTTTCATGACCCAGTATTTCATCCAAATTTCACTTTAAAGATATATTTTAATTCGAAATTTGACGCTTAATCAGATGCAATAAACCGCTAGTTAAAGGATTATTATTTTTGGAGTTATAAGGATGTTTCTTTCAAGCAATTCAGTAATCGAGCCTTTAAAGTTTGTGACGTCATCAAACCTCGAATTTATTTGAATTGCAATGCATTTTATAAGTAAGATATATTTTAATTCGAAATTTGACGCTTCATCAGATGCAATAAACCGCTAGTTAATAGGATTATTATTTTTGGAGTTATAAGGATGTTTCTTTCAAGCAATTCAGTAATCGAGCCTTTAAAGTTTGTGACGTCATCAAGCCTCGAATTTATTTGAATTGCAATGCATTTTATAAGTAGTTTACACATTTTTTATTTTAATATTTTACATTATGCATATCCATGATGGGTAAGTATTACGGTGGCCCCCAATGACTAGTTTATACACGCCACACATAAAATGCAATTGCTGGAAGTACGCTATCAGTTATGGTATGCGTTTCTAAGTTAGTATGCTATGAGATGTTTGTAAAATGTAAAAATCATATACAGGGCCACGCAAAGAAATGAATACATGGCCGTCTAGGGATGATAATTTTTAGAAGTGTGATTTCAGTAGCTTCAAGCGTGTTTTAGCCGAATTAAATTTTAGCTTAATAGACTATACTTCGTATACAGCATTGTATCCGAAATCTTTTGTGTGTTAGTTTTCAAATAAATGATAATATTCTAGAACAAATTCCTTTGTAGTAAATTTCAGTAATAAAGATGAAAATAAGCAGTCGCCACTCGGCGATTAAACTTAAAAAAGTGGCGATTAAATATTGGAAAACAACCGGCCAAATACAGAGTTTTCAAATTTCCTTCTTTCTCTAAAATTCGCGATTTTTCCGCGCCCGTCCGACGAAATTCATGATTTTTACGTTCCCGAATGACGAAATTAAAACCGGTATTAATTGATAAAATACACAATTTCTGAATTTCTGGAGATGTTGACCACTTTTGGCCAGCGGGCCACAGATTCTGCGTGTGTAATATATATCATGTTGTGGGTTATTATTTAGTGCATAAGTATACCTATTTTATTATTGCCAGATTTTAATTCTAGACAAATATATATATATATATTTTAAAACTACTTATATAGTTAGCTACATAAGCATGTTGTGTATAACTTTGCTGTTAACTTATTATAAAATTTAAAATAGATTGGAAATTAGTATCTCCAGTTTATTCAAAACAATATAAATTAAAAAATTTTATTTAGTACATAAATTACTTGTTTACTGTAAACTCATATATATTTTTAATTAAATATTCAGTGACATAAATGTACATACTGGCTACTAAACAAAATTCCTTATTTTCATCTTTACTCGGTAATGCACATCAATTTCATTGTATTTAAAATAGTGTAACATAGTTAAAATACGCTGCAAACAGTTTTTTCCCCATAGACCATTATGTAACGAAATTCTTTTGTGTGGCTCTGTAAATGAATAATAAATGCTTTGCACCTTATCTTCTACAGAATGCATATTTTCGTGCATTTCATAAATGCATATCAATTTCATTATGTTTGAAATGATGTAAATGGTGTTCTCTGACTTTAATTGATTGTAATGTAACAGAATACTTTTGACTGTACCTGTAAACGAACTATAAATACTACATTTTCAGTAGCGATTATGCTATAGTAAGCGTTAATAAGATATTAAAAATTGCAGGGCAATCAAAGTATATTTACAAGAGACGCGCCCAGGCAATCCAAAGTCATAAACACTTCTCAACTATGTTATGTAATTTTGAACCGATCAAATAAGTGTTACCCCTTAAATGACTTACTTCTTTTGAACAAAATAAGCATGTGGCAATATTTGACACTTTTGTAAACGAATGAAAAAAGAAAAGAAATCTGAATATTAAACCGATCAAAGTAGTAAAGCCTTGTTTCATATTGTATATGTTTGTGAATGTGCAGAATCGTGAAGCTGTAGAAATCTTTTAGCTTACTACTTTATTTACCATTTCAAGGAATTACGTTTTTTTGCAGTACCGAAAAAGTATTGATTTTTCACCGGAAAGAAGCTTTGCGGTTTTTTCTTTTCAGAGAGATGACATGAAATCATAAGACTTATTTTGTAATACCCCATTGATAAATCACTTGTAATTAGTTTTAAGTGTTTTTGTTTTATTTATATAGTTCAGCGATTAGTTTTCCTTTTCTGGTGTATAGATTTTTGTTTTTTTAATCTGCATAATTCATTCTTAGAATAGATATTCAATGGAAATTTTTGAATTTAAAAATTCCTAAACATTTGCAGTATTTTTTTTTTTTAATATTGTTAATAGTTTACGTAATCGCGACTTTTATTTATAGTCTATTCATGTGATCAGGCATTTACATTTTTATTACTATAATGTATTTTTGGTGTTAAGCTCAAAATTTTAGTTTGTCGTGTACAGATTTGTAGTTGAATGTTCAAGAATGTATCTGTTACACTGGATTTCCCCCAAAACCAAAAGTAGTTGTTTCTCATTCAGTTTTTTTTTGCGCTGATTCCGAATCTAGTTTTATATTTTCTCCAGCGCACCAGTTCTAGAGATATTTGCATATTTTGATTTATGCAATTTTTGGAATTTTTGTATAATTATATGCAAATTTAAGGATTAAAGCATTGTCATACTGGATTGTTTGTTTTATGTTATGCTTACTGGCCAGTTTACTTTACAAAAATGTTGTGTCCCAGATTAAAATGCCATGTGACTGTGAAATATTGTGCCTAATTTACATATTTAATTTTTTTTTTTTTTTTCTAATAACGTTTCTTGACGTCCAAATATTTTTGCCGCTTGAGCACCTTAATATGTTTCTAAACTTGTTTTTTACGCTGATTTCAAATCGGATGTCCGTTTTTTTTCTATCATGTCCAGTTTTTGAAAAAAGTGAAATTTTATTTTTTGGCTAAAAAAAAAAAAGCTAGAAAATGTTTTTATGCTACTTTGTGATGTACTTCAGCTAATTGGGATATATTCTACTACTGTTTTCAATTTTTTTTTCGATTATACCCATTGGTGATTATGTCCCTGATAGGAATCTGACACTGTTCACCCTTTTGGCAATGGGGTACACACCCCTAAAAAGAATTTTATTTCAAACGTGTATCAATACAATACAAAAGTAGAAATTCCTTTTGCTCAAAATCTAGACGTGATATAAGGAAACGGATTGCAGATTCGAAATCAACATAAAAATCTAGTCTAGTAAAACATTACGTTAATTCTGTGGTAATTACTTTAAAGTTGAAAGTAATGTAAACATAACACTATTGAAAAATACGCAAATTAGGCTTAGTACTGACAGGTAAATGTTATGAATATGCTTACTGCGACATTTATCTGAAACAAATGGTTTAGTAATCATAATCTAAAAAAGGCAATTCAATCTGACATTGATTGTACCTAAAATTTCCATAACATGGCTCAAAAAAGCTTAAATTTGCATAAACTTAAATATGCACATTTCGCAAAAACTGGATGATCCAAAGAAAAACGGAAAGTATATTCGGAATCAGCACAAGAAACTGATCTAGGATCAACTGATTTCAGTTCTTGGACAGAACCATTGTTGTCCATTGTTATTGTTACGGGGTTGCCATTTACATCTAAAATGCTACTAACAATGACTATTTTCAGCATCCTATTTTAGCCCAAACCCTATCAAAATCGACTATTTTGGGGAGAAATAAAAAAAGACTTTCCCCCTATACTTGGCGACTACTTTTGTAGAAAACAGATTTTTCATCAATCTGAAAACTCTTTCCCCCACCACCCCCTTTGAGCCCGACCTCCCAGTTTTACATTACAGTATAATTTTTTATTGTTTTAAAAATCTATAAAAACTTCCATAGACAGGGTGTTATCTCAATTGAAGGTCTGTATTGTAAGGGGTGTTGATGCATGTCCAGACAAATTTTGTATAGGAAATCTGCACCAAGCTAAATCTGCATTTTTGTTTATAATTGTAACAATAATGCAAATATTTTAGCGAAATCTTCAACACAATAACTTTGTTTTATGTGAAATGTGACATCAACGGAATTGTTGCACTTTCACCGTAATTCGATCAGTAACATTGTATGCATTGTGATCTTACCTTCTGAGTTTTAAAGCGTGTAGCTCAGTGTTATTTGGACATGGAGGATTGTCTTTTCTAACACTTTTTGTGGTTTCACCACGGTTCATAGAAAGCAAAGTAACTATGTTGAAGGTATCATTAAAATATTTTCATTATTATTAGTCATGAGCGAAAATAATGTGGCTTGGTGCGAGACATCCTGTATTTTTCATTGAATAAGTAGATTGCGACCGTTTTGGCTTGGCTCAACTTATACGCTTATACAGTGTATGGGTGGCATTTCTCCCAATTTATTTCTTGTTATTGTTCTTGAAAGCAAGGCCCGTACGTATCATAATATTTACAACATCGGTTTGTGCTTTATTTAGGCCTTGATTACTTACACGAAAATCGCATTTTCTGTCAAAAATTTTCGGTTTAAATATGTTTGCCAGCGACATCTCAAATTCCCCTTACTAAATGTTAAATCTTTTTAACTTTTTACTTACCCATCATACGTAGTGTAGGGTAAATCTTGTAATCGTTTTGAAAATCGAAAAAAAAATTTTTTTTGAAGGATTTACACGTTTCAGACACTGGAGATTCCGAAAAACATGTTTTTAGAAGAAAAAAAATTGTCATCCGTCTGTTTGTGTGTCTGTAAACGCTCTATCTCCCGATAAAAATTGTGATAGAGACTTGAAATTTGGTATGTACTTGGTCTGTAATAATCTGAAGAAACTTATTGAATTTCAGTAACCTCGATTATCCGGAACAATTTTTTTCGGGCTCTTGAAACATTCGTTCTGATAAAAGGTATATAATTTCTTTTTTAAAGGTGTGAATATAAAAGACAATAAAAAAACATAAATTTTGAATAAAGCATGAAGTCGATCGGATAATGATTTGCCGAGATATTTGTAATCACATTTTCCACACTCTTCGATTTTTCATGACCCTGTATTTCATTCAAATTTGAATTCAAAGATATATTTCAATTAGTAAAGAGACGCTTCATCCGACGCAGTAAGCTGTTAGTTAATAGGATTATTATTTTTAGAGTTATAAGGATGTTTCTTTTACGCAATTCAGTACTAGAGCATTTAAATTTTAGGACGTCATCAAGCCAGGATTTTATTCGAATTGCAATGCATTTTATAAGTAGTTTACACATGTTTTATTTTCATATATTATGCCTATTATTACGGTGCCCCTCCCCCCCACAACGGCTCGTTTCTTTTCTGTGTGCTCTTTTTGAATGACGTCTCTCTCTTGTAAAAATAAAAACTTAAAAAACAATAATAAAAAAAAAAGCTTTTATTAGACTGTTGACATGTTTCGGCTCTATCGAAACCATTATCAAAATAAATAAGAATATTCTACAGTTGCACGATCTATGATGTAATGATTTAAAATGCCACCATTCAATTTTTCACTTATTCTTTCAAATGACGCACGTTATTTTTAGGGTTTCGTTCATCTCACGTAACCCTATTACTCCCGCTCCGTTGTCTGGCCGTCACAGAGCCGTTCTCAGAAACTATATAACTTACAGGCATGAAAACTTGTGTACTTATAGCTAAATACCTGTTTAATTTTCAAAAATTATTTTTTTTAAATATCCCATTTAGTCCACATGACAAATATTATGACAAAAGTATAATAGCGGGCTGGGCTTAGCCCGCTATCAGGCTGGTTTAGATATTCGAAAAAACGAAAAAATAGACAGGTAAATTTTTACTTTATAAAAAACATGCCTTTTTTTGGGTTGCTAAACGAAATTTATTTGGATTTATTAAAAAACGGATAAAGTGTTTTGAAAGGAATATTAAACGAATTCGTGCGATCTTCGATTACACTTACCCACTTTTTTTTTTTTTTTTTTTACTTCGATGCTTTATTTCCACATTCCTAACCACGAAGTAACTCGTGCGATAATTTTGGTAAGCTAAATAATGCTGCATCGTTATATATAAAATTTTTAGGTGTTACAATCTGTATGGTTTCTCTTATAATGGATGGATAGTTACACTGCAAAAAAAAAAAAAAAAAAAAAAAAGATTATACCGTAAAATTAACAGTAATAAACAGTGAAATAAGCAGTAATACGCTACCGCGTCGAAGTATTGATTTATAGTGGCATATTTTTGCAATAACCGCATCATTTTGAATGTTACAGGGTTGGAATAACGCTTTTGCATTAGGCAGTTAACAATTGACTTACATTGATGAAGATTCGTTTTATGTTGGTGTATATTCAATAACATTTATAAACGTAGTCTAGGAATGACACAGTTTTTACTGCTTCGATCTCTCTATTGACAAAATCGAGATGAAAATTTCATTTCATTACTTCAATAATAACGCTATTTGGCGTTTCAGTGGTATTCGAAATACTTGCTTCTATTTGATCTCTAAATGAAGCACGATTACAGACAGCCGGTTATTGACGCCATGTTGTTTCAGCCGATTTTGTCAATTAGTACACTGTTAATAATAAATCCGTAAATTCACGGTAAAACTACTGGCAGCAAAGTAGCCGGACTTTTTCCGTTCCGTTAGTAGATTCTCCGTTTTGAAAGATAAAAGAAGGACAATCTCCGTTTGCAGAAGCGGTAACTTTCCGTTAACGCTCTCAGAAATCACGGAAATATTCCTCGTAGCACTGACAGGAAAGGGAATTTTCCGTTATAGATAAACTCGGTTTAAAAAATACTTTACATCTGACTTAGTGCTGCCATCTTTGGACTATAGCGGGAGTTATTACTATGTGATATAGATGATTGGACGTCAAGAACATATTCTGGTCGAACTGGGTTTTGAACCAGAGGTGACAGTGACTCGAGTCCAGCGTCTTGCCGGTTTGACCAGTGGGCACTTGCTAGAGCAGCAGTTTGAAAGGATCATATGGCAATTCTCAAAATGGCGGCTTAGAACAGACATAATTTGGGGTTTAGAAGCTTGGTAATTTTGAAGTTAATTGCGGGGAGATATCGTTATGAGATGATGTTGATGTTTTAAAATTGTAATATTAATACAGGATAAAAACATGAATTATATATATTCTTAATTTGATTGTTAGATGTAAAATATAAATATTATATTTGAATTATATTCGATAAAAAAATGTTTGAAAAAATGTTAAGCAGTGTTTTTTTTTTTTTTTTTTTCAATTATTATATATTTTTTAAATGGTGTTCGCTTAGAATATATTTTCAGTGAGAGTGCTTTTTATTACTTTAAATATTAAATTGCGAATAATTTTAAAGGAATGAGAAAAATATTATTATTTTCTTTTTATTTGAAAGCGTTATTTTTGTATGTTGCTTTTTTGAGTAAAATCGATTTTTTTTTTTCACTTAATTTAACTATTACATATATATATATATATTAATCTGCTTATTTAGAATATATTTTAAGTGCGAATATTTTCTTATAACTTTAAAAAATAAATTGCAAATAATTTTAAAAAATGGGAAAATTGTTACTTTTTTTTAATTCGAAAGTACTATTTTTTATTTTTTTATTTTTTTATTTTTTTTAATAAACTCGGAATTTTAATTTATTAAATTTTTAGTTTTTCTGTGCAACAACATGTCAGTTTTTTAAACATTGAAAATAAATATGCAGCAGATAAGATAACGGAATATCTCCGTTGGCCCCTTTCCTCTCCGTCCGTTCCGTTGTTTTCAGGAAATATGAGACAATTTTCTGTTTTTTAACGGAAAATACCCTTTTGTAGCAAAAAAGGACTTTTTCTGTGAAATTCAGGAAAAAAATACCCGTGAATTTCAGATTTTTTTTAACAGTGTATGTTGTTATTCCAAAAGCTAAGAAAATTAGAAATTTTTAAAGCCAAAGTTACTTCCCTCTTTCCACAAATTTTCTATCCTTTTTTTCACATTTGTTATTTTCCTGTACTCCATGCGCAAACATTTCTTTGTTGATACTTCAAAAAAAAAAAAAAAAAAAAAAAAAAAAAAAAAAAAAAAAAGACTGGATTAATGTTTAGTCCACAACACAAAGCGAGCGTTACTTGTTATTTGTAAACGATAGTTAATATTTTGTTTTGGGTATCTTTTTCTTTTTTGTCTCCTGTTTTTAGTTTTTTCCACAGTCTTCGATGAAACTAATTTCTTCTTGGAGAAACCCAACCCTACTTTAGAAAGATGTTTATATTAAATTAATTTAGAACTATTTTACTAACTTTTAATGTTAAATATTATAAATGATGTTCAACAATCCGCAACGTAGCATATGAATACAAAAAGTTTAAATTACTTAAGACGGGAGTGTTTATCACTCTTGATTCATTAAAAAAAAAAAAAAAGTGTAGGTGGCTGCATTTATGTCTATGTTTGCTGTGTACACCCATCCGGTGTAAATTGTAACTTCCATTCTTTAAAAATGTCAATGTGAACTTTCTTTCTTTTTTTGTTTTTCCTTCTCTCTCTCTCTCTTTTTTTAGTCATGTCAAAGAAAACAAATTCAGAAAACCGTTGCGCAAGATTTAAAAGATGATCATCACCTTATTGTTTATTTAGTAGGCCGCAAATTAGAATGTTGAATTAGAAAGAATATTTCCGGGATAACTATCTGTCATTGTCAGATCTGCGACAATTTTTGACTTAAATGAGGTTTTATTTTTCTTTCTCCCTCCTTTATTAAATCGTAAATTCTGAACTTAGAAATGTACTATCAATATTAAAACAGTTCTTTTATGTAACTAAAATATTATAGAAAGTAAATTTATTTAAAACGCAATTATATGTACATTTTGCCGCTGAAGGTAAAATTCAACTGGGTGAAAAAAACAAAACCTCGGAATTGAAGTGGTTCCCAATCGGCATAACAAAACTAAAGAATTGTGCTGTCCTGTTAAAAAGAAAAAAAAAAAAAAAACAATTTTTCTGGTTTATTACCCAGAGTGAAATGTTTCCTTAAAAAAAAAAAAAAAAAAAAAAACCCACCCTAGTATTTCATTAAATATTTCACTGAAGTCATTTTTTTTTTTTTTTTTTTTTTTTTTTAAGTCCTGTTTTTATGTGTCATTTAGAATAATAAAAATTCCTATGGAGTGCTTATTTAGTTTTAAAAGAATTTAAATTAACAATTACAAAATTCTGGCAAAACACAAGCTTCATTTTTGCAGATTTTCTTGCTATAATATAATTGTAGAACGATGTACATATCTTTTTTTTTTTTTTTTTAAATCTTTTTTATGCCAAACTATTAATAGGTAAGAAAATGCTTCATTTTCAGCTGAGTATGTTAGGGGTGGATTTTTTCTTCAGGTAACATGACTTATTTTTTGGAAAAATGTTTTTTTCTCAAATTCCCGCTTAATTGGCTGCCATTTTGTAATAAAGTCAGGGGTCGATCCAGGAAAAATTTGGGGAGTATTTAGGGCCCCTTCACAAAAATCTATTTAATAAAATGGGTCCCTTCACAAAAATAAATTTGGTAAAATGGGACCCTTCACAAAAATCAATTTGATAAAATGGGCCCCTTCACAAAATTCTATTCCATAAAAACTTACTATTTATTATTTATTTATTACTTTATGATGTTTTAAAATGTGTAATTTGTAAACAAACAAGTTCACCAGAGAGAAAAACTTCAGCAAAAGGGTTTAAATTTTTTTTTTTTTTTATATAAATGCTTGGTTCGAATTTGATTAACTGGATTTCAACTTTCGTTACAAAATGTTATTTTTCACAAAATTATAATAAATTTCACAAAAATAACCTTTACTTTTCACAAAATTAAAATAAATTTCACAAAAATAACCTTTACTTTTCACAAAATTAAAATAAATTTCACAAAAATAACCTTTACTTTTCACAAAATGGGCCCCAAGAAAAAAAACCTGCATCGACCCCTGAAAGTGATAAAATGAAAAATGCTCAACATTAAAATCTTAGGCAGAACAAGCTGTAAAAATTTAGCCAAATTTTATTTTTGTGAATTTTTATTTAGACTTTACAGAGAAATTTTCAAAAAATGAGTGTTTTAGAGGACAGAACAATAATTAGTTTGTATGGCATTTTAGAGATAAACCTCAGCTATCCAATGCAAAACCTAAAAATATCAAAATGCAAAGAAGATATTTTAAAAGAACGCTCCCATAGGTTTAAAATTAGCTTGCCGAGTGTCTTCCTGTGACTGAAGTAGCGTCTTAACACTTCATAAATAAATGTATTATACTTTTGTTTTCATAGCAATAACTTTTTTTTATGTTGTCTGCTGTCTCTTACTTTAAAAAGAGGTCTAGCTTAATACATTTTCTGGAATTGTGAATTTTAGCATCAAGTCAACCGTACCTTTTTATTATTATTATTATTTTCTTTAAAGCATCAGTAATAGTACTTTTAGTTGGATTATGTATAAAATTTCAGATGTAACAACTTCTGCTTTGTTGAAATAAGCAGATAATAAAATAATTTAAACCATTTTAATAATATAATCCTGTAGTTTTATATATGAGGACGTGAGTTTCAAAACTATCTTTATCAAAAAAATAAAATTCGAGGAAATCGCGAAAAACCTCTCACTGCGTCCATTGGTTTTCATTGTAAACCAAGCAATATTTTAGAACGATAGAAATACATGCTAAAACTGGTTTTTCTGCGGATTGTAGTGTTCTTTCAGTGAAGATTTACCAATAAAATAGAATAGATTGATAGAGAAAACACGATTTTTAAAATTTTGAATAAGGCGAGTTTTGATACTCACGTCCTCATATTAACATTCATGGACCTATTTATTAACTTGGGGGGTCCTTAGATATACGTGCTTTTGTGGGCGTCCCACTAGGACGCTTCATATACGTATTTTTTTGTTCGGCAAATTTTACAATTTTGGTGCCTCAAAACCAAGGTTCGGTTATATATTTTTTGATATATATCCGATATTTATTTTCAAAATGTCATTTTAAAAAAAATATTTTTTTCGATATTTTCCTATATTTTATATACAATTTCAAAATATTCTGTATGTTTTTAGTCTCAAAATTGTAAATGAATTTTTCAACTCCTATTAACTGTGTCGTTCTGAGAACTTTTGCTCTGGCAGTGACTTTTTTAGCGAAAAAAAAAAAATTCTAAGCTCTACGTTAGCTAATTATGTCGGACAATATTACTTAGAACAGCCATTGAAAGATAAACTGTCTAATTTAGATAAATTATTTACATTTTATTAGAAATAATCTTTTCTCGTTTTGGTTTAGTTCAGTTTAAACTGCACAACAAATTAGAGAATGAAAAAGAAGTGATATTTATGATCAAATATTTAATAAAATCTAATTTTTTTTGTATTTAAAATTTTGTAGCATAAAACAAAATTTTCTAAATCCTATAATTTACTTTTTTGAGAGTATAAAAATCAAATTGTGTCTATTTTTGATCTTCTATTTTGTTACTTAAGTGGGGGAAAAAAAGGGGGGGGAGAAAACACATTTGTAATATCAATTAAACGATAGATATAACTATCGATAGAACTATAATTACAAATCTCTCCAACAGTTTTTAATTCATGTTAAGTTTGAAAATTTTTATAATCATCAATAACATTTTTTTTTTAAATATCGGATGTATACAAAAATATCGAAAACTTTTGATATTTTCGAAAATATCATATTTACAATCCCTGCGCAAACCCTAATCTGTGCTATAAATTAGTTATTGTTATCATTAATTTCGTTACTTGGTGGTACGCAAAAGTATACATTTCGATTTAGTGGTATGCTAGGCTAAATGTTTTGGATCCCCCTGTTCTAGATAAATATTTTAATATTAATGTTTCAAAATTAGTATAAAGATATTAAATATTAGAACTTGTAAAGCATTTTTTATCACTTTTTTTTTTTTTTTTTTAATCTTGAAGATTTTAGTTCATTTTATAAATAATTACTAGATTCAGAATTTATGAAAGTTTTCGATCCTTTTATTCGGTGACTGTGGAGTTATCCTCTGCTCAGTGCTATAATTTATATCTTTAAAAAGCCTTTAAAACTTTTTAATCAATATAAATCATTCCTATGTGATATACCGGGTGGTTATAAAATAAGTATCCCTATTCGGAGCTGTCTTTAGCTTGAAGGAATAACCCGATTGAAACCAAAATCGGTGCACTTACTATTCAAGAAGGGGGAAGAAGAATGGAACAATAAAAAAGATTGCAATAATCACCGACAGATGGCGCTATTGAGTGTCAAATGTAATGTGTAATACAAGAACAAAAAATTAAGGCGTCAAACCAGATGGAATACATAATTTGTTGGAAAATGTCACAGTGAATGTGACTACGCTTTCGCATTGCAGTGCCGATCATGTTCAGGTTCCACATGGCCATTTTGTTGGAGGACACAATCCAGGCGGTACACGACGTGCTCAACTGCGGAATGTGATGCATCAGGAGTGATGTTTCGCACATGTTGTGATATGCGGTAAAGTAATTGACGTTTGTGACACCTCCACAGTACACAATATTACACATTACATGTCACATTCAAAAGCGCCATCTGTCGGCGATCATTGCAATTATTTTTTTTTATTGTTCCATTCTTCTTCCCCCTTCTCGAATAGTAAGTGTACGGATTTTGGTTTCATTCCGGTTATTCCTTCAAGCTACAGACAGCTCCAAATAGAGATACTTATTTTATAACCACCCTGTGTGTGTGTATATATATATATATATATATATATATATATATATATATATATATATATTTTAATAGTAAAGTGTAGAAATACAAATTTGATATCCAAATTAGTGTTGCCCTGGTACAATGTTTCAAAAATCGGGATACAAAAATACAGTAAATCTTAGTTAAACGAAACCTTTCTATAACGAAATCCAGTTTTAAACTTAAAAATTTCATTGTCTTTAATTTAATAATACCATACGAAAACCTGTTTAAAACAAAATTTTTCTCAGGTCTCGTTTTTGTAGGTTTTACTATACTAGATAAGCACAATAATCTTACACCTGTGAAAGCGGAATCGCTTGGACAATGAAATTTTTAATTTTAAAACAGAATTCTGTTATAAAGAGGTCCGTTTCCACAGAGTAAAACCTGTAAAAACAAAATCGCCATGAGCCGCAAAAAATTACGTTTTATACAGGCTTCCATCTAGGCAGGTTAGATTTGTAAGGTTTTACTTTCGTACAAGGTTTTATAAAAAATTTCCGTTTGAGACAAGTTTTGTCATCACAGGATTTTCAGTCTTCTCGATGTGGGCTAACGAATAGCAAATAATATAAGAGAAAGAAATTTAAAAGAATTTCTCTATCCTGAAAAATCGGGAATTTTGGCGTCCCGCGCGTTAGTTACGTGAGACAAATTTTTGGAGCCCCTGAAAATCGGGATACCTGGCAACACTAATCCAAATGATTAGTGGCCCTAAACACTAAACAACAGAACAAAAATCTATGAAAAGCTACGTCATTTTGACGCAATAATATTTTATAACAGTTTTATGTGGAATAAAATGTGTCCATACGACGTCATTTTTCATCGGTGAAAGCTTTCCGCTATTTTGTGTTTCCGTCCGAGAACTTAAACACAAAAGAAAATTAAATTTGCTTTTTTGACTCGTTACTGTTTAAGTTTCGATTGGAAAAAATAATTAATAATAATAAATGAATGATTGTTTATGATTATTTTTTTTTTATTAAACTAATGGCATTAAATCAAATCGTATATTTATTGGCTTTATTACTATAAGTTTGTATTTCAGTCTAACTGGTTGTTTTACTTTGAGAAGTATTTGGAACATTTATTCTTTAGTTATATTATGTTTTAGTTATCGTTTAATAATATTTCCAATATAAAACGCAGAATTTGAACAATCGGCCAACCCCAATGTAGTATCGTATCGATCAGTGGGGACATCCTTGGTTTGGGGATGGGAGAATGCCTGTCAGTAACCATACTTTATAATTCATTTGGCGTTTGCGCCCGCTAGGCGCCATTTTTTCTTGTTTAGGCAGAAAGATTAGAATACTTGGTATTTAGGGGTTGGTTGTCTGCTAAAAATGTTTCAAAGAAACATCCCCCATTTTGACCGCCTATATAGTTTTTCATGTCGGAACTCAAGTTCGTTGACTGCCTTCTTCCCGCGCTTTTCTTGGAAATGTTTGAAGTCCCGCCATCTTCCCCAAGTTCAAAGGTCGCAATGTGCCCTTGGGTTAACCTTCGATTGCCTATCGCCCCTAAGTTCCCCACTAGAAAGAACCCTGGCTTTTCTTGGCTTTTTTATTTTTTCCTCTATTTTCCCTTCTCTCCCTTTCTCATTTTCACCAAAAAAGATGTTTTCCTCACCATCCTGGCATTCCTAGCATTCATGTTATAATCATTTAATGAATGTTTATGTGCCTGGTGAATTCACTTGAAAAGTACCATAGCTGTTAGTAGTAAATCGGCGGTTGTAACTTTAAATATTTTCTCGATACACTTTTTTCACATTTTCTATAATTTATTTATTTACTTAAATTCTTGTGTTTAAAAGTAATGTTAAACTGGGTTTCTACTGATGAAAAGGAAAGAAAAAAGAATATATATATATATATATATATATATATATATATATATATATATATATATATATATATTTCAATCAATCCATTTTGAAAATCCTTGAAAAAGAACTTGTTCATTTAAATCATTAACTGTCGTAAGGCTCATAAAAATCAACTTTAATGATGATTTTGCCAAGTCATTATAGATTCACCTTTATTATTAGATTTAAATAAAAACAATTTTAAAAATCTTTCATACCTTGCTTTTTCAGTTTTCTGTGTTGTCTATTAATGGAAATACAACGGAAACAGATTTTAACGAAGTTGTAGGGAGCTTGAAACTTGATTATTGTACTTCAGGCATGACAGAGTTCCTCCTAAAGGAGGATTCTACTTTTTAAAAAGCAATTTTGAACAATATCTGAATGGATGCAAAAATGCAAAGAAAATAGCGGAAACATATTGCGGGGGAGGGAGGGGGGGGGGGGCGTATCTGGAAATTTTAATAATCGGACAGTTTGTCATGCTTGGAGTTTGTAGCTGAATTGCAGTGCAAAAGAGCCATCAAATCAAAGATGAGCTTATATTATTAGCATCTGAAAAGTCATGCATATGAAGTTGTTTAAAGTGTCTTATCATGATAAATGAAGTTGTTTATAGTGTCTTTTTTTAGACTTAAAAAGGAAAAGGAAGTCTACATAAAGTTCGATTTGGAATCGAATATTTTGTACTATTTATCCAACAATTATGGAAATTTCAGTGATTTTGGAGATTATTTCTGGAGTAAATATCAATGTGACATGCATATATTTAGCATGGAGATATTTTTTTATTCTTTTGAAAGATGGGTGAAAATCTTAGAACAGCTGAACCATCCAGAATATTTGTTTGAAAAATCAATCACTGTACTTCATATATGTTCATTAGATAAATTTGAATCTATATCTTTTAGCAAACTGTCTTCTATTTTCTTTTCTTTCTTTTTTTTTTTTTGATTCAATCATAACCTATACATTTTTTGTTAGTTTAATTTTTCTTTTTTAATACATGTTAAGTTACGAAGAGAAAAATAGCAATCAAAATAGCAATAATACAGTTATATTTCATTTTATTCAGTGATGTAGTCGAGGGGGGACGCGGGTGGACGGCGTTCCCTCACTTTTTTATAATAATCTCAAGCGTCTCCCCACTTTTTATTTTAAAAGGGACGGTAGTTACGCGGGAGAACGCAGACTTTGCAAATCTTTTAAAGGGATAAGCACGCTAATATATTAACAATTTTAATAAAAAAAGCACTGAAATTTATTACTTTCCAACAAAGTTGAAATGGGCTTATCACTTCGGATCGTCTTCCATGTCTATCTACTTATCTGTTTTCTCTCTAACTTCTGTAACTTTGTTTGAGTTGTGACAAAATTTATGTATGTTTTTGAGTTCATTTGCGTTATTATCACTATTGAAAATGACATAACTTAATCGCATATCTTCAGTCTAGAGATCTGCATGGACCGACATTTTCGGTCACGAAATAAAGTTCTCAACTTTTCAACTAGGGGCTAACTATTTAAAACATTTTAAATAAAGAAACTTTAATTAAATTAAATTCAACTATTTAATGCTTTAATTACTTTTCTCTGCAGTTCAAAATGAAAGGTAAGATTAAGTGTCAAGTTTTCTATTGGTGACACAGACCCTATGTTCGGTACTATGAGCGTCCCCCCACTTTTTTTCCCCAGGACTACAGCACTTTTTATTGTATAAATATCTGTTAAAATATGTCTAAATTATAAGAGTTAGGCGCTGTTGTATAGATGGAAAAAATGTAATCTCCATTTTAATGCCCGATATGTTATGTAATCGGTTCCCTTACAACGTGTTGCTACTTAAAGGGAATTTTAAAAAATTGGATTTCTCCGAATTTTTAATAAAATAGGACTTGTATTATCCGTGTTTACATTGAATAATAAAGGGACTAAGTAAAAAGGAACTACTGATCAGTATCTACTAACCAAAATTATTTATTTTCAACTTGACTACATCCCCTCTGATCCCCCTGCATCTGTATGCGTCATATTCCACGTACAAAAATGATCAATCGCCACACTCAGTGCTGAAATTCTCCACATATGGCATTGGCGAATAAATTGCTCATTTCATGTGATAAAATTTTTCTGAAGAATTAAAGTTGATATGCCGACTTCCTAGAAAATACAAATAACTCAATTTAATTATATTTTTCTTTGAATTAGAAATAAGCTTCAGCGATTACTAGCTCTTTCGAAATAGCGTGGTCTCCTGTTCTCCAAAAACGTGCATGAGTAACACATTTCCGGGAATATGTATGTTTAAAAAAAAAAAAAAAAAAAAACTTTTCTAATTTTAGCACATTTCAGTTCATTATTGCTTGTTTTAAATGAAGGTGAGGTAGTAGCTAACGAAATCTTCCTCAAATTTTTGCTAGGGTATTTTAAAATGTAACAATCGCTTCATATGTGTATTTCACTACTAGCTTCGATTGCGTGTCTCTAAATAGTGTTTATTCCAGAAAAAATAAAGTAGGTAAAATGCACTGAAAAACTCCATGAAGACCTGCCAAAATTGTAACACAAAACTCTAGAAAATTTAATGTCACTTTTTGAAATTATTAAAATTTTATTGTTATCTTCAGAAAAACTACAGACAATAATTTGCCTGCTATTTTTATAGAAGTTTAATAAAAACTTTTATAAAAATAGTAGGCAAATTATTGTCTGTAGTTTTATAAAAGTTTTAATAAAAAGTTTTATAAAAATAGCAGTCAAATTATTGTCTGTAGTTTTTCTGAAGATATAACAGTAAAATTTTAATAATTTCAAAAAGTGACATTAAATTTTCTACAGTTGGAAGAGCCCCAAGAAAATCTTCTTAAAATCCAATAAAGTAATTCTGTGCAGATTTTCATACATTTTTAGGTGCGTTCGTAATTGTATAAATACGTAGCACCTGTATTCGTCGCCTGGCCCGCCCGTCCGCATATAACAGCGCAAAAACTACCCAACCGAATGGTTTGACATTTAATTTATACAATCGTTGCAGAATTTTGTGGAGTCATTTCAAATTTTATGAATATCGAATCAAAACTTAAAAAGATATTCATAAAAGTTTTCTTCATTCTATTAAATTCTATCATACGTAATCTATATAATAATAGCGCAAGTCATGTGACTGAGGAAAACAAATACGGGCTAGCCACTTCTTTTTTCATATGCCAAACGGTCATTTTTATTCAAAATTATTTTTTCGAATAAAATTGCATAAAAGTTACATTTTTAAAAAGATCGTTCAAAAAAAAAAAAAAAAAATAGTTCGCTTGAGAGATGAGTTACATTAAAAAATGGATAGATTCTGAAATAACTTCGGTGGATATTAGGTTAACAGGCTAATATCTCAATCCATTAAAGTAAATAAACAAAAGAGATTCATTCATCGTGAGTCATAGAAATATTAGCCATGGAGATAATCATTTGCAAAGCAAGATCTCCATGGTGAATTTTGCAGCGCTGTCTGGTGTCGAAAAAAAAAATTCGCATTTGTAAATATGGCATACGTAATAATAATAATAATAATAATAAAAGGGAGGCTCAATTCGACGATATAATTTATTTCACTGAAATAATAACGATGATTTTTTTTACATTGTAAAACCAGCTATAGTACGAATCGGTTCATTTGTCACGTTTAACGTGCAATTTTCAACTTGTAATATAATTTCAAAGTGTACAAATCATGAAAAATATTGATTTTTGAGATGAACTGAAATTATTTTCCTGCTCCGGAACTGTACTGCAAAAAACATTTTTATTTTCCCCACTTCTGTTCAGGACCCGCTTTAAGGTTCCGTAACTTCAACTGCGTATAACTTTGTTCACAGTATTGTAATAATGAAATTATAACACATGATTCCTACACGAAATTTAATGAGAAACTGTGGTATTTATTTTTATCAAAAATTTAATTTTGTTAATGAAAAAGCAAATTAGTGAAAGCATGTTTTCCAAAAAAACCGACATTTGAAATTTTGGTCGGTGCAAAATTACATGAAGTTCACAGGTTAAAAATACAGTCTCATTGATCTCAGTTATTACTTGTGTCGCTTAACTTTTTGAAATTGGACATGCCAAAAGTTGAATCTAAAATTGTGTTTACTGAAACTAATTAAACTTCTAAAGATAAAAAATATTTATTAACTAAAACATAAGAATGCAAAATGCCATCTAATGTATGTGCCCAACACTGTTCTTCACAATAGTATGGAGGGCTATTCTGTTACATTGAATCCAGGGGTCCGCCCATGAATACAATGCCATAGAATTTCGGAGGAAAATTTATGGCAAAACACAGATTTCCTCCCATAGTAAGTAGTATGGGGCAGGGCTATGGAGTAGTACTGTATAGTCCCGAGTGTGGGGTAGATATTTTCAAACTGGATTTCCTTTTAAAAATAGGACGGAGTTACAACAATTTTCAGTGATATATAATTTTTTATTGCAAAGACATCGGATTTTATTTAATTTTATCACAAATATTTATTGTGATCTTATTTAAAAAGAAAAGTTAATGTAAGCTCAACAAAAAACAATGAAAAATTTGTTTAAGTATTGCTCATAAAAATACGAAAAAAAGTGTGTATAAAAAAAAGTGATAAAGTAAGCGGAAAAGGTTGAAAAAATTACCTCTAAGATTAAGAAAAGTGTAGGAGTCATTACTTGCGCGTATTGAAAGTGTGATGCGGTCGCGGCAGAAAGTAAACCAGTGAATTAGCTCTCTGTACTATTATGGAGCTGAGTGGTTCTCAAACAACAATCCAGTACAGATCCCCCCCTCCACCTCTAATTTTAACACTAACTTAGAGAACTTTTAGGCGATGATGTGGAATTATCACAAAGATTAAGAACGGAACAGAGGGTGGTCTCAAAATTTTCTGACACATTCACGGATTTGTTTTTAAACGTAAGAGGGACTCACTTGCTGTAATGTCTGTTGATTTTATTTGGAATCGAAGCGTGTAATTTTGTATCTATTTTTTCGATAAATGTTTTATATCTTAAGTTATAAGAGATTTTTTTTTTCGTCATCATGGTTTTTATTTGGCTTTGGCGTCCAAAAATTCGGCTCAAAAAGCCAAGTTTGACATTTTCTGAAAGATCCTGCCTTTACGAAAATTGGAAAATACTATTAGTTTTCTCAGTTTTTGAACAAGAGTACCTGCGTTTACAAATAAATAGGAATGTGTTAGAAAATAAGCAGTTTGTGTTTGAGAACAATCGTAACTCTTGGTGTACTTAGCTTCTGTTCTAACATTCTAAAAAAGAAGCTTTTTTTGGTTGTTTGTAGGGGAGTAATTTCTTGAACTACCGAACCGATTTCAAAAATTAATGGTGACCAAATGATGGTGACAGTCTCTGCTCCAACATAGGCTATATATTTTATGTCGGTATTTTTGTCCTTAAATGAATGCAGGAACAAAAAACATTTTAAAATTATTGCGATTTTTAGGATACTTGAAAGTTCTAAAATATTAGATGATTTCAAAATAAAAATTTTGACTTTCAGAGCTAACATTTAGGCCCCTGATTGGCATTTTAGAAGTTCGAAACGTAATCAGTATTTATAATACTTCTTTATGTGTTGAAGGTTTTCTTTTATCAGAGATTAATTATCAATCATAAAGACAGAAAAAATATTTTTTGTAACAACTTATGTGTTTTAAAATAAGTTGTCTTCATTTGAATGCATAGTGCATTCCATTCGTGTAAGTTGATGTAAGTTCCCCTGATGTAAGTTGGTGAAAGCAGATTGATTAGCCGATTGATATTATGTTATTTGCCCAAACTCTCCATTCTACAATTATCTAAATTTCAAGTCGCGTATATCTTTCTTCGTTTCCTATGCGGCTTCCAGATAAAAGACTGTGCTTGGAGTTTTATGTCTTGGGACTCTCTTGTTGTACTCAGAGAGATAAAGTTATTTTGTGGCCTCTTGCTCAACAGTCTCCTGCATTATCAGATTTACGGTTTGAGGACCGACCCAGATAAGAACGCGTTTACTTTGGTGCGATAAAAGTGATGGAATTTTCGAAAATTATCAACTACTCCGAGTAAAGTACGGAACATACTCGCAACTACGGCAGCGGGAACGTCTAGGATTAGTGTGAATGACTATTTCTTACTCCCCCCCCCTTTTTTTTTTGTAATCCCTTAATTTATATATTTTTTTCGCCTGGCGAATCGGCCCCCTCACCCCATTCTTATGAAATCAAACTCATTCTCATATGTGTCCCGTTTTCAGATTTCATATTCAGATATTATAGAAACAAGAAGGGAAAAATCATGTGTCAAGCATTGATTATGAAACACTTTCCAACACATTCGGAATACTGTAACAAAATTTCGCAGTTTATTAAGGTGAAAGATGATGTATGAGTAAACAATTTGGAAAACGCTTAAAAAATTGAAAAACCAATTTCAGCAATTATCATCTATGGTAAAAAAAAATATCCGAATTCTTTTGGGCAGCCCTATATGTGATCTATAGATTTGTATATATATTATACTGTCCTCTTAAAAAAAAAAGCATTTTTTGAAATTTTCTTCATATAAAGTCTAATAAAGAATTTTAAAAAATTAAACATGTCTAAATTTTTACAGCTTGTTCTAAGATTTTAATGTTGAGCATTTTTTATTTTATCACTTTATTACAAAGTGGTAATAAAGATAATCACCAACTAAGCAAGAATTTGAGAAAAAAAAAAAACACTTAAAAAAATAACCCGTTACATTAAAAAAAAAAAAAAAAAAACACCTGATGTAATCAGCTGAAAATGATGCATTTTATTACATATTAATGGTTTAACACAAAAACAATTAAATTTATGTAGATATTCTAAAATTTTATTATTAAAAAAAAAAATAATAAAAATAAAAATAAAGCTCATGTTTTGCCAGAACTAAATAAGCTCTCCTTAAGTATTTTTATTGCTCTAAATGTGCATAAAAATAGAACAAAGCAATAAAATTGACTTAAGTGAAATATTTGATGTAGTACCAGGGTGTTTTTTTTTTTTTTTTTTAGGAAACATTTCACTGTGGGTTTTTTTTTTTTTTTTTTAGAGGACATCACAATACTACCACGAGATATTTCCTTAAATAACGTTTAGTCAAATAAATTCATTTTATTTGTGAGGATTTTGTGTTCCCAGTGATCAACAAATTTGTAAGAATAAGTATGTTCTGAAACCAGTCAAATTAAATTAAAGCAAGAGGTATGGTTAAAGTAGTAATATGCATGTTTTTTCAAAATCTTTAACAATTGAACCAGCATACACCAATATATAACAACACAAAATTCTACAGCTTACTCAACATACATTAAAATAATATATATATAATAGTAGTATCCTAATAAATGTACTTTTTGTGGCGTTAAGAATGAAGATATGTGTTTAAATGAATGTGTCAGGGGAAAAAAAAAAGTATGTTTGGATTAGAGGAAAAAATTCTAAAAATCAAATTCCCCCCCCCCCCCCCCTGAATTTTTTCGGCGAGATATTTTACAATATTCGGCCAGCTAGCCTTCAGTATTCAGCTAACCGAATATTCGGCAAAAGGGTCGAATATTCGTCCTATCCCTAGCAAAGATCATAGTAAGTAAAATACCATAAGTTCCATAAGACCATAGTTCAGTATTAAAGAAAGTACTTAAAGTTGTTAAAGAAAAAAAAATAAGTAGAAAGTAGATTTTTAGATTACAGGTATAAAAAAATAAATTATTGTTCAGAAAGTTAACACACACATACATTAAAATCCCCCCCCCCCCCTCAGTCTCTCTCTTTGTGACTGTTATGTTTATCTATTTTTTTAAAACTGCATAACCCAGAAAACATTGCTAGAATTTCCCTTATTTGATTATCCCCTTGTTTTATTCATCCTTTTATACATACCTTATTATAGTCGTCAGGTATGCCTAAGTACTGTGAGTGATGTATTTTCGATGTAGAATACTGCTTCCCTATGGTCATCTCATATTTCGAAAATTGTTTTAAAGTACCGATCTTTTTACAGCATTTACTGAAAAGTTATCTATTTTGATAGGAAAAACAAAAACGTTCTATTCTGCGGAATCTCATTAAGATCAACAAATTTTCCAATATTTTTGAATGAAAATGTTTTTATTAATCTGGCAAAGTTGTGAATTTCGGTCAAGTTCCGAAAGGAGGAGAAGGAGGCGAGTTCAGTTGTAAACATGTACACCCCTCCACTTAACCTAAAACATCCAATGATGTTCGACTGCAGCCTATCATCCAGGTGTTGCTGTAGGAACCTAGTCAGTGTGGTTGGTCAGATTTTGTGACTCTAAATTTTGATGCCTCCCTGCTCACCATTCCTTTTTTCTGCAGATTTCTTCGTTTTGCATTTTGACCATAGACTTGACACCTGGATTTATCTTGGCACCATGTAGTATGTAGTACAAGTGCGGTCCAATATAATCACCCCCCCCCCCTCCCCCCATTTCCAAAATGAGAGGTTGGGACCGCCCATGTGTTAGTAGAATCGTAAAAAGTTCATTGTGGCCAATACAAAATATCCAACGGAGTAGTCTTTTTTTTTTTTTTTTTTTTTTTTTAAACTATCCTTCTGAACTAAGAATATTTAATAAGTGAAAATTAAAATCTCTTTTAAAACATAATATTTTCTGATTTTTCCTAAAAGTTGTAAATCTATATAAAATTTAAGTGTCGTTAAAAATTTGTGTGAATTTTGTTATATTTTAAATACACGAGATGAAGTAATCTGGATTAACTCTTGACCAGTAAGTGACGGTGCTGTGAAGGGAGTGATTGAAGATTTGTCACCCAAGTAGTGGTTGCATGATTTAAATTTGATCTTTTATTTTCTGCTTCATCCGGGTGTGTGTGAAACAACTTGCAGTCCAGAGGTTAAGATCAAACTGGAGCTGGAAAAAACTTTTCTCCCCCCCTCCTAAACTAATGTGGGTCAACGGCCGCATGCGTTTCACTGTAATGAGGCCGAAGTATGTTAATGATTCTCTTGCCATCTTTCTCTCTCCTACATAGCGGCCGCTGAGCGTTTCCTCTTTCCCATCTCTTATATCTGCCCACTCCCTCCGTTCCCTATTGCCTCGACTACGGGACCGGTTAATGGACGAGGCGCCCGTGAATGGACCCTCCTTCTCTTAGAGCTGTGTTCGGAGTTCTGAATGGGTGAGCTAGGAATTGGCGGGAACATGCTGGTTGGTGGATTTACTATTTGGCGGGATTTGCCGTTTCCCTTTTCTCTGCGTGCTTCCTTTTCCTTCACAGCCAGCGGTGGTGACGGAACTAGTGAGATCGGCTTACCAGCGTTTGTGGATGTTGGACACTTTGTGAAATTGTGCTTGCGTTGTAGTAAACGTTGGTGTAGTAACCGAATCATTATTGGGTGTGTGCAAGATGCTCATGCGTGTGACGTATTCGTGAACATCATCTTTTGAAATCAGTGGCCTGATCATATGGAGTTATTAGCTGACTACTATATTTTTTTTTGGATAATAATGACATATGAGTATTTGCATGGGATCAACTAACTGTGGATGTTCTCTTCTGAAAATTCATCCAACGTTTTTTTCTTGCCTTTTCTACAAGAAAATAATGGAATATTCAAAAACTCATTGTGAAGATGTGAACTTAGGCCGAGGGCATCACTTAGCCAACAATAAGCTATCTCATTGGTTTAAAAAAAAAATTTTGTCCAGTTCAACAAATATTTTTAATTTCGTTTTTTTTTTCGAATCCCCTTTTCTATAAATTGTATCGGAAACACTTCATTATATTAAAATACTTTTCACACAAAATAAGGTTAAAAATTAATCAGTTTCTTAAAATTGAGGCACCTATCTTTTATACGGAAACTACAGTTTTTGCTTTGTTCCGATGAAATAGTAACAAGACAAATTAAGACTCTTCGAGGGGCAAGCAAAACCCAAGAATTACCAAGGACTGTACGTAAAAAAATTTCTTTCCCTTTTAGGTGCTGGTATTATTCCAAATTCATCCTCGAATTATGGCTTTCCTGTTATTTTTGTAAAGAAGAAATTCCTCCCTACTGATGATCCCAAATCTTTAGAATTTCGAATGGTCATATACTTTTAAATTCTATTACAGAACCCTTTAAAATTTGTTTGCCTAAAATTAATGATATTCTGCAAAAATCTTATTCTGTCTGGGGTCTTAAAGCTGCCTTTTTCAGATCATCCTACGGTATAAAGACAAGTCCAAATTAGTTCTGTAATTTTGAACTTTGTCGCCTACCAATTTTTCACAGGTACTGAAACAAAAGAAAAATTTTTTCGCTTTCATGAATCCATTTAGAGATGAAATCAAAAAGTATCACTTCGCCTGCATTCCGTAGTTTTAATTAGTGTTTTGGACTTTAATTGGTCATCAACCCAATTTTTTTTCCGGACTATTCTCGAACGATGAAAGTTCATTGTGAGATTTCAGAAGTTTGACTTAGTGGGTGTAAGAAAACTAATAGGTATTGAGATTAAACTGAAGAATAATCGCAGTGAGACTTGGGTTGATTTGATTAGGAGGGACCGTTGTGGACCACATGTCCAGTGAGTCACATGTACCGGATATACGCGTTTATCCCCGTTCTTAATTATCATTTCCTCTGTCCTCTAAGGAACCCGAGTGCTCAGGAAGTTGGTCGTTTTTAAACCATTCCACTCTTCCCAGCATCTTCCATGACTCACGCCCCATTCATAATGTATCTTCCTCCTAGAGAAGCCCTCCCACCCTGCTGCTCTCCGAGCTTCCAGGCGGCGCCACCCTCCCTTGCCTCCTCTTGGCATGGTGCCAAAGAGAGGGAGGGCGGTCGAATACCCGAAAATGGGGACCTCGAAATTTTGGATAACCCCAAGGACGCCCAAAGGAAAAGTGATGCCCTCTCCTGGTATTTTTTTTTCAGGAACTGCATCCGGTTTTCTTAGATGCCAAACTTATTACATCTGGTAAGTTCATTTCAAATCTTATGAGTGACATCTTTTCATGTTTTTATTTGTGCCTTCCGCCGATATTTTATATGCAAACACAAACGTACGGGTTTCTCGTCAAGTGTAATAGTTTGTTTAAAGGGTGGAGGGGGGGGGGGGGATCATCTCTTCAAAAGAAAGATTTTATTATTTTTTTTTTGTGGTGGGGAGAGTTAACAATGTTTTGGAAAACTTAACTAATAATTAACTATTAATAATAAGGCAACTGTAAATTTGCATTTCTGCAACTCTTTTTAATACTATAATTTATTTACTATATATTTTTAAAAAATGTTACGGATATAGTTTTAGCGAAATCACTAATTTGCATTTTAGCAATCCCTTTTGTTGCATGGTTTTTACTTTTTTTTTTTTTTTTTTTTTTTAAAGCCGATGTAAAATATTTATTTTAATTACAGTTTTTATTAATATAACTTCTTCCCGTCAAGATAATATAGAGTAAATAATTATTTTTCTTCAATAAGTTTTCCTAAATAGTGAACCTTAATGTATTTTTAATGCAAGCCTCATGAGGTCATCTTTAATTTAATTTAATTTTTTTTTTGTGTTTTTCGCGAAAGTATATTATACAAGCTAAAGCTGAAAATAAACATTTGCCAGAAGGCGATTAAACATATAACGATTAAAAATTTTGCCGGTCCAATAAAATAAAACCTTAAAAAAATATATATACAGTCGAACCTCGTTAACATGAACCTCAAGGGGAATCAAAATATTGTTAATGTTAACAGTAATTCATGTTATCAGTATCAAATCTTTTTACTCGTTTTTATAGGGGACTATGAAAACAATTCATGTTAAAAGTAATTCACGTTAAGCGTGTTCATGTTAACGAGGTTTGACTGTATATATATATTATATTTAAATGAAAACAATTAAGTAAATTTTTATATTGATTTTTTTAACTTTGAAATATGTGTGTTTGGCCTATCAATAGAATTAATTATGCACACTGACAAGTAGGTGGCTACTAAATCAAAAGTAACTATCAGCAATAAACTGGGGACTTAAAAAATATAAAATAAAAATCATATTCTGGCTACTGGCCAAAATTTCTTGTTTCCTGCTTAAATTTAAGCACATGCATACGGTTTGTATTTTAAGCATAACTAATTTTCAAAGCACCAATTTTTCTTTTAATTTATTGTTAAAATGTTTAAAAGGCTTAACATTTTACTTTTAACTGTATATTTTCATATGAAACATTTCTTTTAAATTTTACATTTCATATATTTCTATTTGCATTCCCTGTGTATTTTTATTTAGCATTTCTTATGTACATTATTTTTTGTGAGTGTTTTGAGAAACTAAACACTTGCATATATATTAACATTCAGGGGTCAATGCAGGCAAAATTTGGGACCTCCTTTAGGATCCCTTCACAAAAACCCATCTAATGAAACAGGGCCCTTCTCAAAATTCTTAATTAAACAGGCCCCTTAACAAAATTCTATTCCATAACAACATACTCTATTAATTTTTATTTTGTTAGGTTTTTAAATGTGTAATTTGTGAACAAAAGTCAAAATATATAATTTTTTAAATGCCAATAGTGATTTTCATGTCTTAACTCAAGGGGTTAGAGGGGGTATTGCAATATTCAGGGGTCGATGCAGGTGTTTTTTTCCTTGGAGCCCATTTTGTGTAAAATAAGTTATTTTTGTGAAATTTATTATATTTATGCAAAAAATAACATTTTGTTACGAAAGATTAAATCCAGCTACTCAAATTCAAACCGAGAATTTAATAACTTCTTTGTCCTTCTGCTAAAGTTTTCGTTTCTGGTGAACTTGTTTTATTGCAAATGACTCATCTAACAAAATAAAAAATAATGGAGAGTATGTTTTATAGACTGGAATTTTGTGAAGGGGTCTGTTTTATTAAGAGCAATTTCTTGCAGGGGCCTGTTTTATTAAATGGAATTTTGTGAAGGGTCCCTAAATAGGCCTCAATTTTTTTCTGGATCAACCCTGATAACAATTTGCATAAACAATAATGTTTATGCAAAATATACCAAAAACATTAATTAGTTGAAATGGTAAGGTAGGAACTTGATTTTGTTGCCTTATGTGTAATTTTTCTTTCTTTAATCATCATACACTACACAGGGGTCGATCTATGCAGCATTTGGATCCTATTTTAGGGCCACTTTACAAAAATCCATTTAATAAAACAGGTCCATCACAATTCCTTTTAATAAAACAGGCTCCTTCATGAAATTCTCTTTAATAAAACTAGGTCCCTTCACAAAATTTCTTTGAAGGGGCCACTTCACTCAAGCAAAAATACTGGCTCACTAACAAGGCTTCCATTCCCTCTAAATTTCCTCCTTTTCCATCTTTAATGTAACAAAAAAAAAACTTATTAATAACTAATAAATAACACTTATTAATATTGAACCCTTCACAAAATTTCTCTGAAGGGGCCACTTCACTCAAGCGAAAATACTGGCTCACTAACAAGGCTTGCATTCCCTCTAAATTTCCTCCTTTTCCATCTTTAATGTAATTTAAAAAAAAAAAAAAAACTTTTTTACGGTGTGTGATTTTTATTCCAGAAATCTACATTTCTCTAATGTTTTAAAATTCTCACATAAATTCCAGTCCCCTTTCCCCTCCCAAAAATTTCACTCCTTCCTTTGCTGCTCCATCATGTAAAGTAACCTTTCACAGTTCTTTCAAAAACTGAAACGTCCCCCCCCCCCCTTTCCCAAGCTTTAATTGTATACTAACTATTCTCCCCTATGTGATTGTATAAAAATAATTTAATAATTTTTCAAAGAAAAGCAAATTTTTTTTAACAAATATTTTATTTCTAAATTTTAACCTTGCGGCATAATTTAAAAATCTTTATCACTTTAATAATTTGAATATTTCCTAACTTTTCAGTAACAAAAGATAAAACATCTAAATCCTCTTCCACTGAAATGTCTGCTCACCCACCCACCACTCCTCACAAGTTTCAAAGCTTTAAAAGTATTCCCCCCCCCTATTCTTTACTTTGCCATAATAATGACCAATCAACGCATACCGTACTGCAAATTCAAATGTGGATTAAAGTTTTAATTTAATTAAAAGATTATCTTTAAATATAAATATTTTAGTCTAATGAACAATAATTAGTGTTTTAAAAGTATATCTTTTTCAAATATGTAATACAAAATACATACCAAAAATAAGCTTTATAATTTGTAATAATTTCCCCTAAAATTTTCCTAAATATTTGTGGAAAGAAAAAAATTCCAAAAATTCCTCCCTAAAATTTTACGAAATCTTACTTGCCTTGCGCCAATGCTAATTTATGGAAACTTTCTTTTTAAATATTTTGTTTGCATTTCTCTATTTTTAAATGATTTTTTTTTCTCTTCTTGGATAACTAAGGTTGATTTTCTAAAAATGCTTTTTTCACTTTTCGATTTTGGTCACAGGTTTTTCATGAAGATTTTGGAACCGGTTTCAAAAATGAAAATCCTCATGGGGAAAAAAAAAAAAAAAAAAAATCGGTGTGAAAAATTAAGTAAAAATGGTGGGCACTGTGTTTTAGACTCTAATATAAATTAATATCAATCCTGAAGATGATCATGAATGTCAACTGAAAAGTTTTTAATGTTTGTTATGTGTAAGTTCTAATTACACATAAATGTTTACACCATAGAGGAATGTGTGAGATTTTTCACAATTTTTTTTGCAATAATATTTAGATGGTATAATAGTCCAGTAAAAGTTGAGATATTTTAAAAGAACTTTCCAATAAGATTAACATTAGTGAGCATGTGTTAGTGAAATAGTCCTATTCATTAAATTCTCTTAAAAAATATTTTGCAAACAAAACAAGTTCAACAGAAAGGAAAACTTTAGTCCTACTTACCAAAGTTACTATTAATAATAAATGCTTTCTTCGAATTTGAGTAACTGTTTTTCACAAAAATAACTTTTCACAAAATGGCACAAAGAAAAGAAAAAAAAACTGCATTGATTCCTCATTGACTATTAATAATTGACTGTCATTAAAATATATACATAATTAAAATAATACACAGTTGAAATTATCCTTCTATTTTTGAAGTCTGCTTTAATTAATTATAGATCCCAAGCCTAAGAACCCTATAAAATTGTATCTTATTTATTATGAATACATATAAACACAAACAAGAATATTTCAGCAATTTTTAATGCAAAAGTCTAGTTTTGAATAATTTCATTTAAAAATTTTAATTAATTTTACATCAAAATTAATCAACGAAGCAACATTAAAAAATATTAATCATTTGCACATTAATTGGAGCCACATTTCTATTGTTGTATTGTAACAGCCATAATCAAGCTGTAAAGCCAAGGGAGGACTTTAAATGTTTTTGGTGGGTCGAATTCATGTCCTTCTTTTTTCTTCTTTTTTTGATAAAGAATAAATTTGGATAGAAGTACAGGACAATTATTCCTTCCAATCGAGGGATTTATTTAATGTAATAAGAATTATTAAAAATTTATAATTTGAAAATAATTAAATTTCCGAAAAGTCATTGTTCTGGCTGCTTGATATTTAAGATACTTTTATCAAGATTATTAATAAAATACTATAACTTAAAGGCATCTTTATTAATGCACAACATTTTTTTTAATGTATTTCCAGATTTTGACACATTTAATGTTTTAAGCGAAAAATTTTAAAATCTTAAGTAATGGATATAATGTAAACTGTGTGCCTTTTCTTTTGTAAAACGTGGAACTGTAATTAATGCCGAAATGCAGTAGATCATTCAGGGCTCCCAAATGGTCCCCTTAAAGTCCCCGTTATAGAAAAAAGTCCCCTTAGTCTTCTTTTTATGACTGAAAAAAAATTGCTAACGTGGAAAAATTGCCGCAAAATGTAAAAAACTTAAAAAATTATAGAGGACAGAATTTATTATAATGGGCTAAAACATTGTAACCGAAATTCTTTCACTAATGTCAAAAAATTGCCGTGGAATGCAGAAAAACATTAAAAGACACATTGGAAATCTTAAAAATCACTAAAAATTTTAAAATCTACAAGACAAAATTTACTGTCATAAAATCACCGCAAAATACAAAAAAACTCAAAATAAAAAATTAGCCAAAAATCAAAATTCGCTGCACGAATTCCGAATAAATTTTATTGAACGGAGGACAAAATTTATTAAATTGGGCTAAAAAATTTAAATAGGATTCTTTATCAGAATGTCAAAAAATTACCGCCAAACGTGAAAAAATCATTTAAAAAAATAAAAATAAGTTGCACGAAATTTAAAAATTGCTGCACAAATTTCGAATAAACTTTATTAAAAAAGAGTATATTGGGCTGAAAAAAATTAAAACAAATTCCTTTTACTACTCTGCAAAATGTATAAAAATTGCAGAAGAAAAAATGTACTATAAAAAAAATGTAACCAGAAATCTTTCAGAAATGTAAAAAAAAAAACTGCAGAACGTGGAGCAGGAAAATAATAGGCTAAAAATTCAAATCAAAAAACCCAATTGCAGAAGAACAAAATATAAAAGTTTGGAGCCGAATTCTTTTTACGAATGTCAAAAAATTACCACAAGTCACACACACACACACAAAAAAAAAAAAAAAAAAAACTGAAATTTGTATTAAATCACTATACATGTTCAAATAAACTTTATTAAAAAAAGGAAAAATATCAGTTCTGGGCTATGAAACTGAATTCCTTTTATTAATATGAGAAAACTGCCATAAATCATGAAAAAAGAATAAAAATCGCATAAAAAATTAAAAAAAGAAGTAATAAAAAATTCAGAAACTTCAGGCATACAGGTACCTATCTGCCAAATCTTGTAGCTCTATGTGCAAGTCTCTTCAGCTCACAGATAAGCTTCTATATTATTATAGATGTAGTTTTGGTTTTGATGGAGAAGTATATCTGAGCTATTAAAGGAAATCTTAAATAAAATTTCATCTTTTTAGGATTTCGTTCATCTCACGAAACTATTCGTTCCGTTTCTCTGTCTGTCTGTCAGTAAAATAAAGGCTGCTGCCGCCATCTATTGACAATTTTAGAAGCATCTGTAATTGACAGGGGGAAAAAATTTTTACATCGCTTTTCTCAAGTCTTCAAAGGGATTCGAACGCGCAACCTTTGGCTTGGGAGACCAATCTGCTGCCTGCTTCGCCAGCGGGACCTTGTGTGAATTTGATTTTAAATGTATCTACGGGATGTTGATGTGTGTTTATATTTTTAAAGGGTAGACTATTTTTATCGGTGCTGTTATAATTTCTGCATGTTTTAATTAATAAGGCTAGATTATTGTTACGATTTTTCAATGGTTAATAAATAATTAGAATATGGCTTGATTAATACAATTTATTAGAGAAATTTCCTTTGTTCAATGAATGATTAGAATATGGTCTAGTTAATTTGTTGGTTAGAAATAATAAATTTTGAAGTGCATATTGGAGGAGAGTTAATCAGTTTTAGATTATGGTTAAGATTTTAACACATTACTGTTTATAGAGGGGAAAGGGATCCGTTATGCATATTTTAAATTTAATTGTTATATGAATATATTTCTTCAATAAAAAAGAGCTCCTGATTATTATTTTTTTTTTTTTTTGAACGTTTTTGTAACAACAAAAATAATCTGGCTGTGAATGGGGAGACAGTTTCGTCAAATATTTCAGTTTCCATTTCATTACAAATCACTTAATTTGGAGACGAAATGATTGTCAAAAATGATGAAATATAGCTCAAGAATGGCTGAATCGTCAAAAGGGAGAGTTTTATTTTTGACAGTGAGGAAACAGTTTCGTCAGATATTTGAGGTTTCGCGTTTCGTCAAAAACCATGTGACTCTGATGAAATGATTGTCAAAAATAATGAAATAAGGCTTGGATTGCCAAGTTGTCAAAATTGTGTGTTTTATTTCTGAGAGTGCATGGTAGTCAAAATAAAATTTGTTTCTCCCTTTATATATATATAGATAGATATTTCGGATTTTTCAGGCTGCAGCACCTGAAATTGTAAAATTAATAATGAGAAAAACTCTTTTTTTTGGAAACCACAGGGAACTGAATTAATGCTAAAATAGTAAAAATTTCCTCTTTTTCTTTTTTTCATGTTTTTCCTCTTGTCCTAGAACCCACTGGATCTGAAAGAATGCTGAATCAGTCAAATTTTTGCTTTCCTTTTTTACACTCCTTTATTTAACTTGATTTATGTATGTAAATCTTTGACCCAACTTGTATGTAAAGTTTATTGATTTTTTATGTTGTGGGCTGATTTGCAGGTCTATCCCCAAAACATGGAATGCAAGCATTCTACATAAAATTAACAAATTTAAATGAGAGTAAATGAGGTAAATAACTAAATTGACAAAACACTGACCAAAAAATTTAACAGTCAACAATGTTTATAAAAACTCTATAGTCTATAAACTTAATTGGACTTTAAAGCTATACATTATTTATCACTACTATATACTTTACTAGTAATTATATATATATTATATTATATATATATATAAACTGTGCTTTTAAAAAATCTTATGTTTAAATAATATAGGATGTTAAGATATATTATTTGTTTACAATTTCAGTAATTATATTAACATATGCCTTTTAGATCTATATTAACACATGCCTTTTAGATCTGCCTGTTATGCAAGATCTTAGTGTTTTTATGTTCAAAGTAAATTTTGGAGATCTATTAGATTTCAACTGTTGTTTCTATTTAACATCTTGTAATTTAACTTTTCTATTGCAATTTGCATGAATATCAATATTTTACATCAGGGTGTCTAGCCACCTGGATAAACCTGAAAAGTCAGGAAAATTACCTTTCCTGAGAAAAAGTCAAGAAAATTTGAAAATACTGAGATAGTTTTAGAGAGAAATTTAAAACTTCCGAGAGAACGTCATAATTTTTTTTTCTGTTTATAAAACGAAGGATTTGAAATTGCAGCACCAGAAATGTTTAACTTTGCTTTTCATAAGTACTGTAAAGAGTATTTCAATCTCTGTGCAATTCATTTTGAATTTCAATTCCTGCTTCACTGAATCATTGTACAGAATGCTGTAGATTGATCAGTCTGTTTACTTATATCTTTGTTTGGGAATCTAACATTTGTTAGATTAATTTATTGAGTACTAGCTGACTCGCCCGACATTGCTCGGTATCTTGTAATAAACATAAATCTCTTACCAGGTGTGCTTGGTGGAAAAATTCTTAATTCCATCTTCCACAGCTAGGTGGTGCATTCTGTTCTTAGTAATCCTCTTTTCAAACGAACCTCCAGCATGGGTGACCACTGCCTACGGCACAGTGTAAACATAAGGGATGAAGATTAATAAATTTTTAGACCTTTAAAAGACCACAACACACGAAAATAAAATTGGAAAGCTGTAGCACAAATTGTAGAAAATTTGGATTTTATTCGTAAATGGTGGTGATTAACTTAACTGTAGGGGAACAAAACTGCTGGAATGGAATGCAAATATTGTGATGGAGTTATGTAACAATTCTTAGGAAAATCCAAGAATTATTACTTGGGAAAAAAAAAAAAGATTCGAAAAAGGTGGTAGCTGGGAGCTAACACCTAATGTAGTACATATAGTAGCTGGAGTACAAAAAAAAAAACAAAAACCTCCTATTAAATTGGGCTCAAAAACAGGAGCATGCTGCACACACTTTCAGAGGGTAATTTATGTTCTAAATATGCTATTTGACAAATGACTAATTGAGACTACTGGAGTGCTTGGTGAAAAATTTGGGCCCACGGCTAAGCCTGGAATAATCTAAGAATTTGCTGAAATTACTATTCAAAAATATTGGTAACCGCTACACATAAACTAACTGTAAGAGGTTACAATTAAGACATTAAAGTAATTTGGAATCAATTTTGAACAGATATGACACTTAGAAGCCAAGGATTAAATTTCCATAAAAATAAAATCTGTATCTTTGATAAAATAAAATGTTATCAGCCTGTTTTCGAATTTCTTAAATAGAAAAACAATTTTGCGTATATCTACTAATTCAAAAGAAAACTTAATAATTTTTTTAATTAAAAAAAAGTGACTGGTTGATTTTTTTTTTTAGATTTTTAGAATTTTTTATTCAGCATATGATTTTGCATATATATACCAATTTCCAAAACCGTACCTTATGTAGTTTTAAAAATTTGTATAATACATTAAAATAGCTGAGTGCATTTTAAATCTGGCAGCTATGTGGCAAAATTCTCTTTCGTTGTCTGGGATTATCAAAACACGTGCAACTCCAGTGCAAGTGTGCTAATGGGCAAAAAATTAATAATAATAATTTTCCATTTTCATTAATGAATTTTTAATTACTCTCTTAGCAAATCGATGAATTATGAATCGATTTTTCCAAAAATTCGGATTCAGGATTTTTTTTGTGTCTATACACCTAATATCAAATCTATAAATGTAATAGTTTTATTTATTTGAATATTCATAAAAAAACCTTTTATATTAAAACTAGGGGGCCTACCTCGTGCGAGCTACGCTCGCCAACCCCCGCTCAGACTTCGAGGCCTCTAAGAACATGACAGCGTGCCTTGTTTTAAAAATATTGGTAAATCTGTAATTGGGTTGCCATGCTTTTAACGTTTTAATGGGGCATTTTTTGATTATCATGGGCCTCATACACAGATGTTGCGACAACTGACGACTGTTTTCGGGATTGATAAGTAAAATCAATTACATCTTGAAAACCAGCTTGAATAAAATGGTTAGGTTTAAATTGTGGCTACCTCTCGGATTTTTATAACAATGATCTGTATTCTATTCTTCCTTTGCGTTTAAGGATGAAAAAAATTCCATCTGCTTGTGAATAACATTAAGAACGACGGTATTGAAAAGTACTATGTTATAGACATTTTCAGTAACAGGTTTTAATTTTCTCTCTATTTTTAGTGCACCATCATGCATATTTTCATGTTATTTTAAATATGTAAATTATTTATTTTAATTAATATGTATATACGAATTTTCTAAAAATTATTTATCATACAAAAATAATTAAATATTTTGTGCATGCATGCCTGCATTTATTCGGCATCAATTGATGAAATATTTAAACCAATTTGCTATCCGCGATAATTTTACACAATGTTATGTCACTTGAATATTGTCCATAAGAAAATAGGGTACTTTTCCAGTATAGGATCCTTTGCTTTTAGGTTTGGCGTAATTCGAGCTTCAAAAAGGGTTAGATTCGTTAATATACACAGATTTGTTGCCAAAAGTTATGTAAACAAACCCAACGAACTTTTGGTGCTTTTCTATTATAGGGGTCTTGACACTTTTTTAAAAAGCTTGGCGCAATTCGGGCATCAGAAAGTGAGATTTGGTGCCAAATGACATAAACAGCCATGGAAACAAATTCGACGATTTTTTTGTTTATATGCGTATTTTAATTATACGTATATTATTATTGTTTTTTGTATACAAATTACTTCCGATTATATATAAAATAGGATAAATGTCATTTTACGCTAAACAATTTGTATAAATATTGAAAAAATGCTTCTGTATACGAAATGACAAAGTGAATAGGTTGACATAAAGTATGTTGCCAAATTTCCTTTTCCGCCAAGGCTATTTTCTTGGTTTCGTCAAGGCCCCATATACTGGAAAAGCACCGAACTTTTAGGCTTGTTTATACATGTATTTATATGTGTATATACAATTTATTTATAATTGTCTTTAAATTTACCTCTTTTTAATTTCAATTTGAAAATGACGAATAAAAAGAAATCAATAATCCCTATCCGGATCCTTTTCAATTTTTTTCCCTTTTTTGTCACAAAAAAACTGAGTAATTAGTTGCCATCATTACAGAAATGTCATTAAAATTAGAAAAAAATTAATATCTCGAAAACTAATTCCAATTTCAAAATTCTATTACCAGTTTTGACATCAGCGGATTTTTATGGACAATTGGTATTAATTTCACCATCAAGCGTTTAATATTTTATTAAAAATAGCCCTGAAACATAATCAGTCGTTTAATCAGTCGTTTCATAAAATCGTTTCATAAATTCGTTTCATAAAATCGTTTCATAAAATTGTTTCACAAATTCGTTTCATTAGGATTTTATATATATAGGGTAGATATAAAAATTATGGTGTCAATGATTTTAATCAAATGATTTAAATCAACTGATTTTTTAAAATCATAAATTATCTAAATCTTTACAATGACGTAAAAAATAAAATAAAATCTAAGATGAACATAATTTGAAAGTTTCTATGGATATTTTACCTTATGAATAAACAGAAACAATTTCTCTATGATCTTAACAACTGAGTTTAATATCATAAAATTCTGAGGTGGTCAGGTTTTCAGCTGTGTTGATTTGACATGGAATGATCCTATAGTAGAAACAATTAGTTACATCTGAATGTTGAGTATATTTGCAAGGGTTGGCAAAATTTTAAGTTTAAAGGAAAAACAAACTTGTTTTTTTGGTTTAAACTAAGTTTTTTTTTTTAAATATCGTTTCCTATTACATATAGATGCTTAATTGTTCATAAAAATAAACATTGCTAGATATTATATAAGTAATATAACTTCATTAGAAAATAATTCCAATTAAATAATTACAGTCAGTTATGTTAAATTGAAATCATTTGTAATTTAAACATTATTAGTAACAGCTATGTCTTATAAACTGTTCTGCACAATGAAACATAGATACCTTCTTGAAAATCTTATCAAGAATGTTTTGATTAATAATAAATATTTTATGTAGTTTCATGCATGTAAAGTATATTTCCTTGGCTATTCAAAACATTTACTTAAAAATATTTGTTATCTGTTTTTCTGTCAGAACACTAGATGAGCAAGGCTTTTCATAAGGAATTCTTTAAATGATTTGACATTAGCAGTTGAGTTTTAACCTTCTTTTGAGAAGTGTGCTGCGGGTTGTCATATGACTCTTCTCTTGAAGCAGGTAAATTACAAAAATGAGAAAATATTCTATTAGATTTATTTAAAAAAAAAATTTTTTTTGAGAAAAAAAGCAGTTGGTTAAAGCCAATTTGTTTAAACCATACCAACCCTGATATTTGTATTAAAAGATGCAACTATAATACTGGTAAAATATACATTGACCATCATATCTGTAATCCACATTAGCTTCTGAAAATATTAAATGTAGTTATAGTTATCGTTGTTCAGTTGGCATTATGCAAATTATATATTGAATTAAAAAGAAAGTCCTGGCCTGTATTTGGAGGAAAATATATCTTCCTTGGTGTTAAGAATTCATCTAATTTTACTCGAAAGTACAAAGGAAAAATGCATGGAACTCGATTATGATAGATTCCCTGATTTTGGAAAATTAGTCAGATATTACTAAGTTGTTCATTTATGCTATTTTTGTTATCGAAAATAAAGCTTAATATATTTGGCAATACTTCGCCACGTACCACCAAGTTTGGCAAGTTTGATATGAGTGAATATGAATATGTAATTTTAATTGTATGGAGTCAGAACAATGGTTACAATGATGAAAGAAATTTTGTGGGAAGCCATATTCAATAAAACATAAATTAAGCCATTTTATAAGAGGAATCTCTTATTTTTAATCTGTTGTATAGGTTTCAGATTCCCAAAATTTGGAAGGAGTCACTGGCTCCTAAACCCAAAAAATCCAGTGGCCACAGTTGTAAAACAAACGCATAAAAACAATAGTGTTTATATGGGGTAAAAAACTAAAAAAAAAAAAAAAAACAGGAAAAGTGTAAAGTAATTTATTTAATATAAACACATGTACAACAAAATTTGAACATTAATTAAATCTTAAATCATATACAGTCAGAAGATAAAGTTGGACAAGATAAGATAAAAAAAATATATATATATATGTATAAGCTAAGCAATCATGATAGCGGGGAATATCAGAAAAACAATATTTCTTATTTTGATTTTGCCAGACAAAAGTACATATGAAAGACAATTTGAATTTGTGAGATTATTTTGCACTATAAAAATCAAAATACACTTCAAACATTTGTTTATATATATATATATATATATATGTATATATATATATATATATATATATCACAGTCTATGTAAAATTATCAGAATCCAACTGTTACGAATAACATTGCTATTCGAATATATTTAATAGTTCAAACAGAAAAAATTCCAGATTAACTTTCCATTTTTATTAAATTGAAATATATTTTATTGTGCTGAATATTAGTGCTTGCATATTTTTTTGCTCCATGTATTCCATGAACTTTTCAATTCCGATTGTCTACGAAAATCTCCCGCCGGTGAAAATGACGTACGCACAAAATTTAGTGACGTATGTACTTTAATTGTGCTTTTTTATCTATTTTTTTAATATAACTTCCAAATGGTTTGACACTTATTCTTGGTAATAAATAGACGACGTTGTCACCTTTATAGGTACCTGCTGTAAAAATTTGAACGAAATCCGTTAAATATTTTTTGAGTTATGCTTGACGAAAGGTTTTAATATCCATCGTAGCTATATATGTGGCAAAGTAATACTGCGCTGTGTATGAATCTTCGTTGCACTCAGACAACTACATCAAAATTATAGTATAATTTTATCTACAGGAAAAGTAGTTCATAAACATTTTATCTAAAATAGGAACTCATTAGTCATTAGTCAAATGTACTTTTTAGATTTATTTTTTAATTTAGAAAATTTATTTTAGCACAAATTTTGAAATTGCAATTTATCCTTTCATTCTTAGATATATCAAATTGATTTTCTGTAAGTCGTGATGTTTCGTTATTTTCATTAAAATATAATGAATGGACATGTTAAAAAATAACCAGATTGATTTGAGAACAACAGCCAGCCATAAACCACCTGATTCATTCCAAATTTAATTTTCTAGATTTATAATATAGTACTCTAAATCATGAAGATATACAGGGTGTTTCTACGATCATGGGACAAACTTGGAGGTTGGTTTATCTCAGTAAATTTTCATACATTTAATTTTTTTTAATTTCGAAAAATCATCATTTTTTTGGCTTGTATAAATGTTTTCAATTTTGAATTTCTCAAGTTCTATCAGGCGTAGAGAGTTGTTTGACCCCTCATTTTAAAGATAATTCCATAAGGTTAAAAAAAATTAATTTAATTTAACTAAAAAAAATTAAATTGGTGTTTTTTAAAAATTTTGAAAAAAATTGTTTTTTTTTTTTTTTTTTTTTTTTTTTTGTAATATTATAATCTATTATAATAAAAAAAAATGTTTAAAATGAATAAAACAATACTATAAGCACAATCATGAAGTTGGCGAGGTGCAAACTTATACCAGCCCCAACTGGTGTTTAACATTAGTTTTTTTTTTAACATAGCTGCTGATCCCATTGGGATCCCACTCTAAAACCTCCAGAATTTAAAGTTTATAATATTATTAAATAACAACAATTTAATAATATTATGATATTATTAAATAACATTTTTTTTTTCAAAATAAAAAAAAACACTATTCTAAAATTTTTATTAAATTAACTTTTTTTAAAAATCCAGCATAATCAACTTGCATATCAAATTAAACCTTATGAAATTCTCTTTAAAATGAGCGGTCAAACAACTATCTACACCTGATAGAACTTGAGAAATTCAAAACTGAAAACATTTATACAAGCCAAAAAAATGATGATTTTTCGAAATTAAAAAAATTAATTGTATGAAAATTTACCGAGATAAAAAAAATAATAAAAGTATATTCTCATTTATATCATCATTCCTGTAAGTTTCATCAAAATCTAAAATGGTCAATTTGAGTCACTGGTTTATTTGACACGGAATGACCCTTATGTTTTCTGTTAAGATTTAACACCCTATTTGATTATTTGCACCTGTTTTTTGAAAAATCAACGTCTATTCATCACTATTTTTTATTAAATTTAAGTTATTAAACTAGAAGAGAGATGGAAATAAATAAATAAGTAAAATAAATAAAAGTGTAAATTGAGGCTGCTGTTGCAGTGTGTTTTGTTGTGTATTTAATAATAGTAAAAAAAAAAAAAAAAAAAAAAAAAAAAAAAAATCGAAGCTAATATATATTTATTGATTAAGCATTTTTTATTTATGAGTCGAATTGAAAAAAATATTAGATTCACAGGTGTAAAATCTCTTGTTTTGAGCTGAGATTTTATAGATTTCAAACCTTATTCTTGATGTTTTTTGAAATTTTTTTTCTTTTTAATTCTGGATTTGTATATATATATATATATATATATATATATATATATATATATATATATATATATAGTTCTTGGTTTCAAATTCAATGAACATAAAAAACGATCGAACCCTTCCCGCCAATTTATTGTAACCGACAAAATGTAAAGGAGACCGTGCGTACAGTGAAACTGTTTTCTTTTAAATAACTTTAACATAAGGGAATGTTCTGGCGGTAATTTTACTTTTATCCTAATTGTAGACTGTAGAGTGTTATTATAGGATAGGGGTGTCCCAAACAGGCAGAACGCACTTTTAATTTTTCACCTGTTGAAGAAAAGTGGGTAATGTAAATTGTAATAAAAACAATTGAACAGTCCCGTCGTTAATTTTCAAAAGGTTTTTTTTAATCTAATGTCCTAGACAAAAATTGCTCAATTTTTTTTTTCTTTTGCTGCAACTATCTTTAAATTTAATGATATATGCTTAACACGTTCACTACCGGGTTAAAGTTACCGCAATTTTATTTTCGGAAATTTCGAATTCATACCAGAAAATACTAATAGCAATATTTACTTTATTTAATGACAGACATTTCGAAACTTCCGGTACAAATTCGTAATTTTGGATTAAAAATGAAATATCAAATGAGTGACCAAGCGGCGCTACGTATGCAACGAACGTGTTAACTAAAAATTGACCATTATGAATGGGACTATATAATAAATTGAAATGTAAATCCTTGAGATATTGCAAGAAAAAGAAAATGCTTATGCAATTGACATTAAATATAAAGATTTCCAAAAAAAAAAAAAAAATTTTAAAAAATGCTTGCAGCAAGAATTCCAGAATATTTTACAGAAGCATTATTAGAAGAGCTCATATAATTATAACTCTATATAATTTAAAACTGCATTTTGTCTCGTTTATATGATCTCTGTCAGTGTAATGCTATATTTGGATGTGCTTTTGATTCAGTTCTTTCAGAAATGTTAATGTGTTTTTGATTTTAAACTCGGCCTCATCAACTTGTGAATGGTTTCCTATTCTTACTGATGAAATAGCATTTTAACACTTTCTATTTTGAAGATTTTGATTGATACTAATGTAATGTAAAAGCCAGTTTTTTTTTTCTTTTAGTATAATTCAGTTAATCATAAAAATATGCAGTTTTTTGTATGGATCTTGTTTGATCTAAATATTTATTTAACATGCCAATTTTGTCTTGGTGGGGGGTGGGGTTACACTTAAAAAGTGTAACATTTTGGAAAATAATGAAACTATTCCATTAATAAAAACTTGTTTCGTGCCTTATCAACTTTTCGACACATTTACGGACTCATTTTTAAAGGCAGAATGGTACACTTGGAAGCCTGACTAATAAAATCATTTGGAATCGAATGGTGTTTTTCATTTTTTGATAAATGAATTACTTATCGAGTTATAAGCGATTGATGTCGCACAACGACAGGCTTTACTCCTTTACCGCGCCGGGTAATTCGATTTAAAACGCCCACTTTGATAGTCAGAAATGTGTCAGAAAGTAGTTCTTTTGGATTTGAGACCAGTCTTAAAATATTTGCATTTTTTATTGCCTACTTATCTCCAAAAGCGCAATGCACCTTTTCTTGGACACCCTGTGTGCACGATACGCTTACGAAAGATGATTAAAAAAAGTTACATTCGACTGTATTAAAAGATAAATGCTAACAAACTTTATGAGATTAGCTGTTCTGCTATTTAACGCAGATGTATTGATCACCCCCTCTCCCCAATTCATTTTTTGAGTACTACTTTATTTGCAGGTGACGAGAAGCATTTTCCGAAGCGATTTCTGTCTCTGAAACGTGCCGCTCATACGTGCATAAAATGTGCAACATGCCTTTTTTTCTTGTTTTTTCTGTCCGCCTTTTGTTCCCTGTGTCGGCTCAACGCAAAGGCATTCCCAAGAATGTCTACCCGGAGGCGACTGAAATAACGAACCTTTCGGTCAGTGGCCCCATCGCTGTGTGTGCTTCGTTCGCTTGGCGGAGGCCCTTACGGCATTCCTATTATTAATATCGTGAAAATATTTGGAGGCAAAAAAGGTTGGATGGATGATTTCAGGTAAACACTGTGCCATCATTCGAATTGTGTTAGTGAAGTTGGGGAAACAGTAATTGGGCAAATGAAAGGTTGGCGTCACTGGTAAATATCTTAGGCTTCAAATTTTTAGTGGCAGTTTCTAAAATTCATTTTTAGCATAACTCTAATATTATATGCTACTTAAAAAAAATTCTTTTGTCTTTATTTAAAATTATTGAAGTTCTTAATCTCCATGGTTATAATAATTAAAGCAACTGTAAAGCTTTTGTAAATCATTTTTAATTATTACTATATATTTAGAAATTAATAGAAAATCGCACTTAATCATGTAAAACAAAATTTTATTCAATGTTGATAATTACAATTGAATTTGGTGTATTTAAAACACCATATCTACATATGATTCTTGTTAAAATGAAGTCAAAAGATGCACTAATTTTTTATTTGTCTCTTAACTGTTAAAATGATAGTTAATAAATGTTAAAAAAAAATAATTATAAAAAAAGCTAGGTGTCAAATTTGACGGCCAAGAATAATTTTGTAGTTATCAAATGCAATAATTTAGTTGCATTTGACGATTAACGACCACTCATTTCGAACGCAACAATTAAATTATGGTAGGGATTGAAGAGTTATTTTCAAATAAATTTAACAATTAGGATTACCAATAACTAATTAATTTTGTATAAGAATAGTTTCAATATAATATTTGCTGTCATTATCACGAGATCGATATTTTAGATTTAAGACACTGAATTTTGGTGAATGATTATCAAATTAATGTGACATCTAAGGGTTGAGGAGGGCAGTTTTTCCTCGTATAAAAAAGTTTTTCTGTTAAAAAAAAAGGTATTTGTGCATCAGTGCATGTAACCGTATTTATCGTTACAATTCATAAGAATTCAATATCCTGAAACTACTTAAAATCTTTCTTGCAGCAATTCTGATATGAAAGAAATAAAATTGAGGGTTTCGAATTGAAAGGGCGATCTTCTGAGTTATGGAGCCATCATTTTAAAAATCAAATATCATTTAATTTACTTTAAAAAATCTTGCATTTAAAAAAAATGGTATTGTTCTGTATATCTTTATTGTTGTATGAAAATGTAGCCTCTAGTCCGCTCTTAAAAGTTTAATAAAATACTGTCCTTTTGCAGGTTATTCATGTTTTTGCTTTAAAGTTTGAACATTTTTTTAAAACATACTATTGCAACGGTTGCCATTAATTCGACATTTTTGAAGATCAAACCGCGATCCTTAAGTTTGGGAATCGCTGGTATAATAAATATAATCTGTTACCATTCTGAAGGAATTTATCTACATGTGGCTTTTTAATAATCCAGCCACTTGGTAAAAAAAAAAAAAAAAAAAAATCTTTCATGAGGTCATTAAGAATATGTGTGTCTGTATCTGAGCTTTGGTTATTGAAAATATTTTAAAGGGTGACGACAACCAATTACTAAGTTTTCAGCCTGTGTAAAATGTCAGCCTTATTCATTCGTATATGCAACCCAGCAGAATGTATCGATAGCAGTTTTGTGATCCTGTAATCGGATGAATACCTGAGGTTTCGTTTCCATACCACGTGAACCACTTGCCCAGTGAAAAGCAATCATCGGAATGACGGGCAAGAAGCCGAAAGCGGTCTTTTCAAAGCCTCTTGAGTAATGGCTCTTCTGATTAGTCCAGCATTCCTGAGGCAGACCTCGTCTCCCGTGGTCGTGGGAATCTTCCAAACTTGAACTCGTCCACCCGTCGGGGATACGCATTCTCTGTACACCCCCATCTCTCGCGCTGCTATACTCGTTTTCCGCCAGGAGGCGAAAAATTCATTCAGCTCTTGTTACTCAAACTGAGGCTTCGATGGGCGAGGCATTTCAATGTTCGCGACTTCCGATAGGGGGCGTCTGATAGTATTGGGAAATTACAATTATTGTGCTTAGTGGGGGGGGGGGGGGAAACATACCGGAACCAGTGTTGGGATTTTATTTTTATTAATCTTTAGCTAGATGATGTGGATGTCTCCGTAAAAACTAAGTAAATACTATTAGCGTCAGTATATACATTTACCAATTGATATTAACATATCGTTAGTATTTGATAAATCTATATTTTATTTCTGTATTATAATCTTTAGGCGTTATCAGCTGATACACGATATTTGTTGTATACATGTATATCTGGTTTTACCATTAGCATAATTTGTCCTATACAGTTTCAGGTACATCCTGTCTGCTCTTCGGTTTAAAAATAACACTCTTATTGCCTATCATCCAAAAAATAGCACCCTTCTTGACCCCCAATATAAAAAAAAGTGCCTTTACTTATTTTTGTATAATTTTTTTTTTTTTTTTTTTTTGCTTGCATAGTAAAAACAGATTCGTTGTTTTGAAATGAGTGTTCAGAGTTTTAAATGTTAAAAAGTGTGCTTAAAAATTAAAAGAATGCACCTAAAAAAAAATTGCTCGTGAGCATAAAAAAAAAGTTTTCTTTTCTCACCAGCAAATTTGGAAGAAAACTCTGCCATTACACAATATATATGTAGTAGATTCCAGCTAAGTATTAGCATTCGTAATCGCCGAGCTTTACCTTTTTTCTTCTTCTTTTTATCAGAACATGCGATAGAAAACAACTAATACAAATTTGGAAAACTTGCTTTAAAGACTATAAATGTGATTTAAAAAGCGAAAAAAGGTCTTTACAGGCATTCATGATTAACTTTTCCAAAAATGCAGCAAAGCATGTTCTTCTTATAATATAATGTAAAGTTAAAAACCAATATCTATTTAAAACTTTTACATTTTGTGTTGCTTTCCGATCTTGTTTTTACATTCTACAATCCTAAATATTAGTATTTGGATTTTTTTAAAGTTTAGGTTAATTTTGTCGTGTAGTTATTAAGTCGAATTGGAAGAAAACTTCTTGCATTTTTATTTGTGAATATTTACGATCAAAAGTTCCTTAAAAATACATTAAAAGGTAGAGCTCTACTTTTGGTTAAGGAGCAGTGGAATATGTCAGTGATGAATATTTTTGTCAATTATGGTAAGAATGCACTTTTTATTTTGTTGTTATAGGAACTACCACATAGCTGCGAACTTTTTTGTATTTCGTTTTGCAAACATATTCTGAACTAGTAATTTCATTTAATGAAGGAAAACAAGTTAGTAATGCATAGAAACAAGTATTTAATTGAATAAGTTGTCTATTTAGAAGTATGTTTGACTTGAAAAGTTGACAACTATGCTACCTCGACCCGTTGGTAAAATAGATTTCGCCAGCAGTATTACGACGATTATAGTATTAATGTGAATTCAACGAACAGTAACAACGATTATAGTATTAATGTACAAATATTTTATGCAAACATTATAAGAGAAACTTCGGGTAATATGGAATACCAAGGTTTTTGTATGGTAAAGTGCTGCCACTAAGCGACAATATCATAAATTAATAAAGGACGTTTTCAGAATGCCTCCCATAACGTACAGTTTGTCTGTCGTTGCGTGAATAAATATATCTTTTTCGTCTTTGGAAAGTTTCAGGAGTTAATTTTTCAATATTTTTTATTCATTATTAGAAGTAATATTTTAAAATTGAAATTAAGCATAATGGACACCGAAATACTAATGGTTTATGATGTAATACCTTTTTTTTAGCTCTCGATTCACACCAATAAATTAATAAAGTAATTTTTTTTTCCCAAACCGGCGGTATCTGGTCATATAGAATACCTATATCTCATAATACGCTTTTATTTTGGTGGCGCAAAGACAGATCCTAATATTTGTGATCTGTGCAAATCTGAAGTATGGACTGGACTATATTGACTGACTACCTAGACGCTATATTTTCATCACGCCTTCTTGATCTTATTACATCTGTTTTTTTGCCATTTTTTTTTTCTCCATTTTAACCACCTATTCCATATTTCCCGACTATCTCAGAATACCCTCAAAATACGTTTATTATTATTAATATTTGTTTACAATTGATGAAATGTAAAATAAAACTATTCGCAGTTGAAGTTTGTAATTGTATTCGGTTTGCGGGTTTTAAACGATAACGAGATGTTGTATTGCCTCAAATGTAAATAATGTGTGCCTCAAATGTTCCATAATAGCCGAAGTTCCTCTTTAATTATTCTCACTTAATCTTTATCAACATATGATTAAACATGTGATACTATATGTAAAAAAAAAATGAATATAATTTTAGCAATTAAATTAAGCATATTTGCTTTAATATGCTGGTAAAAAATAGTTTTAGATAGTTTCCATTACAAGAAGTAAGAAGATAGCTATCTATTGCAGCCGTCCGGAGGAAATATTGCCGAAAATTTTGGTACATTTTTCGCTGATCATGATCCCGAGACTCCCTAAACCACCCATAGGTTTTATTAATGTATTATGTATTATTAAACGAACATTGATTTTTTATTTACTTGCATTTAACTTTTTCATTATTAGAGAAAGTTTACACAGAAATCAATGCAAATAGTTCGGTGGTTGCAGGAATGGGCTTCGGTGGTCCAGCTGACCATAGCTGCTTCTTTTTCTTTCTTTTTTTTTTTTTGGGGGGGGGGGGGGGGGGAGGGTATATTTAAATACCACTATTTCCACGAAACCTGAAAAAAAAAAAAATCTGGATTCAAACAACAAACAATAACTGAGAACAAAACTGGTAAAGAAAAGCTACGAAATTGCTAAATCACTCGTCGAGTTCCAGGGAAGTTCTTGTTACGTTCGATTATGAAGTCAGCTACGAATCCACTTGCACGCTGAATCGATAATAGGATTTTAAATTCTCCCGAGTTATCTTCGGAGGTATTTAATCGCAGGATCAGGGCCGGTTAAGAACACTACTTAGATGATGCTGAGCTGTGTGTTTCTGAGGAGGGGTGGGGGGACAAAAAAAACTTCTTGTTTTGTTACATTTTATAACAGTTCAATGATAGGTTTGTTCCAACGGTCTGAGAACCAAATATCAACAAACAATGGCGCATCTTTTACACAATTTATTTAAAAGAATAAACAACGCCACCCCCCCCCCCCCCCCCCCAAAAAAAAAAAAAAATGGTGTCTAGACTTATATAATAAAAAGTCGAATTTGATTATATTCACATAAGTAATGTTAATTGTACAGTCGAACCTCGTTAGCGCGAACACTCAAGGGGAAACTTTTTTTGTTCGTGTTAAAAGTAGTTCATGTTATCCGAATTTAAATACATTACATGCAACTGGACGAGGCAATCAGAAACAGTTCGTGCTAAAAGTAATTCACGTTAAGCGTGTTCATGTTAACGAGGTTTGACTGTATTATGGAGTCATCCATTAATAACGTCACACTTGATGATGTAAGGGATAATATGCTGTGAAACTTGTCTGTTTCTTTTTCCTCTTATGTGAGTATTAGAAAGAAAAAAAATAATCATGTGTCAGTAGAATTAAATAAACAGAATTAGTGTCTGAACAAACAATGTTAATTTTAGAAAAATGACAAATTTTTCAAATTTCAGTAATTTAAATATTTTATCTCGGTCAACAAATGCCTATCACAATCTAGAAACATGGGAAAATTTTCAAATACGCATTTTAAAATCCATTTCTTATCTAGAATTCGGAATTCCAGTTCTTGTAAATTAATGTTTTTTTTAATGTATAATAAATGTAATTAATATAATGAAATAAATACTAATTTTTTCTTTAAGAAATTGATATATTTCAATGTGAAGATGTATTTCAAAGTTAAATATATAATAATTTTGTGTAGAGAGCCTTCATTTTGGTAGAATGCTCGGTATTCCGCAAAGGATTATATTTTGCATTCCGGTCCCTGAAGTGATAAACTGCTTCCCAGATTTTGGGCAAAATGGAATGTGCATTATGATGCGAACAATGAATTATTACTTACTGTTTTGTGATTTGATAAAAGATTTTAATTTTTGCTTAATGGAGAGTCGCATAAAATATGCCACTTTTTAAAATTAAAATCCATCTTGGGTACTAAACTTACAATTTCATAACTAAATAATTTTATTTTGTCTTAACATTCCCTGTGAAAGGTTTTCCTTCATATGACCGTATTCTCTACTATGATTCTTATTCGTGAATAATTATTACAACCCATAAAACATTCTTCGATTGTTTTTTTTTTTCCTTCGAGTTTTTTCTATCTTGCTGCCGCCACTTGACCAGGCAGTGTCAGAAAACTCCATCCCCTCACGTTCATGGAAATTGCTTTGATAGCGGTCATTTTCTCCCTGGTTTTTGAAAATGGGAAAAACCCTTTCAATGCGCTGGCAACACCGCGGGCACCGTCCATTCTTCTTCTTTGCCGTCCCCCATTCCTCCCCTTCCGTTTTCTGTGCGGTTTTTTGATGATCTCAGCTGTTTTATTGGTTTCCTAACACAGATTAAAATTGGTGGCTGCAGCAGTTAAAAGCGTAACAGGTGTACGACGGCTATAAATGGCGAGGTTTTTACTTTGACAGAAATTCCGGCCGTGATCAAATTTTTTGCAATCGTTGTGTTTTTTAGACATAATCTATGCTACAGTCATCAATGATGAACGCCTAAATTGCTCTGTGATGAGAATTTTATACATTTGGGCATGTTTTTACCCTTTAAATGGATCTTTTAAAGGTTTTTCATATGCATATATATTTTCTGTTAACAAACAATCTTGTAGCTAAGTTTTTGCCATTGTTTCTAATTCAACTAGGGGATAGGTTCTGAGATTCAAATGTTCTTTTGTACAATGTTTTCTGATTATCGTGTTCTTATTTTTGTGTGAAATCTTTCCACTAGAATCTACTGAATTTATACAGAGTGGACAAACTATCATGTGGTAATATGCACACTACATCAGCAAACAATTTTTTTATACGAAAAGGACACTAGTGTCGTGTCACAATCCATTTTTTCAGTCAAAAATACAGCTATCTCATTTGAATACGAATTCTAGTTCACCCCCCCCCCCCCTCTTTCCGCCCATAATTTTAACATTGATGAAGATATTTAACTTATTTTTTTCTTTTTGTGAAATTTTTTTCGGGTTAATTTCCAAATTTAAAATTTCTGTGGATGTTTTGATTAAAAGAGGGGTCTGTTTTTACACCTAGGTACCTCCAACCTTTTTTTTCTTCGTTTTAGTCCAATCTTTTTGGGATTATGCTGTATTTGCAACTTTGTGCTCCGAGTATTCCCACGGACAGGAACAGTTAACTTAGTTGTGCGTAGTTACCAACGTTCTGTTTAAGATTTTTATTCCCGGGTTCTACTTTTGTGAAATTGTGAAAAAGTTTTTCATATTTGTGAAAAACGTTGTCATTTTTTTGGGAATTTGAAATTATCGTTATATGCAGGTTCCTACTTATTTTTACAAGATCCTGTATGTGCGTTAAAAAAAAAAAAAAAAAAAAAAAAAAAAAAAAACTGATTATTAGCTTATTTTGCAACTTCAGCTGTTTTGTAAAGATCAGATTTTATTTAAAAATGATTAAATTTGTGAAAAGTTCAGTTTAGAGAATTTTATGAAAAGTCTATATTGACAAGAAGGAATTTTGTGAAGTGTCCTGTTTTAAGGCAAAAAGTTTTGTGAAGAACCCTATTTTAAGACAAAAAGTTTTGTGAAGGGTCCTGTTTTAAGGTGAAAAGTTTTGTGAAGGGTCCTTTAAAGGACCCAAATTTTTCCTAAATAGATCCCTGGTCACATTGGTTGAGTAGGCAACTGTATTCCCATGGAATTCTCTGGAGCCACGATGACATCACTGTGAAAGATCTCCCTTCATCAGCGTTCTGACTCGTGGCCTTTGGCCCTCCTGTATAGAAGAGAGGAAGAAAAAATAAAAAGTATACGAGATCGCTGCTGTTTTGTTGCGTAGGCGCGCTCTTGGTAGAGGCTTTGACGATAAGCGGCTGCGTAAGTTCCTTTACCCACTGTGTATGTGTGCATAACTGGCTGATGACGGAGAGATGTCCCGCTTTGGCGCCGTCTATTCCAGTGCTTTCCTCTTCGATATGCGGTTTCGTGGTTTTTCGGATGAGATAGGAAATTATTTGCAAAAAACTAGGCGTACCCCATCATCTCCTGTTGTTGTCCCTCTCTGTGTGCCACAAAATTGTTTCATTCTGAATCAGTGGCATAGCATTTCGAAAGGGAGGGGCTCCATGTAGTCATGGAGGTTTAGATTAAAAAGAGCAATCAGAATTATCAATAATTAATAAAATATCTAGGAGAATAATTATTTCTATTTTATTAACATTCCAAAACTTGAAAAATGAACTCAGATATTTTAATTAATCATAACTAATAAATGAATCCGTATTTTTCTTTAAATTTATAGGATAAACCCTTATCGACTAGATCTACAATCTAATAATGCTGAGCATTTCTCTGAAATTGATATTTTTTTTACATACCTGTTTCTTGTTTTCTTAACATTTGCATTAACTGGAATGTTATCATTTTTCAGCTCACCCGTTCAGCTATTCGTTCAAACTAATTTTTAATGTCATTTTCGTGACATCAGCATTTTAATTATTTAAATAAAAAAATGCAATAAGCTGTCATTATCAAACAATTGAGGCAACGTAGGGTTCAGGGGACAGAATCCCCACAACGAAAAATTCATATTTCCTTTCAAGACGACCCCCTCCCCCAACCTCGCCCAATATAATAAAAATATATCTGAAATTAATAAACAGTTCCAGTGTTATCCATACATGTAATCGTATTTCCTGTTAAAATTCGCAAGTGTTAAATCTCCTGAAACTACTTGAAATATTTATTACTCACAACAGTACTGATAAAATAAATAAAAATAAAAATGCGACTCGCAGACCTGATATTAAGGTCCTCTAGCTGCATATTTACTAATTAGAAATGTAATCATTACTTATAATTTTCTGTGTTTTAAAGATTGTTGTTTTTTTTTCTTTCCTTTTCCTTTCCTTTTTCTTTCCTTTTTCTTTTCTTTCCTTTTAATAATCATTAAACATTAAAGGCCGAAAATAAAGTCGTCTTTGAACAGCTCATGCGACTTTAAAGAATCATTTTTGGGCTAGATATTTTTGATATTTTCAGTCAAAACAAGTGTAAATGAAATTTTCAACTGATATTGACTGTCATTCTGTAGATAAAGAACATTTGTCTCTGGCAGTGACTTTTCTAGCTAAAGAAAAAATCTTATCCGAGCTTTGTTTGAAGTTTTTATTTTAAATGTAGATTACATGGGACTAATAATTATGTGGGACATAACTAATTAAGGACAGATATAGAAAGATAATCCATCTAATTTAAATAATCAGTTCTATACAGCTTCATTAGAAAAGAATCATTTTCTGATTTTGGTGTTGTTCAGTTTAAATTGTACAACATGTTAAGGAATAAAAAAATAATAAGCTAACATTTATGTTTACATTTTCAATAAAAAAAAAACTATTTTATATTTAATTTTTTGTTTTATAAATTTCTGATTTCTTAATAGTTGATACTGAATCTTATAATTTTTTTTTTTTTTTTTTTAATAAGTGTATAGAGCAAATTGTTTCTGTTTTGTTGATCTTCAAAATAAAAGATGAAAAGGGGAAAAAAAGTATTTTTAGTATACTATTTAAGTTTTCATGTTAAGGACAATATATTTTAGTTTCTAATTTATATTATGCTTGAAAATATTTATTATTAGAAGTAAGTGGACTATTTTGAAAATATCGGATATATATCAAAATATCGGATATTTTTGATATTTTCGAAAGATATTTTCGAACTCTGAATGTAGTACAGTACATACATTATTCTTTTTTTAAGCTCGGCATTAATAATGAAAAATGCATGTTCTTAATTTAAACGACCTCCCCCTCCCTTATGTAATTTAATCGATGTTGTATAATATATGTTTAAATTGAAAATTTGGTAACTTTTTTTTTTCTTTCTAAATATCTCTTTACAATTAGTTGATTCTGAAGTAAATGAGATGAAAACGCTGAGTTCGTGTGAAACGGTATATTTTTGGCATCGTGCCAAAATCATCAAATACATACGAGCGTAAGGGTATTCTAAAGTATTGTTGTGTTCTTCGTATAAAGGTTAAATTTTGTTTTTAGGTTGATGAGGATTCAAAATCAAAGTTTAGTATTAGCGAAGAACGATTTACGTCGATCACAATCTTTGTTTACATTAGTTGATTATGTAAAAACTTTTATGTACTTTTACGAGCTTTATAAATGATCTTCTGTGATGTGATTTTTCGTTTCTTCTCCATTTTTAGTGTGTCTTAATAATAAACGTCAATAGATTCTGTGTTTTAAATACTCTAATTGAATTATCAAATTAGTCATATTCATATATCATTTTTATTAATTCTGTAGTTTAAACTTTTTTTTTTTTTTTGTAGATTCTATATTTAAAATCTTTTCAATACGAATTTAAGGACTGCATAGGCGTAACAAAAAAAAAAAAAAGATTAGTTTGAGTTTTTATGAAAAATATATTTTCACAAATTCTACAAAAATATCTGCAGTCATTTTGATCGTTCCCATCGTTCCCGCTTTTAATTAGTGGTATTAACTCTTCAATTAAAATTAAACACTCACAGTTTTTACATTAATTTAATATTTTTATTGTTTTCGTGAAATCAAGATTATTGGAAGATTTGTGCGGCAAAAGATAAAGATTAAACTTACCTCTATCGAAATTTAGTTTTGATCTAAAAATGTGGCGACAGGAAAGAAAATGAAGCGAATTCATACCTAAGATATTAAATAATGTTGAAAATGGAATTTAATATTTTAAATAATTGTAAAATACATTGTCAAAATATGATTATATAAAGTAAACGTTAATGTTATTTTTGACAATCAAAGCCTTTCTGGACATATTGGTTCGTTTTTTTTTTTTTTTTTAATATTTGAAAAAAAACTTTTTTCTTTTTTCCCAAATATGACGTCACTTGCTTCCCCCCCCCCCCACTCCCAACAAAATATATCTCTTTTAATAATATAAATTGTTTATTTTCTTAATCGTGATGTGATGTCTGTCAGTTTTCTTTCACAGAAAACTGTCTTCTCTATGCAATTGATACTCATGTTCAATAATCAGTATGAGTAAAATATATTTAAATTTTTCATTTCAAATATGCTGTCACATTCACATGCTGTTAAAAAAAAAAACAATTATTCACGTGTAAATGTTTCAATGGAAAATTATTCTGGGTTGTGAAAATGTGGCAACTATAAAGAAAAACGGCTAAATTTTATAGGGAAAATGCCATTGATTCTCTATCAGAGGCGTAAATGTTAAATATGGGAGTGCTTTCTAAAAATGTGTAAGAAATTGCTTTACTCTGGATCTTTCATTATCCATCCAACTAATCCATTTTTACGGTTTCTCTCTCTTCTCTCTACTATTTGTACGCAACATTTTATTGTTTAAGATTGTTATTATTATTTTTGAGTAACCGTAATTATATATTTGTTATTTGTTGATAAGTATGCAGCTGTTTTTCATGTTTATTTTTTACTCTTTCCAGACAAGTTGTTGTTCGTAATCTTGTGGAGACCTTGCGAGCTGTACAGGGAAACCAGAACCATGTTTCCCGAGTCATCAATGTCCTCTGCACTCTGTCTGATGATTATGGTGAGTATCGATGATTCTTATCTATAATGCGATCATGTGAAAAACGAATAGAGATTATTTTATTTATTTTGTAATATTAAAACGATTTAGTGAATATTTTATAAACCATTTTTTTTGTTTATAATGTTAATAAATTCAATTAAATATGGCACATTTATAATAGTTACGCGATTTCATTCATTTTCTTAATGTAAAATACAGACACGTCTAGTCATGGATGCTACACTATGTATTTTAAGTGCGTGCATTAAGCGTGGGAAATTTTACATTAACGATGTAATATTATTTATGATGTTATTTGTAATTTTTAATATTTTAAGTTAAATGATTTTTTCTGTTAAATTTATATTTTAAAAAATTAATAGACATTTGTAAAATAATTATAATCCGTTTGATTTTAGAAATGTGTAAAACAGTGAGAAAAAATATTATTTTTAGATACAAGCTTTACGAACCGAAATTTTCACCATCAAACTCTAAATACAAATAAAATTCCGTGTTAGTCTCTATTTAAAAGACATTGGCAATTTCTGCCTTATTTTTTTTTCCTGTGATAATAATAATAAGAAAAAATCCCTGACGGCTCGGCCTACAGGCACAGGTAGATTTCGAAGACTCAGACCGTGGGGCGCCTGTTTGTCGGGAATTGCGGAAGAAATGACCTTTTTTACGATGATGCGGCAGTTTGAACCGCCTACTTCGAAACCTAACTTGTTTGCAGGCGGATTCGGCAGGGATTTTTTTGTTTTTAATTTTTTTTTTGGTATAACGGTTGGTTCTATAAAAAACTTGTCAATATAAAAGTTTTAGATAATATTAAGAGGATTTATAATAAATTTAAGCGGATTTGAAATCTTGGGAATTGACGAAGTTATGAATTTTTTTCTTCTAACCCCCTCCCCTCCTCTTAAGGCAATTTTTAATTATATCAAAAATCTGTCATACATAAATTTTCGGCCCTTCTCCTAGAAGTAATAATAACTTCAAACGGATTCGATACGTATAATAATTAAGAAATTATGGGTTTTTTTCTGTTTTCACAAAAAGCCCCCCCACCCTGCCCCCCTTGGTTCGATTTTGCCCATTAACGAACTTGACCGAGATTTTATGCCCCTTGATTTTATGTATCAGTTTGTAAAAGATTAATGCAGAATTTTTCCAGTTATCGTGTTCAGAAAAAAGTGACATAGATATATATAAAGTTTTGAACTGGGGGTGGTTTTGGGTTCTGGGAGTCATGATCGGCGTAGATCTGCAAAAATTTTTCAAAATTTCCAACTTAGGTGAGAATGTAATAGGTAGTATTTCTTACGAAATCTACCTAAAACGTAAATATTAACATAGACAAAAAAAGCATTAAGTTATTTTTCTTACCTTTTTAAAAATAAGTGATAATTTCATTTTTTTAACTGTTTTATTATATTCTAAACTATTTTTACAATAGTTGAAGTGTTACTTTGTGGTTATTTAAAAAAAAAATACATTTAGTGAGTTTGAGAAAGCTTGACTTAAAAAAGTTCTTTTTCTCGAAACTCTTTAAAAACTTTATTGGTTATAAATAAAACTGTTTTGCAGCCGGTGAAAAAATATAGTTATTTAGTTGTAAAAGAAATGTTTACTTCTCGCTTTTTTGTTTGTTTCCGCGTCGATTCCTTCAACAAAGCAATAAAAAATAGTTTTCATCCTCCGAACTCTCTGTAATTTCAATCGGTTATAAATATAACCGTATCCAAGCACTCTTTAAAATTTTGCAAAAGAATGTGCAGGTTTAGTAGTGAAAAGTTCTTTAAATAAAAAACTGTTTTTAATCAACCCTTTATAACCCCCCCTAGACTAAATAGGTTTTCCGTTTCTGAGGGGAGAAGACATAATAAAGTTAAAGCATGTGCAAAGAGACCATTTTTGTGTGGAAAAAAAAGAATCTTGAATTTGACAGAATGCGCTTTTCGCTTTAAATATATGTATTTTTAAATTGCCCATTAACCACACCAAAAGCATTTTTTTAAACCTCCATAGTAGCCGCATCCAAGCTGTGCATCCAAGCTGTCCATCGTGAAACGTTTCATTATTTATAGCAGTCTTCTGATTATTTAAGTGTGAGTGCGTAATTAGATTACGTAACTGTTAACTTCGTGCTTTATTTATTTGTGAAGTTTTTATTTCGTTTGCCAATTTAGTTATAGAATATTACATGGAAACAAACAATTGCTGAATTATTGTTTTAAGGGTAAACAGGTTAATGTTGTGTCGCAGATTTTAAAGTATTAATGCTGGTAAATTATTTTATAAAATCAGTACGAGATTCAGGCAAAATTTCGAGCCTTTTGTGGCTCCTTCACAATCCATAAAAACATGTTCAATAATTTTTATTTTGTTAGGTTTCAAAATGTGTAATTTGCAAACAAAGCTAATTCACCCGAAATGAAAACTTTTGTTGGAGATCTGTAGGTAGTTATTGATTATAAATGTTTGGTTCGAATTTGAGTAACGTTATTTCATCTTGCGTTACAAAATGTTATTTTTCACAAAAATAACTTTTACTTTTCACAAAATTGCCCCCAAGGAAGAGAGGGGGGGGGGGGAACGCATTGACCCCTGACAATAATAAAAAATCAGTAAATGATGAGTTCCAAACTTTACATTTGAAAGAAAAAACAGTTTTCCTATTCGCCGATGTATAAAAGTGCGATGTGTAAAAAAATGCAGTAAAGGCTTATTTTTCTTGGTCTGGTGTTGTCAGTCGGCTTTACTCACGGACATGTTTTTTATTTATAATACATAATATAAATTTTTCGATTCAAAAAGTGTAAAAATAAATAAATCTTATGCATAAAAATTATAAAGGTTGGAGTCACTTGTATGCGATGCGATGTGAATACGAAAATGCACTGAAAAGATAAATTAATCAACTGATCAATATAAATTATGGAAAAGTCTTTATGCAAATTTGAAAAAGAACGGCGATGACGATCACAGTTAAGAGTTAAAATAAATATCTTAACAGAATATAGTAAGTCAGTGAAAATCTGGTAATTGGAACATAATTAAAAAAAAAAAAAATGGTATATCTACATATATATTTTAAAAACTCTGGTAAAATAAAAAAAGGTTGCTAGAAAAATGTGACGAGCACTGTATGTCCATAAGACAAAAAATAGTACACATTGTGGAATATTAATTAATTTTAACTTCACGTAATCTAAATTAAGAAAGCGGATTCTTGCAAAATAAATAATATAAAAAAGAATTGGTGAAATTTTTAATACATTAGTGTTTCTTAAAATGTCAATTTATAAAAAGAAACTGGACTTTTATAAATTTCTTCATTATTTTATTTTAAATGTTTTCTTGCGAAATGTGTAATACAAAAATATTCGACTTTTTTCTTTTCTTTTGCAAAAAGAAATTTTTGTTAATAAAGTGTTTTTTCTGCTTTTAAAGATTGTCTTTGAATATTTTTTTAGATTTGCAGTAATGGGTTTAGGGTTTTTGCAGTTTTTTGAATAATTCTTAAATAACTTTTTAGCCCTAAAAATACATTTCATTTCTTTAAGTTACGTTGTGGCAATTTCGTTTAAAATTAACCTACAATAAAGACTATTCATTTCAAAATCTGCTGCCCATGGGCTATTTACCAACCTGTACTATTAAAAATTAGCTTAAATAATGAATGTCGTTCCTCCCTCTTAAGTATAAAGGATTAGAACAATTAATGGAAGAGGGGAACGGAAATTTATAAGAATCTTTTTACTATAAATGCTAGTGCATCTGAAATGAAAATCTAGTTGTACCAGAGATAAATCCTTTCCAGTGTGAAAGAAATTCTTGGCAAGCCGCCAACTTTTCCGCATTCCCCAATCTTTTTGCCCTTTTAGTAGTAAACCAATCGCCGTGCGCTAAAAAGAATTTTCCCAGATGAAAAAGCGTTTAACAGTGTTTGGAATACTCCATAGTCAGAAGTTGTAACTAAATACGAGTATGTTGGGATTTTGCAGCGTTTGGGATTTATAATTATGTCGACAACGGCAGAATAATTCTAAACAAATTGGCAGGAATGACCCTTTTTTGATTGAGTTTCAAACCATAATATATATATATATATATAATCCAGCAAAAACATGATTTTGGCCTGAACTAGCACCACCCCCACATTATATATATATATATATATATATATATATATATATATATATATATATATATATATATAATTTTTTTTTTTTAATAAATATTTTTAAAAATACTTAAATAATTTTTTATTTTTATTTTATTTTTTTTCCAAAATTTTACAAAATGTTTGTTTTATTATAGAAGGTTAAATAATACTCAATTATTCTTAATGAATATTCTGAGCTCTGCCCGAAAAACATATCTAGTTTTAAATTTAGAGTAGAGGTGGAGATAGGGGTTATAATTTGTTTTTGGATTAGCTGCTTAGGCGTTTAGATAAGCGATTGTTGTACATTTCTGGTTAATTTGGACGCAACGATTTTGCACGATCTCTGCCTTAATTTTCATAAGTAAATTTATTGATAGTTTTCTAGTTCTTTTTATATTTCGTCCCAATTAAACAGTGCCCCGTGTAACTGGAAGCTACTGTCCCTGTTCGCCTAATGTTAATCCTATGATGCAGTTACTTTATATCTCGTTTACATTTCAATATTTTTAAACTTCCCCCCCCCCCCCCCCTTTGGTTAGAGGTGAGATCGATCTCTACAATCTCCGTTTTTTACTTTTTCGACTTTATTATTATGAGTATACTTTTTCTGTCAAAACCGGTTAAGAAAGAGAAAGTATCTTCATAAAAAAAAAAAAAAAAAAAAAAAAAAAAACCTGCAAAACACAATCGAAAAAGTTAAAAAAAAAAAAAATGTTGAAAAATATTTTGAAATGCAAACAAGATTTTTCACAGGGGATTTTCGGCCTTTTTTTTTTTACTATTCTGCAATCTCAAAAAGAAAAAAAAAAGGGGTGGCGTAAGTTAATTTTCGTAAATCCCAAATCCCAATGAAATTTCGTTATGTATTTTTATTCTCTTTGCACTCCTCCTACTATCAGCTCTTTTTCTAAGGTCTCAGGTGCATTGTGTTAAATGACTGTTTATTTTCTAGTTAAGGCCTTAGTCTAAAATAATGGCAATTCTTTGTTAGAATCATCTTATGAGGTAATCCTAAACCTGTTGTTATTAGATTTCTTTCTTTTTTTTTAAACTGGTAGTTGGTATTTATTTTATTTTTTATTATTGAATTAGATATAAGTAAGTTCAAAAGGGAGATAATATATATATATAATTTCAGTTAATTGCACATGTTTTTATTTGAATCTATAAATAAAAGGTTGTAGTAGTATAAATAACAATTATAATCTAACCTGTACGGAATTACGTTAAAATGTTACTGTTCACATCAATGTTTTAAAAATATTGCAAAAAAAAAAAAAATACTAATGATTTTTTAAATATACACTAATAAAAATGAAGTTTTAGTTAGTCCTTATTTTAATTTTAATATGTGAATAACTGTTTTATTAATAATAAAATGTTGCTGCTCGTCTATCGAACATACCAAAATGAATTAGCTCTATAAAATTAAGTTAAACCAAACAATACTTATGTTTTACTCTGTTTTACAGTTTAAACCAGCAACTTCTTTGCAAATAAATCATGGTTAAAAACCACTTTTTTTTTTTATGAACTGAAGGAAGAAAAAAAAAAGAGGGGGAGTGGGTGCTGAAACGTTTGAATGCAAACTATGATTACAAACTAAACTGTCATTTTTATTTATTTTAAAAAGAAATAAGTAGCAAATTCAAAGAAAGTTAGAAAGCGTTAATGAAATTTTCATACTTCACAATAAAAAAGAATATCTGCAATTTTTTTGGTTGAAGGGGGGGGGGGGGGGGGGTAATAAATGAAAATTAAAAACTATATTTCAGGAATATCATAAGTTAATGAAATTGTGAACAGCTTTTTATATTTGTGAAAAATCTAATAATAATTTTGTGAATTTGAAATGGTCGTTATATTCCGGTTCTTGTTTATGCATTTTTTAGAAGATATATGGATATAAAATACATATATTTTCTTTATATATGTAAAAGTGACAGGTCAGATTTTACTTTTAAATGATTAATTTGTGAAATGTTTGGTTTAAAGATAAAAATTTTTTTGTGAAAAACCTATTTTTAAGACAAAGAATTTTGTGAAGGGTCCTGTTTTAGGGAAAATAATTTTGTGAAGGGGCCTTTTTTTAAATGAAAAATTTTGTGAAGAGTCCTTTAAAGGACCCAATTTTTTCCTAAACAGATCCCTGATATGTAAAATACCAAAATAAGAGTTAGCAAAAATTTAGATCATTTTCCATTTTAAAATATTCACTTAGGAATTCAAAATAAAAGAAATTCTCAAAGTATGGAAATAGATAATTATTCTCATTATCTTACATTTAAGAGACTGTTATGGTAATGGACACCATCTGATAATAATGAAAACATATCAGTAGCGTTTTATAAGTGTACAAACAATAATCTATCGGAGGAAAAAAAAAATCTGTCATTAATATGATTCATCTTGAGTTTTCTTGTCGCTGTCATGTGTCGAAAACTAGATTAAATATTAACTTTTACACCTTTTTCTCAAAAAGGAAAAAAAATATATATATTTGGTGAATTGGGAAACGGTGTTCGATTTCTCAGTATGTATGTATGTATGAAAGAATACACGCAATTTTCATGCATTTACTAATAGAAATTACTTTGGGAATATGTCAAAAAATAGCGTCTATGGATTTGATACATAATACTTTCGTAAGGGTCATATAATTTCGTTCGGGTTTTTGTTCCCTTAGGGCTGGTCGCTTTACCTATATAGTGAAACCTCCATATAATGGACACTCCTGAATAGCACAAACTTTTTCACCCCCTGCACACATCTTTGTATGTTTTAACTTCTTAAAAAATCGCGCTCCCGAAATACTCACTATTCGGATGTTTCCGTATGTATAATGTTGATTTGAAAGAAATATACGGATACTCAAAATCGTAAAAATTAGGTCATAGCGTAATTTTTGTAACAACAATAATAAACTCTTCATCTTTACGAAACGCTACAGCCTTATTTTTCCTCCTTTTTTTTTTTTTTTTTTTTTTTTTTTCTAAAGAGGCAACAAACAGAATTCAGAAAATAATAACAGCCATTAAAATATGGGCCAAGGTCGAGTATCATGCTTTCCCCCTTCGCAACCAATCGGGAAAATAACCTCGTTGTAAAAAATATAGCGGAGTGTGTGAGAGAGAGGGGGGGGGGGGGGGATAGGAAGGTCATTTTTACGTTTTTACGCACACCACATAGGAAGTAGTCGCAAAAATCGGCATGATGGTGGGGTAAAACGTAAATCCATATACTGTAGGGAAACACCTTTTTTTTTTTTTTTTTTTTTTTTTTAAACTAGAAAAAAATCAAAACTGTGGTGAGGAGGGAGACCTGTGATTTCAGAAATGGAAGAATAGAAAACGTAACGGTTTTCATGACATTGAATCTGGCACAGCATTAGCTGAAAAAAGGTTCTGGGAGCAGGGCTCTACAAATATTGGGGGGGGGGGGGAAGGTATCCAGCAAAAATTTCTAATTTCTAACCCCCCCCCCCCCCTAATACACACACATGCATCGCACGCACACACACGCATTAATTGAATCATGCATTTTCAAGAAGATCAGAAGTTACACGCTTTTAATTTACTGAAGGTGGTTCTCAAATGATCTGCTCAACAACGCGAAACTTTCTGACATATTTTCTGACTAATTTTTAAGTGCAAAGGTATAGAATGAACAGGTCTGACTATTGAAGCTATTACCAAAAAATGGAAAACGTGTTTCTATTACAAACTTTCTTAATACGTGCACCTGCCAATTTGATGCATTTGTGGGCAAAAATGACTTAAAAAATGTGTCATAAAGTTGCCAGTTTGGATTTGAAAACAACAGCCTTAACTTTGTTTATATGTATGTGAAGATGGAATTTTGTAATTCTTTTTTCAAGTACATCCCAATATTTTAAAAATTCTAGATATTCTGTACAGACGACTCTTGATGACAATTCAATATGTTCATATTTTCCAAATTTATTTTTCAATTAATAGATTAATAATTTAAATATTAATTACGATTACACATTGAGAAAACAATTTAGAAATTATGAATAGACGATTTAAATATTCCACCCCCCCCCCCAAAAAAAAAAAAAATAATAATAATAATACGAATCGAACCTGAGAAAAACCTGCATCGACCACTGCCAATGCAAGTTCTTTGTATCAGTTACTTCTGGTCTTTAATTTTATCGCAAATTATGTGCATTGAAAAAAAAAAAATAACTGCCAAAACTGAAAATATTTGTTGATAAAGTATAAACATGTGCCCAAAGTACCAACCCAGTAGAGACATTTTTCCCCCCTCTTTATATCAAGACAGATATTTTTAGAACAGGATGTTGAATTGTCATTAGGATTATTACTATTCAGAAGGATATTGAATATGAATGTTTCAAAACAAGGATTTTGTAACATTTTACAGGAAGCTTAGAGTATAAAAAATAAGAATTTGGTATGGTAATATATAATTATTATTATTATTAGATTTTAGTGTACAGATTATGAAATTTTGATGTAGGTAGGGCCTTGGAACCGGAATCGAACGAACCGAACCGAAATTTTATTTTATTTTTTGTGGTACGAAAACTGGAACTAACAGAAAATCGTAATATTTGAGGTAACTACTACCGGGGAAAATAATGTTATTGATCAAAGCCTCTTTTTTCTATAACCTCAATTGGAGGTAATAACTTCAAAAATTTAATTAAAATACAGTAGTTTAAATTTTTGTCTTTACTTTGATTTTACTATCTTATTTTCATAACTTGAAACCTTAAAGGGCGGTTTAAAAAAAAAAAAGGGGGGGGGGACAGAACAATCACAATGGACAAATTTCGGAGTTCCGTTATTGAAAAAATAAAAACGTCAGCTACAAAATAATTAAAATGGCGACGTCTGAAAATGTTATGAGTACTTAATGCATGCATATATATATATATTCATTTAAATTTAATATATTTAATACACTGATATAAGTAATGAGGAAAACTTCACAAAATTTCAGAGATAAGGAAACTGATTGCAATTGCTAGTGCTTAAATAAATGTGAAATTGTGTAATCTGACCTTATTTCTTTTATTCTCCCCCCCCCCCCTCCCCCTTTGTTTTCCTTTTTTATTTTAGAATTGTAATTATTTTTTACACGTTCCGTAAACGTTTTTATTTTTTGAACATTATTCTTTCACCAAATTTGTCAATCGGACATCACTTTGTTGTTGCTACATAGGTAGCAGATCAAAGTCGGGGTATTTTGTAAGAATACCTATTGAGTTAACAATGGCGGGTTTGTTTTTATCCATCAGGTGACTTTCATAAAAAAAGCTCATTTAACTAAAAAAAAGGCTTTTTTTTTTTTTTTTTAAGCTGCCAGCAGCCCCCCCTCCCCTAGCCCCACCACCTCCACGAAAGAAAAAAAAAACTTAAAAGAAAGCATGTTTTGAGGAAAGTTCTTCAATGATCAACTTTCCATAAAATAATATCGAATAATCAAAACCTTGTAATGATGTAAGCAGTTCTTGTAGTACTTAGAATGCTAATATTATTATCTGATGCCAATGATAATATTTAGAGAAGGTTTACTATTAATAAGAATTTTCTATCGGATAACGTAAAAGAAGGAACTGGTTGCAATGAGAATTATTTATGATGCCATACAACAGCGTGGTGGTCAGAGTTTACAACTTCTGCAGATCTTAGAATGCTTCCAAATTCTTGTTTGTGAATTTTTTTTTTTATTTCAATTGAAGAAAATTGTTAGAAATTATAAGATCTCTGAATAATAAGATATCTTTTTGTGGTTTTTCTAAATTTTTCAAGATGGGATTACCTAATTTGTCTGAAAAGAATGTTTGCTGCTGCAAAAGAACCGACCCTATTAGAAATCTCTGCAGCACATGCACGATTGCGGATCTTAAGTTTGCTGATTTGCAGTGGTTGGAGAGAAGGAATTAATTAGTATTAATATGTACAATAAAATTACGTAATCTTTGGATTTTGGTTCGGATGCAGGTTTTTTTTCATGAGGATACTTTCTCTTTCAAAACGGATTCCGAAAGTAAAAGTATCTTAATAATAATTAAAAAAAAAATGTTAATAAAATCGAAAAAGTAAAAAAGAGCCTGCATAGAGATCGACTTCAGCTATCCAATGCAACAAGAATCCTTTAAAAATATTGAAATCCAAACGAGATATTGTAAAATAACTGTCCCATAGGATTAACATTAGTGAGCTGGTGTTTTCGCGTGAGTGAAGTAGCCTCTTAACTTTGAGATACTCTCTTAACTGAGAGCTGAGTAAAACTCTGCCTTTTGAACAATTTTTCTTATTTTTTGAAATTAAGCTTTTAATTTAGAGTTCAGTGTTACAAGTATTTAATCAGTTTTTTCGAATGACCCTTTCAATCGTTTATTTTAAGCAATAATAAACTATGTATAGTCAGAAGTTGTAGTTATAAATTTACTAACTTATGCACATGCCAACCGCACCTGTTTGGCTAAGTTAATCTCTTGCAATGTTAGACAATGTGAACAGTTGTTCGTTTAAAAAAAGTTAAGATATGACTTACTACCACAGTGTGAACAGGATACTTTTGTCTAAGGAAATGTAATCAAGACATGCCAGGCATGTTGTTCTCTTTTATTTAAATGATAACTGTAAAGTCTCTAATGCTATCAAAATTTCAAGGGATCGGATACTTCTTAAATTGATCAAATATTTCATCGCTCATTACTTTTGTTTAACAAAACTCATTCATAATTTCGTGTGATCATTCATTTTGTCGATTATATGGCTTACTACACTTAGTGACAAAAAAAAAAAAAAAAAAAAAAAAAAAAAAAAAAAAAAAAAATTGGAACAGCATTTTAAAGTTTCTTGCAAAATACTTTTCTCAATGTAATTCAGAAATTACTTGTAGTTTTCTTTTATTGATTGTGCCAGATCAATATCCTGATGACGATAAACGAAATAAGTATTATTTGATGAGGGATTTGTTAGAAGTTTCCCGGTATATGACAACGTGGGATTTCACGATCTGTGAGCATTATTTGCGTGTTCCCCTTAACACAACGGCCATGAATCATTTCAGAAAATCCCAAGTGATGACCAGAACCATTTTTTGCTAACTCTCTGTTTAATTTGATGTCCTCACCTCAATACATTCCTTCTTGTTATTTTCGAGAAGATAAAATTGTTTTATTCACGAATGTTTATGGGGGTCGATGCAGGGGTTTTTTTTTTTTCTTGTGGCCCATTTTTGTGAAAAGTAAAGGTTATCTTTTGTGAAATTTGTTATGTTTGTGAAAAATATTTTGTAACAAAAGTTTAAATCCAGTTACTCAAATTCGAACCAAAGATTTATTTACAAAAACTTTTTAAAATCCTTTTGCTGAAGTTTTCCTCTCTGATGAACTTGTTTGTTTAAAAATTACACATTTAAAAAAGTTACAAAATAATAAATAATTAATAAATAGTAAGTTTTATGGAATAGAATTTTGTGAAGGAGCCTGTTTTGTTATAAAGAATTTTGTGAAGGTACCCATTTTTTTTTTTTTTTAATTGATTTTTGTGAAGGGGCCCATTTTATTTGGTTTATTTTGTGCTTCGGAATGGTTTGGTTTCCTAATTATCTATCTTCTTCAGATACGGAAGGTTCAGCAATTTGTTACGTTTACGGCCAATGCTGTCTTGTAAACATTTTGCAAAATCAGGTAGAAACATTTATTAGAGAAGTGGCATTTGTGCTGATTTTTATTTTATTTTTTGGAATGGACGTATATATATATATATTTCTTTTCTATGGGCATATATTCGTTTTTAATTTATTTAGAAAAAACTGGTTTGTGGCATTTGATTTATTGTACTTTCGTGTAAATATGCGAATACGGTCATATAAAGACTTTAATATATTAAATTTATCTAAAACCCTTCAAAATTACTACACATTGGCTGCACACTAAATCAGTGCAGGTGACTTGCGCTCTTCATAATCATCTGAAACAAACAATTCACACGGATTCAGAAATATATTTTTAATTAGTTGGATGCCAGAATTCAAAATAATAAGACAAATCAAAATTTCACGAAATGGCTGTTGGAATTTTGATGTCAAATTTTGGCCCTAATTTTTCATTTGCAAATTTCAGTTACATATTCACATTCATGATCATTAGATATTCAGTGCAAAACGTTTTGAAAAAGCGAAGTTACTAAAATGTTTTATTTTTTGAAGATTCGAAAAGTCTTTTTTTATTTGAAGGGGTGGGGGGGAGTCGACAGCTGGAACAGTTTAAGTGTGCGGCGAACGTTATTCAAAAGAACTTGTTTCAAGAATACCACCTTAAAATTTTTGATCAGCTCTTTCGTTATCGTGACATCGATCAGTTGTCTTTCTTCTAATTACATCAGCTTACATACCAGAATTTTGGAAATTTAAATAGTTTCTATATAGTGGGTGAATGATATATTAATTTGCGAGTTATTTTTCCATATTATAAAAATGTGAAATTTTAAACCAGTGGATTTTTGACTAATGTTTTATGTGATGGTTTTTGTTTATTTTAATGTAGGTTTCTTGTTTATTATAAAGTGTAAATTCAAAATTTCAAGGTATGACCCCAAATACAGCAATTCCGGGCCCTACGTACATTGGTGTTCTTGTACCTATGGCCATTTGCATTGTTTTATGAAGAGGATTGTGTTTGGCTTAATTTCCAATTATAAGTATTAACGATATTTCCAATAAGAAGTAAATGCTATAAGCAGGGCTGTCCAACATCTAGCACCTCATCTAGTGGCAAACATTGAAAAAGGCGCTATTATTAACATGACTCAAAACATAAAACAATATTAGCTGCTATAGTAGGAGGCAGGGGTGTCAATTTGGCCCTCTTTTTTATTCAGAAATTTCGCAAGAAGAATTACTCTTTAAAGTGATCCAGAAATGTCTATCATTAAATAAAGCAAAAATTACTATTGGAATTTCTGGTATGTAAGCGAAATTTTTGAGTCAAAAAGGAGGCCAAACCGGGTACACTGGTACGGGGTAACGGTTTGAAGACATAAAAATACACAGGCACCTCAAAATGTGTGCCATAAGGTCCCTTACTTACTATGCTGCGTTTGATGTGAAAATTAATTGCAGAAAATAATATAAATCATGGTAAATTTATAATTACATTTTTCTGAAAAAGGCATCATAAAGTTGGCGAGGTGCCAATTTTAAATAACAGCCCCAACTGGTGTTTAACGTTTTTTAACATAACTGCTGATCTCATTGCGATCCCACTCTAAAACTTCAGAATTTAAAGTTTAATATTACAAAAAACACTATTTTTAAAATTTTAAAATTATTTTTTAATTAAGAATAATCAACTTTCATATGAAATTCTCTTTAAAACGAGGAGTCAAACAACTCTCTACGCCTGATAGAACTTGAGAAATTCAAAATTGAAAACATTTATACAAGCTAAAAAATGATAATTTTTCGAAATTGAATGATTCCTGTAAGTTTATAATCAAAATCTGAAATGGTCAAGTTGAGTCACTGAATGATTTGACATGGAACGACCGTATAATAAAAAATCGCATAGAACACTAATAATTTTAAAGAAGCATCTTTTAAAGTTGATTTTTATTTAAAAAGTAACTCCTAGGAACAGAAAACTTTCAAAAAAGCGACAATTTTTTTTTTTTTTTTTTTTTTTTTTTTTTTTTTTTTTAATGGGCATTTAACAGTGCCCAAAATGGATACACAGTGGTAACCGAAACAGGCATGACCCAATTTGGGCACATACCTAAGAATCTTTCGACCCAAATTGCGTTTTATTTTTTTCTGTGTATTGTCGAATTATTGAAATGCGTCATTTGATAGTCTTGACTGGTTAAGAGCGTTAAGCATTTTTACCTGTCATTACTTGGGAGAACTACGTTCTTGGCGTCCAGAAATAAACCGCAGCCAAGGCCCCCTCTTCACCCCTCGAGTTGAAATCGAAGTTTAAAATAGATGGAGGCAGGCAGTGAGAAAACTGGTAAAAAAACAACCCTGGGACATGTATAAATATTCGAGAGGTTTTCTTGCATGCATTTACTCCTAGAATAGTTATCCTAACGAAGTGATTGTGCATAATCTTCTGCATCATTTGGAATTGCACATCCACGGAATTTCTCCCGCCCTTTCTTTGTGTTTTGCGCGCTTTATTTAAAAAATTCTCATTGTTTTAATATCGGTATGTTTTGTTTTTAGGGAATTATTTTTTAATTTAAATTATTTTTAATAATATTTTACATAAAATTGAATTTATTGTATTTTTGCATAAGAGTGTGATTATTTTAACATAAAAAGTTTGATAATTTTAATCGATATAAACTCCTTTTAAGATCGCTACGCACGGCGTGCAAAGTATATCTGTGTAGGAGATTGCTCTCTGAATAATAATCTGAAACAAAGTAATATGGATTCTTAAGTTGTTTGGGGTAAAATCCATGATAAGAAAACCAAAATTTTACAAAATGGCGGTTGTTTGAAATTTAATTTTTGGCACTTTTTCATTTTCAATTGTTTAAAAAATCGAAATTATTTTTAATTTTTTTTAATGGTTTGGTCTTTTTGTTTAAAATAGTCTAGTTTAATTTATCCCCCCCCCCCCAAAAAAAAGAAAGGGGGGGGGATAATCTACAACAGCGATTAAAAAGAAAAGAAAAAAACTTTTTTTCAAGAATAACGGGATTAACGGGGCACTTCAGCGTTCCTCGTGGATCCCATGTGCATTGTAACCTACGAGAAAATTTACCTTAAGTGATGGCTCATTCCATAATATAAGTATCGAAATAAGGTTTTCACTACCAGAGTGTAGACGTTCGATGCTGACGTAGTGAGTTTCCAAAAATTATTTTTCCTGCTTTTTAAATACCCTTAAAAGGACGATACATTTTGAACATTTTGTCAAAATACTTAAAATGTAGGGAAATTAATTTTTGAATTCACATTACGTCAACATCGAACGTTTACATTCTGATGGTGAAAATGTTATTTCGATAATGAAGTCAGGGAATTTAAAATCAGGGGAAAATCAAGAAATATAAATGTAGTCAGGGAAATTAAAAAATATATAGGAAAAGTCAGGGACTTGATATTTTCTAAAAAGTCATGGTGAAAGAAGTGAAAAAGTGAAAAGTGGTCTAGTGAAAGAAGTGAAAAAGATTTGGAAAGTTAAAATTTGTCGTAAAACATTTGAACGCAGTAATATGGGAAATAGGAGCTTTGAATTCCTATTACTACTCATCACACAACTGCTCATCAAAAATGTTTAAGAGCGAAATCTTCACAAAAACCAATTTTTTGCAGAAAAATCTGATAACACATACAAACTTCTCCAACATTTGAAGTTTCTGAAGCAAGTGGCTTGAATTTGTTTGAATTTTAGTGAAGGTGCTTCATTTTCTTTGACAGGTGCTTCATGTTTCATTTTCAAATGTTAAAATAGAGATGCTAACTAGTAAGTGGGAAGAGAAAAACATTTTAAGTAATCCTGGAAAATATTTGTTTTCATGAGATTATTTCTGATTTGGGAGGTCAGAATACTGTGCATTTGTACTTTGCTTTATTCCCTTCGAACTGCCCTCTCTAGGATTAAATTGACTCTCTTATCGGTTGCAAGACCAAAAAATTCCTCTAAATGCCAATGGAGAAAAAAAAGACACAGTATGTTGCCACAGTATAGACAAGCCACAGTATGGACAAAAGTTTTCAGACGTTTTCATAACATTTCACATTTAAGACTTTGCTACTGTATGGTATTCATTTGAAAACTGCCAAAGGTGAAGGTTTTTTTTTGCATTTGTTAATTTTGCATTATTCAAACAATATAGTATTTTATAGAATTTTCCAATTTTCTTGAAATTTGGGTAGTTAGGTGCTTGAATTTTCTCCTGGGGGAAAAGACTATAAACCATGTTATTATGATATACATTCCTGATTTTTTTTTATGCTGTTTGTTATTAAATTATTTTGTGTTAATTTTATTAAAATCTATCTAAAGCTTTTGAAGTATATTATTTTTAAATTTACTAATAATTAATATTTTTTTAGAGATTTAATTACTATATCAAAGCGGATTTTGTATATGCCCGTTTGGTCCTGGAATTTTTTGAGATTTGATCATGGAAAGTCAAGGAAATTGCCAGACATGTTTTGCTGGGAACCCTGTGTAATCTAATATTCTTTTCAACATCAACTCGATTTATTTTATTTATTTATTATTATTATTTTTGATATTAGCTTAAAAATAAAATTTCTCTAATCGGGTATTTTTTTTTCAAACTTTAAATTTTGAATTCCCCCACCCCCCCCTTTTTTTTTTTTTTTTTTGAAGAGAAAGAAATCTTATTTGCAGCTCGACTTTTGTGCCGTCTCAAGCTTTTTATTCCTTAAATAGAAAGTTATGAGAAGGGGGGACGTGAACCCCCTCTTTCTTGCAGATGTTTATGCACGCGTTTTGGCGTCGGCACGTGCCGATTTCCCCCTTTTCTTTTTACTTTTAAGATCTTCCCGATTCGTGGCTTTGGAAGGAAGACTATCATGTTGTGCATTAGTATAGATCATTTCTGACCTCTTTTTCCCTCCGGATATCCGATTGTCTTTTCATCACTTTTTTTGAAAGGAAGAAGAGGGAGAGAGATGATCTTTGCTTCTGGGTTCATAGTAACATCTGCTCTGCTTTTTCAGGCTCTTACTTTTATTATATACATTAATTCAAAAATGCACCACAAATGAACTGCGTCAAATAGTAATTAATTTATTTTATAATAAGGTCATATAGAATGCAGGGGTAGTACTTGTCCTGAAATTCCTGAAAAAAATAAAAACGTCCTGAATTGTCCTGAAATATGGTAGTCAGTCCTAATATTCCTGAAATTTTGCGAGTTTTGTGCTATATCGGCATTTGAAATCATCAAATAGGGGGTAGGTGTACCTTTTTACTGATGCAAAACGATCACAAAAGTCATAATTTTCTTGAATCTATCGTTAAAAATAGTGATTTTCATCAATTTGCACAAAAAAATCACAATTTTTGGTAATCAGTTACCAAAATTCGCAATTTTTATTGATTAGTCATTTAAAAACTTCGCTATTTTCGTCTCTCAGTCACCCCCCCCCCCCCCCCCAAAAAAAAAAAAAAAAAAAAAACTAATTTTTACCAATCGGTTATAAAAAAGAAAATCTTTTGCAATTTTCGTTGATCAGTGAAGAAAAAAGATTTTCGTCCTTCAGTAATGCAAAAATCGCAATTTTTTAGTAGCTTGGTCAAAGGGTTCTGGTAAAATAACCTTTCTTTTTAAATGTATACTTTTACAACAAAAAAATGTGTATGTAGTGTACTATTTATGATAATAAAATGTATTGAAGAGGGAGTTGAGGGTTTTTTCGGTTAGTATGCCAAGCAAATGTGTCCTGAAATATCAAAAAAGTATGTCCTGAAATATATCATGTAGGGCTAGTACTACCCCTGATAATGTAGTAAACTACTACATGTGTTTCAGATTGAGGATCAGTGGCGTAGCAATTAAAAAAAATAATGGCAGGGTGCAATTGAACTGGCATGTGGCTAATACGAAAGCATAAATAGATTTCAAAACTTTATTTTAATAGAATGATTGGTATTTTTCCTATAAAAATGCTTTTTGGTATTCTTAGTGAGAACAAAAATAAACAAAATAAAATAAATATGTATTAAGTATAATTAAAAAAAAATGCCAATTTTCCAGATAAAAAAAAACATCTGTAGCTCGGGTTTTGTATCCTGTTTACTATAGGCAAGTAGGGAGAGATAGATGATCTTTGCTTCTGGGTTCATAGTAACATCGGCTGCTTGTTAGGCTCTGATTGTTTATGCCTGTTACTTTTATTATCCACATTAATTCCGAAATGCTTCACGAGCAAACTGCGTCAATTAGTAAATAACGATTGATAAGAAAGAAGGCAGATACTGAATACAATAAATAATCAAGCTTTGCGTTTCACTTACAATTTTAAGAGTCAGCTTGACTGACTCACTAAGCAATGTAGCCAAATAGAAAATGTTAATCACTCCGAAAAATCATGAGTCAGTTTTTATAAAAAAAAAAAAAAAAAAAAAAAAAAAAAAAAAATCTGGAGTGATTGCACTCGAACTTGTGAGCACTTCACAAAATACTATGCGTTCAAATAAATAGTAATATAAAAGTAAATAATAATATAGATCCTAATTTTTTACTAATTGAAATGTTTTCGCTGGTGAAAATGACTTTTATGTTTTTCAAGGAAACGTGTCGCATTTCATTCAAAAGCTGAAACTTTTTAACACTTGCCAACATATTTGAAAAGGGTTTAATGAATTCGGTTTGTATGACCGTCTGTCAGTGGCTCTAATTCGCATAAATATAATCGGATTGTCATGTAATTGCTATATTTTATTGTGGTCTATCATAGCGTGTTCGGTAATTATTGAAAATGAAGTGTGTAACATCTGTAGTTCGTTTACACGAACACTCAAAAGAACATTACATTATTGTCTATAAGGGAAAATCGTTTGCAGTGTATTTTAATGATGTTACACTATTTCAAACCATTGAAACTGATATACATCAATGAGGTGCCACTACAAGAAGCTTACTGTAGAATAGGGTATGCATGGCATTTATCATTCAATTACAGGGGCACACAAAAGGTTTCAGATACAGTACTGTCTACGAGCAATAATTGCTAGAAGTGCGAATATATAATCTGAAAAATGTAACTTTTTTGCATAAAAATATATGCAATATTCTTCTACATTGTAGGATAGTGTTAAGAAATCGCGGCAATTTTTTTTTTTTTTTTTTGGGGGTGGGGGGGATTGTGATGGCTTGGGTATTAGAGGAATGCTAGTTGAGATACTATGCATAATAAAGTTTAGTTAATATGAATCAGGAAAGTACGATATTTAATATTTATTTGTTCTTAGTTATTTTTAATTTTTAAGTTATTAATAATTTTTGTAATAATAAAGGAAGTTCCTTATGATCCCCTGGTATTCCAAAAATACATTTTTAATGAAAATTATGATAATATCAATTCTTCTAATCCAGGACTGTTTACTGAATTGGGCTATAGTCCCTGGTCCTGCTAGTAAAGTACAGTCGTTCAAGATTGCGAAAAAGAGATGCAGTTTTGATAGTCAGACATGAGACAGTATGCATAATATTTTGATGGCATTGTACTTTTATTTTGCCCAGACGAAACTGAGTCCTATTTTTGGTGCTTGCTGACTAAGTTCAAGTCGCTGTTTTAATGAAGTTCTTTGACTGCTGCTTGTCTTATGCCAAGGGAGGAGTTTTCTGCTTTCCTTCGCAATTGGTCCCTTGTAATCTGAAGCAAAACAAGTGAGTTTGCCAGAAAATCTAGCCGCTTATAGCATGTGACTCAGGCAGGGCCCAATGAAACCTGCCGATGTTTGTTTTAATTTTAAACACTCCAAAGTTGTGGGGGAAGGGTCTTCTGGAGTGCCCATTGGCTAATTGCATCTACCCTTTAGACGTTTGAATTTTTATTCCGTTTGTTGTGCTACCAAGGAACATGTTAATTCCTGTAGTGCGTTTTTATGTAGTCTTCAATGTGGTAAGTTACTTTCATCAAGTATATGCAAATTTTTTGTGCGTGGGGATATTCAGCAATTTTTAAATTTTCCCTCCTCATTTCTGCTAATGATAATGGGAATTATTTTTTTTCTCCGGTTTTCGTCGGAAATTATCTAGATTTCTTATTTCCGGAAATTTTTTAAAGATTTTAAAATGACTAGTTTTAGAGACGTGTTTTTAAGAATTTTTATTGCTAGAATTTTTATTATGTTTTCGGGTATATATTTGCTGGTCTACATTTAAGTCTAATAAAATATTAAGCAGAATCTCCCCCTTTTCAAATACTTTCAATGTCAAGTACCTCGGAGGGTAAAAACTTTCTTCGGATCTGCTGTTTTTTTGCTTTTTTGTGCTTTTAAAACCTTTTCAACGTATTTTCATCAGTTAATAACGATGTATTTATTATGTTGTATTTCTATAAAAGTTGGTACTTTTTATAAATTGAAAGTTTCATTTTCTTTTGTTTTCTTGACATTTTTATGCCGCTTCTTTGTTGATCATTAAAAAAATAATTTATGCTCGTTTTTTGAAGGGAAGCTGGGAGAATTGATTGGAGTGGGGATTTAGGGTATACCTGGAGTTTACTGATTTTGAAGCACTTTCACCCAATGCTAGAAATGTACTCACGGATACTGTAAATATATAAAAATTAAAGGAAAACTCCCAGCATTAAATTTAATTAACTAGTCAATCTTAGTAAAATTTCTGATATTTTTCTGGAGGGATGGGGACTTTTCCGCCCTTTCTTGTGCACCTTATTTGTATATTCCTCTTCCTGATTTTCTATTTTCTCCATTGTTTACACGTATCGTCGTAAGCCATTTCTTATTTTTATTTAAGGGGAGGATTCTTCCTTGGTTTAAAATTAACGTGGCTTTTACGTTCCCCCCTTCCCCCCAGTTACGAAGAAAAGATCTAAAACCGTCGGACTTTTTTCATTATATTTATTGACATTTCACTTATATTTTAATTATTGTGGGTAAAATAAATAAATAAATAATAAGCTTTTTGCTACGGGGTGGGGGTGGGGGGGGGGGGGTGTATCTGCAGGCGCGCGCCGTGAACTTCCAATTGGGCGCTTTTTTTTTCTCCGATCACAAGCATCTGAAACAAATTGGGTCACAAATTATGAAAGGACATTCAGTTGTCTGCAACTTATACCAAGATTTAGTTCAAAAAGTAGATTTTTGACAAAATGGCAACTATTTGAACAGAAAAAGATAATTTTTTAGCGTTCTTCCCCCCCCCCCCCCCCCTAGTTTTCGCGAGCTCGAAAAAATAGTTAATCAATGAAGATTATACTACGCGTATGAGCTCTGTAGTCCGAATGAGCTTAAGCCAAAACGATTTTTTTCTCAATAAATAAATAAATGCCAAAATAGGTCTCGATAAAATGGTAGTCCAGTTTTAAAAAACATGGTTTCGAGACACGTATTCGAGATATATATTTCCGAAATTATTTCGCGACGCAAAAAAAAAAAAAAAAAAAAAAAAAAGATTTAGAAATTTGGTCTAAAGAAGTAATCTCCCCTTAAGGATCCATAGGCTGCTCTCAAAATATTTTTTTCGTCTCAACTGCGCGAATATTTCTGACATATTTGCGAAATCATTTTTAATTATATAAGCCGGAAATTTATTGATATTACTATTCAAAGTAGTGTTTTGGAATAGGTTTTTATTATGCATTGCCTTTTAAATTATCGATACTCCCTGATGTTATCCTTTCAATGAATGATTGTTGATTCAAAAATCAGTTCAGAAAGTTAATTTTAGAATCATTATTCTGAAAACTTATTTTTTTAAATAGGGGAAAAAAAAAATACGCTCGCGTTTCTTAGTATTGAAGGAGTATGATTGAAAATTTTGTACATTTAAGAATAAAAATGACTGTGAAATGCATCGAAGTAGTGTGTTAATTTGTGAGCAGATCAACATAATTTTTTTTCTAATTTTTAATAAACATCGTGAGTTATAATCGAATGTGTTATCAGGACGGTTCCCCCCCCCCCCCCCCCTCGCTGTCACGTCCGAAAATTTAGTTCAAAACGTCAGTATTGACTTCATTTTCTGAAAGATGTGCTGCTCAAATGGAAACTGTTCAATGAATAGGCAATTTCATACGTTTGCGGATAAGAATGCATACAAAAATATTTCAGAAAGTATCTAATTTGGATTTAAGAACAGTCTTAAAACCCTTAACCCGTCTGTTCTTGTGAAATTGTGAACAAGCTTTTACATTTGTGAAAAATCTATTCATAATTTTGTGAATTTGAGATGATCGCTGTATTCAGGCTTGTTGATACATTTTAAAGATATATGTAAGTAAAATACACATATTTTCTTTATACATGTAAAAGTGACAGTCAGATTTTACTTTTAAATGATTAAATTTTTGAAACGTTTAGTTTGGAAAGGGAAAAGTTTTGTGTAAGGTCTATTTTTAAGAATTTTGTGAAGGGTACTGTTTTAAAATGGGGGGGGGGGGGTGTCCTAAAAAGGGGCCTTTAAAGGACACAATTTCTTCCTAAACAGATCCCTGCTTATAGGGTATAATAAGCAAGCGATTATTTTTTTTCTCATGCATATATTTTAGAAATTTTAAAATTCAGCATAAGTAAAAATCTGATAATTTGGATATTGGTGAAGTCAAGGAATTTCATAAAAGTTTATTGTGATCTCCAAGTAAATGTGGATAGAATCTTCCATGTTTTGGTAGATTTCACAATTTAAAAAAAAAAAAAAAATCCCCTAAATTACCCTCTTACCGAAATGTCCACTTCTCCCTTCCCTCTAACCAACCACTACAAAAAAATAATTTTTTTTAAAACTCATTACACATTTAAAAAAAAAAGCAATATTTATTATTTTGAAGTAAAAATACATAATTACTCATCTCAGGCTTCCATGCTCACTGAAATAAATGTCTGTTTCCTTTCTCCATTTGCATGTTAAATGTTGCTTTATTAAGTTTATGTGGCTATTTTGTGGCACAGTTGCTGAATTGAATGGTGGATCATTACACAAATAAATATTATATAGCAAGTTTTTACACAAAAGTGTTTAATTTTACTTGAAATAAGATGCTGTTAGTTCTACAGTGACACAATTTCTGTTAAAAATTTTTCCTTTTTGCTAATGCTGCACACTATCTAATTTAAATTTCTGTTTGACAACTTTTCTGAATTTTTGAGTTTAGAAGCTGAAAGATCTTTTTTTCAAAAAATTTCAAACTAATAGTGGGCACTATGTATTTCGTTTTGTATTACTCCTTTAAAAATAATTGTCTTAAAAGTGATATGAAAGTCTTTATATTTTATTTTGATAAAAAGGTTTGAGCCCTGTTTAATAATTGTTTAAAATAAATAAGTAAATTTATTTATTTGAATTTTGAATGTAATAAAAAATGATAAAGCTTCTCAAGTCTTATTCTTTGAGGGATGGGCTTTGCAATTTTCATATACCTTGAAGACCAAGTATACATTATCATGCATGTTCAGATTTATTGTCAGACATATAGTCATACAGTCCTAAATGGTGCGATACCTAGAAAATACAAAATATAGTTCAGAATGTATAAAAATTAACTTATTTTGCTTCGAAAAAAGATATTCCTTCTGATTCAAAAATTTCCTCCATTGTAAGGGTAGTTTTATCTGTGGAAATTTTAATTTTTGAATTGTGAGGTGAATATATTTGATATTTTGAAGTGAAGCTATACTTGGTGTAAAAGTTTTTGTGAAGTGAGACAGGAGGGGAAGTAAATAGTTTTCTGCATGTTTGCAATGTGTATTTTTGTATATATTTTTTCATTATGAATAATATAAAGGTCGGCTGTGTGTGAATTAATTATTGATATTGTTTGTTCTCTTTTTCTAAAAAAAAATTTTTTTTCATTTAAAAATTAAGTTTTTAGTTGGAGTTTAAGGGGAAGTTTAATTTAATAATGCATAATGTGGTTTTCTAGGAATATCAACATGCTTTTTTAAGTTTTCTAATGTTTAAATTATTGAATAATATATATTTTTAATTTATAATTATATAATTTTATAATTATATATATATATATTTTTTTCTTTTCAGATCCTGTTGTTCGCTCAGAGCTTATGGGGCAATTTCCCCACATAGTTGCTTTCTGTAATGAAAATGGGCTTAATGGTTCTGTTCAGACTTATATGATGCCAATTCTAGTAAGCTACTTAGGAGCTGAAAATAATCAAGTAAGCGATGTATGTCTAAAACTTTATATATCAATATAAATGGTAATTTGAAATAATTTTGCAGTTTTCTGATAAAATAATGGAAAGTTTTTCATACCATGAGTCTATCCTATTAAAACTTGGATCACCTATTTGCTATTAATTCTTTTTTTATTTTTTTAAATTTAAGTTTAAAATAGATTAACACGTGTATTATTCATTCAAAATTTCATTAAATCAATTGGCTTTTGACTTTATTGCATTACCAATGGACTCGTGTAAGGATTTTGTGCTGCAATTATTTGTTTTTCTTTTCTTTAAAAAAAAAAAAAAAAAAAAAAAAAAAAAAAAAAAAGCAATATCTAATAATTTTATATCTAGGTTTTGAACTTCTAAAGAAAAATTAAGGATAAAAATATTTGCAACAACATTAGTCGAGCCAGAATATTATCTCATTTATTCCATCAAAGTTATAGTAAAAATTAACCAAAGATAGCAAAAGGCACGCATGAGAGAGAGAGGATTTTTTTTTTAACTGCATTAGAAAATGTCATCTGCTTCTTGAAAAAAATTCAACAAAGAAACACAAATTGAGTACATTTAAAATATCATATTTTATCTTTTTTGTACTATTTATTTTTTATAATCATTGTTGAGTATCATCCTATAATGCAGAATTTTATTTTTGTGGCAACACTAGTTTGAGACAAACTTTTCATTTCTTTTATGAAATTCTGATTTAATTTTTAATTAAACATGTTTTAATGAAATGTGAGTGTACTATGACAAAAGCCCTTTCGAATGATGATACCCCATTCTTTGTTGTGCATTTCGTAAATTCATACAAAAAGGGATGTTGGCAACAGAAATATATATATATATTTTACTAGCGTCACATATGTGAATTTTACAAGTACAGTAAGATGCTAAATAATGTTAATTTTGTCAAAATAATTAACAGGGCTAGCATTCCCCCTAAAATTCCTAAATTTCCTAACTAATTTTTTATCCCCTAAAATTCCTAAAATTCTCCTAAAATTTTCTTCTTGTTCCTAAAAATTCGAGATTGACAAAATTTCACCGAAAAATATCGCGAATTTCGACAAATGGTCACCGAAAAAGACACGTATTTTGTCAAAAGATCGCTAAAATAACACAAATTTCGTCAAAAGATCGCTAAAATAATGCAAATTTCGTCAAAAGATCACTAAAACAATGCAAATTTTGTCAAAAAATTGCGGAAAAAAAGCAAATTTCGACAAAGAATAGGGGGAAAACTTAAATTTCATCCAAGGATATCGTGGGGGAAAAAAAGCTAATTTCGATAAACAATCCGGAAAAAAAACCCAAAGTTCATCTAAGGATCGCGACAAACACTAATTTCTTCAAAGAATCGTAAATTTTTTAAAAACATCTCGGGGGGAAAAAAACTACAATTTCTTAAAAAGATCGTGGAATAAACGTGAATTTCGATTTAAAAAAAATCGTGAAAAACCCCTCCAATTTCATCCAAAAATCAAGGAAAAAAGATAATTTCATCTAAGAATCGCGGAAAAAACGTGAATTTCATCAAAAAATTGTGGGAAAAAAACGCCAATTTCGTTGAAGGATCGCGAAATTTTGTCAATCATTTTTGCATGTAAGGCGAATTTCGTCAAACGATCGCACAAAAATACAAATTTCGTCAACAGATTGCGGAAAAAATGCAAATTTCATCTAAGAATCGCAAATTTTGTCAAAAGATTGCAGAAAAATGTGAATTTCGTCAAAGGATCACGAAAAAACGTGAATTCCGTCAAATGGTCGCGAAAAAAACGTGGAATTTTGTCAATACATCGTGCAAATAAGGCCAATTTCATGAAAGAATCGCGAAAAAATGCATAATTGCAGTAAATATAAGCTGTCAAAACGATTTGTAATATGAAGCCGGTTATTGTGCAAATTTAAATGCCCTCATTCACAACAAACAACACAAGCACATGGAACAAGGGCTGAGTTCATTGGAATGATGGGACTATTCTTTGGCAGTGTAACACATGTGCCTGACTAGCACGAAAATACTGTTATTACATACTTGTAATGTTAAAAATATCGCAAATGCCCCTAAAATTTTCCTAAAATTTTGAAAAATCCTAGTGCTAGCCTTGAATTAATCTTCAATTAATCATATTATTAATCAACAGAGTTAATACAAAATAATGTATTCCAGGGTATGTTTATTTTTAAAAAAAAATCGTGTATTTAAATCAATATGGAAATTTTATTCTTTTGTAATATGTAGTTTTGCCTTAACTTAGAATTATAATCAAATGTATAAAACCTACACGTTATTTAGATTAAATTAAGCCAAAATAAGCAAAAAAAGAAAAAAATGAAGTACCTGAGAATGACTCTCTTGCATTCCAATTTGTAACTATCTATGTTTTTTGTTACTCAAGTGAATGAAAAGATAAGAGTATTCATCTTAGAAGAAATATCCCTAATGGCATTTCCAGAATAAAAGTGGCCCAAAATTCATTTGGCCATTACATGGCTTTATTGCCAAGGCCATTGTTACCATTAATATGCTATTTGATATGACATTGCTATAATTTGCAAGATAAATTATTTTATTCATGATTGTGTCACAGGCTATAAGACCACAGAAAAGCAAAATAAAAGCTGCAAGCCAACAGATTTTATAAGCTGGTCAATTTTTGAAAGAATTTAAAATGTTTTTCTCTTGAACAGTCATTAATTCTTTTGGTAACAAATACGTAAGATTTCTCATGTAATTGATTTTTTTTTTTATATACATATTGATTGTAAATTTATAACATCTTGATAAGGTACCTGGTAAGACCATGCTCTCTATAACATTATACAAGGACTTTTTATTAAATAATAAGTAGAGTACTAAACAGAAGTTGAATTATACAAATAAATTTAGAGGGGGCAGGAGAAATACAAATTCGTTAAAAGTTTCTTGAATGCACAAAATGCTTTACATAACAACTCTTGTTGACAAAAAAAGTAAATTTTATCATATTTTCTAATACGAAAAAAAATGGTGTGTGTATATATATTGTATATATATATATATATATACAGTATGGAACCAGTTATCCGGAATGGCTGTGTCCAAATGCATTCCGGATAACTGGTTTTTCCGGATAACTGGTTGCTCATCGACACAACACCCATTATTCAGACTTGTGTGTAATATATTTGGCTCTGGATTTATTTGTGAATCAAAGATTAATCAGAATATGTAAGAAGTGTAATTGTAAAAGAATTCTTTTCAATAAATTAAATAATTACATATAAAAATTGAAATCTGTTAAATGCTTTAAATCTTGATTAATCAATGGTTTTTAAACATGAAATATTACTATACTTACACATTACAATGAAGGAATAGAAAATAAAAAAATAAGACTTACTTGCAGGTTAGAATAGTGTGTAGGCTCCCCCCCCCCCCTTACAAAAATTTAGTTATTTTTATATTTTTCAAGCTAGTTGAAAATCCTGATGTTTTAATTTGACTCCATCTTTGAACTCCATCTTTTACAAAAATGCTGAGACATTCATGAATTTTTAATGATTGAGATTTTATTTAAAATAAATTAATAAATAAAAAGTAGGACTTTACAAATGCATTTTTAAAAAATAATGGAATGCTTATTTTTTAAATATGTCAACAATTTTCATTTGTTTAAAATTAGTTTTTTGTTTAAGAAATAATTCCTGTATTTTATAAACTGCCATGATGTGCGTTTCATCTACAAAACTCTTTTGTTCCATCCCTTTTATTAGTTCTTGTGTTAATTCGATGCATCTTGCGTTAGAAATTTTATCTTCAGACATTTCATCTGCACTCTCCTCATCCTCAGTGTCATCATTTTGTTCAGGATGTAGAACTTTTTGTACAATTTCAGAATCGGACAGGGTACTGGTTATAGGGACATCATTGTCAATATGAAAGCAGTCATCAATGTCAGCTTCAGTTAAGATGTCATGTCTTAATGTACTTTCTGCATATTCTTTCAGTTCTTGCTGAAGCAATTTTTCTTTTGAAATAGTGAATCCTCCAAAATTATTGTCACTATCTTCATCAAGGAATATAGAGGTAGGCATCAAGTTATGCCATGCATGGGTTAATGTATCTTTTGATACATCTTCCCAAGCCCGAGCAGCCAGCCAAATTCCTTTCTTGATATTGAATTCCTTCAGAAATTCATGCACAGACCTATTCTCGTTGCATGCCTCCAAAAGTTCTTTTAAAAAATGTGTCTTATATTTACATTTTAAGCTACGTAAAACCCCTTGATCCAAAGGTTGAATCAAAGAGGTGCAATTAGGAGGCAAATATTCAACAAGAACATTATGCTTCTGTAACAGACTTGATGGTGGGTGGGCTGCACAATTATCCAAGAATAAAATGATCTTGCAATCTGATGGGAGTCCAACTGATAAACAGTGTGCCCTTGCTTTTGGCACAAACTGTGTATTAAACCATTCAATGAATAATACTTGGGTTACCCAAGCTGTTTTATTTGCTTTATAATTGACAGGAAATATTTTAATGTTTTTGAAGCAATGGGGTTTTTTGCTTTTTCCGATCACTGTTAATTTTATTTTACAAGTGCCAGCTGCATTTGCGCAAGCTAGCAACGTCACTCTTTGCTTCGATTCTTTCAGTCCACTGCTTGGTGATTCCTCATTTGCAGATACATAGGTATGTTTTGGAACATATTTATAATATAATGCAGTTTCATCTGCATTAAATATTTGGTCTAAACTGACATTTTCTTTTCTCACTAACTCCATCACATAATCAACATAATCTTCTGCACTTTCTCTATCTGCAGCAGCTCTTTCACCTGAAATTTTCAAAAGTTTCAGCCCATGCCTCTGTTTAAATCTATTAAACCATCCATGGGAATAATCACAGTTTTTTTCTATATGCAATTCCTCATGGAATTTCTTTGCTTGTGTCATAATAATGCTCCTGTTAAGTGGAAAACTTTCCACTCTTCTTTGCCGGATCCACTCCATAAGCACTTTGTCTACATCATCATTTTTTGCTTGATGCATCGTTTTTCTCTCGGATAAAAGGTTTGGATTATCGGCGTCTCCATAAAATTTTAGAATGTCTTTTTTATGCTTTTTTAAGTCATAAATTGTCGATGATCCAACGTGATAAGTGTCACATAAATTTTTTACGGAAGCACCTTCATCAAGTTTTTTTAAAATTTCCACTTTAGTTTCTATGCTTAGAACTACTCTTTTTCTTTTTACATTGCCCAATTCATCTGCCTGTCTCTTTGCCATTCCTATTTTTTTACAAAAAGCAATGTAAAAAAATTAATTTGCAGAATGCTTCACGATTTTGAAAATAAATAATAATCGTAGTAAGCACGCGATGTTGAAAGTAAACTAAACAGAACTGTTGCCAATCTGAATGAGCACTATAGCAAAACATTCTTTCACTGTTTATTAAAATTCATGGAGATATGAAAAGATAAGTAATTCGTAATACCTTAATAAAATATTCAAAAGTTTATTCGGATAATTTATAATCGGAGACAATTTATTACGAAGTTAGTTTTTTTTTCTTCTTTTACTGCCATTACTTTGCATTTGGTTTGGCGCCATCTACTGAGAGAAATAAGAAATACAATACCTGTCGTGATGTCAAACCGTAACTTTTGGCAAACGGTTACCGCTCTTTTTTTTATATCTCCATGTAGATGAATAAACAGCGTATTTTCGACGTTGTTTCTTCCTCGGTTTCTTCAGATTGGCAACAGTTCTGCTTTGTTTATTTGTTCGCGCTCTAGATTCAGCGTTACGATACGAAGCAAAAGTATTGCCGTATGCCGTAGCATAAAGCATGTTAGTCTATTATATATATGGGCAATAAAAACACTGTTTTCCAAAGAAACAGTAAATCCTAAATAAAGAATACTACACCACAAATTAAAAATATATATATACGCAGTTTTGAAGATTTTATGATTTTTTTTTTTCTGGAAAGATTCCGCAGTTGGTCGATCGAAAATACTATTCCGGTTAACTGGTTTCCGGATAAACGGTTCTGTACTGTATATATATATATATATATAACAAATTTTATTTTAAAAACGGCTCTAACGATTCTGATGAAATTTTGTATCCTACCGTTTTAGTGCACCAGAGAAACATTGGGATAGGTCATATGTTCGACAAAATTTGATTAGTGGGTCATTTTGGGTCACCATGGGTCAGGGTCAAGGTAATTGTATCTAAAAAACGGTTCAAACGATTTTAACTAAATTTTGTATCCTACCATTTTCAGACACAAGAACACTATTGGGATGACTCACATGGTCGAGAACTTTTGATTAGTAGGTCATTATTGGGTCACTAGGGTCAAGTTAATTTTATCTAAAGACTAGACAAAATTTTGCATGCTATGGTTTTCGGGCAGTAGAAAATCATTGGGCTAGGTCACATGCTTGAGAAAATCTGATTAGTGGGTCATTTTTGAATCACTGTGGGCTAATTTTATCTGAAATATTAGCTCAGACTATTTTGACTAAATTTTATATCCTACGGGTTTCGGGCACGAGAAGACAATTGGGCTTGGTCAGATGTTTGAGAAAATTTTATTAGTGGGTCATTTTGGTCATGGGTCATGATATTTGAACTCAAAGCTAATTTTGATTGAGTTAGCTCAATCTTCCCTGCTCGTTTATATTATTTGAGTTCTATTAAGAGAAGATGCGTGCATGTGAAACTGGTTTTAAATTAAATTTTGTGGTAAATAATTTTTATCAAAATGTTGTCTTAGTTTACTTTAAAATGATATATGTTTTACCAGACTATTTCCACCAACCTAATAATTAACCATGTTTCAAAATTTGTCTTCATTGTGACAGATTCTTTTAAAAGAATAATTATTTTTTCAAAAAGTATACATAAATTTAGCAACATTTTTACCCAAATAAACTGTTAATAACTGTTCCAAAATAACTGTTGGTCGCCATTGTAAACTGTATGAGGTTTTTGCAAACAAATATTACATTTTAAAAGCATCAAAATCTGATTTAAATTTTAAAAAAAAATCAATTTAAAAAGAAAAAAAAAACCTTTTTCATACCTTGTTTGATGTTATGTTACATACCTGCCAACTTGTAAGATTGTAAGGAGGACATGTAAGGTTTTTTGGTAAAACTTGAAATGATTCTTCAAATATGAGACAATTTAATAGATTTTTTTTTTTTTTTTACTTATAAAATATTTTAATAATTAATAGCATGTGAGAGGATGATGAAGAAATGTATGATAAAGAATTGTTGGGTAAAGCCAAATCAGCCAATTTAAAGTGTATCAAAAAAGAATTATCAGTGCTAATATCATGGAGTCTTTGACTTTTTTATAAAAAACAATTACTTGTTATCAGTAAATTTTGTATCAAACCTTATATTCCCTTACTGGATGCCTTACCATATGCCTCTTACTACATATATATATTTAAGATGCACAATGAAGTAGTTCAGAAATATTGTAAGATTTTCTGAATAGACATGTTGGCAGGTGTGTATATAATTTAGTGTTTTAAATATATTAGTGAACATATAAAGTTAAATATCACTATGTTATCTCTAATGTTTTTCATTAATTTTATATTACTCTTTTTTTTTAATATAAAATAAAAACTTTCATTGCTTCTACTAATTGCTTCACCTCTCTCCCACCCCTTTGCTTTTCTAGGTAAGGAAAGCTGCACACAGTGCATTGTTGACAATAGTGGAACAAAAACAACTAGATACTGGTAAGTTATTATGTATATATACATATATTTTGTATGCTAATAGTTTAGGTAGATTTTGTAAGAAATACTACCTATTACATTCTCCTCTATGTTCGAATTTCTGGAAAATTTTTGCAGATCTACGCCGATAATGACTCCTAGAACCCAAAACCAACTCCAGTTCAAAACTTTATATATCTATTGATCTATCTATCTATATCACTTTTTTATTCACACGATTCCTTCAATAATTTTGCACAAATCTCTTCCAAACTGAACAAGGGGCATAAAATCTCAGTTAAGTTCGTTAATGGGCAAAATCGAACCGGGGGGGGGGGGGGGCTTTTTGTGAAAACAGAAAAAAACCCATAACTTCTTAATTATGATATGTATCAAATCCGTTTTAAGTTATTATTACTTCTAGGAAAAAGGCTGAAAATTTCTGTATGACAGATTTTTGATATCATTAAAAATGACCTAAAGGGGGGGGGGATAGAGGGTTTAAGAAGAAAAAAAATCATAACTTTGTTATTTCACAAGATATCAAATCTGCTTAAATTTATTATAAATAGTCTTAATATTATCTACAACTTTTATATTGGCAAGTTTTTTATAGGACCAACCCTTACCACAAAAAATAAATTAAATAAATAAATAATAATAAAAATCCCTCCCAGGTTCTGCCTACAGACACAGGTAGACTTCGAAGTGGGCGGTCTCAACTGCCGCATCATGGCAAAAAAGTAATTTCTTCTGCAATTCCCAATATACAGGTGCCCCACAGTCTCTGCGTCTTCGCAATATTTAATTAGGTTATTACTTGTTACCTAATATAATTATCAAAATACCGTTTTCATTATCAGAATAAAATATCTGATGCCTAGTGTTTTTGAAAAAAATAATAAATAAATTTTAAGTATAAAAATATATATAACCTTTAAAATTTCTATTTGATGAATTTTTCAAAATTACTCATCTTTTAAAATGTGTACAATTTAAAAAAAACTCACTATGTTGGTAATTGATGTCTACTTTCTGGTGGTGAAAACCATATTTTGAATAGGCAGTAAGTAATCACTTATTCTTAATTGAATTTTCCCATAAGTTAACATATGCATTCATATTTGTCAAATTTCTCCTCAGCAAAAAAAAATTTCTTTTTCCTTTCAACAGTATATTTCTAAATTACACAGTAGTTTTAAAATCTTCCTTCCACCTCGTCAGCTTAATTTAGAATATAACACTTTAAGTATAATACAGACTTGCCAAGTCTCCCGAATTTCAACACTTTTCAAACATAGATGAAAAGTGTTTATCAATTTTGTTTGCCTGTCTGCCATCTGTCCTTCTAACAAACTAAATATGCTGGATTTTCACTATTTATAGTAATCTTTTTTTAACACTTTCCAACATGAAATGTGTTTATAAATTCAGTTTGTCTGCCGTCTGTCTGTCCCTGCTCTAACTCACGTAAATATATTCGGATTGTCATGCAAATGTTATTGAGGTTCACTATGGCATGTGCGGTATTGAAAATGAAGTGTTTAGCACTTATAGTTTTGTTACAGGGACACATACTAAAGAATTACATCACAGTCTGTGATAGTTTTGTTACAGGGACACATACTAAAGAATTACATCACAGTCTGTGGGGGGAGGGGGGGGGAGAATTGTTCATTTTAATGCTGTTAATCACAAATTTCGTGAAACAATCGCAGAAAGAAATTTTCAATTTCGTCAAGGGGTAACAAAGCAAAAACTTAATTATTTACTTAAACTTAATGATTTAATGCCAACTATAGTGTTCGATTTTTCTCATCCACAATATGAATGATGTCAAATTTTATTTTTTCAAAATCTACCCTCCCCCCCCTGAAAAAGTAAAATAAAATAAAATAAAATAAATAAATTAAAAATAAAATAAATAAATACCCTCTCCATATTTCTTGCATATATATATTTTATTTTAATAGACATCTTTTTTTTCTCATGCTGATAAATAGTAAAATTCATCATAAAATACTGGGAACTAAATATGTATATATATGTTTACTTGTATAAGTTTTTATGCATGATGCATTAACAGCATTAAAAGTGCAGAGAATAACAAGTAGGAGAAAAACTATTTTAACGTTTACCCAAAAAAAAAAAAAAAAAAAAAATCAGATTTTGCTTTTTTTCATGTTTTAAAGATAGTTGGAAAATAGTTTTTTGTAATCTATCTAGTTAAATACAAATAATACAATTTACAAAATTTATGCATAAATGTTGTAAATTTTACTTCATGCATAATTTCCTATTTTTTTGTTATTCCTTGTTTACCTGAAATCCTTAAACTATTTAAATCTTCAAACCACGGTAATAAATAACCAACTTGACAATAGTGGCTACTAAGCATACAGCCTCTACCATCTACCAGCCACTGGCTACTAATGCTAATATTGAATTTAAATCGTTATCTGCCAGATATGCACCCATTAGGGTGGTCCAGCTGTATATGTAAAAAAATAAAGTTTCATATAAATACCAGGCCACCCCTCAAATTTTTTAGACTTGTGTACAGTAATATTCTGGTAAAATTTAAACTTCATATTTCAACTGCAAGAGGGTGCTCAATCCCCACGAACTTTATAAGTTAGTGTATTCTATTGTAATATTTCTATATATTTGTTTAAAAAATAAAATCCTCCAAAATTCGTGCATATATATATATATATATTTTATTTTACAATCTCTGACAAAAGAATAAAGCAATATAGAAGTGAAAAATAGAACTGCAAGTATATTTTGCTCTTTAATATTACAAAATAGTATCTAAAACTGATTTTTTTTTTTTTTTTTTTTAAGTTTCTCATGGAATACATTTTCTGTTTGCAATTTTTGCAGCCATTCTTTTCCTTTACAATAGTCATCATTATCATTCCATTTATCAAGGGAGAGGCTTAAAAATGATTTCCCTCTATTCATACGAGATAAAAGTCCTGCTGTCCTTCTTGTCGCAAAGTCTGACAATCACACACCATCTTCTTTGAAAATCTCAGGTTCACCTCTCACATTACGCTTCTTATTTCGTTTCTGCATTTAGTTCTAGTGCTCTATGTATTCTCACAACACCATTCCAAACATCCATAAATCTTTTAAAGATTGGAATATCTGGAGAACTTGAAGATCCAAAACACAAAGTAAATGTTTTTGCCAAGACCAATTCCATTATATGATGGCGACAAGCTAACCAGAAGAGTTCACATTGAAGTTTTTTTTCAAGTAAAGCAGAGTTTCCATTTAAATAACCAGTGTTCATGTTTGTTGTATCAAAGCATATTGCTTGAACCATTTTTGCGGCATTCCACTCTTTCAGTAAAATATGTATAGCATTGGCTGCATTTTTTCCAGTTCTAGCAATCAGTTTTGGCACTCCAAGGAACTTATTAAGACCATCTCCAGATACAAATACTGGTAGTCAATCAACATTTCCACACTCAAAAATTTTAGGCAGGAGTTTGCCATCCCAGTGAATCACTAGCTGGAAATCTGGTCTGATTTCACCTTTTATTGATTCTGCATACTCCTTCCGGGCTTTTTTACGTGTTCGTCAGATAGTACTTCTTGAAACTGGAAGGCAAGACGGATTGTGACCAAGAGCTGCCGCGAGTGGAACAATTAGACGAACTGCTTCACGATCAGATATTTTATTTCTGTCTAAGGCACTGGTAACACGAGGAATAAAAAGCTCTTTTTTAGCACTATTTGTGCATGTTCTTCCAATTTCGGAAGCTGGCACTTAATCTTTAACTGTGATGGAATAAATTCATCATCTGATTTAAAATCAGAAGTTCCAGAGTTTTCCTATTGACTAATTAGACAAATATCAGATGAGCAGACAGCAGTTGAGGTTAAAGAGGCTCTAATGCATCATTCTTCCTCCTCTTTTTGTCTCTGAAGAGAACCCTTACAAATTTTCTGTAGCTCTTTATCTTCTAAACCCATGTACATCTTACGACTGTTTTTTTTTATCCTGAAGAAATTCAGAATCTTCTAATTCTTCTTATTTTCATAGCATCTGCTTGAACAATATCAAAAAGAATGTCTAAATTTTCAAAAAATCTATCCACTCGTTGTTGTTGGGCTGTAGAAGAATGTCTTTTATTTTTCTTTAACAAGAGCCAATGAGAATGAGTGTTTTCAAGCTTTTCAATTATATGTTTCTTTAGTTTTGTAGGAATTTTAGATTTCTGCCATAGCTACATTAGTTTTTCAACTGTTAAATGGCTAGCAGATCCTAACATTTTCGATTCTTCCAAATAATAATGAAAGCACTGAAGTACCTGTCTTATCGTAGCTAATTGTTTCAATGTAGTCAGTGGATCTATTGCTCTTAGGCTAATCAGAAAAATTTCATTACTAAGGCGAATTGAAACTGAAACCATCGCAAATTTTTAGTTATAAAATTTCTTTAAACAGAAAAGAATGGCTATATTTGATAAAAGTTATTGATTAGTGCACAAATTTTGTGATTATTTTATTTCATGTTAGGCTTAATGTTTGTCTTATTAATTGTAATATAAATAATGTTAGCATCACATAACACAGTAGATTAATATTCAATATAAAAATGTAACATATAAATATGTCTTGATACTTATTTGAAAGCAAAAATTTCTACAATAAATAATTAAATCCATTTTAAATATTACTTTTGTTTGTTACCTTTCACTTAGGAATAGCCATGTACAAAATGTAAACAACTATGGAAGAGATGTTTGTTGCCAGATGCAGAAATTGAAAATATATAAGATAATTATTTAAAATAAAAATTATCATGAAAATTAAATGCTTCACTTAAAAATTGTTTTCAATTTGTAGTAAAATGAGTTGGTGGAAAACTAGTTTTGGTTTAGTGTTGCCATTAAATTCATTTTATATATATGTAAGAAAATAATTATCAGAAAAAATGCTACATACAATAAAATATTTAAATATATATATAATACAACAAAATAAATTTCTACTAAAAATTTCTGAGAAAAATTAAATATAAGTCTGAAGTGTAAAATGTTTGTTGCATTTCCTATACTCCTGCTAATGTTAAATTGTTGGAGGTCATTGAGCACCCTCTTGGAATTTGAGTAGAAAGCTAAAAATTTACCAGCATTATATTATTGATGAGTCTAAAAAAAGTAGGGGGTGGCACGGACTCTAGCTCAAGAAAAGTTTTTTTGGACCACCCTAGCACCCATATTAGTTAAGCTGTCTATGTGTTATATATAATATATATATATATATATATATATATCAAGGGTATTATAATTATATATATATTATTTTATGAATTTAATTTTGTTTTCATTTTAAGTAATTCAGTTTAATGACAGTTAAATTTTTTTTTTTTTCAGTGGGTTATTTTGTATAAAATTGCCCCTTTATTTTCCTTACTTTGAATATTTTAAGTATTTTTACATGAATTCACAATCTCTCCCGAAGTAATTTTAATTTGCATTATGAGTAATTCGTGAACAGCGCTACCTGTATGCAATATCTGCTAAATTTTAGAGAGCCCTGTTATAAAAATTTACCCTGTGGTAATAAAACATTTGAATCTCCTCTACCCAAGTTTATATATTAGGTATCTGCTAATATATTTGATTCCATATTTGTAAAATGATCAAAATATTTTGAAGATATTTTTATTTACAAGATCTTATTTGTTAAATGTTTATAATTAATATTTGTTGCCCTTTTTTTAAAATTATTCATAAAATTGTTGTTTCACAATTACATTAACTCTTTGTATTTGATGCAATATTTGAACTTTATTATTTTACTATTGGGAGGGGGAAAGTATGTATAGTATAATTTAATATTGTTTTAATTTTTTTAATGGCTACATTGTACTATAAACTGTTTTATTTTTGTAGATTTTTTTAAATTAAAAAAAATGTTTAGCAATTTAAAATATATTGTTTAAAAAAATTATTTATGAAAGCATTTTTACTCTATCTCTAGAAACAATTACAGAAAAAGTATGCCGCTTGGTCGTTCATTTAACGGATAGTGTACATCCAGAAGATTTAAGAACAGATTCGGTTCAGGTTTGTATTAATTTCATTATTCTGCTTTTATCGAAATAGTTATAGCATCTAGCATAAGTTGTGATAATATAATGCTTACTACACTATTTAAATATAAAAATTGTCATTATTGAGAAATGTTAAACTGATCTTCAAATGGGATATATAAAGTACATGAAAAAAAATTCTAGGGTTCTTAGATTTCAAAGTCTGTTTTTATCATAATCCTTCTTAGCAGTGTTCTCTTGCCTTATGGACACAGATGAAAATAACTCTTTCAGTTTGGAACTTTTTCACCCATATTAACCAGTTGAATGAGAAGCTTGAAATTCGGTTATGAATTTTTGTTTCTTTGTTTGCACTTTTTTTGTGAAAGACATGGGTAGTGAGATGTGTTGTAACTATCATCTCACTACCTTGTCTTTGACGGAAAGGGTGTAACAGTGTCACCAGAAATGAAGTTGCAACCTTCTTTTGGCTGAGATGCTTTATCATTAGAGACTGGACAGATGTAAAAGATGTAGTGGCTGGAAGAATGTAAAAGACGTAGTAATGGCTGTATGACCTGTCAAGGGTGCTGTGAAATGTTTTCGTGAAATTCATATCACAGCTATCTTTGACATGTTTTATGGTCATATTTTCTTCAAACTATGAATGTACTAAAGCAATACACAAAGTAAGCTAAGGAGCATTAGGTCGTCAAATTGGCTTGTGATTTGTATATTAATATCATATCACAGCCATCTTGATGATCTGAAGCTTCCTATCGTCTACAATAGGCTTTGAACAGGCACAAAAATATCTGCAATTAAGTACAAGAAACTATCTATTTTGGAAAAGATTTCAAGCCCTGAAATAGAGGAAATTTATGTATAAAGAAAAGATCAGTTATGAGTCATCAAGTGCAGGAAACATCTATATTGCAAGAAAAGTTCATTTATAATCTTCCATATATTACGATATCTTACCTTTTTTCTGTTAATTTTTCAACAGTGTAGAATGTAAGTTTTATATATATATATATATATATATATATATATATATATATGAATTGTAATTCTGGATAAAGGGCAATGTTAAATAATTTAAAATCTGTGTCTTGCTACCAAAAAAGTAACCTTTAAGAAGTTTGGCGGGGCTGTTGATAATCAATACAGTGAAACAGGCAGTTTGTTCCATAAGAAATGACTCCAACACTTAAAACTAAATGATAAATTAAGAAACTGATTATGGGGGAGAGGGTGGAATATATTCTGGGCCTTACAATAGTGTTACATTATAAAAATCTATATTGAAAAAGGGAACAGGGACTGGGGTATTGTTTATCGGTTGAATCAAACCAGTCATGGGCATATTTCTTACTTGTAAGTGAAAAGATATCTCTTACTATGAGCTTGATATAGCATGAGAGAAAATTAAAGGAATTTTTAAAAAATGGAAATGAGCATGAATATAAATTGAGCTCTCCTTCGCTCACAAAGTGGATGTGGTATGTTGCGTTGATTTCCATATCACAGCCAGCTTTGATGAGCGAAGTGGCGCTTTCTATCATCTTTGTATTTCTCTAGAAGTGTTTTTGTACAGATGTGCCATCAAGTGATTCTTACTGTCATCATTTAAGTCCTTTGAATGCCTGGACCTGCATTGAAGTAGTGCTTATTGTCATCTTTGGAATCCTTCCGGAGTGTTGTTATTGCATGGGCCTGCCATCAAACTGTTGCTGTGATGTGCTTTACATGTAGACATATCACAGCCAGCTTTGATGAGCTGGAACATGCTGCTGTTCTTCTCATGGAAAAAGGATGCGATTCCAAATAAAAGTGAAGTGATTCACTGGAACATTTTAAAAGGTGGAGGTAATATGCTGCTTTTCTTCTCATGAAAAATTAACGATGATCCATATGTAAGTATTTAACTGGAGCCTTAAAAAAGAGGTAATCTGTTTTTACATGTCCAACAATTCATGTACCTAAAATTAAGCATACCATTGTCTATATGTGTAAAGAGAAAACAACTTTCTTCATAAGGGGGTGTGTGTGTGGTGGGGGAGGGGGGGGGATAAAGATAGAGTATCATAGATATCAGGACTGCTGTAACATTGGAATATAAGTTAAGGTCTAAACAATGTAATGCCCTATTTTGCAGTATTTGATTTGAGAAGTACAAAAAAGTGCTTCAGATTAAATTTCATGTTTTATTACTTATTTTCATTAATTTAAGTACTTTGTATACATATATATTTAGAAAATATATAATAAACATCTTTATATTATCCTTTGCCTTTTTATTTTTATCATCTTTACTAATGATATACTTTGATATGTTTCTTTAATCTTATTTTAGCCATTATCATGCAATGTTTTAAAAAACAAAAATCCCTTTGGTTAAAACAAAAAATTGCACCCTCCTTACTTCTAATTAAAAAGTAGCATCCTTCTTATCTCTTAGTTTAAAGAAGATCCCTTACTTGTGTTTTTATTAAAAATTTGTTTGCCCAGTAAATATTGACTCACTGTCATGACTTAAAAATCATTCCTTGAGTTTAAAATAATGCATGTTTTTATAGGAATAAAGTTCCTTAAGAATTTTAAAAGTTATCTTTCCCCACCCTCTTTTTACATCCAAGAAAAACTAATTTTATTATTTTCACTCATAATTTCGATATTTCTTTCCTGGTGCAAGAAAAGGTTAAATAATTCAATTCTTGTTTTAAATATCTTGCTCATGGTAAATTACAATTATGATACTATTCAGCTGAAATCAGTTTGGAGTCGGTATGTTTCTCTCTTAAGTTGAAGCTCATTTAGGCTGAATAAATATCCCAATTGTAAAACCTTTTAACTCCATTTATATCTTTATTAAAATTTGTAATTTATTTTTCAGTTAATGAGCAAGGTAGCTGTTCTGGTTGGTAGAAAAGTTACTGAAGAGCTATTTTTGCAACGTTTTCTTTCACTCTGTGAAGATAAGCAAAATTATGTTAGAAAAGTAAGTTCTAAATTGCTATGTTATTGAATTTATTCATATGCAGCATAAAGATTTCTTTTCACTCTCAACAAAACTGAAGAGGAACTAATTGAAAACAATTTTCTAAAAAGGTGCTTTTTACACTCATCAAAAAACAAACTATAGGATTTAAGCATCAAATATCACAAAAATGTTATATTTTATATTACAACATTTTAAATGCAAAATAATTTTTTAATCGAAACATTTTAACATAAATGTAAGCTTGTTTACTTTTCTATTTCTTAACCTGTTGTGAAGTTTAAAGTGAACTAAAACAAAACCAGAAAAGATTATTTCTAATGAATCTGTAAATAACTGGTAATATTAATCTGTTTATCTTTCTATGGTTGTTCTAAATTAACATTGCCTAACATAATTATTGGTTCTGCATTTAAAAATTCAGCTTGAAGTGGAAAGTTTGGAAAAAAATATTTTTTTTTTTTCTTTTATGGCTAAAATACTCATACCAGAGCTTTATAAGTTCCTTGTCTGCAGAACGACACAATAAAAGTTGAAACATTTTTAGTGTTGCTGTTTTTTGAAAGTTGATTTTAATAGTGTTTGACATTTTAATGTCTTTCAGTGTATAAGTTACATTTCATTTTCTTAATATCTTACTACATTACAAAGAAAAAAAAAACATTTAATCTGCATATTAAGTGGGTTAGTAACTTATTTTTTTATTTTTGTTGAAACATGCTATTGAATATTTCTTAGAACAATAAATACTGATTTTTTGCTGTTTTTATTTATGAGAGTGTGAAGTTTTCTTGTCAACACTGGTATCATTACATTTCTTATGTTCTGCATAATCTTAATATTTTGTTTTTGTGTATGTATTCTACATGTGTAAAGTAAACATGTAGTAAAACAGCATTTATTTTTCAGGCATGTGCGTCTACAGTTGGTGATATTGCTAAAACTGTTGATGGAAGGACGACTGAAGAACAACTGGTAATTACATATTCATTTATGCCTTAGTTTAGGAATGAAAATGTTCTGCAGATTTGCGATTTTCCACTCTATCATAAAAATCCTTTTTTCTATGATTTTTATCTAATATTTTAACTTATGAGTGAAAATGAATGAAAGGGTTATTCTACCAATTTTGACAGAAGATCCCGATTTTCAACCAAACTTATTTTTCTGATTTTTTATTATTCTACATGAAATTTAATATTTCTCTGTGATCTGTTACCAAATACCGTATCATAGTTTCCTAAGTTAGCATTCTACTTCAGTAAAATCTAAAGACAATACAATATTTCAAGATCTATTAGTTTTATTTCATAATTTTTATAATAATTTTTCATTTTTATTGCAATGTGAAATAGCTGCAAAAATTTTTATTAAACATTTTAGTTTAGATCAAACACAGAAGCTCTATAAAAGTGCTCTTCCGTTTCATTTATTTATTTTATTAAGCTTCTTAATTTAAAAAAATCAATAATTTTTCAAAAATGTAACGTTTTTAAAGTTGTGGGTTAAATTTTTTCGCAAAAATCAATGCATGCATCTAATTTTTTTAAACTGTGAAAAATGAAATGGAATAGTCTCAAATTAGGGTGAAGAGTTATTAAATATATATATAAGAATGCTCTTTGACATTTGTCAAAGTAAAATATTATATTAATCAAGCTTTGTATTTTTATTAATTTTTATCTGGAAAGAATGACTTTTCACTTGTAAAGAGAATTTTTCAAAGATTTTTAGCATTTTAAACAGCACTGCTCTACAGTTTATTGTTCAATTTGTACAACAGTGCAAAAAATAAGTGCTCATTTTTTCTTTTTAACAGTTCTTGGTGCATTTACATCTGATCTTTTATTTTCCTAGCTGCTTTTTGCATACTGCCTGGTTGTGGTTTTATTAATACTGTATTTTTATTGGACCTAGATATATTGGTAATTCATATGATCAAGTACAGTAGATTCTCATTATTGATGTGTATTACTTTTAAATTGGTTGGTTGAAATATTTTACATGATCGTACGTCGGATATTCTCTTGCAGTTTATAAAAGATCATAACTTTAATTAAAGAAGCAATAACTCCTTAAATTAATAATTTAAGTGTTCTTTATGGTCACTAGAAGGAGAAAATAAAAGATCTCACCTAATTGAAGCATGTTGAAGATGAAACAGGAACTACTACTTTCTTGAAATTAAATAAAAAGTTCTTTATTCACAATTTATGAAGCGAAGAAAATTAAGACTTGACCACTAATTAAAAATACTTGAAACATCCTGTTCAAGTTATTACACGAAGACGTCGTAAGCTGCCCATACAGAATTCGACACTTATAAAACTAAATGAAAATAGCAAAAATTAAAATTTAAAAAATCGGCACAATCTTCTCACGAACTCCCATCAGAAAAACTGACTAAAAAGGTAATTGTCAAAGTATATATATACCACAAATATGGGAAAGGCCAAAGTGAAAACACCGGCCTTTCAGTTTAATTGATTAGAATTTTAAGCCAATGATAATTAAACGAATAAGCGCCGAAAAGCAAAACCAAAACTATATCTATTGGTCAACATAAGCATGCACATACGATTTTGAAATTTGGACGTATGACAAAGTTGAAAATGCCGCTCAAGAGCAATGATTTCAAGGACAACACCAATACAGAGCATGCACAGGGAAATCGCTGAAATGGAAGAGGAGAAACGAAAAGTTGAGGAGATTCAATGAATTGATATTTAATAAAAACAAGAGGATTGGGAGAAAGATAAACATGAAGTATAGTGAAATGCAGATGAAATATCTTAAAATATTTTCTCCATAGGATTAATATTAGTGAGCGGGTGTTTTCGCACGAGTGAAGTAGCTTCTTACGAGGTATCTCTGGTTAATGAATGTAATTTCGTTTTCCCCATCATTATCTATTTTATTTACAATTAATGTTAAGAACATTTTAATACGTAGTTGAGTAAATTTTTTTCTTCGGAATCAATATTTGATGTAACTTTGATTATTTAGACATCAAGATGTTGTTAGTGATAGTGATGAAGAGAAAGAAAACATTCTACCACTAAACCATGATTGTGAAGTAAGAAGATTTTGTTCAAATATCACAAAGAAAAATAAAATTATGGAAGTGTAGCAAGTTCTTTGCATATTTTGTTTAGCCTGAGTAATTTATTCTCTTGTATTAACAAATTGTCATAAAGTTTAGAACATGTTTAATTTCTGTTTAAAACTAAATTCAATTTATTTTATTGCAAGAGGTTATTTTAAGCAATTGGAATGCTTTCAGCATTTAATGCAAGCTTCAATTAGTGCAGATGAATCCACATTTAATGATAATACTATTTGTCAATATCTGAAATGTTTAGCATAAAATGACTTTTCCTTAATGCATTTAAGAAATTTACACTAATTGTTATATGAACCTTAGTCTTGAAGGATTTTTATTAAAATTATTTTTTATTAAATGATAAGTCTTGAAGGATTATGAAAGCAAATTCATTAGTTGTCAAGAAAGTTTTGCCTCTTAAAATATGTAGGCCCTGACAATTATAATCAAATTTACAAATTTTCCATTCAAGATAGAAATTTTGTTGCTTTTAAAATGTTATGGGTCATGTATCAATCTTTTTGTTTGTTTGTTTGTTCAGCTGCCTAAATTCATTGAGCTGTGTAAAGATCCTGCCTGGGCTGTTCGCAAAGCATGTGCTGAGAACTTCATGGCTGTGTCTTCTGTAGTTTCCAGGGATACTCGTTGCAATGAGCTTACAGACATTTATATGCTTCTATTAAAGGATCAAAGTAGATGGGTGAGCTAATACACTTAATACAATTTTTTATAAAAGTATTTCCTTTATTAAAAAATAATTCAATATTGAATTTTGATTTTTTTTTTCATAGTTTTTATTGGAATGCTATTTTTTCAGAGAACCACAGATTTCCCCCTCCCTCCCCCCTTCTTTTCTTAATTAACCTGTCAGGATTATATTCAAGGAAATATGTCAAATTTTTTTTTATGTATTTTTATTTTTTTTTTTGGGGGGGGGGGGGGTAATTTTTCTTTAAGTGTGTGCATTTTCACAATGAAACAGTTAAAAATAATAAGTCAAACTTCTGGAACGAACGTTCAGGTTTTATTAATTGAATGTCCTGTGCACGGTTCATTCTAGAGAGTTTCGAAAATGGCAGCCTGCTCTCATGCCCGTTTTTGATAAAATCTCACCCTCCTGGTCCTTTTCCCAGGTAGAATCCCACCCTCTTTTTATTCCTGGGTCAAATTCTGCCTTGTTTGTGTTGTACTTTAAAAAATTCTTTCCTTTTTAAAATGCTAGTATGATACATCAGATCTCCTCTTTCTCTTCCACCCACTTTATTTCCCTGAAATGTCTTGGCATTGATTCATTTCACTTTTTCCATTGAACTAGTTTTAGATCAGGCATTCTGGCTTTTGACCACATGATAGCATATTACACATTCTATTTAAAAAAAAAAAAAAGTATTTTCTACATTTTTTGCTAACACCAGGAAAAAGTTGTCTGGTGAATAGTTTTAGAGAGAAAAGTTTCTAAAAATCGTCGGAAAAAGGGAGAAATGACTGAGTTATTTTACAATAAAAATCAAGAACATAAGTTTCATTTTACTATTTTTAATACTTTTCACACAGTAAAGTTATGTAAATATTAAATGTTATTATTATATTCTTATAATTAAGGAGGACTTTAGTAGCTACGGTTTATTTAAGTAGTTGTCAGACTCCCTTCCATGCCAATATATTGGTGTTTGCACTTATTACAAAAATGCCCTTTTCAACAAAATTGCCCTTATTATGTAGTTCTCCATGCCTTTTTTTATGTTCTAGAGTGATCCCTGGTCCTGTGTTTACTGCTATTTCTCTTATTAGGTTGATTTCTGTGTTTAAAAGTGAATTTTTAAAGTTCTGAATATATATGAATTTATTATTGCTAGTTTATAAGTGAATAAGGTTTGCCGTTTATTGGATATTATGTCCTTGTTAGAATGTGGTTTTCTAAAAATCAATATCAAAAAGTAATTAGTTGATCTTTCTATTTTAACATCTAAATACGCTACGGTTTGATTTGTTTCTTTATCTTTTATGAATTGAATTTTAGATTATTTTGCACCTACATCAAAATCTGTGTTAGGGTTGAAACTTTTTAATATTTTCCTCAAGCCACATAGTCTCAGTGTTAAGTTTCTCATATCATTGTCTCATCTTCAGTCAAACTTTTCATGATATTTTAATTCATTCTTAAGAAACTGATATATTTTTTAATAATGCTTAAAATTACTCATACCAGATTTAAGACCTGGCCAATCATGCTGGTTCCCAGAGTTTAGAAACCACTGATATATAAAATATTATTTATGACATTAGGTGTTTTGTAGAATACCTTGTGCAAACCTTGCATATTTTGTCTAGGGTCTTTACTGTTAAATGATTTAATCATTTTTTAACTGTCTGAAACTATCTAATTATTTTCGTCATTTTGTTAAAAGTAAACTTGGTTAGATTAAGAAATATATATTGTTTTTCGCTATTTAAAATGGTTTATTATTATTATTATTTTTTTTTTTTAATTTATCTTATAAAATATAATCTGAAAGTGTGTTTTAATTTTAATTTTATTTTTTTAATCTCAGGTAAGGGTAACTGCTTATCAGTGTCTTGGTCCCTTCATTTCTACATTTGCTGAGCCATCTAAAACTGGTTTATATTATAGTGAAGGAAAATTAGTCGTTTGTGATGTTCCAAACTCTCCTCCTGTACAAAATTCTCCTAATGACAGAACTGAAACTGTTCAACAAAGTGCTGACAATAATTCCTCCGATGTAGACAGGACTAATGTTTCAGAACCCTGTGATAGCATAGTTCCTTTGAGCTGTTCTGAAAAGTCTCTCACTTCTGCCTCGGAAATTCCGGGTATCCCGTGCCATGTAGGAAATTATTCCACTGTGATAGAAGTAAGCTGTCAGAGCAAGTCTGCCAACGACAGTGTGATAAATGATGCAATAGATGTCTCTCCAATGGAGAATGGTTCACAACCGTTGTCACAAACTCGTTTGAGGCGAATCAACGTAAAAAACAATAGGGCTAATCATCTTTGTTACCTGAATGATTTGAATGAGTCTGGGGATTCAGTGAGAGAGTCTTATATGTGGTATGATTATTACATGAAAAAACAGAGTCCTCTCGTTAACGGTGACTGTAGTGAAGTGAAAGAAACTGATCCTGTTGATTTTGATAAAATTCAGAACTCTGTTGCTATTAACGGTGTCTGTGTGAGTGAAGTGCTGTCAGAAACACTAACTTGTGAACCACTATCGATAATAAACTGTAGTATGAGTAAGCAAATTATTGATGAAAATGAAGAAGACTGTGAGAAAGCCGATAATTTGTGTTCTTCTTTAGACGTATCTCAAAGTAATGAAAATCATATATCTTTACATTCAGCTGGTGCTGTATTAGACTTAGATTCTCAATCCAGTGTAGAAGAAGATCAAAATGATAGCAGTAGTACAGTTTCTTTAAACGATGAAAGTGCCTTTAACAGCTTCCAGTATTGGCGCATTCCTCTTCCAGATGTAGATCCTACAAATATACGTGAGCCATGCGTAGACATAGATGCTTTTTTTGACCGGATGAAGGCTCAGTCTAAGAGCAGCAATATGTTTGATTCCAGTACTTCCACCCCAGATCTAGATTTTAGATGCAGCCTTCGATGCAGTCGCTTCAAAGAACTCGATGCAGAGAATTCAATTTTAAAGTGAGTATGTACTACAGACAGAAGTATAGTATGTTTGTAAATAATTAATAATGTTTGTGGGAAAAAAAAAATACAACCTTTCTTAAATTTGAAATTAAAATCCCCAATTTTCTTTTTCTAATCTTATCAAAACCTCCTTTTACCCCTTGTTAGTTTGTTTCTTAGCACAGCATTTATTACATTCCAGCATTAATTTGAAGAATGTCTTGAGTTTATGCATCTTGCAAGTGTTTTAGTTGCACCAGGTCTTAGCCAAGCCTTGTTAAAGTCCCAAACATTAATAAAGAGCAAGAGCTAATTAAACCAATAAAGTGAAATTTTACTCCCAGTTAGAGAGTTTCATCCCCTGCTGGAAAATAGTTCAAATTCTTAAAACTCCCGTGAAAAGTCCTTTTCGAGATTTGAGCGTGTTCTAATAACCTCACAATGTAATTTCAGAAAGAAAAAAAAATATGGTTTAATCGGGGTCTTCGACAGACTCTCAACTACATTGTAGCTTTGAGCTGGACAATAAATAAAATTAGGGTACTTCTCTATTATCCCGTCGACCACTTTTCATAACAAAAAACTATCACCAAATTGTAAGAATAAACCCCAAAACTGCAGTCCCATTGACTTGATGTCAGAAGCATTATACATGTGTGTTATGTCATTAAGTGGTTTTTAATTTGACATTTGCATGTATTTTTCATTGTTTTACTGATTTATTAGTTATTTCATTCATTAAAATACCAATTGTGTCCTTAAATTCTTATATTTTATTTATTTATTTATTTTGATATTCCAATGGTGGCAACGTTCTCCCGTTTATTTAGCGTTACAGTTTGGCGATAGTTTTTTGTTATGAAAAGTGGTTGACGGGATAATAGAGAAGTACCGAAATTAGTTCAAGAAATGAGTCAAATTATTTTAATAGTGTTGTTACAACTCTCTTAACAATTTGGATTTAATAAATAGACCCCAATTTGTGACAGAAAGCACCTTGTGGCATGGACAGTACATATCTCAAAAATTTGCTTCAGTTAGACACTATGTATCATATTGGTGTATTTAATTAGTGTTTGTGTGGATAGAATAATCATACAGGTTTCTTTTTTGCAGGCCAAGTTGTAGAATTGAAATAAAAACTGGAGAGTTTGATAAAATGTTAGGTATGTTATTTAATTTCAAAATAATCAAAGTTCTTCATAAATTTCTGTTATTGAATAGTAATATTTTGTACTTCTATCTTGTTTTATTTAGGGATGAGGGTGGGGGGTAATTAGACTAAAGATCTGTATTCAAACTTAGATACATATTATATATTAACCGTTGAATGGTGATAAAAGATAACTTGTATACTATTTTAGACTTTGTTATGGTTCCCTTATATTGCTAGTTAAGGGAAAAAAAGAAGTTAACAAAATTGTGCCCAGCATTTTTTTTTAGATGGAAACTAAAGTAACAAGGAAATAAGTCTTTAAGAATATATTTTAATAAATGAACCTGTGTTATTAATATTATATAGTAGATTTTGCACGTTTATTATCTTATTTATGACAAGCAAGCTAGTTTAATCACCAAATTGTCCCAGAATAGAAAACAACAACAAAAAAGGTAACTGACTGGAAATTGCCTTATTTCAATTTTTGTTAAATTTGTAGGCTGTTATGTATTATTATTATTTACAAAACCATCCAGTGTATTTTTTGTTTGTTTCAATATAATTTAATCAAAAATATTTACATTAACATCCTTGGTTTTAAGATTTTTAAAGTAGTGTTACAGACACTGGAAATACTTCGCTTCAGAATGTTCTTTTTTGTAATATTTAAATTGAATAAAGTGAATATAACTGTTTTCTACCCATTTAACATGTTTATTGATAACAGTTTTTGATACTTCTACAATTATAGTTCTCTAATGTTATGTTTCTTATATTTGTTCCTATTTTCTTTTTTAGAAAATAAAGAAGGTGAACCCCCTCCTTTGCAGAATACTATTACTGCCTATGATCAGGTTAGTTATTGACAGTTAAATTTGTCTTTTTATGCTTACACTGTTCAATGCTCCTTCATACATGTTTAAAATTTTGGCAGAAATTTTTATTGATCATTGTGGATCGCCTTTTTGAATGAATTTTTTTTTTTTGGCCAGAAATAATATTCTAAGAATTTAATTTTCGTTCAAAACAACGATAAACTAAAAATAGAATATAATAAGCTTTGATAAGGTCATACAGAGAAATTCCTAATCAGCAAAATCCTGGATATTCTTTTAATTTACGGATGGTTTGATAGATAAACTTTTGACCTACACCAAAACATATATATATTTTTAATATATATGTTTTAATATATATATAATTAATATTTCTCTCATTTTTCTGTGATATATTTTAACTAATCAAAGTGTATTCTAATGATAGTTACAATTTATTTTTTCTTCATTTTTCATGCCTCAAACTTTCGACTGCCTTATTCTCATAAAAGATTTTATCCACTCTGTTAAAACAAAAATTTTATATGTATATGTCTTAATTATTAATCAAGCTTTTATTACTAGTATCATGTGTTAAATATTATTATATTGAAATTATGGTCCATTATGCTGCAGATTGTATTAAACAAGGAAAATAATTATTTTTCTACTATACCATGTTTCTTATAGTTTTCTTCTCACATTTATTTTATATTATTATTATTAAGCCTATTTTACCTTATAATATAAAAAGTAAACTTATGTAAAGAGACAGAACACTTCTTTTCTTGAATGTTTCACTATTTGAGTAGGCAATATTGTCAGTAATTAAAACACTTTTTAATGCTTTAAGCCGGTATAAAAGCCTTTCCAGGATAAAATTTTAATGCATATTTTCTGACAACCTATTCTGCTTCTTTTACTCAAGCAATTTTTTTAATATTTATACATTATATTTAATACTAGATGAAACCCGTCAAAATCTAACGGGAAAAAAATTCTTTAACAATATCAGTAAAATAAGCTTCTTTATTATTTAAGAAGTGGAGAGTATGAAACATTCTTTTAAATATTTAATTTTAAAAGTTTTTTTTTCCCCCGGTGAAATAAGTGCTACTTCCGATGTAAACTGAAAACAAACAATCCGTAAACAACTGTGTAATGTAAATCAGTTCGACATTACCGCTATATTCCCCCACTGCAAGAAGGAAAATTTCATGGACCTATGAAGTATCATACAAATAGTATATTCCTACATCCATCCATATTCAGTAAATAAAAGAACATAGTAAATAAAGCACACACCTCCCCCACCCCCTGTGATAACGCAACCGAGTGAGCTCCTATGTGCATGAGCATTGCATATGTCCAAAGGCACCGTCGAAATTCGACGTTAAAAAAAAAAGTTTTAAAATGCTTTCTTTAAAACTTTCGTTACAAATCCATATATTCTATAAGGCATCCATTGTTTTAAGCTAATAAATTTTTATGTAAAGATTGAGAATTCTTTTATAATGCTAAATCAATCTGTAGATGAGGCAGATTTTTAATGTTTTCAAGTGTAATTTATTTGTATGATTTCTTCTGTCCCTTTACGTAATCAGGATGATTATCCCTTTTCCATCACAGTCAGGGATCTTTTCCCTCTTATACAGTTAAATATCCAATGGATCTTTAAAAAAATAAAAATATACAATTCCTAGTATATTCTGATGCAACATATACATCAAAGAATTCAACATATCAATTTTATGTTAATCATAAACTGAAAACAGTTTTTTTATTGAAAGATTTTAGTTTAGCGCCAAAATGCTCTATCTTATGGAAAGTCTGATCTTATGATTTATCAGGGGTTTATTATTATTAACTTTTTATGATGGTCAGGGAAATCTATTTTCAATTGTGACAACTTTCCCAGGGGCTATTTTACAATATTGAAGCAAACTGATGGTCATTGTTGAGACAGAATTGAAAAATATTTCATTATTGAAAATTATTTAAAAAGTTGTTAAATTAAGCGGCAGTTTTAAAATAAATTTCAATCGAAAGCTAATTTTTTCTAATTGATGATGTAAGAATTGAAGTTGAAAATGTAGTATTTAGAAGTGATGTAAGCGCGATGAAAGCTAATGCGATAGCGCCGTTTGTTGTCTCAACCGTTATGTATTTCTAAAAATTGTCACTGTGTTTTAGCTGGCGTCCAAAAGTAGACTACCATTTTTTGACATCGAAAGAGAAATTCACAGTGAAAGAAATAGGACTTTCCCGCTAATAAAGAACTGTTAAATGAACTTATAATAAACCTGTTTTTTCTAGCTAAAAATACAATCATTATTAAAAAAAAATTCTACCATAACACTATTTTTAATAATTTGAATTTTTCTGAAATCCTTTACTTTTGTGGATTTTTTTTTATTAGAAAATAAAATCTTCTAACCTACAATTAAAAAAAAAAGTTATTGGTAACATATATTCAAGAGCCTAGAATACATATTCTAGAATGTATTCTAGGCGCTGTAATCAAGGTATGCAATCAAGTTGAAGCAACGTACTTTATATACGTTATTTTTATGCTTAAGCACCATGTATACAAATAAAAATATATTTTGTATTTAATTGTAATGAAAAAAATTTCATCAACAAAGTTACAATGCGTAATGATAAAATAAACCCAATGGACAAAATTCCCGTGACGTCACAATAAATATGAATTTTTATTCGTTTATAAAAGACGCGGATAAATATTTTTTACCGAAATTTAACTTGAAAATTAAAAAATTCGGCCTAAAAGCCACGTACTTTTGATATTTATTATTTCTCTTTTATCCTTGCAACCATGGAGTTTCTCGTTACCCTGTGCCTCGCAACAGTAGGCGTATTCCGATTGCCGACTTTATGACGTCATACGCAGAAGTAATTACGGCTAATTAATAAAATTTTCGAACAAACGAATGTACGATAACAAATCTGTGTCCAAATATCTTTCATTTAACAAAAGAATGGTGTAATTTGATGCAGTAGTTTGTTCTCACGGATTGTCGAGAGAAAAAGCTTAGCGTTTTAAGTATATAGATAAGCAAGTCATTTATCTGTTTTTATTTATGAACAGTTCTAAATTGGGTATAAAAAACAAAAGCATAAAAATTAATCCGGTTTGTTTTCATAGCTGTTGTATCATTTTGCAACAAATTTCACTTTCTGAAGCTAAATTGTGCCCCTATAACCGGAAAAGTAAAATTTAACCTTTTTCATATACAATGAAGTAAAATGTGAATAATTTTATCACAATTTGTGTATGAAATATTAATCTTTGTTTTTAAGCACATACATAACTTTTATTTTCCCTCATCCATGTCTACCTGTGCTACTTGAACATGTCATAAAATTTGTAAAATATTGTTTAACCATTGTGTGTTTTTCAGGATATTGTTCCCCCTGAGTTGTTATTGTGCTATTTAAATATGATTGATGCAAACTGGACTGAAATTGCTCACGATTGTGCCTATAGTTTACCAGCAGTTGCAATTACTCTTGGGCGTAAATTTTGGCCATGCCTCAAAGAAACGTTTGATGCTCTTTCATCAGACTTGCAGGTAAGATTTATTAACTACTTATTATCACCAAACAGTATTTTGATATTATTTATTATCAACAAGTCATTTAGTAGTGTGACTTAAAACCTTTTCATTATTCAGTGGCAATTTAATTCTGTATTGATAGAACAAGCTTTTCTCATTTCTGATCAAGTTGGTAGATTCTTCGAATAATTTTGGTGGCTGCACTTGTTATTTTTTGCGCACGAATAGGTGCATGTTGTATTTTTTATGGACAGTAGTTATACTACAGGATGTTTCTAAAGTCACGCAACCCATATTTCTGTTCATGTGGCAACCTGTTGACATGAAGTTAATGACACCTTGGACGATGACCCATGAAGATGTTTCCCAGGACTTTCAAAGCTTGCTTCAATCTGCGAAGTCTTATGCATGCTCAAATAAGGCCTAACAATTCATAGTTTGTCGTGAATAATATCCTTTTCCCTGAATTTCTTGACTAAACACAGTATTGACGATTTATTCGGCATATTTCATGTTTCAAAATGTTTGCAAAATGTTAGACAAACACATTTGTAAAAACTTTGCATAAGTCATAAATTCTTCATAAATATATGCTCCGGAATGCTGAGCACCATTTTGAAACTATGTGGACTGATACTGTGTTAGCAACGCAATTTATTGTGCATCATATGAGGTATCAATAGCCCGAAATTTAAGCAGGTGGGTCAAATCACTTCTACAAAATAGCTGGATCACTATGTCAATGAATCCTTTTCCAGATAGGCGTACTATTGCAATAGCGCTAACACCTTGTGACATAGCTAATGCCACAATAAAATCTTGGTTATCATGCATTTTTTTTGTATAAATAAGGATTCTGTATGTACTACTATTTTTGACAGATAATAGCTGAGATATGGGTTGCGTGATTTTAAAAACACCTTGTATTACAGGTGAGAGATATTTTATACCTCTAAAAACATATGTTCGAGGCTGAGTAATTATATCAATCTACACAATCTTTTAAAATCTAGAATATATATTAAAAACTTTTATTCATTTGGCCATCCAATCGCCACATTGTAAACACAACACTAAGTTCTTTTCTTTGCTAAGCTTTCATCTGTTGTGTATTTTTATAAATTTTATATAAATGTTTCATCTGACAGGTGGAGAAAAAAAAAAAAAAAAAATTTGTATGATATTTTAAATATTCTTACACGCCTCTGATCATGTGTTTACATAGACTTTACAAAGGTTGTGCTTGCTGAAAAGCTATTAGCTGTTCTGTTCACTCTTTTTAAATTTTAGAGAATAATGAAATCTATCTCATTTTGTTTTGAGAACAATTTAATAAGAATTTTTTACTGTTTCATTGAGTGCCTTGCTAAATCTTGAAGTGAGAAAGTCTTTAAACAGCTGTTTTTAACTTTCCAACATAGTTGAAAAGTGTTTGACTTCAGTTTGTCTGCCGTCTGTCCGTGTTCTAACTCCCCTAAATATGCTTAGATTGTCCTGAAATTTTTGTATGTTATTGTCGTTTACTATAGCATGTTCCCTATTTCAACAGAAAGTTTTTTACAGGAACAGTAAAAAATATTCCGTTATATTACTGTCAATGGGGAATAATCGGTTCAAGTGTATTTTGATGATGCTATGTCATTTAAAACGTAATGAAATTGATATATAATTATGAAGCGCATTAAAGCATGCTTTTTGTAGAATATGGGGTGCAGAGCATTTATTATTCATTTACAGGGTGAAACAAAAGAATTCTTTTACACATCGTTATATGAGGAAAAAGTCGCCTGCAGTGTAATTTAGTGATATTTCACTGTTTCAAACATAATGAAAATTATAGGCATTACTGAGGTGCACTATAAATTGCTCTCTTGTGTGCATTGGGTTTATTTACAGGGGGACACAAAAGATATTGGTCACAGTACATGTGCAATATTTAGTCCATACATGTGTGATAAGTGCGGTTTCAACTTTGGTTTGCATTTTAAACTTTTTTTTTCCCCTAGTACGTGTGTGTTTATGAACTTGGTTGACCATATACGGGGCATTCGTAAGTACTACAGACTATGGGAGTGAATTGCTTAAGGGTAGTGTTTAATTGTGTTTACGCATTTTCCTGCTGAACTATATTTAGTAGACTAATAGAAGTTCGTGGAATTTAAATAAATTCATATACAGGGCTACGAAAAAAAGATAAATTGTCGTTTATGTTTGATAATTGCTGCGAGTGAGTTTTAAGTTGCTTTTTAGCTTAATAGGTGGTGCGTACAAAAGTCTTCTGATAATATACAGGGCTGTACAAAAGATTATGAGTGCATTTCCAGCGATTGGTGAAAATTGCTAAATGTGAATATTCTAACTGAACTAAATTTTATCATACTATATATCCACATTTATTGTTCCTATACAGAGCTGCCCAAAATAATTCGACTACTTTTTTGACACTGGAAGGTAATTTCGAAAGCTGTATTTTTCAATGTTTTCTAAACTGTTTACTTATCTCCTTTCACCTTATTTAATGATGAAGTTTCGTTACAGTTTTCTGGCTGTGTTGGAAAGTGCTTCATAATCTATGCTTGACGCATGATTTTTCGTTCTGGTTTATGTTGAAGATGATTTTTTTTTCCCCTTCTATTATATATATATTTTTAAATTATGTTTATTTTGAAGAAAGTAATACTCTACTATGTCATTGAGGAAAAGAATAGAGGTTCACATTTGTACACCTCAGGTCTGAAGATGTTAAACAATATTTATTCTTCATATTACCAATTACACTCAGACATTATCTAAAAAAAAACATGGTTAAAAGTTCCATTAAAACAGTATTTCATTATTAGAAATGTTAAAAAGTTTCACATAAAACTATCATCATTACACAGAAGCACTTTCACTCCGGCTAGAGCATTGTCAGTTGTAACTCTCAAAGCATCCGACTCTTCGCTATATGTCTGACTGGGGGTTGAAGAATTCCCTTTACTTCCATTCGATTCCCTCTTTTTTTTCTAGCCAGAGTGAAAGCATTTTAGTGTAATTGTGTCAGTTTTATGTGAAACTTTTAAACATTTTTAACAATGAAGGACTGTTTTAATGGAACTTTTTTTAACCATGTTTTTTTAGATAATGTCTGAGTGTTGTAAAATTGGTAATATGAAGAATAAATATTAAATATACAGACATTAATAAATGAATACCTGTTTTGATGTTAAACAAATTGAATTTAGCATACTTTTTTGAAATTTCTTTACTTAAATTAATAAATGAGAAACAACAAAGATTTCCAGAAAAAATGGCCAGTTGGCATATGAAACATGAAAGGTACCTGTACCTCCATACCTGTTAACAAGATAATTTGCGGTATTATAATATTTATTAAAAATAGTACTTTAGTATTTTTATCTGAATCCCACGGTTTATAGCCAAAGATTTCACTATTACAGCCTTTTTTTTAATCTGGTTATTTTAATGTTAAATTTGATTATTTATCTGTTAAACTTGTATTTTAATTGTTTATTTATATATTATTTAAAATAAATAAATGCTTTTCTACAACAGAACCCTTAGAATTCTAATTATACATTTGGATGAAAAATTAAAGTATAATTGCAGAATTAAAACCATTTTATTTTTACAAGACATATGTTCTGGAACATTAATTATATTGTTCTTTTCTGTTATTTTAACGGAATTGTTGCTTAAGTGTACACAATCTGGGTAGGCTTGGAGGAAAGGAAAAAAAAAACTTAAAATATTTAAATTATTTTCAGGGTTTTATAATGATGTGGAAAGTCCGTCGCACTGTTGCCTCTTCCATGCATCAACTAGCTGTGATACTTGGTCCTGAAATAACATCCCAGGACTTACTGCCTGTGTTTTCACGCTTCATCAAAGATCTAGATGAAGTTCGCATAGGGATACTGCAACACATGTCCGAATTCCTAAGGGTGAGTAAATCCCTTCCAGTTATAATAAATCTTCATTAATATGAATCATTTTTTTATGAAAGAATTTTGTATGATTGTTAAATTTTATAAAATAATTTTTTAACTGTTTTAGGAAATTCTTCCTGAAGAGCGAAAGCAGTTTCTTCCCAGTCTTTCAGAATTTCTGGTCTCAAATAGTGATACTGAAAGTAAAGACAAAAACTGGAGGTTCCGTCTAATTCTGGCAGAGTATGTATTCGCTTTCATTTACTAGTTTTTTTATATTTAAATATAAAGTTAATCGGGTGTCTAGCCACCTTTATAACTTGGAAAAGTCAGGGAAATTACATGGACTAGGAAAGTCAGGGAGATTTACCATTCCTAGTAAGGAAAATTTAAAAAGATAATAGATAGTCCTAGCACCTTTCAATCCTTCCTTGTAACTTCGAGATTTTCAATTCGATTCCCTGAAACTTTGAACTTAATGTTGTAGAATTGATTAGGTGTTTCACTCTGCTTACTTATCTTTGTTTGGGAACTGAAGATTTGTCAGCTTAATTTGTTGAATATTTATTATTTGTATTCAAATATGTCAAAGCAATTTGTGTTCAACTGTGAATGAGGTGATTAAAAAATGTAATCCTGATTGAATAAAATGGATAGAACCTGATGCTGAAAGCAAGCATCTGCAAAGTGTATCTGCAAAATGTTTAGCATGTATAAAAAAAAAATATTCTCATTAAGAAATATAGAAGCATTAAGTAATCATTAATCATGAAATAAATATCTTGAGGTTCAACAAATTGTAAATTTTGCAAATATTTTTTTCAGCTAATGATAGATTTTTTTATGTGTAATATCACAAAATCTCGATACCTGGAAATTTTTTTATATTGGTATGGAAAAAATAAGTCTGGGAAAATTGTCGATCTGAAATAGACACCTTGAGTTAATTGATGTATTAAAGTTTTACAGGGTGACAAGAAATAACTTGGACACACATGATACATTATAACTGTAATGCTAATGAAAATATTACAACCAAACTTCAAAATAAATATGAATACATTATTTCGTCTAATATATTTACAAATTTTCAAAGTGGGTACCTTTAGCCTTAATACAGAGCTTTAAACATGTCAGAAAATTTTTGGCTATGGGCCGCAACTCACTTACTGATATTTTATCCCATTCCTTACATAAGGATTTCTTTAGGGATGCCAAAGTTTTATGAGATGTAGCACACACACTTGTCTCCAAGATAGACCAAACAGAATAATCCATTGAGTTCAAATCTGGGGAATACGGTGGTCATTCTTGAGCTCCAATGAAGTCAGGAAAATGTTTCTTGCACCAATCTTGAGTGCCTTTAGCTCTGTGTGCAGGTGCGGAATCCTGTTGTAAGGTCCATCTTTTGTTTCCAAAGAACTTTTGTGACCAAGGTAAAACAACATCTTCCAAAATGAGTTTGCGGTATGTTTGTTGATTAATCGTTATCCCTTGATCAACCAAAACAAGTGGTGTTTTCCCACTAGCACATATCCCACCCTAAACCATTACAGATTGGGGTCGTTGACGCCGTTCAACAATGCAAGAAGGTCCAGGTGCTTCTGCTGACCAAACTCTATCATTATGGCTATTGTGAGCTTGTTCAATCGAAAACAGTTTCTCATCTGTGAAGACAAATATTTGCCATCGATCACTTGCGGCCCGCTTTAACAGTTCTTTACACCTTTGAAGTCTTGTGCGTTTGTTCTCTGCTGTTAGCTTTTGAGCCTCTTTCATTTTGTAAGGGTGAAGATCAAGCTCTACTCTTGTCATCAAACGTGCGGTTTCTCTGTTGATCTTCATTTCTCTAGCAACCTTTCTCATTGAAATCCTAGGATTTCGTTGAACTTGCTTTTTGATAACTACCCAGTTTCTTGATGTGTTAACTGTGCGCTTTCTTCCTCTTCCTGGCCTATCACCATTATGTTCGAGTTCTTTAAACCTTTTGATTGTTTATGAAACCGTCTGCTTAGGCGCTTTCAATTGTTGAACAATTTCACATTATTTCATTCCTTGCTTATGTAATTAAAGTATGGCAGATCATTTGTTAACCATAATGGTTAACCACAACTAACTTACTTTCACCTGTTTAGTAGCTTTCTAGAATCGAATTCCCTATGACTATAAATTTATAACTTTAGTGGTACTTACATATTTTTTTTTAAAACTTCGTCAGAGTTATTTCTTGTCACCCTGTAAATATGTTAAGTGAATTACTAAATACTTGAAAAAAAAAAACTCATTTTGAGTGTTGTGTTTATGTATGTTTCTCCCATTTCAGACAACTGGTATCAGTGGCTGATTTATATGAGCCTGAAGACGTAAGGGAACATTTGGTGCCTCTGTCGCTCATACTTATACAAGACAAAATCTGTGAAGTCCGTCTTGCTGCTGTTCGTGTTGTAAGTGCATTTGAATCTTATCTACTTGTCTGTCTTTTTGGTATATATTCTTGATAAGCTCGTTGGGGATCTGACTTATTTCTTTACATTACATGGATAGTCCTATTAAGTTAGGTCTATTACAAAAGAGGCTCTGTGAAGTTAGACCATCCATTTTACAAAAAAATCCCTGATGGCTCAGTTTAAAGATGCAGACCGTGGGGAGCCTGTTTATTAAGAATTGCAGAAAAAGGAAATTTTTTGCCATGATGCTGCAGTTCAGACTGCCCACTACCTGTGCCTGCAGAGATTTTTTTGTTTTTATTTATTTATTTATTTTGTAAGAGTTGGTCCTATAAAAAACTTGTGAATATAAAAGCTGTAGATAATATTAAGAAGATTTATGATAAATTTAGACAGATCTTATGAATTGATGAAGTTGTGAATTTTTTTCTTCGTAAACCCCTATTTTTTCCCCTTTAGGCCATTTTTAATGATAAATTTTTGGTCCTCTTCCTAGAAGTAATAATGAAACAGATTTGATATGTATCATAATTAAGAAGTTATGGGAGTTTTTCTGTTTTCACAAAAAGCCTTCTTTCCCCCTTCTCCAATTTTGCCCATTAACGAACTTGACCGAGACTTTATGCCCCTTGATTTTATGTATTGGTTTGGAAGAGATTTGTGCAGAAATAGAGAGAGAGTTCTGATTAACTTCATTTTACCAAGAACAAGCACTCTTTTCCTTGTGGACACTAGTTTTATGACACACTTCCAATTTTTCCCAATAGGCCGCTAGGGTGGAGGCAATTCATTATACTATTACAGATTGGATTAGGATATTTTGATATCTGGATCAGTCCACATGGAAGTTCCCAGTTCCAGCAGAACCAACCACAGAAGAAGGAGAGTTGCAGTTATTTCATCAGCTTAACTTAGAGTTAGTTGAAATTTGACGCTTGGATCGTAATAATTCAGTAATAAAAATGTTGGACTGTGAAACAGGGACAAATTAATTTTGAGTATTATATTTTAAAGTTAGAAAAAGAATCTGAGCATTTTAATTTTAATCTTGAATTGTAAAAAGGTTTTATTCCTTTCATATATATTCTAATTCTTTTATTAGTGTAACAAATTTAATAGAACCTACGCTGTCCCTTCTTTTTTAAATTGACGAAAAATAATTTGAACATTATCAAGGCTTTTTTTTTAATGCGACAACCCTTGTGAATTTAAACAGACTAAACAATTAATTATATTGCAGTGTTTATCTAAAAAAGGGAAAGTAGTTCCAGACAACTGCATATCATGTTAAGTACCAATCTATGAAAACTAGGACAGATGTATAAAAATAAATAAAAATGGATATATTTTTGAATAGTCTTAATATACTGAATTATTGTATTTTCATGGGAAACTTTGTTGGAAACTTTTCCTTTCAAAATTGCTGTCTTATTGAAACCATGTGTTTCATATTTTGAATGAACGACACTGTTGAATTAAAGCCCAAACATGTGTTAGCTTGTAGTAAACTGCCATATAACAGGAGTTAATCAAGGCAAAAGTTGGGTCTGTTTTGCAGACTCTTCACAAAATCCTATTTTATATAAAAATATCCTTTCACAGAAGTCTGTTTCATAATGGCCCTTTCACAAAATTATTTTCATTTTTAAAATGATCCCATTACAAAAAATTGGCTACAGAGCAGATATTTTTGTATTTTGTATGTACATGTGCTAATCAAGTGTCATTTTAACTTAATAGGAATTCCATGGGATAGTTTCCTTAATTTAATATTTTACTAATTGTTAAATAATCACAATCTATTTTAAAAACATTTATTTATTGAAATATAAAGTACAGGTGGCTACCTGGTTCATCCAGAAGTTAAGATTATTATATAAAAAAAAATTCTCTCTTCAAAGAGTGAGACTATCAACATAATAAATTATTTTAAATCTGCAAACTGACACAGTCTCATCAAGTTTTCATATAATCATATTCAGACGAATTTTCGTGCATAACATAATCTCAAGAACACCTTGCTCGTTTCACAGTGTGCCATTTGCATGTTAAAATTTCTCAGAGAGGAAGTGGTATAAAAGAACAACATCTATGAAACTATAACAAAATCACCACTTTTTTAAAAGCAATTTTTTTTTCATTGCAGTTGTATTTAGTTTTCTCTAAAATAATATTTTGTAATATATGTTCACATGTAAATCTTTTTACCACTCATCAAAAATTAAGTTATGATCTTTAATTTGTTTACTTAATATGGGTTGATGTGTATGAAGTAATTAATGTTCTTTTTTAATTCCTGTTTTAGATGGCTGCTGTGAATGAAGTAATTAATGTTATTTTTTAATTCCTGTTTTAGATGGCTGCTGTGATAAGAAGAATGAGCCAACATCCAACTCCTAATTTAACCAAAGAGGTCTTAGCGGAATTAACGGAAAAGTTTATCCATTCTCCAAAGTGGTTCCACAGGCAATTGTAAGCCAGCTTTATTTTGTTTACACTACACACAAAAATCGTTTTATTAGTTAGAAATTAATATTGAAAGTGAAAAAAACCACAGTGAGTGAACAGTATAAAATTTTTTTGGCTGTGTATCTCATTGGCTTTTGAACTAAAACAAACTTTCTTTTTCTACTTACAGTACACTCAAAAATAATTTTCATACTTAGAAATTAATATTAAAAGTGAAAGCTCCAGTGTGTAAATAGTACAAAAAATGTTAAGTGTCTAAAACGGCTGTGTATTTCTCTAACTTTTGAACAAAATACTTTTTTTTTTGTTCTTTTTGTTTGATTGGTCTTGGTTAAGTGAGGAGGTTACAGTGTCCACTGCTTGTGACCCTCTTTTTAAAGCACTCCTGTACATTGGAAGTCAAGCTGCTATTTTTTTCTTTTTAATATATATTTAATTAATTTAGTATAAATTGATTTTTATAAACATATTTCTGAAATGGTTTGCTTTTATGTTATGAAATGGAATTTTCTGAGTGAAGAGGAGTGAACTATATGTTGAATTGATCCTTGCTACATAAATGTTTCTTTACTTGTAGAAAAAAAAAAAAATTTGAAATCCTTCTATTGAATTTGGTTCAAATTATCTGTTTTCTGCACAGGTATAAATGATATTTAGTTATTTAATATTATTGAGTTTTTTGGCTATATTTGAACCAAACTGTACATTTGGAACATTTTGGAAAAACAAGACTGTACATGTTAACTGGAAGTTGTTTCATTTAGAATTAGAAGCATGAAAATCTTCATGTTCTTGTGTAATTCTCCCCCCGAACTTATCCTGCATTCTATCTCCAAAATTTTGTTTATTTTTGCTCCCTCAACATACAAAGTTGTAAAGTTTTAAAGTTCTTAAAAAAAAAATTTCTACCCTATTTACTTTTGTAAGTAACTGTAGATAAAAAAGAAAAGTTTAAAAAAATCATCTAAATTACCTTCTAACGTAACTTTTTCTTCTTCCTCTAGCTAATAAAAGACTATTTATTAAAAATTGTAGTAAATTATAATTACCATTACAAGTTATAACTAAACTTCTGAAACATTTGAGTAATAGAAAATTCAAATATTTATCTCCATGATTATCAACTAATGAGTGATAATAAGATTGCCAAAATAAAATTTTGATTTCTTTTGGCAAATCTTAAACTGAAAATTTTATTGTTTTGTTTACATTGAGAATACAAAATATTCCATTTAATTTAGAACAACTGCATGTAAAATGAGAGAAAATGCTTTGTTGAAATAATCATTTATTTTGATATCTTTTAGGTATGTTTACATCTGTCAGGAGTTCATCATCCAGAACTCTCTGCCTCCGGATCAGTTTGCAGAGGATGCCCTCCCCCAGCTGCTTTATCTCTGTTGGGACAGAGTTCCTAATGTTAGAATAGCCATCGCAAGGTGCTTATCCGTTGTCATATGGCCATTAGGTGGGTCCCATTCACATGAAAAGTTGATTGCATTTCCTGTTCTTTGCACTTTTTCATATGATTTGCACAATGGTGATTAAAATGGTCTATCAATTTTTTTTTTTTTTTTAACAAAAGGAAAGGGAAAAATATTTTGGGTTGTGTATTATTATTTTTTTTATTATTATGTATAAGATAAGTTAAAACATTATAAATATTTTCACAATAATTAATCTTAAATTTATTTTTTGTACAGATATACTATAATTTCCAGCGTATAATCCGCTGATGAAACAATTCTGTTTCAACCCAGAAATTTTATTCAATAATTGAAGTCAAATATTTACAGCGATCTAGTAAGTTACATTTTATAAAATAAAATTTCTGGGTTGAAAAACGATTGGTTTGATCCACAGATTATACACCGAAAATTACAGTACATGTTTTTTTTTTAAGGAATAAAATATTAAAAATAGGGTTCTTATTAGAAATATTAATGTTCTAAAATATTATTGAACAAATTGTTAAAAAAATTAATTAAAAGCTTAAACTTTAATTCTGCTGGCTGATTTAGCTAATGCTTTTCAAAACATGTAATGTAAACAAAATGCAGGTGAATAGATATGGATATTTGGAATGTAATAATTAAGTTTTTTGTAAAGCCAACAACATAATTCCATTATGTAAAATTTTATCGCCATTCAGTGTTATTTATTTCTATTGGCAATCTTTTATGGCAACATGTCATTCTTCAAAACTTTCTTTAGCAATAGAATACTATCATAGTATACTTATTAGCAAAGTATTAGTTTAAGATATTTCACTTCTATTTTTTAAGTAAGAGGTCAAGTAATGCTAATTCTTTTCTTCTTTTTTTTTTTTTCTCTCCCAGAAACTTTTTCAAGCCCAGATAGTCCTCACAGAGAACTGCTTCTGCAGACGATTCATACTCTTCAGGCTGACTTAGATGTAGACGTCAAATTCTATGCAAATATGGTCTCAACTCACGAATGTTCCTGTCTCCAGCTAGTAAGTGATTTCGTTCATTTTATTTTAACTGCACCATTAACTAGTGATGAGCAGAATGAATCATTTGAGCATGCACAAAAGCATAACCTTCATATTTTTAAAAATCAATTATCACCAGAAATTTTGAAAAAAAAAAACAGTTTTTAATTAACCTTTGTATATTTTTTAATTAATTTCATCCAGAAATTTTGAAAAATAAAAGATATATCTTATTTTTATGTAGATTTTAGTGTAATTCCAATTAAAATAAGAAACTTCTTATAACATTTCTGGTAGGATTAAAAAAAAAAAAAAAAAAGGCTCAAATTGAGAGTAAAATCAAATAAGTAAGCAAAATAAATATTTTTTCACATGTAATGAGCTGTTTTCATATCTACAAACTAAAAATTGTCTTTTGCAGAATTTTGAACCATCTATCCAAATTCCCAATACTAGAGTTACAACAGGCTCAGGCTTGATTTAAAAAAAAAAAGGAGAGAAATTGCCATCTGGAATTTTGTTGAAAAAAAAAATCTCTAATTTCGTCAAGAAGTCACAGAATAAAATTGCAAATTTAGCCAATTGGTCACGGGAAAAAAAATTACGAATTTCGGTAAACAATTGCAGAAATAAAATCGTGAATTTTGTCAAACAATTGCAAACTTTGTTGAACCATCTCAGAAATAAGTCTCAAAATTCGTCGAACGACCAGGAGGGAAAAATTGTGAATTTCGTGAAAAAACAGCAAATGCCATCAATTGGTTTGGGGGTGTCAGAATTTTCATCATTTAGTCCCCATGAAAAAAAAAATCAAGAATTTTCTCCATCCACAATATGACTGTCAGAATTTATTCTATTCTATTATCAATATTGTTGATATTTTGTATTCCATGCATTTCGAAAATAAACTTTATGCGCAAGCAAGTATGCTTTTTAAAATTTTTAGAATGATGTTCAGAAATAGCGGCATGTTTTGTAGAAATTCAGTTGGGTCGGGCCAAACTTTTATCTTTTATACCAACCAAGGTTTTAGCTTTTAAATGTATACTGGGACGGACCAAAAAAAAAAAAAAACTGGTTGAGCTTTTTGCTTTTATGCTGGGTCCAATAATTTTTTTGTACAGGCTGAGCGTGTGCATAATACCTCTACTATACAGTATGTTGTTTTAAACAGATAAATACAGGGAATAACTTGGGAGGTAGGAACCAGTTAGTTGTATTTTAATTACATCTTATGGGAAAATTTGGTTTGGTTTCCGAACAGTTCTATAGAATGAATTGTGCTTAGAATTGATATCTTACTGTGTGTTTTCTTCTCCATCTTAGGGGGAGCTACCAGTCTGATGGATGCCAAGCTGTGAAAATTGTGCATTTTTGTCTAGTCAACTGCTGACTGGGTCACACACGTGTATGAAAGAACTCTGTTGATAGTAAATTTTTTTTTTTTTTTTTTGGCAGAAGGCGAAAAGATCTGTGCTCAAGAAAAACCAACAAACAATATCAAAAGACTTAAATTTTTGTACATTTCAATAATATATACATATATATATATATATATAATGCAATTTGTATGTTTTTATGTAAATCCACAAACGAGGTACAAATACAGTTTAGGCTGATTAATAAGAGAGCAATATTTCTTCGTTAATAAGTGTCCTTGATTTAACCAATCTGTTTGTTGATTATTTTTTAAAGATTATTATAATTCTGCTTTTATGTATATTTATGGCTGCAAGATTTAATTTTTAACTACTTGAGTGATGAATTTTTGTTTTTTAATTTTTTTTAACTCTTGTATATCTTTTTAAAGAAAAAAAAACAATGAAATGATTAGTTTCTCATTTTGTACTGCATGCTAAATTTAAATTATTTTCTTGTAAATTGAAATCATATTATTAAAATTTGTTTTTATAAGTATGGTCTTTTCATTTTACGAAATAACACTCATGACACCATTTTATCAATTTTTGAAAATATTTTTTATCATGGATCTTTTTGTTTCTGGGAGAGAGGGAGTAGGGAAGGGGGTAATTATATATTGCATAATGAATTACATTGTTCAAATAAATTTCTCATATTCAATGGTTGGAGTATCATAGTTGAGATTTTTTCCAACAGAGAAAATATGCCAGGACCAGGACTCGAACCTTGGTACTTTGGTTTGCCGTACCCTACTGAGCTAACCCAACGATATCCTGGACTGGCATATTTCACTCTTATTTGTTGGACAAGGCTGTGAACTGCAGCGCTAATTGCATTCATCCGAGCTATAACTATAGCATTTACATGATGAATCTTGAAATAGCACAGAAACTCCTGTATACCATGCAATTAGGTCATAATGAACAAAGGAAAGTATATTCAATGTTTGGAGTGCTGCAGTTGCACGCTTGACTCTTTATCCAACAAATAAAGAGTGAAATATGCCAGTCCAGGATATCGTCGGGATAGCTCAGTATGGAGAGCATTGGTACGGCAAACCAAAGTACCCAGGTTCGAGTCCTGGTCCTGGCATATTTTCACTCCGTTGGAAAAAATCTCAACTATGATACTCCAACCATTGAATATAATTTGCCTAGTTGAATATACTTTCCTCTGTTCATTATAAATTTCTCTTGTCTTTTATTTGTATTTCCAATAAGTTCATATATATATATATATATACATACACACACAGGGAAAAAATGTCTTACCTTGTTTTAAATTAATGACATGTTTTTGATATACAGTGTGTCCACTCTCAACAGTGTCCAAAATTCCTAAACTGTTAGTCATAGACATATAGTTCCAATTACAAAAATATTTTAAATGAGGTAAAGAAGCATTTTAAAAATGATTTGTATCATTAAAAACATTTCTTTAAAAAATTACAAAATTTAAATTTCTATACCGTCCGCTGGTCCTATAAGTTATATTTCGTAAAATTTTCCCATTACGCTAACAAGTAAGACAAATTGTCCCATTCTTCTATGATTAAAACTGACAAGAGTAACAGCTGTTTAAAGTTAAAAGCTACATTTCTGCTTCAAAATAAGGTTCAGTCACAAAATTTACTAGAAATATAAATATCAGGAGATATAAAAAAATACAAAATTTGAAATCTATTAAGTGTGTTTAAACTATATTTGAGGAAATGAGAAAGTTAAAAACTAAAATCGAAGTGATAAGACTTAGATGATGAAGGTTGATTGAAAAAGTGTGAAAACGCAAAGAAATTTGGGGTTCCAGCTAATTCTTTATCGACAATTTTAAAGAATAAAAGTGAATTGTTTAAAAAATTATTGAGGAAGTTCTATTGCCTCCGGCAGAAAATGGTGGTTTCGTTATTCAACATATGATGATGTAGAGAAATGCCTTTTTAAGTGGTTTATGTCAGGAAGAGTAATGTAAACAATGTGCTATTTAATTAACCTAATTTGAAGATAAAAGTGATGCAATTTGCTAAGAGTTTAGGAACTCAGTAATTGTGGAATGTTTTTAAGAGTTAAAAAAAAAAAAAAAAAATCCCAAAAATATAATAAAAGTGTAAAAACAAATGGATTTATTCTTTAGGGGGAAAAAAAAAGGGTAAGTCTGTTATTTTTTTCTATTTTTTATGGTGTATTGGCTATTACAAATATTGGTTAATTCTGCGTAGAATTAAGCTGAAATTAATTTTGAAATTTCTTTGAATTTTTCTTCATACCTAAAACTGATAGGAAGCTTATTTAGACCTTTTAGTTACCTTAGACCTTAAAGATATGGGCCATTAATAGTTTTATATTACTTCATTTTAACATAATGATGTTTTAGCCATACAAATTTGTTTTTAAATAGGTGATACTTCTGTGAAAGAAATATTGAGCTATGATAAAGTGGCTAGGATGAGATATCATGAATATTTAAATCATTTGAAGTTTAATCAGCTACACGAGTATTAAATATACCATCGGTTAAGAAAAGAGGAAAAAGAACTGAATAACTCTAGTCTTGTAGAACAATAAAGATGCATATAGTTTCATAACTGATATTTGCAGCGTCATTGACTATGATTTGCATATCTAATAAAAGAAAGATGTTTGTCTGTTTCTGAGTGTGTTGGCTAGGAAAACCTATTGTCCATAGAGGTCTGAAAATTTAGATGAGGATAGCATACCTGCCAACTTGTAAGGTTTAACCTTATAATGTAAGAATTTAGGTTAAATTGTAAGGTTTTTTGGATTCTTCAACTATGTTACTTATTGAGTAAAAGACTAAAACTGATGCACACATTGCAGGGTTCCTACGCGACTGGAAAATATGGAAAACAGGGAATTGTCAGGGAAAATGACAAGTGCTCAAAAAATCATGGAAAAGTCAGGGATTTAAAAAAAAAAAAAAAATTAAATTATTTTTGCTACATTCATATTTTTAACATAATGATGTTTTAGCCATACAAATTTGTTTTTAAATAGGTGATACTTCTGTGAAAGAAATATTGAGCTATGATAAAGTGGCTAGGATGAGATATCATGAATATTTAAATAAGAAAAAGAAAGAAAATTATAAAACAAGCAAAAAAGAAAAGCTGTAGCTAAAATTAAATTGTTAAAAGACAAAAATTGAAAGTTACATAACATAACAAACTGTTTCTGAAACAACACAAATAAATGACATGGTAGTAGAAGTGTCAAAAAATGTTTGAATGGTTGATATGTGAAATCTAATTATATCAGTAAAATGTTACTTTGAATCCATCCAAATTGTTTTTCATTTTTTATATTTTAAATATCAAAAAATAGATTTTTAGTTTCAATTTTATAGATTACTTTTAAGCGGTATATTTAATCATTAAGATCTAGAATAGCTATTCGTATTTCTAAAAATGTCATGAATTGTAGGAAAATGGTCTGGAAAAAACCTGGAAAAGTCAGGGAATTTTGTTATTCAAATAAAGTATGAACCCTGCATTGTGTTTATGGTACAAGTATAATTGTGATTAGCAGTATGGTACATCACAGCAGCCAAATAGTATTTCACAACATGAATTTTTAGTCATGCTGTGTACTTTTAAAAATATCTCTCAGCAATGCTGAATGCAAAATTGAGACACTTTTTGATTAGAAATTTTGTTTTTATTTATACAATATTTTAGTAATTAAAAGCATGTGAGAAGATTGCTATAGAGAAAAGTATGCCAAGGAATTGTTGGACAAAGCCAAATCAGCCTATTTAAAATATATCAAAAAAGAATTATCAGTGCTAATATTATTTGGGGTCATGACTTTCTTTTTTAACTTAAACAATTACATTTAATATTTTTGTATTTATCAATAAGTTTTCTATTGAATCATATATTACCGTACCAGATACATTCATAAACACCTTTTACTACATATATATTTTTTAAAGATGCACAATAAAGTATGCCGGGACAATTATAAGGTTTTCTGAATAGACATGTTATCAGTTATAGGATAGATAAAAGCAGTTCCAAATGCATCTGAGTCTCAGATTTTTCATTTTTTGATAATTAGGCCGAGTTATTAATTAAAAGCCATAATGAACATAGCAAAATGGTGAGTTTCCTTTCTTCAAAGAGATTGTGTCTGTGCATTTCCAGATGGCCTGTTCGGATTCCAACCACAGAGTTCTAAGGTTGATCTTGGTACTCTGGTTGTTTATCCATTTTAGATTTCCCTTACTAGATGGCAGAGTTGTTGACCTATGTCACTAGTGGGCCACAATGTTTTAATGGTAACAATGCTGCAGTTGTTTAAAAAAAAAAAAACAGGGTATATGCTAGTTTTATGGGTCTTTTTATGTCAAATCAACTAAAAATTTTCAATATTCAACTTGACCATTTCAGATTTTAATAAAACCTTCAGAAATCATTCTCCTCGCTGATACAAATGAGAATAAACTTTTACAATTTTTTTATCTCAGTAAATTTTCATAAAACTAATTTTTTCAATTTCGAAAAATCATCATTTTTTGGCTTGTATGAATGTTTTGAATTTCTCAAGTTATATCAGATGTAGAGAGTTGTTTGATCTCTCCGATTATTTCATGAGGTTTAATTTTGATATGCAAGTTGACTATGCTTGGTTAAAAAAAAATAATTTAACTTAGTTCAAAAATTTTAAATTTACAAATTTCTAATATAGTGTTTTTTAATTTGAAAAAAATATGTTTTATTTGTAATATTATAATCTTTAAATTCTAAAAGTTTTAGAGTGGGATCTCAATGGGATCAGCAGTTATACAAAAAATATTTAAAATTAATAAGACAATACTAAAGTTATACACAATTATTATAAGTGCACAATTATAAAGTTGGCGAGGTGCCAACTTTAAATACCAGTCCTAACTGGTGTTTAACATTAGTTTTTTTTTTTTTTTTTTAACATTACTGCTAATCCCATTGAGATCCCACTCTAAAACTTTCAGAATTTAAAGTTTATAATATTACAAAGAACATTTTTTTTTTCAAAAATTTTAAATTAAATTAACTTAACCAAGCATAGTCAACTTGCATATCAAATTAAACCTTACGAAATTCTCTTTAAAATGAGGGGTCCAACAACTCCCTACGCTTGATAGAACTCAAGAAATTCAAAATTAGAAACATTTATACAAGCGAAAGAATGATTTTTTGAAATTTAAAAAATTAATTGTATGAAAATTTACTGAGATTAAAAAACAATAAAAGTATATTTATATTATCAGGGAGTGATTCCTGTAAGTTTCATAAAAATCTAAAATGGTCAGTGGTTGTCACTGGTTGATTTGACATGGAATGACCCTTACTTGAGAAGTAGATGGTACACTGAGCTTGTTAAAATAATCCAGATGGAATGATATACTCCACTACAACCCTACTTTTTAAGGTTGTTGGTCATAACCAGCGTCTTTTGTGTTAAACCTATGGGTGTGGAATATTTCTCTCAGAATGTGGTTGCATTCTGAATTAAAAAAATCCCATTCATCGGGCAGTAGTGCAAGGGTCGTACTTGTCCTGAAAAAAATTAAAACATCCTGAAATGTCCTAAAATATGGTAGTCTGTCTTAACCCTGTAATGCATCAATTATTTGTCTATTCCAACAGAAATTCTTCCTTCCACTGACCGTTGCTAGAAGACTGAAATTGAGAGATCAGTAACACCTATATAGTCTGTTGGAGAAGATATCTCCTAAAGGCAGTGGCATGCTGTAAGGGTTGAAATTTATTTTCTTTAGCTGTGAGCAGGGTTTTAGTAAAGTCCGCCTTGAGGCGGTCGTGTGTATTACAGGGTTAATATTCCTGAAATTTTGCGAGTTTTTTTTGCTGTATCAGCATTTGAAATCATTAAATAGGGGGTAGGTGTACCTTTTTACTAATGCAAAAAAGATCATGAAAGTCTCAGTTTTCTTCAGCCTATTGTTAAAAATGGTGATTTTCGTCGATTTGCACAAAAAAAAAAAAAAAAACATAATTTTGGTGATGAGTTACTAAAAATCACAATTTTTATCGATTAGTCATTAAAAAGAAGTTTGCTATTTTCACCTGTCAGTCACAAAAAATCACAATTTTTCTAGTCAGTTATAAAAAAGGAAATCTTTTGCAATTTTTGTCGATCAGTGAAGAACAAAATCGAGATTTTTGTCTTTCAGTAATGCAAAAAACACAATTTTTTTTAGCAACTTTGTCAAAGGATTCTGGTCATGCTTAATCATTGACAATCTAGAAAATACTTGGAAATATGAATAGTGAAGATAAACAGATCCATCTTATACAGATATTTGAGGATTTTCCATCAGAAAGTTTTAAATGCTAAACAAGGTTACAATTTTCATTTTAAATCGAAAAATTATGAATGTGGATTATTAAAATACTAATAGACAAAAGTTTTTAAAATTTCAAAGCATCTGAAAACCTTCAATTTCAATGCAAATTTCATAATGCTATCTTGTTATTTGATAGTATTTAGCATTTTCAAATAGAATTTATTAATTTGATCAAAGAATTCTCAAAAAAAAAAAAATATATTTCATTTTAAATGTTGCCAAGTGTTATTACAAAAATCATTGGGGGGGGGGGGGGGGAATTTTTAGAATATTCAAAAAATATCTTAAAAAATGAATTCAAAAGAAAATTTCTGAATTTCTCAAGAAGTAAGAAAATCAGTTAAATATGTTTACTAATCATCCTCTAATGATTTAAGTTGAAATTATTCTTCAGACTTTATTACTGCAGTTAATCAAAATTTAGATATTAAAGTGAAAATATATGGATACCAGAGGGCCCGTGCGAGGATTTACTTGATATCAGAAGCATTATACGTGTTTGTTACGTCATCAAGTGGTTTTTAACACGACATTTGTGTGTATTTTTCATTATGTTTTACTGATTTATTAGTTTTTTCATTCATTAAAATAACAATTGTGTCCTTAAATTCTTATATTTTATTTATTTTGATATTCCAATGGCAACGTTCTCCCGTTTATTTGGCGATAGTTTTTTGTTATGAAAAGTGGTCGATGGGATAATAGAGAAGTACCATTTTTTATCAATATGTAATATTTCTTAGATGCAGGTTTAAACATCTAAAGAAAAAGTAAGGATAAAAATATCTGCAAACAACATTTAGTTTTTAGTCAAGCTAGAATATCATCTAATTTATTCCATCAAAATTATAGTAAAAACTTATCCAAGATTGCAAAATGCACGCGCAAGAAAAAAAATTAACAATCGTATTTTAACTGCATTAGAGGATGACGTCATCCACTTCGGGAAAAATATGGAACATAGAAATATAAATCTAAACATTTCAATTTAAATTTCGCTTTTTAATCATAAATATAAAATAAACCCGTGCGGTGTTTTTTATAATAATTGCTCAGCATCCTATAATGTGGTATTTTACTTTTGTGGCAACGATACTTTGAAGAAAACCTTTCATTTCTTTTATGAAAACAATGCCGATTTAATTTTTAATTTTCAGCAAATTTTAATCAAAAACATGTTTTAATGAATTGTTAAGTGTGCTATGTCAGAAGCCAGTTCAAAATCCTTTCATATGCCATCTCATTCGTCATTCTACGTTTCGTATTTTCTGAGAAAAAGGGATGTTGACAGGAGAAATAATATATATGATAAGGTTACCAAATTTCTTTAATTCATCAATCGCTATTTTTTTAAGTATAGTATGCAATTATGCATATTTTAGCTATGTCTGGTGCACTTTTATACGACATCTTTTGAGTAGCTGTCAAACTTCTGTTATTTTTCAAGTCAAATAAACATAATTTAAATCAGAAAATGTATTTAATAAATGAAATCAAATAAGTAGCACATTAAATAAATTTTCTTATTCAAAATATATTTATTGTTTAATTGAAGAAAACACAGAAGATTGACAGCTATGCCTTTGCTAGATCAAGATTAACAGACTAGTGTGTACAATAAATTTTTAAAATAAAACAATTTAGAAAATTCAGTTAAATTTTATAGATTGGTTGATGAAAAGTAATTTTGAGTGTTTCTTTCGAAAAATAAGATAAAATAAACTGTATAATAATAAGTTTGGAACTTTGAATGAATATTGCTTTGAAATGGCTGTATTTTGTACAAATTTTATTATTTTGCAATGATAGTAATACCTATTTTTTTATGTGGCCTGCGGCGTGAAACAAGTTTGACATGCCTGGTGTACAGGGACATTAAAAAAATTTCATTGTTATGGTCTATGGGAAAAAATAGTTTGCAAAATATTTTAATGTTGCACTATTTTAAACATACTTAAATTTATACATATTACTGTAGAATATAGCAGCGATAGATCACCTTTTGGTGGGCTAATGGAAAAATGCCTTAAAATTCTAAAAATTATATTCTCAGGGGTAGTACTACCCCAGGAAATATTTCAGGACATACTTTTTACGATATTTCAGGACACATTTGATTGAAAACCGAACCGAAAAAACCCTTAACTCCCTTTTCAATACATTTTATTATCATAAATAGTACACTATATACACAATTTTTTTGTTGTAAAAGTATACATTAAAAAAAAAGTAATTTTACCAGAACTCTTTGACCAAGCTGCTAAAAAACTGCAATTTTTGCATTACTGTAAGACAAAAATCTTTTTTTTCTTCACTGATCAACAAAAATTGCAAAAGATTATTTTTTTTTATAACACTGACAGATGAAAATAGCAAACTTTTTGTAATGACTAATCAATAAAAAATAGGATTTTTGGTAATTGATCACCAAAAATTGAGATTTTTTTTTCTTCAAATTGACGGAAATTACTATTTTTAAAGATAGACTGAAGAAAATTGCAACTTTCGTGATCGTTTTGCATCAGTAAAAAGGTACACCTACCCCATATTTGGAGATTTCAAATACCGATATAGCACAAAACTTTCAAAATTTCAGGAATATTAGGACAGACTACCACATTTCAGGACGTTTTAATTTTTTTCAGGACAAGTACTACCCCTGTATTCTAAAAATATAAAATATTGTACTGGCATAGAAATACACACCTGTGAATGTATTTTTTAACTATGAATTCGGTTTGTTTGTCCGTGCTCTGACTCGCATAAATATACTTGGATTGCCATGCATATATATTAATGAGATTTACTATGGCACGTTCAGTATGGAAAATGAAGTGTGTAGCATTTATGGTTCGTGTACAGGGACATTCAAAAGAATTCTGTTACATTACAGTCATGGGGGAAAAGTTGTTTGCAGCATATTTTAAGGATGTTACGCTATTTTAAACATATTGAAATCTCTATATAATAAAACACACAGGGGTAGTACTTGTCCTGAAATTCCTGAAAAAAATAAAAATGTCCTGAAATATGGTACTCTGTCCTGATATTCCTGAAATTTTGCAAGTTTTGTTCTATATTGGTATTTGAAATTATCAAATAGGGGGTAGGTGTACCTTTTTATTGATGCAAAACGATCACGAAAGTTGCAATTTTCTTCAGTCTATCATTAAAAATAGTGATTTTCGTCAATTTGCAAAAAAAAAAAAAAAATTGCAATTTTTGGTGATCGATTACCAAAAATCATATTTTTTATCGATTAGTCATTAAAAAAAGTTTGCTATTTTTGTCTGTCAGTCACAAAAAAATCACAATTTTTACCAGTCAGTTATAAAAAATCTTTTGCAATTTTCGTCGTTCAGTGAAGGAAAAAAAAAATCGAGATTTTTTGTCTTCCAGTAATGCAAAAATTGTAGTCTTAGCAGCGTGGTCAAAGCGTTCTGGTAAAATTACTTTTCTTTTAAATGTACACTTTTACAACAAAAAAATTGTGTATATAGTGTACTATTTACAATAATAAAATGTATTGAACAGGGAGTTAAGGGTTTTTTCGGTTTGGTTTTCAATCAAATGTGTCCTGAAATATCGTAAAAAGTATGTCCTGAAATATTTCCTGGGCTAGTACTACCCCTGAACACAGTGTAACCATGCCGGTTCTGATCACTAATTTGCAAATTGACAGTAGTTACACACCATGTTAGGCTTAATGGAAAACATGACAGCTAAATGATAATTTCTTCTACTTGAAATTATGCCTGTTCAGCATGTTTTCATATAAAACATGTACTATATCATATCCAGTTATAATGTTTTAAGTTTTAAATTAAAAATAACATATTAAACATCAGGTTACCAGTTGTAAACAAACTAATACTGTTGCCATTCAGAAACACAAATTCCAAATCTAGAAAAAAACGAACGACTCTTTGAACATTTCATTAAAATAGCCATTTATGCTCTTAAAATATTTGTAAAAGCATATTAAAGTCTAAATATTTTAAAGGATTATAATTTATTTCTGTAAGCATTTTTTCAGAAATAGCAGTGATACCTTTCGAGACTTTGCGATGATCTACCAGTATTTTACATTTCGTTCTTAAATACTGTTCTGGTGCCATCTATTGGCAATAAATACAAATTATACCTTTCTGTTGGTAAAAAATATAACATAATAATAAAGTTGTAAAATAATATAAAATGTATATAAGCATTTTTAAAATAAGAAAAATTCAGAATGTATTGATTTATTTCAAGATCAACTTTTTTTTAATGATTTAAATTTTTTTTATTATTAATTTTGAAAGGGAAATATTTGACTTTGTGTAAAAATTAATGCATTCTTTTAGATTTGGAATAAACTAAGATCATTTTCGTATTATTGAGAGCGAAAATTAATACCTATAGTTTACTTACCATAATTAATTATTGAGATCATTATTAGGATTAAGGTTTTAATTATTCAGAAAAATATTTGGAAATTTTGAGTTGAAAAACAAAAATAAAGAAAAATATTATGTTTCGTAAAATTTACCATTAACAGTAAAATTTACCATTAACCCTGAACTTAACGGTTCAGGTCAGTTTTCCTTATTGTCGATAAATAGTATAGGAATATTTTTATCAATTATTCCAAATTTTAAGTGTAAACCCAGATTTCTACCCACCGTCCTAGGACGGGCATTTACACTAGTTTATACATATCACAGAGGTGCACTACAAGGCACTAACTGTAGAATAGGGTGTACATAGAATTCATCATCTATTTACAGGGACCTCTCAAAAGAATTTGCTTACAGAGCTGTCTATGAACAATAATTGCTGGTAGCTCATTTTCAGTTGCACATGGTTTTATACATAACTATTTTTTTACATATTAATTGGTGTATATAAATTCTATAGATTCTATACAGAGTTGCTCAAAAGATCTTGCGTACATTTCTGTTTATTGATGAAAATTGCTGAAGGGGAATTTTCAATTCTGCTATGTATTATGTATTTCCTAACTGAAGTATATTTAACAAACTATGTGGTATACAATACATACAAATCAATAGATCGTATACAGGGCTGTACAAAAAAAATTTGGATATTTTGTTTGACTATTGATAGTAATTGCTAAAATCGAATTTTCACGTATGAGTTTTCTAAATCGTTTACTTTTATTATACTGTGAAATTTTGTTAGTTTTCTGAATGTGTTTCATAATCTATGCTTGACACATGATTTTTCGTTCTTGTTTACTTTTTTTTTTTTTTTTTTTTGGTTGCAGTTTTTTCTTTTTTTAAAAAGATATTTTCACTTTCTGAACATGTCTGAAATATAAATTAACCTCATGAAAAAAAGTTTAGAGATTGAGCTCAGCTATCCTTTGTAAGCAGAAAAAAAATGAAATTCAAACAAGAAATTAAAAAAAAACAACCTCCCATAAGTTTAACAATAGCTTGTGGGTGTTTTTGCATGACTGAACTAGGTGGTGTGTGGTCTGATTGAAAGGATGTTGGAATATAGTATTAGCTTAGCATTTGTTTTTTCAGCGATGGTATTTTTGAGTTTGTCTTGAGAGTAGTGTTTGCCAGATCCACTGTTGCTAAATGCGGGACAAAGAGCTAAAAAAAGGCAGAACATAAAATTACTGTAAATCCTATTAAGAGGCTAATTCACTCACCCGCTCGCTAATGTTAATCCTATGGAGGAAATATTTTAAGATATCTCGTTCGCATTTCAATATTTTTAAATGATTTTTTTTGCATTGGATAGCTGAGGTCAATCTCTATGTACGCTCCTTTGTACTGTTTCGATTTTGATTACAAGCTTTTTTCATTAAGATACTTTCACTTTCGAAACCGGTTTTAAAAGTGAAAGTACCCTCAATTAAAAAAAAAAAAATTCAAGTGAAAACTTGAACAATTACATGTGTATTTTTTTAATCATCAGGAAATGTGTGCAGGAAATACTTTTAAATTGTTTTTTCATTCATTATTATAAACTACTACTACAAAAATTATATTACAATTTTCATTTAATGCGCTATTGTACATGAAAAATAATGCATATTATTTTACATACAAAAATTGCTATCTATTGCTTAAAACGTAAATTTACAAATACATGAAATTTAATTAATTGGTATTCTTTGAAATGAATACCAAAGAAACTTATGAATTTTCATCCACAATTTCAACAACTTTTCCATCATTATCATTACCATCATCATTATTATCATTATATTCCAGAACTGTTACTATAGGTTTATGGTAACTAAAATAGGAAGCAAACAATTGTGATTCGAATCTACTTAAATATCTTATCAATTGTAGTTTTATATCTCGTTGTGCTAAGATTGCGATCATTGGTCATTGTTAAATGAAATTCTCTATGTAAAAATTCAATTAATGGTAGATTTTTATCCTCCGCAAAGTTGATGTTGAAATCCCCACTCAAAATCATTGGCCATTCATGAAATCTCTTCCTAATTTTATCTTGAAGTAATGCAGAAGAGTCTTTAGAATAAATAAATAAATTTTCATACAAAAATTCTCGTATTGCATTTAAAGACTTAAAATAGCACTCAGGCAAGCATGCACAGGGGTGATTGTGCTCCGGGGGTACCCCGGATTTCCGGGTTTTTCCGTCGACCCTTCCGGGTTTTTTTTCGGCTCTTCCGGGGTCATAAAATCATCCTGTTTCGTGGAAAAAACGAATCGAAACTGAAAATATGCCGTCAGCGATGCCGCGGACGCGCTACAGCACGTAAATTACGCGAAAAAACGGCAAACTTCATCGAAGGATCGTTAAAAAAACGGCGAATTTCGTCGGAAAACCGTGAAATTCATTTAAAGATTGCGAAAAATGACTAATTTCGTTGACAGATCGCGAAAAAAACGCAAATTTAGTCAAAAGGCCGTGAAAAAACGTGAATTTCGTCTAAAGGCCGTAAAAAAAAGCATGAGTTTTGTTGAAGGATCGCGGAAAAATGCGAATTTTGCCGAAGGGTTACGGAGAAAACGTCAACTTCGTCAAAGGATCGTGGAAAAAACGGTCAATTTCGTCGAAGAAACAGCAAATTTCGTCGTTGGATCGCGAAAAATGGAGAATTCTGCCGACAGATCGCGAAAAAACGGCAAATTTCGTCGAAGGATCGCCAAAAAACGGTAAATTTCATCGAAAGATCTCGAAAAAACGGCAAATTTCGTCGAAGGATCGCGGAAAAATGCGAATTTTGCCGAAGGGTTACGGAGAAAACGCCAACTTCGTCAAAGGATCGTGGAAAAAACGGTCAATTTCGTCGAAGAAACGGCAAATTTCGTCGTCGGATCGCGAAAAACGGAGAATTCTGCCGACAGATCGCGAAAAAACGGCAAATTTCGTCGAAGGATCGCCAAAAAACGGTAAATTTCGTCGAAGGATCTCGAAAAAACGGCAAATTTCGTCGAAGGATCGTCAAAAAACGGTAAATTTCGTCGAAGGATCTCGAAAAAACGGCAAATTTCGTCGAAGGATCGTCAAAAAACGGTAAATTTCGTCGAATGATCTCGAAAAAACGGCAAATTTCGTCGAAGGATCGCGGAAAAATCGCGAATTTTGTCCAAAGGCCAAAGAAAAAACGCGAAATTCATCAAAGGATCTGAGAAAATGGCTAATTTCGTCAAAGAGCCACGGAAAAACTTTATTTTCGTCAAAAGACTGTAAAAAAAAACATGAGTTTTGTTGAAGGATCGTGGAAAAAAAATGCGAATTTCATCAAAGGGCCACAGAGAAATGCAGTTATGTAATAAGTTATGGTGTAAATGGATATCAGTATTTTGCATCGGTAATTTTCAGGACTTTTCACCTGTGTGTCAATAATTTTCAGGGTTTTTAACCTTGTGTCACAATCACCCCTGGGCGCACCTGCCCTGCCCTACCTCATACCGAACTATACACAATACATGTACATACTTATATACAGAGGTGTCAGTTACAGTAACAGTGTCGCGAATTCAATGTTTTTTTCCTATCTCAAAAAATGCTCAACGCTCCTAAAGAAGTTTTCACTTCAAATATACAGAGGTGTCGGTTACAGTAACAGTGTTGCGAGTTCAATGGTTTTTTCCCATCTCAAAAAATGCCCAACGTGCCTAAAGAAGTTTTCACTTCAAAAACTGCAACAAAAATCGAAAAAGTACAAAGGAGCGTACATAGAGATTGACCTCAGCTATCCAATGCAAAAAAAATCTTTTAAAAATATTGAAATGCGAACGAAATATCTTAAAATATTTCCTCCATAGGATTAACATTAGAGAGCGGGTGTTATCGTCTGAGTGAAGTAGCCTTTTAAAACGAAACCTGACTATCAAAATTTTGAGTGCACATTACATTGTGAATAATTTACAAGTAGAGGGTTAAGATTCTAAAATGCGTACAACATGCTAAAAACAGTGTATAATGGGGAATGAAATATAACATTTAAAAAGATGTTAAAATTCCAAACAGTTTCGGCACAAAACCATCATCAGGATATTTCAAAAGTCAAAGACTCAAAATACCAATCCTGAGAACCTGTCTTAAACAAAAAAATTATGGTCCCTACAGAACAAATACCATACAATTATACCTTATAAGATGAAAATGTGTCTAAACCAGAATCTTTCTCTGGTGATTTAAGATTCCTAGGTTTTTACTGTACTAAATTAACACAAAAATCTTGTACAATAAAATCTGTGAAAGCAAAATCGAAACAAATTCCGTTTTCTGATTGAACATTTATAATTGTGTGGTATTCCTTCTGTAGGAAATATGAAATGTTTATGTTTTTAATATGTTTAAGACAGGATTTTGTTATAAACAAGTTCTGTTTTCATATTATTCACTAAACAAAGTACAATAATACTTGTAAAAACAGAATGGATAGGGATCGATCCATTTTAGCAGGTATACAGGGGTGATTATGTTCATGTTATATATCTGAATTCAGGTATTTTCTTTTCGTTTTCAGTACCAAAATTCAGGGTTTTCTGAGAGTTAACTCTCAGAAAACAAGACTAAAATATCAATTTAATGCGATTGCTAAACATAATTAAAATTAATATTCATAATTTGACCTCCCTGTAATAAATTAAATGTTTTCTCCCCACCTCTCTCCGACAGAAATGTTTTCTCACTAAAATTTCAGGTATTTTTTCAGGAACCCACAATCACCCATGGGGTATATTTGTGAGGTATTTCTTCAGTGGAATCATAAAAAAAAATTCTGTTACAGACAGGTTATGTTTTTAGAGGTTTTACTGTATTCAGTTCTATTCGATGCAGACTAACCAATAGCATGGTACTAAAAAAAATGTAAAAGAACTTGTGCATCATGAAAAAATTTGAACTTTTGGTTCCCGCACAGTGGTTCTGCAAGATGGATCTTGAAACTCTTAAAAATTGGGACACCTGGCAACACTACTTGTGCAGCAGGTAATGAAATAAAGATGTTTCAGCTGATTTGAGAGTTAGCTACATGAACATAACTTATTATCTGTTACACTATGAATTAAAGAGTCCAAAACTGTATAAAACATCTTTATTCTTGATATGAATGCTGATTGAACAAATAATCGAATGATTTTTTGCAAGTCTGGATGATCAAAGCATTATTTTCTGCACAAGTATAATATATCATTTTTTTTTTTTTTTCAAAACACTTTACAAACACTTTTTTTTTCTTTTTCAAAGTCAAGATTTTAATTTCCAACAATTACAAATATGTCAACCTCATTTTAAAAAACACTTTATTATAATGCAATAGACTAGCTTAATGAGGCTGCAACATATTAATACAATAAAGAACATTTCTTTTTTGTTTATACATTGTTACAAAGCAGTATTTCTAGTAAATACAATATACAGTTTATTCTTCCAATACTGTTTATGTAAAGTCCTCTGTACAAATATGCCAAAACACATCCTTTATCCAGCTAAACAAATTGTTTGTCATCTGCATTTAGTGCGATTTTTTTTTTAAAGTAATGATTAATATTTTATGTTTAGATAATACAGGGAGTTGAAAACGAATGAACAAATGACAATATATTTCTAAACAATGGTTGGAAGAAACACTTTTTAAACATAATACAGAAAGAAGCTTTAAAGTTTTGTTTGCTTGCTTCATAACTTTTCTAAGTGGATTCTTTTAGACACACGGAAAACACCAATGAAATCAACGTATTAGACAACAGCATAGATTCAGATTCTAAGCAAAATATAGTGAAAATGCATGAACTTAGACTGGCTGAGTATGAATTCAATAGGTTGCAAGGCTGAAACTTGCTTTTTTTCACCTCCTCCCTACTTCAGAAAGTAAATTTACAAAGAGAATTTTACCAAGCTTCTAATAGCCAACTTATTTTAAAATTGAAAATATGTAATATTGAACTATGCAATAAGCTTTGTCAAATATTCATTAGAACCTGTGAAACTGGAATCAAAAGGAACAGGAAAAAAAATTCGCTTTATACAGATTTCCATCTTAGCATGTACGATTCTTGATATTCATTCTGTTGGGACCATTGACTACAAATATAAATGGACAGCGGACTCCTTTCTTTTCTTCCGACAGACTTGAAGAATATATCTTTCCCCTTTCATCGCCAAAAATAGGCGAAAGGGTGCCGCTTTCTGGCGGTAATCCCTTTCTCAAACTTGACAAACTCAAACGCAAGTGAAAAATCTGTTTCTTCTCGGGAGCTGTGGAATTTCCGTGACAGTTTGACACGAAAAAAAACCTGTTTGGCAGAATATTCTTCCTCCACACCTGCTGGAGGAAAGGACATGTTTTCTTCAAGAAAGGGTTGCTAGTCCGCTGTCCATTTATATTTCTAGTCAATGGTTGGGACCAAATTTTTTTATTTAAGGCAGGAATCCGTTATAGACCAATTTCATTTTCACATAACTGTAGTTATGGTATTATATTACAATTGAGCAGGCTTTTAAAGTCATAGTGATATGAGTCACAATATCTTAAGAACTCATAAACCAGGATTTTCTGTAGGTATAAATGAAACCCACTATCGTAAAATATCTTTGTGTGCTACCCAGAACCGGTTTCATGGAAATATCGCTTATACCGCTCTTCTTGTTAATAGACTAATATGTCTAGATGCTTTCCCAAACCTAACAGTAATTTTCAAAATGATAATAGTGACTTAGAGTGAAATCAACAACAAAAAAACTTTTTACTAAGTATTTTATTTTATGAGTTTTTCACCTCTTAATGTTTAGTGTCCCGGGCAGTCGCCCCTATCTAAGGCTGAATCTGGGAGTAAAAAAAGTAATAGTAAAACAAAAAAATATTTTTAAAATTGTGTATTTTCTATCCAATAGATTTTAGTGTCCCGGGCAGACACCTGACATCACCAATCTTTTTATCTGTTTGTCAATTTTAATGCACTTGGCACAGTTTATCTTTTGGATTTTCCAGCTGCAAAACATTTTTACCCAAATTTCATATACATTTTAATTGTATCAAATGAAAAAACAAATATTCACTTGGCACCCCCATCAACCTTCCATTCTGATACCCAGAGCACATGCTCTCTCTGCCACCCCCTTCCCCTTAGTTTCAGCACTGATTGATTGACATTGTCGTATAGATTGAAGAAACTGAAATGTAAATTAATAAATCCCAATCTAGCTCACTATTGCCTTAAAAACTTTCAGATTTGGAGATTATTGGAAAGGAAAAATTATGACAACTTCTAATTCAATTCTAAACATGACGAACTGTTTAAAGAATCTGGTGCTTGCCATTTTGACAATTTTTTATGAGAGTCATTAATTTGCAAAACTCCCAGTAGAAACCTCTTGTCAGATAATTCCAATTCAGCTTGCATTCTTTAAAAAATGACTAAGTACGAAACTGATATCAATTGCTTGGCATTTAAGATTAAGATGCGATAACAGAAAGAGCATTTTAAAAATCACTTTCTAAAGTATAACCCCAAATGTTACCCATATTATTTTAATCCTAAAAACGAAATTTTAGTTAATTTTTATTCCTTATTACTTGATCCACTAAATTTTTTCGTTGTTGGCATGTCATGATTGCGTAAAATCTTTTTTTTTTGGAAAAATTTAGCACGCAGATGTGAAAAAGTTCACAGTCTCTGATATAGACACTTATATCAACGCTTTCTGTATATGCACTTTCAGCTCGTTCTCTGTTGTAGGCAAAGAAGGAATATATTCCCATAAAAAGCAATCAAGAATCCTGCACAGTGCATTCACAAAATCTGGCATGCAATGAACTATCAATTGGTTGTTTTCTTTGTGACTAATAGAATAGTTATGAAGCACCCAAATAAAACTTAGAGCTTCCTTCTATATTGTACTTAAAGCATTTCTTCCAATCACTGGTTACAAAACAAAACAAAAAAAATATTTGTAATCGGGTCATTCTTTTTTTTAACTTGCTGTATATTAAATCTCTGTTTTTAAAATCTGCAGCATAAAAGTCAAAACGAAATGGATGCCAAAAAAATTATGATAGCAAAAAACATGCTTACATTTTGTTGATGCTTGTATAAAATTTTATATGTCTCAAAACATTTCGACAAGTTCCACCTCAGCTTAATCAACCGTTACACAAAGCAAGACTTTCAGACAAATAACGGTGCAAGCACATCGTAAGATAAAATGTTTTGAAATCAAAACAATTTATTATTTTATCAGTATTGGTGTATGCCTACATTTGATTTCCTATCAATTGGGCAGCAATAATAATTTTAAAGATTTCTAAAAAAAAAAAAAAATGCATTCATGGATTATACATAAGGGTGTACTAGTGCCAAAACTTCACTCTGGTACTTTTTTTTTTTTTTGGGGGGGGGGGGGGGGGGGGGTGAATGTCCTTTTCAATAAAAAATGTTTCAATTTATAAAGTCTGTCCTGATTCTGACTCTCACTTCAATTTTATTGAAACTAGAGAATCCGACCCGGGCTTTCCAAATTACAGAATATAGGTGCAAACCATTTTTTTGATTTTTTGCATTTAATATATATTTTTTTTAAGATTGCTCCACTAACAATATACCAAAAGTCATTTTTATATGAAAAATAGCAATTATGTATTTCAAATAAAGTTTTTTAATTTATTAAAAGCAATACTTTCATATTGACCTCGTGCCAGAAGTTAACAATCTTCTTTTTATTTATTTAATTTTTTTTTTAAATTTAAGTCTGCCATTTCAGCGAGGTTGGCTGGATGCCGTGAGCTGTCAAGCAGAGAAACTGTAGCAAACTACTAGAGAACGCTACAGACAAGATGTAACATATAACAGAAACACAAATATTTAAACTGAATTATATAAACCTGTCTATATTAGCAACCATAGTCAGTGTGAATCTGAATATGGCCCGAAAGCAAGCCCCTTTCCTTATTCGACAACATACCCAGAAACTCATAATTAATAACAAACTAGAACCGGCCAACACAATAACTAAGTAACTCTCACGAAATAGCGTTGCAGCCAAGGACACCCAAGGAGCTAATCAGGTGGATCTCCGCTATGAGGAGATTAGGCGAATTTCGCCCCGCGGCCAGGTATACAAACTCGTTAAGCTGGGCATAGTGCCCGGCAGGTAGGGGCCTGGTCTGCGGTTTAATAATAATAATAATAATAACAGCCAGAGAAATAGGCCAAGATTTTGTTACTTACAGCAGCCTTTTTGATTATGACAATTTCAGTGGTTTACGTGTGTAATTTGATTACATGTCTTAAATTTATGCTTTATTTACATATTATATTAATTTATTCATGAGGTTTTAATTTTGTTATGAAATATAAGGCAGAAACAAAGGCTGAACTATTTATATTAGTTTAAGAGCCTACATCAGTCACACGAAGAAACGCTTCAGCTAATGTTAAGTCTATGGGAAGGTTATTGCGGGATTTCTCGCTCGCATTTTAATATTTTTAAATGATTCTTTTTGCATAGGATAGCTGAGGTCGATCTCTAACGTTGTTAGTTTTTACTTTTTCGATTATAGTTCCAGCTTTTTTATATAAGGGTAATTTCACTTTCAGAACCGGTTCCAAAATTGAAAATGTCCACTTATGAAAAAACCGTAACCAAAATCAAAAAAGTAAAAACTAACAACGTTAGAGATCGACCTCAGCTATCCTATGCAAAAAGAATCATTTAAAAATATTAAAATGCGAGCGAGAAATCGTGCGATAACCTTCCCATAGACTTAACATTAGCTGGAGCGTTTCTTTGCGTGACTAGCGTAGGCTCTTAAGTGCAAACGGATTTACCTTTCGTAATCTGCATGCGATAGAGATTTAAAAAAAAAAAAAATTAAGCTTGAAGATTATTTTAAAAATTATAAAAAATGAGTAAATTGTGATAGTTTTCAAGTAAATTGCATTTGAAAGTTCTTCCCCCCCCCCCCCCCAACCTTATTCAATGGTTCAAAAATTGAAAATGTGCAATGCTTAGAAATTTTAAAAATGGCAGTAAAACCGAAATTTAATCGCCTGGCATTGCCAACATTAAAATGACATCAGCGTTACATACATGCACGTTTGTCCTTTATAATGGATTATCAAATTAGGAGCCGATCTAAACTATAAAAATCAGAACGTACGAAAATGGTCCCAAGCTTTTGGATATTTGTCGGCAAATTGGGGACAACATGACTGGCTAAAAATCTAATTCAGGAATAAAAGTAAAACATTTGACATAGAAATGATAATTTTTGCTTCTTATCAATGTAAAATAAGAGTACATTTTTCATACCATGTGCATGTGGGCCATATTCTTGGTCTGCTATAATACAAACTCAAATGTTCTGGTGCTGGAAATTTTAAGAGTGCACCACTGATTACAAACAAAGAAGACTTAAAATAATATTTATTTTTGAAGGAGTAAATTTTAAGATGACCAGAGCAAACTGTATAAAAATATTTTGCAAGAAGATCAGCTGGTGGTGGATGTATATGCACAGCATTCATTATGTCTTTGTTATTCATAAGTAAATAAAAACATAAATCTAGAATTACAGCAAACTCTGTCTAATATAAAAATGAGGAAGGAAAATTTTTCAACATAGACAGTATTCTGCTTTAGACAGAATTCATCGTATTGAAAATCATTCTGTAGAGGCCTTTAAAATCTTTCTGCATTTGTCAGATTACTTTCTTAGACAGAGTTTACTATATTTTGACTTTTATTTAAAATTTATTTTTTACCAGCTGAATTAGTATATTCAAACTTTTTTTTCCCTTAAAAAAAAAAAAAAAAAAAAAATAAGTTGCTCTCAAAAATAATCTTTTAATTCAATAACTTTTCTTCACTCAACAATGTGAACCTTTCTGATACATTTATGACAACCCCCCCCCTTTTTTTTTCTTGCTTGAAAATTCAAAGTACTCACAATCAGGTGCCCAACAACCAAATAATGCTCCCTGCTTTCCTATAAATTTTACATACTTTGAATTACAGCCAATCACTACCTCAACATTACCTTTCTCTCATAGTCTGGGATCAGCATTACATTTGCGGAACCAATTATCAAGTTGATGATTTTGGTATATATGATAGAAGAGATTGTGCACATAACAAAACTGCCAATTAGTTTGGGCACAACTGGGTGGATACAGGCTGCTATTGATGTTACCCAAACTGCTGTGGCCTCCTTCATAATTGGGATATGATTCATTTTACTATGTTGTGCAATATTGCTATGAGAACACCCCTCCAATGGTATGTCAGCTGACAGGCAGGTTTGCTCTTTGTATTATTTAATCTATCATAAATACCAAAATCACTGATGCTAAAATTTGTTTTAAAAATGTAATGCTGCCTTTTGGATCACTGTCAGGCTAAAAATTACAATTCTGATGTTCTTTTCGAAAATATTTATTACTCTTATAGTAACAGTGGCACAGACAGGATTATGCTTTTTTGAAAGGGAAAGAGGGGGCTAGCATATGTGACACTTGTGAGCAGGCAAGTTTTCACACTGCAACAGTGACAGAGATATGCATAGATTTTTATTTCTTTTAATTTTTTGTTTCATTTTGTAAATAAATTTTTGGAAGAAAAGATAAATAAATATGTAAGCATCGGCTTAAATTATATTGTGCAATAAATAAAATTTAGAAAGCTATTTTTGCTTCTGATAATTTAAACAGAAACAGAAATCAGCTAAAGCTAATGGCTAATATATTTAATCAGTTTAATTATCCGACCAGTACACTTCATGATATGATGACAGAAAAGATGAAATTTTTAACCTATAAAGCCTATTCTTTCTCTAACTGTAACATGCTTTGAAATTCTAATTTTTTAAATTAGCAAATACTAAATATGTTAACATTTTTAATTTAATAACAATAAATCAATATTTCTCAAAATTCCATTTTTCTAAGGGGTTATTTATTAATTATGTCACACTTTAAGAGGGAGGGACAGACTCTACAAAGTGACAGGAGAAGGGAGTGGGGTTAAAGCATTGTGATATGAGATCTGAAATATGAAAGCAATTAGTATGCTAAGTTGTTCTATAAATGTCATATTACCATGATTTTTACAGTATTAATGTAAATTCATTAAGGTGAAAATTAATATTGACGATTTTGGATTGATTAGGAAAAAAAAAAAAAAAAAAAAAAAAAAAAACTAAGTAAAATAAGCATTAGACACATTTAATATCTGGTCATCTTAAGAAAGCATTTTTTTCATCTACAACTTTTTGTAAACAGATGACAAATTTTATGACATGTCAATAGATAACTAATTGCACACAAATATGTAACATCAACTGTATGTAATAATTCCAGAAATTGCTATTCTAGAAACAGCTGCTAGATATGTAACATTGGCCAACAAATGTAACGTTACACACTTTTTTAACAATTAATCTGAAAGTCAACTGACATTGATTCTTCAAGATTTTATTTATTTTTTGTTTTTCTGTCGGTCATCACGATGCTCAATATATATATATACACATACAAAAAATAGCTGGCAGTACTTTCAGTAACAATACTAATAACAAACAACAAAGCCAGAAAGTGTAATAAGAACAAATTGAATACAAACTATAAACTACTCTTTAACTTCTCAGTCATAATGGTGCTGGCTTCACAAACAGTTCAATGCTATAATCTAATTATATAAAGTCATGAAAATTGCTGAAGAAGATAGAAAAATCAATAGTTCAATCAAATATAGTAAAATCAATTCATTTAGAGAGAACAAAATGATCTGTAAAAAGTAAAAACTAATGTTCTTACACATAACAGTACCATATATTTCAGTTAATTGCGTGCTTTACAAGGGGATCAAGAACTTATTATCAAAGGGGCAGTTGCCTTATGCTTGCACTTTTAGGGGTCCTTGAAACATCTTAAAACTATTCTTTGAAAAAAAAATCTTTCACACTATGGTTACCAGAGGGCTAAGTTTTCCAGTCTTATTATAAATTAAAACCTTTCCCATATGATATCTTAAGTTTTTTATTATCATATCGATTATCTTAAATAATTCATAGTATTGGTACAGATGTCACAGACACACCAGGGTTTCTTTTTGGCACCAAAATGGCAAATTTTTTGCCTGACATGGCAACCTGGTGATTTTAGCCGGTAGACCAATTAGTGCTTGTTAATTAAAGCCCTCTGGTATTAATAGCTGTGTCAGTTGTATTTTTGACAATTAAAGTGTTTTTATAATAAAATAATTTGTGTTTATAATTAAAATTGTGCGAGTTTTATAATTAAATAAATGTGTATGTTTTATAAAAAAAATATGTTTGTGTTTTATTACAATAAAATAAAGAAAAATTCATCTGAGAAAATGTAGCACTTACAATATCTGAATACAAAAGAAGTAGATAATGACATCAGAATTTGTGGGAAATTAAGTGATTGAAAAAAAAAAAAAATCAATAAAAAATTACAGGCAAAGAGAAAAAAAAATAACTGATTTGAAATATGACTCTGTGTCAGATGATGAGGCTTACAACATCCCTAAAGCTCCTAATGAAAAATCAAAATTAATATTTTGAAAATTTTTATTCAGAAAAAATCTTTAGAAGACAAAGAATTTAAATGTTTATTTGAAATAAAAAGATTGGCTTAAAAACATAGAAATAGCAAATTACAACAAACATCACTTGACTGTTTTTGATTCTATTCAAAAAAGTATTTTTTAAATTAAAATATTTAGTTCATTATGTATTTCAGTTAGCTCTGCTTTATTTATATTATGATATGATGATATTACTTACAATAAAAATATTTCTGTCATTTTAATTTTAGAATCTAATGCAATTTTATATTTTAATAAGTTTAAAAGAATTCTAATTATAGCGAAGCTATCATTTTTAAATGCTATATAAGTATTTTTTTATTGGTACTTTTCCAGTATAGGGGTCTTGGAGAGAGAAGAAAATTTGGCAATCTACTTACTGTTTCATAAACACAAGCAATTTTTTTCTATATTTATACAATTTATTTAATGTAGAGAAGCCATTTATCTATTTTTATATACAATCAGATGTAATTAGTATATAAAAACAATTATAATATATATACAAAATTATATATATATAATTGAAATGTTTATATATATGTGTAAATACATATTTAACAAGCATGAAAGTTCATTAGGTTTGTTTTCAAAGCTGTTTATATCATATGGCAACAAATCTCACTTTCTAAAGCCCAAATTGCACCAGGCTTTAAAGGAAAAAAACTCCAGGCCCTTACAGTGGAAAAGTACCATTTTTTCTTCAGTAATAGCAGGAAAATATCATTTTTGTTTTTAGAATGGAATAATTCAAACTTTTTTTTTTATCCCTGTAACTTCGAATTAATGAGCATCAACTGTAGCACCCTTATCTTAGTATTATCATGTTTTATATGCCTCGAAAAGAAAGAAAACCAATTAAGAAAATATTTTCCCACAATATAGCTATTTTCAGAAACCTTAAAACCTTAAATGTACCACAAAATGTTTGGAAGCAAGCTGTGCAGATTAGTGGTCTTCTACTGTATTGATAATCTCAATTGTTCAATTTATTTGAAAATGACTATTTGAACACTCCTATAATTGTTTAATTGTTATTCCACTGTTTTGATGTAACAAAGTATAGTTATCTAACTAGTAGGTTCCCATGCTCAATATAAATCAGTGGTTCCCAAACTTAGTTGTTATGTGACATACCTTAAACTTTCAAATATTTTTCATGACCTACCTAATCAGTGATGTCTTCATTAAAAAAAAAAAAAAAAAAAAAAAAAAAAAAGCAGAGGCTATACAGAGTTCTTTTTAAAATCCAGATAATATATTGGCATACACCACTCCACTACATCCCTATATAAAGCCTTCTGTATAATCTATCCAATGGAAAAGAAGATTTTTTTCCACCAAACATAAGCACAAGAACAGTAAAAGGTAATACTGTTGGATAATATGTGAAAATGACATAATCAAACACTTCTTTTACTACATAAGGAAAAATACATTTATTATAAAAAAAAAGTATACAGTTTAAAAGTAAATGCAAATTGTGGCATTGCTTTACAACAGCGTCTGTATTGGGATTAGAACTTTTTAAATATTAGCCTTAAGCTTCTCTCTAAACAAAGTTTAATATAAAACACCGCCTTTTCACAAGGTTATTTATCGATATTTTCTACAATGTTTTCCTTTAAATAATAACACATTGTTTTGCTATATTTTTGCAACATATAAAATTAATCACACAGTAGACTCCCTCAAATCTGCATAGCTTGAGACCAGATGTTGAGCACATTTTAGAATTTTGTGGATCTCTGCTCACTGTTTTGTTTACATTTTTAAACAATAATTTGAATGCAATAATGCACTGGAAATTATAATGAATGCTTACAATAAAGTGAAAGAAGAAAATTAAAAAAACTTATAAATAAATTAAAAGTAAAGATCAAGTAAATAATAATGTATAAATAAATATGCTTAATAATGATGATATAAATTTTTCTTGAATTATTCAATGAAATTCACCTCATAACAATGTGTTAATAATTTACATTAGAATCTTAAAATAATGAAGTTTTATTTCATGTTTAGCCAGATTTAATAGCCAAAAAAGCTTGATTGATTAAAAAATGTATTTTGTAAAAAGATTGTGAAATTTTGAAATTTTTTGGCAATAAATTTATATTTCCTTCATGAGTTCAATCATATTAACCAGAATTCCATATTAAAATGTGTACAAAATGACATAAAAATAATTAAATATTTAAAACTGGCAAACAAATGCAAAAAAAGGAAACTAACAATTTGGTTACAATTACACATGCAAATATTGTGCAGAACCTATAATGTGCTGATATTTTGCTCTAGATACGCTAATTTATATCAGAATCAAAAGTAGCGAAAATTTAATTTGTAATTAGATAGCTGTATTAGTCAAAAAAGCTTCCTTGATTTAAAAAAATAAATAAATTGTGATCACCACTGATATCAGTAGCATCTTGAATTTCTCCTCTACAACTTTTCTCTAAACATCTGCAATAATATACAGATTTTAGAGTTGCAGATTTAAGGGAGACTGCTGTACATATTTGAATACCTGACTGATAGCACCCCCATCCATCAAAACATCTACTGCAACCCATCAGTGGGTCGTAACCAGGGTTTTCACTGGCTTTTGACTAATCGCCAAAATAAAACTATACCCAAATGAAAATAATGTTAACATTGGATTCACCGTGAAACACTGATTCATAAATGTTCATGAACACGGATGTATGCTGAAAATGTCGAAGATTTTAATGTTTTACACTAATATAGCAAGGATTTGTGATTTATTCACTTCTCATTTATTTACTTAGTTCTATAACAGATTTTGAAAAGTTTAGAAAAAAAAAAAAAATCTAGCCTGATATACAGTAGATGCTGCTTAATGTGATCGCAGTTAATGTTATCATCTGGTTTATGTTATTAAAATTACCATATCCCGACCCATTGTATTCAGCTTCATGCTAAAAGCATCACTTTATGTAATCAATACATTATTTAATGTTATCACTTTATCAGTAGACCAGTTCCTAAAAAGTTTCCAATTGAAAGTGAAGTTTTGTTAAAAAGCCCTCTCAAAGCATGAATTCTAAGTAAGAAAGAATACAGCAATTTATCCCTATGTCTCTTCTGTTTTGGGCTTACTTTACAGATGCAAGGGAATATGTAATCAATCAAGAATTGTAATTGAGTAGCGCGCAACAGCTGCGATAACAAGTTTAAGAAATTTGTAGAGGGGAAACTATACCAAGGAATAATTAAGCATATTACCGGTATAAGATGTGTGCAAGAGTTTTAGAAGACTTTGGGGATAAACAAGACATCAATGGGAATGAATAGCCAAAAAACTAAATTCTAGAAGCATTGCATCTTCTGATAATGTCATGGAATCGAATATCATCTGCTACAATTAAAAATTGTTTTGTTAGTGCAGGATCTGAAAACGATGACGAGCTAAAAAGTTTAGAAACTACGGAAAACGTCCCCGATAATATGACAAATGAAGATTATGAGTACTGGATGGCAATCGACAATGACATTCCTGTAACTGCAATGCTTACAAAAACTGAAATCTACAAAAAAGTTTGTGAAGAAATACGAAATAATGATGATGATGATCAGGAGGACGATGAAAACCAACTTTTCAAAAGACCACCTACAAATGCAGAAATGCATTGAAACGAGGAGTACACTATCACTCGGATAATTTTCAAAAACAATACGAGTATGAACAATTCATTAATAAGTTTTTAAGGGAAACAAAAATTACTGAATCTTTCAATAAATGTTTTTTGTCCCGTTAAAAGTCATCATTACAACAAGGGTGAGTAACCATTGTCTTAGTAATAGTACTTCAAGATGTTATCACTTGTTATTTTCTTAAATCGCTTATTGTTATCAAAAACTCGTGGTCCCAAAGGGATCACATTAAGCGGCATTTACTGTATTTCTAAATAGTTTTGCGAAACCAAATTCACTCAGAATGGAGGATAGCATGTTAAACTAAAACAAACAAATAAATAAAAGTTTCAAAAATGTGAACGAGTTCTGAAAAAAATCAACTTACAAATTATTAGTTACATTTGGAAAGCTTTCAATCCTTCAATAACATCATTGAGAGCGTCGCTGAGAGAAAAAAAAAAAAAAAAAACTCTTGCAATTTGACGATTTCAATCTTTTGCTATTTTGCGCACTGAAACATTTTGTCACGATTTTGGCACAGTGGCAATCGGCGGTGAGAATCCTGGTTGTGATACATAGTTTTGGAAACTGCTGGTATAAGTTATTTCCATATTTCAACTCTACCATTGATTATAAACTTGGGAGGTGGGCGAGAAAGACAAATTCCGATATCACAAAATATACCCAATTATTTTATATACATCCACATAATGAACACTTATTCAACATCCAGTTTAGCATCAATTAGAATATTAAAGCACACACTAAAAGCTACATTTTTTTTTTATAGAAACCACTGCCTCGACATATGTAAGGTCTGTAAAAATTCAAAGATGTTTTACTGATATCACAAAATATGCCAATTAGATAAATCTAACAACAAATATAGATATATACACATATATTTATTTGTCTGTTTCATTTATAACAAACAAAAAATTAATGATGTAATACAACTTTAATTTATCAGGCAACCAAAAAAATAAATAAATAAAATAACAATAATAGAATAAAATAAATAAGTCTTTTTTTATGCTAACTAAAGAAAAAAATTAGTAAAGTTTAAATGCTTCATCATTGTTGCTATTTCTGTCGAAAAGGGACTTCACATAGTCTTACAAAATTTTCATTATATCTTAAAATGTTTTATTAGCACTTTTCATAAAAATTAAACAGTATTTAGCCCTTTTGTAAGAATTTAAAAAAATAAGAGTAGACTTCCTTAAGAAAGCAAGATAAATTTGTACTATCTTTGTAAATAAGATTAAAAATTAGAAAAAAAAAAAAAAAGATATATTGTTTAAAAGTATTTTGCAGACAATGTGCGTTTATCAATTGCCTTTTTTTTTTTTCAAATTGAAAACAATAGTACTCTACACTATGTTGTAATTTGTGCATTATTATTTTATAATTACATTCATTACAATTGAACAATCCTTATCACACTTTTTAAGTGTGCCAACATAATTTATGTGCACTCTGAAAATAAATCTGTGAATCGGCATGTATTTTTTGTGTAGTATATTCCATTAATTCATCTTGATTTGCCCAATTTTCCTTAAAACACTGCAACTTCACCACACAAACCTAAAAATTGCTCGAAAAACTTCAATTCAGGCAGCATTTGTGTCAAATCAGAAGGGTGTTCTGGCAACTGTGCTGCAAACACTTTTCTGTTTCAAAAACGGAACATTTTTTAACCTTAATTAAAAAACTGTAAAATTAAAATTCAATTATCTTACTTTCAATAGATAAACAAAATTGATTGATAATAAAATATATTAACTTAAAATAAATTAAGCAGCATGCTTTTATTGCTCAATTTCCTTATTTTAACCATTGTTGTAACTCTCATACAGTCAAAACTATAGTGTTGCTGTATTTTAGAAAGCATGGTTTGGCACAAAATTAATTTTATTGTTGTGACTCTATTGTTGGAAAATTACCCTTGCTTGATTTGCTTTTGTTGCCATTGATGAAGTACGGCCCTGCAATTACTCCAAGATTGCATTGCCATCACCAATGAACTTGTACACAACATTTGAGGAAAATCAGCCTGATGGAAGAGGGCCAGAAATTGGTTGCAAGACAGATAGCATGCACAATTAAATAAAAGCATGTAAAAACATCATACATACAACCATTGTTAATTCGTTGTTACCAGAAGAAGAAAGCCTTGCTAGGATGCCTAGATAGGAGAGTGACAACATACGGGGTATAAAACTTGATTGGTTGAGATGATTTTGGACAAAACCATATCGCCAAGGCATCTTAGAAAGCCTACCATTGTCTCCAAGCTAATGCTTGTTAACTTGTCTCATATAGTATAATTGAACTCATCCAGGCATTTATCTCCAAATTCTGGAATTGGCGGGCAATGCTTAGGTTTGCCATAGTTTGGACAAATGCATCTGTCTAAGCATCGTATGTCGCCACTCTTATATCAAGTCACCATAGGCCTCGCCAAGCTTGGACAATGAAAATCACCAGTTGTAGTAACCCTACCCTGTCACTTTCTCTTTCTTTTTTCCATATTTTATGGAGCCATATGTTTATCTATCTTATTGCAAATATATTGCTGTAGCAAACAAATGCTTATTGTTAATAGATTTAAAAATTATATGCTTGAAAACTATTTTTAAAAATCATCAAAATTCAGTAAATTAAGTTGAAATTTTCAATCAAACTCAATTTCAAAGTACATTTTTTTTTTACTCGATTCAGTGGAGTAAAAAAAATGAAACTATGCAACATTCAGTAGCTGAACTATATGTAATTAAAATTAAAATGATAGTACATATTGCAGCAGGTAGCGATACTTCTTTGCTTAGTATTTACTGATGAACAATTTTGTGCTTTATAATAACCAAGGGATTCGACCTGGGCTACAAAATACAGGAGGAAATCATTTATAATTAAAATCTCTTAATAGATTTTTTACACTTAAAATTTTTTAGATTGAACACTAACTACATCAAAAGCATTTTTATATGAATGACAGGAACTATTGTATTCAAATAATAAAGTTTCAAAATTTATTAAAAATTATGTGTTTGAAAAATAGCCAAATCTTGTTTATAATGTCTACACACAAAGTTTCAAAGGAATTAATTCAGCCATTGTTAACATTTTAAGGGAAAAAAACAACAGTTAAAAAAAAATTAGGTTAAGTGAAAAAGAAGCTTGGATAATCAATTACAAATTGTGGTAACACTCCCATTACCTCTTTAGTTTTGCATATTTAGTTGTATTACTGCAAATGTTACTATACAATATTATATAAATAAATTTTCATTATTGAGAAAGAGATTTCATTAAAAACTTTTTCTGCCCTATTTGTTGGTATAAAAATTAGAAATTGTGCAATATTTATAACAGAATATATGTGCGATAAAAGCGGTAGCACAGTTCATTGCCACCATCATTGTGACATCAGTGTTAATGATATAGATGTTTTTGCTGTATAATATTGATTTTATTATTACTATTGATGCAAAATTAGGACAGTTAACACACTGTTTCATTTTTACTGGACTTTTTTTGGCTACCTGATATTTTAATTTTCAGAACTTTTATATTAACTGAGAGTAGTAAATAAATTCATTTAAACCCATCATCACATATCAAACATTCGATATAAGCTGTACACAGTTAGGGAGAGGAAATAAAAGATTTTTCAACTAACATAAATAACTTTAAGTAGATTATCAATAGTAACAAACATAAAACAACAATAATCCAGACTAGTTTCTCTAACTAAATCAACATATACATTTTTTTTTCTTTTAAAGTACAGATTTAGACACTATTTACTTGCATAGAACAGTTTTGAGCACTATGGTGTTTCAAAATAAATAAAAATAATCAAAGAAAACATCTGAAATATTACAGCATATGACAAGAAACACAAAACCATAACTAATAAAGACCTGAGTTTTATAAACATTTGATGTAATTATATACAATAAAAAGCATAAACCAAACTATGAAATCCAGTAATATACAAATACGTTAAAACAAGACACCTATACACCTAGGATTTGAACTATTTTTTTTTTTTTTTTTTGTGAAAACCTCATACATAACAGTAACACAGTCTACATACATTCTGACTCTGTCTTTGAAACAACAATGCTCTAAAAAGTCAACATATGCAGCACTTTTTTTTTTATTCCGCTGCACAAAATTTTGGCTTTAATGTTATATTTTTAAAAATTAATGTTAAATGCCAAGGAAAAAATAGGCAAGCAACATATACTTTGAGTCACTAAATCCATCCTGAATCTGTCATGTCTGTTTTTCTTCCACAAAATGGTGATCAGATGATGGCAAATGACAGCCAGAAAAGCTGAAACTGCCATGTCACCTTTTTCCTCCACAAAAATGATGAAAAGATGAAGACAAATGGACAGCCAGATAAGCTGAATCTGCCATGTCACTCTTCTCCCAACAGAATGCTGAAAAGATGAAGGCAAATGACAACCAGATAAGCTGAATCTGCCGTGTCATTATTTCCCCTACAGAATGATGAAAATATGAAAGCAAATGACAGCCAGATAAGCTGAATTTGCCATGTCACTTTTTCTTCCGCAAAAATGATGAAACAATGATGGCAAATGACAGCCAGAGAAGCATTTTTTTTCCAGAAGTTGATGATGCTCGAGGCATAAGTTTCTGAAGTGGGTGTAGTTATTTCATTAATCAAATTACCTTCCCATAAAATATATGTCACAAAAAAATGTCACTGGCCTTCGTGAGACATATCAAAAGTTTTACTTTTTAATTGTGGATCACCATAGCAAGTTATCTCTGGCATTTCCTCATCAATTGTGCTTTCTCGACAAAGTAGAAGTGTTGTGATTGTATCAAAGCCTTTGAGTCCAAGAATTACCGCTTTTCCATCCAATGACAACTCACAACAGGAGAATTCTCGATCAGGTGTGAAAACAGCTAAACATTCACCTAAAACAATACATATGACATTCTATTCAGATCATGTATTAATACTTACATCATCAGAATAAAGAATTGAAGATCTTGCAGCAAGAAAGGGTTAACCATTTTTGAGATGTTCACTTTCTTGTTAAAAAAAAGTTGCTCAGAATAGGTATTTTTGAATATTATTCTATGCATAAGTGTATGGGCTAATGCATAGGTGGAAAAATATTTTTCACAAAACTTTAAAATTTAAAGATTTAAAAAAAAAGAAACAATTCCCTTAAAAGGAAAAAAATGGAGCTAACTCATTGTTGCTACAAACCCTTCAATTAATATGTATAAACTAAAAATCGGCAGTATTCAAAGCAGAAATCAAAACAAATTACAGTAGACGACATGGGTGCATGCAGAACAAAATGCAGGAAAGGACAAGATTTTGGAACAGATGTGCCTGTAGTCCAATGCCGAGGCCACTTAAAAAAAAAAAATTGAATATAAACATGAAATCAGCTGAATAAAGAATCTGTTTTGGAAAAATTTCATTTGGGTTCAACTTGTTTAAAAAAAAGAATCAGCCACCTTTCAGTAAATGGCCCATTTACCAACTTAACTGAATAGGTCATTTCCTAAATATTTTAATGTTATATGACCCTCCTCACACCTAGGAGGCAGATGGAATTGTTTTATTATAAGTTACAGGAGTGAAAGCAGCCAAATTGTAAAAAGAGGAATTTTTTTTTCTTTCCTGCTTTTATCCCCATACCTAGAAATCTCTCTTCTGTTGACTGATTTATTTATTGCTACTACAAAATAACAAGCAAGTTAGAAAATTTTGAAAATCAAATCTGTGTGCGCTAAGGGTTGGGGCAAAACAGGAAGTGGAGATTTTTTTTTTTTTTTTTTTTTTTTTTGGGGGGGGGGGGGGGGGTAATTTAGATGATTATTAACCTATTGTTACTATAAAATAACAAATAGGGCTGATTTATTTTAAAAACAGTTTTAAAGATTTTGTTTGTTGAAGGGAAGGGGAAATATTGCATTGTTAATTTATTTATTGTTACAACAAAGTAATATTAAGACAGAATTTAAAAAAAAGATTAGAGAGTTTTACCAGTTTTAAACTATTTGTGCTGAGGAGGCAAAGGAAGAGAGGTGAAAATTTGGTGGAGGAATTAAGGATAATTTAAAAAAAAAAACAGAAATCAGTCTAAATGTAGAAGATTTTTACCCTTGAAAATATCACCAAGAGAAAATCAAAATGAATATTGGAAAAAATAAATTTCATAGTAGCACTCTGGTACTTAAATACAGTATATGCCACTTAACATAATCAGGCAATATAGCAACATTATATAATATAATATTTTTATAATATTATATTACACATTGCCAGGCAGTTATTTGTAGAAATGCTTTCTTGATATCAGCTACAACATAAAATTTCTTTTCTCTAAATTGTAATAGAATGTGAGGACAAATGGGAGTTGTACTGCTTTCTTTTATCACTGGTTGGTGAGATAAACAGTTTCCATAAAGGTTTTTTTCACACTAAGGAATAAAAAAATCAGGGTCCATAAGCCGTGTTTTTGGCCCATGAAATAGTCTAAAAACTCGATTTTGTTATACTGACTTAATTATTTCACTTTTTAATATTAGAAGGTTTATCTTGTGCGATTTCAACAATAGGTTTTGCATTTTGTTTGGATTTATAGGACTTACACAAGCTCAAAGTTCATATTATTCGTAGTTTTTGATGAAAAATACAAAATTTCTCCTAATTTTACCTCAATTATTTATATGAGTGCAATCGTGCAACACTTTCTTCTTTACATATTCATATAAAATACATCAAAATGTACAATATATGTAAAAATAAAAGTGTTGCAAAGCTGCGCTCATTGTAAAAAAAAAAAAAAAAAAAAAAAATTAAAAATTGAGGTAAAATTAGGAGAAATTAGGTATTTTTCATCAAAAACTACGAATAATACGAAGTTTGAGCTTGTGTAAGTTATATAAAACAAACAAAATGCAAAAACTATTGTTGAAATCATACAGGATAAACCTTGTAATATTAAAAAGTGAAATAATTAAGTCAGTATAACAAAATCAAATTTTAGTCTTATTTCATGGGCCATAAACACGGCTTATAGACCCTGATCTCTTGTCAAAATTTTAAAAATCAGATTTAAAATTTGTAGCAGTGGAAATTGGTGAATCAATTCCTCAAGATTATACAATCGGAGCCGTAAAGGAAACTATTTTGAATAGGAAAGAATATAAACAAGATCCAGCAAGAAATTCTTTTAATCACTGTTGTTATTATATGTTGTATAATATTATGTATTATATTATATTATTGATTAATATTATAAAAAATAAATTTCATAGTAGCACCCTGGTATTAATAAATGCAGCATATGCTGCTTAACACAATCAGGGATATTATCATCAAAATCAGGTCGAAGATGATATATACATTAATTCAATTATACACTGTAATCAATCACTTTGTGTGATCAGTTTATTGTTTACAGTTATCGCTTTTTCAGCATATCAATTTCTGAAACATGTACAATTGACAGTTCTGTTATAGATCACCAACGGGGATGACGGATATAGGCTTGGTTAAAATTAGCTTCAACTCAATATAACAATGAATTCCCTGTACAACATATAAAAATCAGTCTATGTTCCCTGATTGGTTGAATTCTGTTTTCGAGAACGTTCTATGGATGTTGATTGGGTGAATCATGTATCTTGGCTCCTATTGAGAATTTCTAGAAAATTCTTTCAGATTCTGAAAGCCAATTTTTTTTTTGCCAAATGTTGTCAAAATATAGCAAAAAGTCATAAACTTGGCGACATTCTTTCATTTGGCACTAAGCATGTATTTTGTCATTGATAATCTTGAAATTTCTCGCCAACATTTTGCCATATTTGGCAAAATGTTGCTAATTTTTTGACTTTGCTTACTGCCAACTGTTCAACAACTTAATAAATGTTTCAACCTTCACACACATTGAAATGCATTAACCCGTAGTGACCCCAAAATGACCCACTAATCGAATTTTCTTGAACATATGACCCAGTCGAATGGTCTTCTCATAAGCCAAAACGATAGGATATAAAATTTAGTCAAGCTCGTTTTAGCCATTTTTTACATAAAATTAGCTTGACCCTGAGCTATAGTGACCCTAAATGACCCACTAATCAAATTTTCTCGAACATGTGACCTAGCCCAATGGTCTTCTCGTGCCCGAAAACGGTAGGATACAAAATTTCGTATAAATCGTTAGAGACGGTTTTCAGATAAAATTAGTTTGACCCATAGTGACTCCCAAAAGGTCCCACTAATCGAATTTTCTCAAACATGTGACCTAGTCCAATGGTCTTCTTCTGTCCGAAAATGGTAGAATACAAAAGTTAGTCAAAAACGTTTGAACCGTTTTTCAGATAAAATTTCATACATACATACCCACACACAGACACACAGGATTTGCTCATATTATAACATATGACTTAAAGGATAACTTCTGTGAAAGAGAGAATATTGCACAGACATACTCAAAACTGTGGCCGGCATGTGACCCTCCAACCTTATGTATGGCTCGAAAAACACAACAATCATTAATTAGGATTTGGAAACACTAGCGAAAAGAAAAGATAACCAAGTATTAAAAATAAAAATTCTGATGATAAAATTATAACTTAGAATTCAATCCCAAATGCTAAGAACTATTTAAAGAATGTAGTGCTTGTCATTTTGACAATTTTTCCTACGATTTATTATCTATGGAAATGAATAATATGTAAAATTCAAGTAGAAACCTTTTATCAGATGATTCCAGTTCAGCTTGCATACTCTTAATAATAACTACATATGAACTTGATATCAATTATTTGGCATAAAAGATGCAATAACAGATTTATAAGATACAACAACAGAATAATTTTATTTCGTTTACTTTCTAAAATATAACACCATATGTTACCACTATTTGTTTTAACCATAGAAACAAAATTTTAAGTAATTTTGATAAATTATTATTTGATCCTCTAAATGTTTTGGTTTTTGGCACATCATGGTCATGTAAAACATATTTTGAAAAATTTTAACAAGTAGATGTGAAAAGGTCCAACATTTCTAGTCTAGAACATGCCCTAAAAATATTTTCGGTTCCACCCAATATTTAAATTGTGACAACCAGTTTAAAGAACCAATGTCACAATGACATAAAAGCTGATCTAAAACTTAATTGCATTTTTCTTGAAACAAGTTTTTTTTTTAAATTGGTGTACATTCTCATGCTTAAACCATTCAAGATATCGATAATTTTATTATTATTATTATTTTAATGCCCTAAAAATCAAGCAGTGTTGCTAGAACCTTCCCTTAAGTGGCATCTACTGTACATAAAAAAATTCATTTCACAGTAGCATTCTGGTACTAATAAATATGTTAAATTGAAGGTAAACATTTTACCTTTAGTCACATCCCAAACCCTCACACTTCTGTCACGGCCTTTTGAGTCGTAAGTGAGGCAGCGCTTCCCATGTTCTTCCATTCGAATTTGATCAGCCGGTGCACTATGACCTCTTAAGGTAAATCTGTAAGAAAGAAAAATTTTACAGCATATTTTAGCACAATTTCTCTTTTGATCTAGAACAGTGTTTATCATATGAGATTTCTCAGAGATGTAGCAACTCTTTGGTTGTTGAGAGGCAGGAAAAAAAAGCACAGAATCTTGATATGCACAATATAACTGAGGGCATTTAAAAAACAAGAAAGATAATAACTTACTAGTGAACACTGTAAAATCCTGACTGTAATCATACATTTTTCAAAAGCAAAACCAGTTAAAATTTAGGGAAGGGCTAGTTCAGTATTAACTGAATAACATTTTAATCTGATTTGAACATTCACCTTCGTTTTTAACTGTTTGTGACACATGCTTTCAAGTCTCAACTGTAAGTCGAATTTATGCCATCTCTCGTGAATTTGCATTTATTTATTGGGTCATCCGGAAAATTGCATGGCTTCTTCTAGTTATATTTTGCTACTGCTGATAAGGAGTGACTTTGAATGACCCAAATATGTACATCATATGTTTTCTGCTTGCTCTGAATGATTTTCACTTGTGTTGCAGCATAATTTTTGTTTCAGTGCAGTGCTAAGAAAGGCGAACCAAAAGCTTTATTTTCGTCACATTATACTTTTTTATTTCAAAAAAGGTTTAAATGCTAGTCAGATGGTCCATATACAGCACAAATTTTACGAGCAAAGTGCTGTTTCAGATAACACAGTTCAAAGGTGGTTTGAGAAGTTTAAACTCGGAAATTTCAACATCGAAGATGATGCCCATTCTGGACAACCATCATCATCTGTAAAGGGGGGATTTCTTAAAAGAAGCTACTAAATAATTATTCACTATTTTTGGAATATTTAGTCTGTGTTTGCTCCTGAACTGTGAAATGTGGATTTTCTGAAATAGCTTCTTTTAAGAGTCCTCCTTTACAGATGACGATTGTCCAGAGCAAGCATCATCTTCGAGGCTGAAATTTCCGTGCTTAAACTTCTCAAACCACTTTCTAAAACCATGTCAGTTGAAACAGCCTTTTGTCTTTATGCAGCACAAATTTTATGAGCAATCTGACTAGCATAATATCAATGCTCTTTCACGACTTCCATTAAGCAGTGAAGATTTACCTCCAAAATTAAATTCAAGTAATGTAATTGATGAAACTGAGTTTTTTTCAAATTAACCAAATTTCTACTTTACTTTTCAAATGACAAAACAATTGCCGTAGCTACAAAATCTGATCCTTTATTACGTTGAATTTTTCATCGTCTAATTTCTGGTTCTCCGATTTCAAAAAATTTACTTTTTGGTGGCAAACAAGAAGAATTTACTCTTCAATATAGTTGTATTTTAAAAGGATGTAGAGTAATTATCCCTGAAATTCACAGAAAACAAATTGGAAATGATTTGCACTTTGGACATTTTAGTATGGTGAAAATGAAGTCCTTAGCTCGCAGTTTTGTATGGTGGCCAGGAATTGACCAAGATATTGAAGATCTTGCACGGAATTGCACTGCTTGTGTCAATTTAAAAAATAATCCTCCCAGGGTAGATACTAATCAATGGGAATGGCCTACAGCTGCATGGCAAAGAATTCATATTCATTATTTTGGTCCTGTTATGGGTAAAATGCTTTTTCTTGTGGTTGATGCTCATAGCAAATGGCCAGAAGTTTAAATCGTTCTTAATACAATTTCAGAATATACAATTACTTGTCTTTTTTCTCTTTTTGCCAGACACAGATTTATTTCCTATATCTCTGGTATCTGATAATGCTAAACAGTTTACTTCTGAAGAATTTGAGACATTTTTAAAGAAGCATGGTGTAAAACATAGGTTTAGTGTTCCATACCATCCAGCTACAAATGGTCAGATTGAGAGATATGTGCAAATTCTTAAATATGGATTAAAAGCCTTATCTTCAGAATCTGGTACTTTACAAATTAAATTAAATAACTTTCTTTTACAGTATAGAAAGATGCCTCATGTTACAACGGGGAAGAGTCCTGCAACTCTATTTATAAAGTGGCATATTAGAACGAAAATAGATTCGATACTTCCAAACGTTACAAATTTTGTTCATGATAAGCAAAATACGAGAAATGCCAATACTAAAGTAAAAGAATTTCAAATTAACCAGAAAGTGGCAGTTAGAAATTATACTCCTGAAACCAAGTGGAAAATTGGTTGCATTATTGCAAGAGAGGGCAAGTTGCATTATAGCATTCAAGTTGGTTTAAATATTAGGAAAAGACATGTTGATCAGATAACTAATGTTGATTCAAAGATTCATTTAACTAATGATTCAAATTTTGAAGAGAGTGATACAGAAAGTCACAGAAGTGATAATGCAGTTGTTAATCAAAGTGATGCTCAATTAATGCTTCCTAGTGTGTCACATCTTCGACCAGCTGACTTTGTCCTTCCATCTACTCCAAGTCCTAAACCAGCTGACTCTGTTGTCCTTCCAATACTCCAAGCCCCGAACCAGTTGACTCTGATATACCTACAGTTCTAAAAACCATGGTTCCAAATAGTACTATTGATGATGCTGCAGATACTGTTAAAACTAATTCTTTTTCTTCCTTCACACAGGCATTACGACATTCTAAAAGAATTCGAAGAGCTCCTACTCGGTTGAAATATTAAAGTGGGGGAGAGATGTTATATTTTATTTCTGAAAGTAAGTACTAGATGGCAGCATCACAGAAATAAGAATTGTAAGTCTCTCCAGTCAGTACTCCCACCTATTGTTCAGATGTTTTTTTTCCACGGCAGTACCCATTGAATGTAGATGTAGTTCTGTGATGTGTTATGTGTAAGTACTTGTGTTGTGATGTGAATTAAAATGTATAAAGTAATTTATGTGTCCACCTCATTGAATATGTATATTTATTTAATTAAGTAATCTTCAATGCAGTATAGTCTTTATACAGCACAAATTTTATGAGCAATCTGACTAGCATGTTTACCTTTCTTGAAATAAAAGAACATAATAAGACAAAAATTAACTTTTTGGTTCTCCATTCTTAGCAATGCACTGAAACAAAAATTATGCCACAACACAAGCTAGAATTATACAGCGCAAGCAGAAAAGACCAGATGTACATATCTGGGTCATTCAAGGTCACTTTTTATCAGCAGTAGCAAAATAGCTAGACAAAACTGCGCTTCACTTTGAAAATCTGAATTATCTAGAGCTTTACAGATGACCCAATTCATTACTGATGAGGGACTTTAAACAGGTCTAAAATGTTTAATGTTAATTTTTCTGTATTTCTGAATTTGTTGTTAATTGTATTAATTGAGTTTGATTATACATGAACAAAAAAATATATACATTTACCTTCTTGCTCCTGTTGACAAGTCCCATACTAGGACCCATGTATTCTCTAGACCGTTCACAACACATCCACCTTGAGAAGAGATGGCAATGCTGCAACTGCTGCTCTCGGGCTTCCACTTCTTGAACAGCGTGCCACTTTGAAGATCGTACACAATTATAAAATTGGGAGAGGTGTCATGCAATTCCTACACACATGGAACAAAAAAAATTGCACATCAGAAAGGCCATACACTCAAAACAGCAGGTTGAAACTTGCAGGCGAAATTTATTTCACATGGTCTAGTATATATATAAAATGTAAATGGGAATTTTGATAGGACTTGTACTGTTAGTAACATAATTTTTCAAAGAAGGTTTTGGTATATAAAATATCGTTCCGCATTCCTTAGTTATTGAATTATGGGAGAAAGTTTTATGATCAGGTGAACCCAATTATAAAAGATTAGCCTTTTTAAAAAGTTCTACTGGACGGATTTTGATGACTTGCATTGTTAGTTAGATAATTTTTCAGGTATGTTTTTAGTATATTGCATATTGTTCTACCGTTCTTTACCAAATTCTACTGTAAATGAACAACAAAAAGAATTGGTACTTAACAGCCCAAATTTTGTCTGACATATTAGAAAATATAATACTGCAATAATGTTCATATCGTTTTCAGCAATGCAGAAGGACATTTCAGATAAAGGTCCATATTGCTTTAAAATACAAGGTCAAATTCACCGATATATTTTGTTTGATTCAAGGTTCATTTGGAGAAAGCAACCAGCATTGCGGGCAAAGCATGCTAGTATTAATATAAAAGAGAGTAGTTTCAGATTTTACTTTCGTGAATATTAAAGGAAAATACAATTACTACATGCTGTGATATTCTAAGACTGTTTATTTCCTCTGAAAACTTTTCATTATATAAGGTGGGATGGGAAAGGGGAGAAAGGATTCTCTTTCCTCAAGCATAAGATCGACATTCTCTTGCCATTTGTCTACTGGTAGGGCACTCATAGAAAGACCTCGTTCAATGCTCAGCATTCACCTTTTATTATCTCTGCTAATTATCAATGTGCATTTGCAGAAGGATATATAGTTTCAACCATTTTACATAGAATTTTACACAACTGATAGAAAAGATGAATATTTATTATAAAATCTAGCTAGTTAATAATGTAGACAATAAACAAATTTAATTTTCATGATTAATCACATAATGATTTCTTGTACTTTATTTTAATGAAAATATGAATTTTTTGCAGGGAAGGCACATGGGTTTCCAATATACTAACATTCTAGAATTTTCTTTTAACGCGAGAATGTGATTGAAAAAAATATTCAAGTTTACACAGAAGTTTAGAAAATTAAAAATTAAAAAAGACTTAATAAAAACTAGTATGCATTTAAAATTAACATGATCATAAAACCATTTAATACTTCTAACTGAAAAAAATATTATAAAATACTCAAATACAGTAGATGCCGCTTAATGTGATCATCTTGGGACCATGCCTTTTTGATAACAATATCCAACTGATAACAATAAGTGATTTAGGAAAATATTCTATAACAGATAATAAAAAAATTATAACTTACCCTTGAGGAAATGATAACTTTATAAAAAGACAGATGACATTTACTAGAATTTATGTTTGTTTTCAATTCATTCTGAAAAGAACATTAATGAATTGTTCATGCTCATATTGATTTTGAAAATTGTCGAAGTGAGGCTGTACACCCCATTTCATCATTTCCAAAGTGTTCCCTATATCTGGATTTTATTGGTGGTTTTTCAATATATTGCTCTCGTCGTCTTCCTGATCATCGCTTCATCATTTTCGCAAACATTTTGGCAAAATTCAGTTTTTGTGAGCTTTGCAGCTGCAAATTCCTGGAACTTCTTATTGATACCATTGTGTGCTATTTGCTTACATTTCCTGCCTGATTACATATCCCATTGCATTTACAAAGTAAAAACAAAACAAGGCAGAAACATCATGAAAGGCTTTTATATTTTTTCATTCTTGAAAGATGCTTTGAATGGATTTTATAACCGAGATTCGCTTTCAATTGCACACTTTTCAGGCATTGATATGCTGAAAAAGCAATAACATTAAACAAAAACTGATCACATAAAACAATTGATTTTACTGTAGAATTGAATGCAGATGGTTGGTTCTCGCTGATTTCAATCATTAAGTGATTGATAACAATATCCGTGATCACATTAAGCAGCATCTACTGTAATAATAAAAAAATACTTCCAAGGTTACCAAGTCCCTTTAACGTTGAAAGACATGAACAGTTTGTAGTAATATAAAGACATAAGCAGTGCATTCTATGCACTATCATCTTTCAAAAAGTCTAAATATCAACTTTTAATGATATCCTTGTTTAATGCAATGTGCACTAATAGTATAAAAGTCATAAAAATGAAAATTTTTAAAAAGACTAATTTAATTAGAATTAATATAACAAGGCTAGTTTGTAGTAACAAAGACACGGGCAGCCTACTCTATGTGTCAACGCCTTTTAAAGCCTAAATATCAACTTTTGATGATAAAGAACAATAATATCTAATGTCTAGTAATAGTATAAAAGTAACAGAAATCACATTTATATAAAAAAAAAGTTTTATTAAGAAAGAAACTAGAATATATTACACAAATATAGAGGTGGCATATCTTATACCCTAGTGGTGACTTACCAATACAAATGATGAACAAGTTAGAAATTGTACGTTAAACGTGACAAATGAGGTGCATTCGTTTCGTGCTATAACTAGTTTTACAATGTAAAAAATCATCATTATTATTTCAGTGAAATTAATTATATCATCTGCTATGGATGAAATGAGGATGCCTTTTTTTTTTCTTATTACGTATGCCATGTTTACAGATGCAATTTTTTTTTTCGACACCAGACAGTGCTATAAATTTACCATGGAGATCTTGATTTGTGAATGATTACCTCCATGGTTAATATTTCTATGACTCACGATGAATGAATATTTTGTTTATTTACTTTAATGGAGTGAGATATTCGGCGGTTAACCTAATTTTCACTGAAGTTATCTCAGAATCTATACATTTTTTAATGTAACTCCTCTCTCAAGCAAATAATTTTTTTGAACGATCTTTCTAAAAATGTAACTTTTATACAATTTTATTCGAAAAAATAGATTTTAATAAAAATGGCCGCTTGGTATATGGAAAAAGATGTAGTTCACCCGTATTTGTTTTCCTCAGTCACATGACTTGCGCTTTTATTATATAGATTACGTATGATAGGATTTAATAGAATAAAGAAAACTTTTTTAATATCTTTTTAAGTTTTGATTAAATTTTCATAAAATTTGAAATGACTTGACAAAATTCAGCAACGATTACATATATTAAATTTCAAACCATTTGGTTAGGTAGTTTTTGTGCTGTTATATGTGCAGATGGACGGACAGATCAGATGACGACTATAGGTGCTACGTATTTATATAATTACGAACGCACCTAAAAAGAGCAGAAACAATCGAAAAGTTGTGAACTGCAACTTTAAACATTAGCTGAATATTAAATAAATAAATCTCAGATGTTAATCACGTAATTATTTTACAATTCACAATTTTTTACTGAGCTGCACATTCAGTACACCATCTACGCCTTTAAAATCTTCAGACATGAGGTACACACATGTAAACCTCTATTCTTTTCTTCATAAAAATTAAACTGTTTGATTTTTCTTTTTGTTTTTTTACATTTTTACTGTAGATCTAGATAGCTGGATGTTTTTTGCTTTGGATCAAAACTAACAAATGGTAGCACCGATGCTTATTTGCTCATAAAATAAATGTTATTTTCAATTGAGCTTGCAAAATGTCTTCAAAAGAGTGTGGCCAAGAAAGGAAGACATTTCCATAATTATTTAACTTAAATACTTTACAATAAACAAGTTTGAAGATTTGTGGATCATTCACTTGTTTCAAGCCCTTGAATTTGTCATTTCGTGAATTTAAGGTTATTTGATAGTTAAATTGATATTTTAAGGGGAGTTAGTAATTTTAGATCCATATTTCTGAACCTAAATTACCAGTCCCCTAGAGTCAGAAAAAAGGTCTTTATCTGTCATCTACGGTGTCATTTTGTTTGTGCAAAAGTAAAGAATGTGTATTTGTAGTGTTATTTTAGTTTCAGGTTTCAAGAAGTTAAAGGTTAATGAGAGAAGATAACTGTTTACGAACCCTACAAACAGACACAACGTAATGGCCGTCGTCACTGATTGCAGACAGCCTCGTAACGAATTCATGATGGGGGATCCTCAGATCGTACACAAGCTTCCGACTGGTCAGGTCCCAAACGAGCAACGGGAATGGCTTCTGAGTCTCATCGCCACACACACAGATCCTGCCATTTGCACTAACTAACAGGCTATTTAGAAACCTAAAAGGAAACAAAAATTCAACATATTTAGCCACATGACAAAATAAATAAATAAATAAATAAATCCAAATGGCCACATTTGATTGGAATCAAAGCAAGGAGATTTGTGCTGATGATGTTCCAGTCCCGCAGCATCTCACAGATATATTTACTAAATTTTATGGGATGTGTTAAAATCTTACTTACAGTTTGTCAGCTTTTAACACATAAAACATTAAATTAAGCAGAGATTTAAAAATATTTTCAGAACTAAGAAGAGTGTACAGGAAAAAAGAAGTTAAAAATGCTAATTTCATGAGGAGATATTTTTAAAAACACGAATGCATTCTATGCCCACAGGTTTAACAGTAGCGAGGAGAATTCGGAAGTTGACTGACCAATACACTGCAAAAAAAAGTATTGATTTTACAGTATAATACTGTCAAGGGAGATGTGATGACTTTCCATCCCCTCCCTTTCTTTCCAACATACATAATACAGGGTGTCTATTCCAGATCAGCAATGAATTTCTCTGGCTTTTCCATACCAATAAAAGCAAAATTCCAGGTATCAAGATTTTGTGATGTTACACACAAAAAATCTTAAAAGTTGTCAATTTGAGAGGAAAACTTTCACAACTGATTCTGAGGCACAAATTACACTGATTTGTTACACAATTTATTGCAAAATTTACAAATTGTTGAACATTTTACATGCTAAACATTTTGCAGATACACACTTTTAGCATCAGGTTCTATCCATTTTGTCTAATCAGGATGAAATTCTTTATCACATCACAGTTAATATCAGATTGCTTTGACATATTTTAATACAAATAATAAATATTCAATAAATTAAGCTAACAAATGTTCAGTTCCCCAATCCTACAATATTCAGTAGAAAATTTCGGTGAAGCTGGAACTGAAAATATCTGAGTTACAAAGAAGGACTCAAAGGGGATAGACAAAATGATTTGTACGAGAGGAGAAAATACTCTTTACAGTACTTATGAAGAGCAAAGTTTGATTTTAATGGTGCTGCAATTTCAAATCCTTAGTTTTATAAGAAACATTTTTTTTTCTTTGAAAATTCAAAATTTTTCTCAGAAATTTCAAAATTTCCTGACTTTTCCTCAGAAATTGTAAATTTCCCTGACTTTTCCAGGATTTTCAGGTGGCTAGACACCTTGATAATACCAGAGATTCCTAAAGTATTAAAATAAGTAAAATACACATTAAAAACAAGAAATGCACACTATAAATGTAGAAAAAAGAATGCATGCCATATACCTGTCCTCTCCCACTTTGAATGTTGTTTCTAAATCTCCAGTACTAAGATTGGTCATGTTCACATACATTCTATTTCTAGATAGCGAAACAGCATTATCCTCATTATGTAAGCCATAATAAGGCATCTTTTGATTCATCACTCCTTTTAATTTAACTAATAATGTTCCTTGGTCTAAATGATACACTTTTAATTCACGATTACACAGTACTAAAGCACGATGACTATCTACCATTTTGATATCTTTAGGCTGGTTAATGTTGGTGAAACGGCGCACAGCACATTGTTCATAAATATTCCACACAACTATTTCATTACTGTCACTAGATATTGAAACGGCGTGTGCATGGTCATCCTTAATAGTATACAAACCAGTAAATGGAAAGGTTTTTGAACTAGGAGATTCGGGTGATGAGTTCAAATCACCATTACAATTGGCTGTCACTTCTAACATGGAAGGTTCTTTCAAGCATGTGCCAAGCGGTAACAAACAAGATAACGGTGGTTTGCAAGAAGTTTCATAAATGCTTTTGATAGCAGGATAATTATTAGAAACATCGGAGTTTGAGAAAGAGTTTTTCATCCTGCCATACATCTGGGAAAAGAACTGAGATCCGTCACTACGTAGTGCATAACTGGACAATTGTACAACATTTTCTAACAACTCTAGTTGCTTATCACTTTCAGGCAAAGTCCTTTGGTGCATTGAAAGGTCTTCTAACATTTGGTAAGGGTCGGAACCACAAAATTTATACAAAAGCCACGTAGCATCTAATAAAAAGTTGTCTAGGATAGAATCATTTATTTGTAAAACTTGATACGGCAGTTCCTCCAGTTTTCTACGATTTGGGTTTGGACCATATGCTAGAGGCTGGTCAAGAACAAACCTCTCCTTCGAGACAGAAGAGCTGGGTGAGATGGGTTTCTTTTGCCCTTCTGCCCATTTCCCGAAAAAGTAATCAACAAGTACTTGCGCATAAGCCTTCACTGAACAGCCTTTGTTTTGGAGATATTTTTTAACAACTGTCCTGTAAGCTTCACAAGAAAACATTGTTAAAGTTCTACCTCCAAGAACTTGAGTACTAAGGAAAGGGTCTAATAATTTTTTTGTCAATGTCCATATAACAGCCGGAAAACGGCAAACTTTAATGTCTTCATTAAAAAAAACTATATTTAATATGCTATCTTCACAAGACAGTAAATCTAGCATTTCACTTTCACAGATACCATGCTTGGCCGTGACTAAAATACCTAAAACAAAAGTCAACAATGTAATACCTATATGACATTCAACATTGGATAAATATTGAAAAACGAGTCCTTCTATGCCATTTTCAATTTTTGAGTCCAATAGCTCAGCCCACTGGACATACATTACGCCCAAGAGCGAAGAGAAGCGAAAACTGGAATTTTCTTTCAGGTACATATTAATCATGTCTTTCTGAGTGTCACTAAGTCTCTTTTTGCGAAGGGCCAACAATTTCTCTATAGATAATTTTGCTTCTTCTGGCGATGGATCACCAAGGGATAAGAAACAACTGGAATCTTCGATTAATTCCTAAAAATATAGAACATGGTACTTTAAAAAAAATTCTAGATAATAAATTATTTGAGCATTTTAAATTTATAGTAAAAACACATACAGTAGAAGATCTTTATAACGCAATGCTCCATATAACGTACAACTTCTCAGATGTAAACAATGAATTTTCAGTTAAGAAACACCTGAATTCCCACATTATAAATAGTTGTTATTCTCTAGAGGACTAAATTTGATACATATGTGTGGAATGATCTATATTATGCAAAAAATGATATAATTTATAATCTGCACAACTCCTGGCAATAATGAATTAAATATAAAGATACTCTAATGTATTTTGGTATGTTTCACTGATATTTGGCCATGTTTTACAAGCTAAATATAATGATGTGTCAAATGTGATCTATATAATGCAAAATTCTATATAACGCACAACCTCATGTTTTTAGGTTTGCGTTGTAAAGATCTTCTACCATAATTAATATTTAAAAGACAGCTTTTAACCAGTGCTTCAAGGCAGACTCAAAATGAAAAGGGAAAAAAATATATAAGTAAAATAATTAAAAATATTTTTCTTCAAATAAAAATGGCTCAAATCACCTCACAAGTTATATTAGGAGACGAAATAAGGATGTATACAAAAGAATATAACTCATTTTAAAAAAAAAGAAAGGAAACTGCAGAAATTACAAACAGTGCTTTGCGTTGGAGCTGACCTGGAAAACAGAAAAACATGTTTCTGATGGAACAAACACTGGAACCTAAATTGTTTTTTCAACTCTGCAGCTGAACTGAAATTGTCTTTTTGTTCTAGAAATGAACTATAAAACATTATTTTTAAAAATTTAAATATTTTAAAAAATAAAATGCAAGCTGTTGACATTAGTATCAGTTAATTTTAGCAAAGTACAGGGCTGTCATTTTGGAGAAAAACACAAAACATTTTCTAATATATAATCTTTTAAAATTCTTTAATGATTTCAGTTATATACTGTAGCAGTTATTTAATTGTATCATGGCAGACACGATATAGTGAGTCATGGTATTATTTAATCTGTGTCTTCAGTTTAGAGTATAAATTGAATCCTTTGACAAAATCTGAATGTAGTAAAGCTACTTTTGAAAAGGAGTTGTAGTTAACTTCATTTTCAATAAAGTAGTTATAGTTGTAGTTAATAAAGCTGTAGAATAAAAAAATTAAAAATCCCTGACGGCTCGGCCTACAGGCACAGGTAGATTTCGAAGACGCAGACCGTGGGGTGCCTGTTTGTCGGGAATTGCGTTAGAAATGACCTTTTTGCGTTGATGCTGCAGTTGGAACCGCCTACTTCGAAATCAAACTTGTTTGCAGGCGGAGCCAGCAAGGATTTTTTTTTTTTGCTATAAGAGTTGGTCCTATAAAAAACATGCCAATATAAAAGTTTTAGATAACATTAAGAGGATTTATAATAAATCTAAGCGGATTTGAAATCTTGGGAATTTTCGAAGTTATGATTTTTTTTCTTCAAAAACCTCCCTCCCCCCCTCCCCCCCTCCCCCCCCTTAAGGCAATTTTTAATTATATCAAAAATCTGTCATACATAAGTTTTTTCCCCTGTTCCTAGAAGTAATAATAACTTTAAACGGATTCGATACGTACCATAATTAAGAAATTATGTTTTTTTTTCTGTTTTCACAAAAAGCCCCCCCATCCCCCCCCCCCCCCTTGGTTCGATTTTGCCCATTAACAAACTTGACCGAGATTTTATGCCCCTTGATTTTATGTATCAGTTTCGAAAAGATGCGGGAGTTGGAACCGCCTACTTCGAAAAATAACTTGTTTGCAGGCGGAGCCGGCAGGGATTTTTTTTTTTTTTTTTTTTTTTTTTTTTTTTTGCTATAACGGTTGGTCCTATAAAAAACTTGTCAATATAAAAGTTTTAGATAATAGTAAGAGGATTAATAATAAATTTACGCGGATTTGATATCTTGTGAATTGACGAAGCTATGATTTTTTTTCTTCTAAAACCCCCCTTTGGGGCCATTTTTAATTATATCAAAAATCTGTCATACATAAATTTTCGGCCCTTTTCCTAGAAGTATTAATAACTTTAAACGGATTCGATACGTATAAAAATAAAGAAATTATGAGGGTTTTTCTGTTTTCACAAAAAGCCCCCCCATTTCTCCCCCCCCCCCCCCCCCCCCCGGTTCGATTTTGCCCATTAACGAACTTGACCGAGATTTTATGACCCTTGATTTTATGTATCAGTTTGGAAGAGATTTATGCAGAATTTTTCCAGTTATCGTGGTCAGAAAAAAGTGACATATATATATATATATATATAAAGTTTTGAACTGGGGGTGGTTTTGGGTTCTGGGAGTCATGATCGGCGTAGATCTGCAAAATTTTTTTTAAATTTCCAACTTAGGTGAGAATGTAATAGGTAGTATTTCTTACAAAATCTACCTAAAAGTAGTTTGAGACCTTTGGGTCAAAAGTTAATCAGAAATTAAGTATACTGAAACCAATTTAACAGCCAAAAATGAAAAAAAAATATATATAACTTAGGTGTAGGAATGGACAGTGCCATTGCAACATGGGAACTTAAAGTACTAACTCAAAAAACAGACCCAACACCAACAAAGCCCCCCCCCCTCCTCCTCCTTTAATTTCAAATGAAAATTTTACATCATCTTACATTGCCTCTGTATTAATAACATTAAATTAATTCCCGTTTACCTGAAATTAATACTCATTTTTCAATAAATTTAATTTTCTTCTTAAAATTCAAATATTTTGTTTAAATTAAGTATATTCTGTTATTAATGACTAATCCTTAAATTATTTTAGAAAGTTTCATTTAATAATTCTTTGGTTAAATATTCTGTAAATTAATTAAATGATGTTATTAAATGATGTTATGCATGTTTTTTTTGTTTTGTGCGAACCTGTAAACAAATTATAACAGCTACATACTTGATTAACAAACTCATCCAAGATACTGGTATCAACTGACTGTCCCAATTAGGTTCAAATTGGTTTAGTATTTCAGATGTTATTGTGGTCACAAAAGTTGCACTATATATACATATAAATGAAATGATAGCAATAGTTCAATTTTTAAAGAATTCAACCTAAAAATATTAAGATTAATATAACTTCCAATATTTATTTCATATTTAAAACAAATCAATGTATCAAAAACTTCCGCTTACAAATTTAGATACTTGCATATTATCTGGATCAGGATATGTATCGCCAAATATATACTAATGCACCATTTATTTTAACCCTGCCCCTGCAAAGGATTTATAGCAAACCATGCCAAACATTGTGATTCGCTATTTATTGAATATGAATCATTTTTTTATTTAATCCGATACCTACGTATTATCTGGACCAGGAGATAGATCACCAAAAATGGTTGTTAATTGCTAATCTTTTTTTATCATTGCAATAATGTTCAAAACCATAATTTAACATTATTAAATAACATTGTTAAAAATGGTAAATAATATAAAATAAATAAATAAAATATAATAAATGAACAATAATAAATAAATAACAAAAAACTATAAACTGTAATAAAACAAACTATAAATTATAATAAAAAGGAAAACTATAAACTATAATAAATAAACTATATAAAGTAAAGTCAAAATAAAATAAAGGGACAACTACAGTTATTAAAAAATAAGGGTTACTATAATTAGTATAATCAGCACAATGCTTGGCACAGTTGTATCTGACCTGATCTGGAAAATACGTGAGTACACAAATTTACCTTGGAAAGGAGGGGGTGGGGGCCAAAATTCATGCTGGCCTAGGGTAAAAAAAAAATCCTAGTTTCGGCTGTGTGTACAATAAATTCAGTGCATCGAAGCAATTTACTCGACACTGAAAACCTTTACCTTGATCTTGGAGAAGTCATCAGAGTCATCTCGTACCGAAACAAGTAACCTAACGTTCGGGGGCAATTCTCGAGGAAGCCATTCTAGGTCTTTCTTGCTGTAGTCTGCCAGCTGATCAATTCCATCAATCAGGATAACAAGAGGCCTTAATTCGGATACTTTAACTAACAGTTTTGAAAGGCCATAATCCCAAGAATGAATGTTCTAAAATACAAATAAATTATTAAGTAAAAAATTTTTTTTAAAGACAAACTTTTAATGTACTAAAAAGGTAAAAAATATTGAAAGACAGTTGATTGAAATAAATATCTTTTTATCAGTTTGTTTTTAAAAAAAGTAAAATTGATATACAATTTTAAAGCCAACTTTCTGGCATGAAAAAAAAATCGATCATCCTTCTTGGAATCGAACCCACGTACATTCATACACTGTGTGAAAAGTTTACCAATTTTGCTACAGTTCAATCAAAGAACATCAGCTAATTTCTGAAGCAATCAATGACATTTACGTCATCACATAAGCGATGACATTTACATACCCTTATTGGACAAATGTTTTTGATGATGGCAGAGGCAAATTTCAACTACTTTTTTTTTAATACAGAATATTGCATTATCCCCGGAAATATGTCATACTACCAAAAATTAGGTCAATTGTAGCAAAGGAAGTGTGTTAAAATTGGATTGCAAGAGTTGAGCCAAGTGGAGAAATAAGGCGAGTTAAGTATAAAAGCTTGTAACAAGAAAAACAATTTTAGCAATACAATTTTATTACTGAATGGTTATGCAGACAACTCTTAAAATTCCAGACATGGGTGCTCGCAAAACGAAATCCAGAGAGGAGCTAAATTCTGAATAGGTGCAACTGGATTCCCTGGCTCTCCAAAGTGGGTGCTCAAGAATCCACATATCTATACAAATAAAAGAAAGATGTTTGTTGCGTGAGGATAGTCCAAGGCAGGTCCTGATGCCCTTGAGGCTCAGATTTTTAATTTTTTGATAATTAGCCAAGATATTAATTAAAAACTGAAATTTAAAAAAACTACATCACAAGTGCAGTTTAGTAAGATGCAGTCTATCGCATCTATGGAGCACCATAGCATAGAAGAAATGAAGACTTTTTTTTTTTTGCCATTTTTCTTAATGCATTACAGCCGAACTGTTCAAAATGCAGAAAAATGAATGACATATTCTTAAATGTTATACTTTCCCATTTAAAATGCCATAATCCACTTGAAAAAATATTATTGTTAATCCTTTCAAAAAGGTTAGATTTCTTCTTTTTCTCCCTTTTGCCGACTCTCACATCGAACTCAATTTCAAATATACTGATTAACAAAACATGCCTCCTTAAAGGGACGATATTTTTCTCCATGACATTGCAATTATAGTTTTCAAAAATACGAATATTAACCCTTTAAAAAAAAAGAATGTGACTGCAGGTCACTTCATGCCTCCCGGAGATACTCTTATGCATTTATCAATTTAACATAGGAAAGTGAAGGGTAAAAAAAAAACATGAAATTTGAGTGATGTAATCAATGGATGATGCCTAAGTGTATAAAAAAAAATATGTAAAAAGAGAAAAGAAACTTACAGATGAAGCAACAGAAGGATGTTCCCCGTACAATGCACAACACTGTTCAGAAATACTTCTCAGCAGTTGCTGTTGGGTAGAAGATTCGGCTGTTAGACTGATCAGACGAGGAACTACGCAAGCAGCTGGCAGCCAAGAGGAGGACATCTCGGCTACTTTAGCAATCAATGCACTTTTGCCACATCCTGTAGGTCCATGAATGATTAATGGATGATTGCTACTTCCACAGATGTAGTCTTTCACAGAGTTCAAAACAGATTGCTGGCCAGTGAAGTCTTTGCTTAGTTTTTTGCATGTTTGGTACTGCTGAATCAACTCAACATACAGTTGCTTTTCTACACCTGTAAGAAAAATAAAATAAATAAATAGCAAATGCAGAAAATAAATTACAGCTATTAACATAAGTAATATCAGCACTTATGTAAAAATCACATTTCAGTGTTTAATTGCAAAAGATTTTATGTTATGTATGTATTCATACGTTCTTGAATAAATAATTAGGGGAAAAGTGGGATGTTTTTCGTTTTATTATGCTACTTAAAAAGGTATTGGATCTAGAAACACATATTTTAGTTATTATGCTGGAGAAATCTCTTACCCAAGAACCCAAGGTTTTACAAATGTGATAAAAACTGATAGTCAGCAAAAAGTTCTATTTCCCAATACAAAATATTTAATATTCACCTACCCCCCTGCTTCCTCCCACCGTCATTGATTTTCAAAAAGCACAAAAGCATTTTTATGATTTAATTGAGAAAAACAATAATAAGCATAGTTTACAATTATTAATTACATAATTTAGAATAGTACACAATTTTGAAAGATAATATGAACTAAGCTTCGTATTGAAAATTATAAAAAATAATTATCTATGAAATTCTATAAGGGCTGAATTAACTGGTATGTTTGGGAAATGCTTATTGCTGAATGCTTCAAATGTCTGTGTAGTTGAGTGCTACAAAAAATCTATATCGGATGGTGTGCATTTTTTCACATTGCATCTAGTTTAAAGTGCCACAAAGGCTGGATTAAAACTATTTCTTACTGTTTTATTTAAACCTGCCCCTCCTCCTACATTCTAATTACATAACACACTAGCTGGCTAGAGTGGAAAAGAGTATCGTTTTCTGTGCATGAGATGGAAAATGCCTTTTAAACCTGGTTCTTCCATTAAAAGCATGATGAAGCAGAATATTGCTGCTTGCCACACACTAGTAGGGTTGGATGAGAGAGAAAAATGTCATGTGCTCATTTCTTAACTCAATTTCTGTACCCAAAAAAAAAAAAAAAAAAAAAAGTTATTCTCAAAAAAAAAAAAAAAAAAAAAAAAAAAAACACGCCAAATTAAATAATTTAGTCTCCAGATGAAAAAACTTGGTCACCAGTGGCAATCTGGCCACCGCATTTGTCAAACTCTGCTCTTACTAAAACTTTAAAGGCAATATCATTCTCCCAACTGCAATAATTGAGAAATTATAAGTATTTTTTTTTTCAACCTTTAAACATGTCTCAGCCAACCCCAGTCCAGACTTGCATAAAACCAAACACTTTCTGCACACATAAATATCGGGTCAAAAACTTTCTGCCAATTAATTTAATGTTTAATACAATTACATGTTATATTATTTTGATGATATGAATTAAAAACAATAGTTTAAAATAATTAACAATTATTAACCCCTATTTTACAAACTTCTCTTTGAAACCGAGAACATTTTATGAATTGCCTTGTAAAATAACTTTATAAAGCAAAGTGCATTCTCCATTTAATATTTTTCTTGTGTTTATTTTTTTCTTTGTATTTCTCAAAACATTTTTGTGGACATTTGAAACTTATTTTTTCTTATTAAAAATTTTATGACCTTGATGCATTTGAACTGATTTTCCCAAGCACACACCCCTTCTAGGAAGTTGTTAGACAGGAGTGTCATCTTTTGCTTTTCATTTACCCAGGCTTAAAGTGACACAAAGAAAAAAAAGGTGGACAATTTTTTCATGCTTTACAGTGATAAGTTCTTATAATTTAGTCACATTTTAACGAATATTTGTTTTTTTTTAAAAAAGGACTGAATTTATTGAAATGAATTTAATTTATTTATAGAATGGAATGAAATTTATTTAAAAAAGCTCAACTGCATATTTATTAAGAAAAAGAAGATCACAAAACTATCAAAAACTAAGAGAGTAAAAAAAAAAAAAAAAATTATATACTTTACCTCTATAAATTTCAGTGGCTTCTTCTAGAAAATCTTCTTCTAGCAGGCCATCAATAAGTTTCTTGAGCTCTTCTTTCAATGTTTCGCACATTTCAGACACATAGCTTTCATCTTCTTCGAAATTGGCTGGATCAATCCCTTCTTCATGCCACTTCACATAAAAAACCAATTTCTGGGTATCTGGCAGGTAATCTTCTAGCTGAATTTTGGACTGGTCAACTCTTTTGACATTTGGAGAGTTCTTATCGACATTTGGTTTGTGAGTGAAACGCCTCTGCATCCACAGCACTCTCTTGGCTTCTTGCGGATCGTCTGTTACAATAAACTTGATCTCATCTTGTAAAACTAGAACAGAAAGTTGAGGAAAAGTTAAATACAAACAGAAGATACTCTTAAAATACCTAAAAGTCAGTGGTTGAAAAAACACACAATAAAGTAAAAAGTGCCTAGTTAAACTGATGGCATTGAGCTTACAGGTTATTCACACTAATTGCATATTATACTCTCATTTCAAAGAATAATGCCCCTCAAAAAATAAAGAAATCGACAATAAACCTGTATACCAATACCTCTGCCTTTCCCCCTTTATACTTAACCAATGAACCCCCAGAACTAATCAGGGAAGTGCCTTATCACAATGAACCTATATACATAATTTGAAGCAAATCAGATAATTCTGCATGAAAAACCCATTTATCTAAATTAAGAGAGGGGGAGAATAGCCCCCGTTACCGTTCTTTTTCTAAACCAATGAACTCTCAAAACTAATCAGAGAAGTGCCTTATCACAATGGACCTATATACAAAATTTGAAGCAAATCGGATAATTCTGCATGAGATATCCATTTAGCTAAATTAAAGGGGGGATTAGCCTCCTCCTTTTCCCCCTTTATACTTAACCAATGAACCCCCAAAACTAATCAGGGACATGCCTTATCACAATGAACCTATACACAAAATTTGAAGCAAACCGGATAATTCTGCATGAAAAACCCATTTATCTAAATTAAGAGGGGGGGGGGGGGATTAGCCCTGTGTTACCCACCCCTCTTTTTCTTAACCAATGAACCTCCAAAACTAATCAGAGAAGTGCCTTATCACAATGAACCTCCAAAACTAATCAGAGAAGTGCCTTATCACAATGAACCTATATACCAAATTTGAAGCAAATCGGATATTTCTATCAAGAGTTATCGTGTTACATACATACAGAACGTGCGGGCACATTCATTCAGTTGCTTAAAAAGCAACAGCAGCAGTAAGAAAAGATCTTAACCCTTAACTGCTGGGACAAAAATACTCGCATAGTTACTGTGAGTGTCTCTGAGATCACTTGAACGAAGGATGAATAAAAAGGTTGATTAACTCATAGGACACTGTTTCTGTACTAAAATTTATGTACAGGATTATAATTAAAATTCATCTGCTCAGAAGACTCCAGCGATAGTACTTAAAACAAAACAAAATTTCCTTAGTATCTATAGTTAAAGTGCAAATTACAAATTAAACTGTGAAAATTAAAACAGCAGTCTGCTAACAGCAAATAAGGATTAAGAATAAAATAATGTTTGCAAATAATAGCCTAGTGGATGTTCGAAGTATTTCAATGTTTAACACTCATTATTAGACTAATGTTTCAAAAATTACATTTGAAAATAGGTAAACAAAATAAAACTAAATAATTTATTACAGATGTGTAAGCTGTTAGAAAACAATATTAATGAAAATAACCTGTATAACATTAATTCATCAATGAATGAATATGAGATCTCAAGTTATCAATTCTTCCACCTTATAAATGCACAAAAATGTGGATTACGCCAACATTAAGAAAAGATCTTAAGGAAAAGTTATACTTTTAGGGGTAAAAATTTATTTTTTGCATTTTTTTAATATCTTAAGTGTATAGATTGTTGCCCTAAAGCAGTTTCGTGATATTCCAATTCCTTACACTCTTTTTTGCTCGTTGAACGTAACGCTGCTTGTTGAACTTAACACTATTTAAACTTGTTTTTTTCAAAACCATGTTTTCCAAACTGGGTGACCATAAAAAATTTTGACAAAAAGAAGTAGACCCCCTCCCCCATTAAAACATGTGTACAAAACTCCAGAAAATATTCTTTTGGTTGACACAAGTTAGTTGTTTTATCAGCACTGATAAAACATCTTTCTTGATGGAAATATTTGCCAAAGAAAGTTGATATTGTATTTCTGAAAATTGTTTTTATTCCTATCAGGCAAGATAAATTTCATTACACAAACACACTTGAAGATAGAAGTATTAAAATGATTAAAACAAATTTGTAAACATCTGCATAAATATCTCTACTTTCATGAACCTTTCACAGAAGTCTATATATTTAAAAAATTAACAATAGAAAATAATTAGCACTGATATTTTAAAATTAACGTTATAAGATTTATTGCTTTACATTAAAAAAAAAATCCTTTTTTTTATTACCCAATGTTAACAATATTCTTTTATGACTAAGTCCATCACTGTTTATTTTCATCTTTTAAGTACTTAAACAGTGTTTATAATAAATTAAATACAATGTTAATAGAAGAATGGATACTAAAATTTCTAATTTATAAAATACATACGACAATAAATATCTTATTAGAGTTTATTGAAAACAATAAATGAAAATAGGAAAACATATCATATTTGAGTATCAACTCACATATTAAAAGCCACAACAGAAATACTAGTGAATTCGATTTGTTTGACCATCTGTCTGTCCAAGATCTGTGTAAATATATTTGAATTGACATGTGATCGATATATGTTATTGAGGTTTACAATGGCATGTTCAGTATTGAAAATGAAGTGTGCAGTATTTATAACTCATTTACAGGGTCACTCAAAAGAATTGTGTTACATTACAGTCTATGGGGGAAAAATCCTTTGAAATTTATTTTAATCATGATACTCTATATCAAACATTTGAAACTGATATACATCACTGGTGACAAGAAGCTTACTGTAGAATAGAGTGTGCATAACATTTTAGCGATCATTTACAGGGACATACAAAAGAATTAGACTACAGTACTGTCTATGAGCCATAATTGCTGGAAGTGTATTTTTAAATGTAACTAATTTGTTGCACATATTATTTGGTGTGTATAAATTCTATAGATCGTATACAGGGCTGCACAAAAGGATTCAGTTACAGTACTGTCTAAGAAAAATAATAGCTGGAAGTGTGTTTTAAGTTGTGGTATGCGTCTTAAATTACACTAATTTTTTGTCTATTACTTGGTGTGCACAAATTCTACAGAATATATACAAGGTTGCACAAAAGATCTCGATTACATTTCCGTTTATTGGCGGAATCTGCTGTAGGGGAATTTCCATCTGGTGCTATGTGTTTCCTAACTGTAATAAATTTTAGAGTACTATGCAGTACATAAACAAATTTATAAATCCTATTCATGCCTGCAGAAAATAATTCGAATACTTTTCCACCTATTGCCAGTATTTGCTGGCTTCGGGTATTCATTTCTGTTATGTGTTTTCCAAATTGTTTACTTAGGCATCTTTCATCATATTATACTGTGAAGTTTTGTTACAGTATTCTGAAAGTATTAGAAAATGTTTCATAATATATGCTTGACTCATGATTTTTCTATTTTGTTTAAACCTAAAAGTAATTTTTCTCAAAAATATAAAATAAATAAATAAAATAAATTAAAAATCTGACCCAAAAGTGTTATGTTAAAAAGTGTTACCTGATGTTAAATTCTTCTGCTTCTGGCCATCAGGTAAGACATTGCTGAAAAGAGAAATCATCTTGTCAGCATCTTCCTTCCAACAGTTGAATGCGGTTTTCCTCGCAGCCGGATCTTCACCAGCTATGTCCGGAAAGTGTTTGATCACCGGCTGCAACACATACACCATGGGCGACGCCTGTGTATCTAACTTGTACCACTTATTGAATAGATCCTTGTCCTCTTCTTTCTCGACAGATTCTAAACCGGATTCGAAATGGGGCTTTGGAAGTGTGCGTGGTAAAAGAGTTGCACCAATGTTATCATTAAAAACAACCTGGAAAAATTGAAATTGATATATATCACTGAAGGGCACTACAAGGGGCTTACTATAAAATAGGGTGTGTATAGCATTCATCGTTCATTTACAGGGACACACAAAAGAATTCCGTTACAGTTCTGTCAATGAAGAAATGATTGCCAGAAGTGTGTTTTAAGTTGTAGTACACATTTTAAATATAACTAATTTTTTTGCATATTACTGGGTGTGCAAATTCTATAGATCATATAACAGAGCTGCATAAAAAAGATGAGTACATTTCCACTTATTGATGGAAATTGCTGAAGGAGAATTTTCAATTGCTGCATTGTTATTATGCATTTCCTAACTGAACTAAATTTTGGCATACTACTTAGTATATAGACAAATCTATAAATCCCACACAGGGCTGCACAAAAGAATTCAGATATTTTTTTGACCTAGGTGGTAAATGCTGAAATCAGATTTTCAAATGTATTAAGCGTTTTCCAAATTGTTTACTTAGATATCATATTTCACCTTATTAAACAGTCAAATTTTGTTACACTATTCTGAATGTGTTAGAGAGTGTTCCTTAATCTATGCTTGATGTGCGATTTTCTTTCTTATTTTTTTTCTAGAGCAGCAGTCCCCAATCTTTCAGACCTCATGGCCTACTAAATTCCCAATGGTTAAATCCCATGGGCCAGTTACATGAATTTTTAAAAAAATAATAATAAAAATATATATGTAGAATAATGATCTGAGAACGCCCATATGAAATACACCTATTTAATGTAAAAAATAAATAAAAATACACATGAAGATTAGTCGAAAAATGAATGATCCAAGACAACTACTGGAAGTATTTTATGCTGGACAAGTAATTTACTGGACATAAAGAAGTAAGCTATTTTTATTTTTCTACATATACACACCAAGCATATTGGTGTATTTTATCCTAATGTTTACCAAAGTTAAATAATCCTGTTGAAAAAAAATGCATGATCCTGTATATTTAAGAGTCTGTTTAGTATCTTTCCAGTCAACAGCCAGCATGAAGAAGATGATGAGAATGCTGGAAACTCATTTCTTCATAAAATACCTCAAATATTCGAGGTTCTTTGAATTATAATAATATTAAAAAAAAATACCTGCTTTGCAAATAAATAACAACTAACATCCATTACCAGAACTATCAATGCTTGCTGTAATTTAAAATTTCAGAACTAAAAATGTAAAATTTCATAAATATAAAAATTTCTTAAAAGATTATTTCTGTTTTATCATTAAAAAAAAAAATTATTTAAAAAATTCAAATACTGTACAGACAGAACTATTTTTCCAGAATGATTGGGGTCAGATGCATGTTGGATGATCAGTTTTTCTGTATAACTGGTTGGGCATTAAATCAACATCCATTTGAACAGATTTATAGAATGTATGTGGTTGTGACATTATTTCTGATTTCAAGTTAATTGTTTTGGATTACTCTGATCAGGGGCGTAGCTACCGTGGAGCAGTTGGAGCAAACTGCTCCAGGCGCACGAATCTCAAGGGCGCAAAATTAGAAAGAGCAAACTAAAGATTTGTAAAAATATTTGCAATTTTTTTCATTATTAATTAGATATTATGGATGAACCAGAACTGTTACAATCAGCATATTCCTATGGTATTTTATCTTGTTTCTAAACTCAACTACGTCGATTTAAAACATGTTTTTATACTCAGCTAAAAAAATTACATATATTTGCAAAGTTTAATTTTAATTCATAACTAGCTAATCCGCCCGGCGCTGCCCGGGCCCGAAATATTAATAATATGTTCTATACGAATATGACTGAAATCTGTAAGGCTATCGAAATCAAGTCGAATGAGGCAAACTTCGTCGTAATCGGGCTCATAAAACCCAAGATCAGAAAGTGCATCCTGGTGGTCGAAAGTGCAGCTAAAATATTTAAGGCTATAGATATCAAGTCGAATGAGCCTAACCCCGTCGTAATCGGGTCCATAGAACCAGATATACTCCTATAGTTCTACTTTCCACCGCCAGGGGGCGCAGTTTGTTCTAGAAGAGGCCTTTTCAGAACACTTGACCCAACCAAATTTCCTAGTAGAATTGAAATTTAACTACGGGTAAACATTGCCAAAATAGCAGAAATCGCGAAAGTGGGTTACGTAATCGATCAGTTTCTAAAGGGTTAATGTAGATATTTTTTAAAACCAAACGGTCATTTTGAAGAAAATGAACATGTCTATGATCGGGAGTCTACTGTTTGTCCGTATTTGCATTTCCCGAGTCGATGCCAATTTTTAAATCTGGACCAAAAAAAAGGAAATTCGCGTGAGTTTTGGAAAGGATTTTTTTTCAGAGGGTTAAAATTATTTTTTTTCAAAACAGATACCAGATTTTAAAAAACAAAGGGATGTAGATTAGGCACGGTATTTTTAGTTTTTCGTATCTTGTTTATAAACGCCAATTCGGATTTTTAAAGATAGGAGAAATAGTTAAAAAAGAGAAATTGACTTATGGTTAAAAACGTTTTCGAAAGGGTTAACGCAATTTATTTTTTAAACTAAAGGTTTCTGCCTAAACTCGATAGAACGTAGATGTCTTTAGGGGTGTTTGCTTTTTGTTTGGTTATTTTAGAAAGCCGATGCCAGATTTAATATATAGCAGAAAATTGTAATTCGCAAAAGAGAATCCTGCGCACGAATTTTTTTTGAAGGGTTAATAGTCGTATTTTTCAAAAACAAATACAGATGTCGAAAAAAGAATAAATGTAGATATTGTCTGGTATTTTTAGTTTTTCGTACCTGTCTCTGAATCGCCGATGCGAAATTTTAAAAATTGCCAAAAGTCGCAAAACGGCATACAGAAAATATACTTTTTCGAAGGGTTAATTTTTGTATTTTTTAAAACCAAAGGTGGCTTAGAAAAGGACAAAAACAGTCCTTTAATTTGGTGACCTTCGTTTTTCCGTATCTTTCGTATTCCGGTAGATGCAAGGCTCGGAAAACGGGAGAAAATAAAAAACATGAATTCGATGCTTTTTGATTATTTTTTTGAAAGGGTTAAAAGTAAAATTTTTTCAAACCAACCAGATCGTTCGAGACATAAAAGTATGTTCTTTTAGAATATGTAGACAGTTTTTCCGTATTTTTAGTCGTTTGTCCATGGCGAATTTAGAAATACTTTAAACAAAAACGGAATGTCTTCTGCTTTCTTTCTTCTGTTCCGGAAGATACGGAAATTGGTTTCTGCACATGCGCCAGCTCGCTTCAGAATAATGACTTTTTTATTTGTGATCTTTGATCAGTTTTTAATTGATAACTACTTTAATTTTCAAATTTTTAAAATTCTGAGGCTCAGGTATACCAGGAGAGGATTTGGACTACCTAAATCTAAATTTACAGACTTCTAGGTGCGCTAAATTTTCCTAGCCATCGCCAACAGACACACACAGAGCGAAACTTTCTTTTATTAGTATACTAGCTAACCCGCCCGGCGTTGCCCGGGCCCGAGATAATTACAATCTCAGAGAAAGGCGTTAACCCCCTCCCTCCCCATACCTGCAAATATAACGAATAATTTGTTCAAGAGAACCACCGTCACGTACATTAACGCGATCATTAAAAAAAGAATTACATTTTTCTGATAATTAGAACATAACGAAGACGCTACGCTAAAATAGCCGGCAGATGACACCCCTTCCCAACCTCAATTTCAAATCTATATCTTAATGAGTTACTTAAATATTTGTTCATTAGTAAAATTTGGCAATTATTTCCTTTCATTTTCGCAAACTAAATGAGAGGGATCGGCCAGAGAAACAGATCTCTTTGTAGTTCAGTTTTTAATGAAAGCCGATCCCTGTCTGAAAATTTCTCTGATCGTTTTCACTGGCGCCAGCAGATTTTTAGCAGTTTTTTGCATAAATTAAGAAAAATTACCGGCCGAATTTTTCAGAAATTGCATAGACGGATGCAGAATTGTTTTTTACATATGCTCAGAAATTTTCAAGTTGTTATCTTAATTAGTTTTCTTAAAATTCGCTAATTAGTAAAATATTTTCGAATTCGTTCATTTCCGGTTGCAAATCCAATGCGCCTGTCCGCTTCTTTCGCCATTTTGATCTAAAAGATGATATTTTAGAAGCGATGGTTAATGAGAATCTAATTAATATCTAGGCTAATTATCAAAATATTAAAATTCTGAGGCTCAGGTGCACATGGCCAGACCTTGGACTATCCACACCTAAATTTCCAGACTTCTAGGTGGGCTAGATTTTGCTAGCCATCGCCAACAGACACACACACACACACACACACACACACACAGAGCGAAACTTTCTTTTATTAGTATAGATAGATGTACCGCAATTTCTCCAACACCGTTTCAGCATGCCTGTTTTTTTTTTTTTTTTGTCATTAACTTTGCCACGGACGACAGTTGAAGATTTTCAAATCTTAAGCTATCAAAACATTTTTACAGGGTTCTCAGCGGTCGCTTTATTGGCTACTACTACTTCCAAACAATAATCTTCCTGGCACATTTCTTTTGAAAATGTTGCAGAAATTTATCATGATGATTACTGTACGGAAATAATGGTAGCCAAAAAAGTAACTGCTGAGAAACCTATAGTTAAGATGTAACAACTGCCTTAGCTATTTAGCTATGTTATGGATTGAAAAAGAAAAAAAAAACAATAGCTTGAAAAATTCAAAAAATGTTTGACTATTTTAGAAACAAAAAAGCATCAAAACGAAAAATTAGATTTTTTTTTTTCTTTTGTGGAAACTAAACATGCACATTCTTTATGAATACTGATTTAAAATAATAATAATAATAATATGAGCCGGAACTTGACATATTCCGCATCCGCATGAGTCCACGGCGATAAAATTTAAAGGGAGGGGAAGAGGGAAGCGACAAATAAAATTTTGTGCGCATTGTTTTCCAGAATTTGAAAATATGACAAATCTCACATGCAGAATTTATAAACTTTTTTTTTTCAAAAGGTGAGAAAAAGTTAATTATCAAAGCAGTGTCCCCTGCTTAGAACCTGATTATAAACTGAAAAAAAAAATCTGAAGTTACTCCACTCTACATTACAAACACTTTACAAACTACTATGCGTTCAAATACAGGGTATTTTCACAAAGGACCCCTAACTTTAAAAATCAATAACCCGGAAACGGTGATAGGGAGAAACATAAAACCAGTGGTATGTTTATTAAAAAAATCGTAAGAATCTTATACATAAATCTCAAAATTTAGTTAAAAATAGCGCCGATAGATGGCGCTGCGATAAATAGGCTTATCAAAAGTGATTCAAAGGGTGCACCTTTTACACAACAGGCTTATCGCAAACGAAGAATGAAATTGTCATTGACTCTCTGCTGTGTGTCACCGGTCTGTTTGTTGAAATTTTTTGAAAAGCTCACGAATTGTTTTCCTATCTGGGACTTTTGCGACTTGAAATCGCGTTTGAAAACTTCTCCTTCTGGCAGTAGGACTCTGATTTAATCGGTGGTACTCCAACACAATAAACACATGTTCCTCTACGGTATACATCACTTTCGGAAGTATTGTCATTATAAGCTAATAGCGGTCAGATTTCAATGGCGAAATCTTCAACGGCTAGTTCTTTCTATGCTTCTGAACTCTCTGTAGAAGGATTCTTAACGCTTTCAGCGCCAACTGTCGGTACTATTTTAAACTAAATTTTGAGATTTATGTGTAATATTTTTACGATTTTTTTATTAAACATACCACTGGATCCATGTTTCTATCTATCACCGTTTCCGGGTTATTGATTTTTAAAGTTAGGGGTCCTTTGTGAAACATCCTGTATATAGTAATATGCCAATAAATAAAAATTTATATCCTAATTTTACAAAGGCGAAATATTGTCATTGGTAATAAAGACATATTTTAAAGAAAACGTGCACTTTCATTCATAAATCTTAAACATATTTCTAATAATAATTTTCAATAAATTTTCATTCCGCCCATGCTGAAGTAAGGCCTATAAAATAATAAAAATAAGAAAAAAAGAATTTTACTAAATTAAGTCACATTTACACAGGCTCGGACTGACCCGCCGGGCAACCGGCCCGTGGCTCGGTGCGCACTCAACCAAGTAAAGCTGCGTCCCCTCTCAGGTGAACCTAATAATTACAAAATTTGATGCAAGCATTAGATTTGAACACTTAAACTATTTAATAATTTTTTTTTTTTAATTCTCCTCTTTGAAGCATTTTTTATTAGTGATTTTTTTTTCTCTTAGCAAAGCAAAAGAATTGCACTTTTTTCCCCTTGAAAGTATTTTTGTTTCAGAGGAAAATTCAAATCTTTTAAAACCTAATGTATATTCTATCTGTTACCAATGGCGGAGAACAATCTACACATTTAAAGGTTGCCAAAAATTGAAAAAAAAATCAAAAATTTTGACCCAAAGAAGTAGAATTTCCTCTTAAGTAGGTATTTTTCGTTCAACCGTACCTCTGGAATTGAACTCGGTGCGAAGTTCGACAAAAGGTAGAAAAAAAACCCATAGTGAAATAAACTTTTTTGAAAGGGTTAACAATTTTTTTCTGACGAATTGCGAACTTTTAAACGTAAAAGTACGAAATTTAAGAATATGTATTTCATTTTTCCGTATTTCCAGCGTTTTTGTCGATGCGAAAAACATCCGAAATGAAAAGCAACTCTCGTATTTTTGGTTCTTTTCTGCTTTTACGCTCTTTAAATGAGGTTTCAGAAAAAGAAAACGGCGAAATCGAACTTTTTTGAAAGGGTTAATATTAATATGTTTTCAAACAGACTGTAGCGTTTTAAACGTAAAAGTACGGTATTTAAGCATACGTCTTCCGTTTGTCAGTATTTCCAACAGTTCGTCCAACGTGCGTTTAGAAAAAGTGTGAAAAAAAGTGGATATCGCACTTTTCGATCTTCTACTTGCTAGCATCGGGAAACTCAGAACTGAGCAAGAGCAGGAGGCCAATTTGCAAAATGCTTTTTGATGAGTTTTTATATAATATCTCGGCGAATTATATTAAAAAAAAAAAAATCTGAGCCTCAAGACCTGCTTTGAACTATCCCCATCCAAATTTTCAGACTTCGACGCGCGATAAATTTTCGTAGCCATCCCCCTCCCCCCACACACACAGACAGACATATAACTTCTTTCTTTTATTAAGATGAATTATTTATTTGTTTATTATTTCTATTTAGTGCATTAAATATCTGGTTGTTAAATACTTTTACTTTCAAATAAAGATATGGTTTTAAATCAAAATAAGACTACATAATTTTAAAATTTCAAAACAAAATTGTGCTGAACTTTTTCGAGTGACAAGAGGGTGCACCAACTTTGTTTGCTCCAGGGCGCTGAATATGTAGCTACGCCACTGACTCTGATTAAGGTTGTTAGTTAATGAATTATTCAATTCCCCTCGCTAATGTTAAGCCTATGGGTGTAGGATGCTTTCATATATTTGAAATATCTGCTTGTGAAATTAATATTTTTAACTTCTTTTTTCTGTGTACTCTTCCTAAAGAATGTTTCTTTTTTGTTCTATTATTTATTAATACTAGGGCATCCAACTCGGGATTGAGAATATGTGTGAAAACAATTTACTTTTTTTTTTTTATTAAAAACTCTAATAGATTTTTACATTTAATATTTTTTAGATTGCGATCTAACAACACCAAAGAGCATTTTTATATGAAATATGTCAATTATATATTCAAATAAAATTCTGAAATTTATTAAAAGCGGTCATTTCGTATTGGCCACGTGCCAGAAGTTAATAGCCAAAGAAATCGTTAAAATTTTCATTATCTACAGAAGTTTATTTTTATTCTGATAATTTAAGTGGTTTTAATTGCTTATTTCGATTACATGTCTGTTAAATTTGTGTTTTATTTATACTATTTTATTTATTGCTTAATGAAGTTTTAATTTCGTTATGGAAGATTAGTTGGAAACAAATGCTGAACTTTTTATAATGTTTAAAGTGAAAATGGATTTATATTTTGTAAGACTCCGCAAGTGATATAGATTAAAAAAAAATAAAAATCATGTTTGAAATTTAATTAAATTGTTATAATAAATGATTAAATTGCAATACAATTTTCAAACAAATTGCATTGAAAAGAGATTTTTTTTCCCTGCATAACGGTGTAAAAATTGAAAATTTACAATGTTTAGAAATTTTAAAAATTGCAGTAGCAAAAATCGCAAAACCGAAATTTCACCCCCAAGTGTTGCTATTCAAAAATGACGTCAGCATTACGCATGGATACGCTTGTCCTTTATAATAAAGATATCAAAAATATGTACTTAATTTAATTTGAAGTGTTAAAATCTTACTCACAGTTCGTCAACTTTTAACACATAAAATATTAAATTAAGCACATATTTTAGAAATATTTTGAGAACTAAGATCAAAAGAGACATCCTTTAAGAAGAGTGCAAAGAAAAAAGAAGTTAAAAGTATTAATTTCCTGAGGAGATGGTTTAAATATACATATATATCCTACACCCATAGGTTTAACATTGGCGAGGGGAATTGGGGGAGTTCACTGACTGAGAGCCTTAAGAATCAGATCCAAACAACATTAAAGATTAATCAGAATTTGAAAGAAGGCAATTTAGGGGAATACCTTGGAAACAAAAATCCTTCATAAAAATTGAAACGCCCAAAATCTAACTAAATATGCTTCCATTGCTTCCATTTCAAATCCTAGATGTTGGCAACAAATTATACCAGCATGTTGTAATGTTTCAAACAATGCAAATATCAAACTGGCAATGCATGGCACTGTTTTCTGAAAGGCCAATTGGAATCGGTCAATTGGAAATACAATTCTAGATACCTGGTTTTCTGGCTAACTGGTTATCGGATAAACAGTTCCATACTGTAATATCCAGATTTTTCTAAGGACCACAAAATGTACTTGTGAACTAATGTATTGGTCTACAGACCACCAAGTAGGCAACCTTTGTTGTACAGTCAACACTATGATATAGATGTACTAAATTTGTAAATGTTTTTTGTACATCAAAATAACGTGTACAATAGAAGACTTTTATAATGCAATTCTATATAATACAATTCTCTACATAACACACAGCTTCTCAAACATAAACAATGAATTTTGCAGTTAAGAAGCATCTACATTCCTACATTGTAAAAAATTGCTACTCTTTAGAGGACTAAATTTTATACATTAATTCAACTTTAACTCCTTAATTCAGATTAATTATTACAGTAAATTTTTTAGAAAATGAGTAATATAATGAATGATTTGGTCCAAGCATATTTCAACCCTATTTATAAAATACTTAACAGGGTGTCTATTAAAGATCAGCAACAAATTTTCCTGACTTTTCTAGGGTTTTCATACCAATGAAAACAAAATTTCCAAGTATCGAGATTTTGTGATTTACACACAAAAAAATCTTAAAAGTTGTGAATTTGAGAGTGGAACTTTCACAACTGATTCTGAAGAATAAAATATTGATTTGTTAAACAAAGTTTTGGAAAATTTACAAATTGTTGAACATCAAGATATTTAATTTCAGGGTTAATGATTGCTTGATGCTCCTAGATTTCTGATTGAGGATATTTTTTTATACATGCTAAATATTTTGTAGATACACACTTTTAGCATCAGGTTCTATCCATTTTGTCTAATCAGGATGAAATTCTTTATCACATCAGTCACAGTTAAATACAGAGTGTTTTGACATATTTTAATACAAATAATAAATATTCAATAAATTAAACTAACAAATGTTCAGTTCTCAAACAAAGATGAGTAAACAGACTGAATCACCTAACCAATCTCACAACATTCAGTATAAAGTTTCAGTGAAGGTGGAAATGAAAACCCCCAAGTTACAACAAAGAACTGAAAGGGGGTAGACAAAATAAATTGCATGAAAGGTTGAAATACTCTTTATAGTACTTGTGAAAAGAAAAGTTTGATTTTTCAGGTGCTGCAATTTCATATCCTTAGTTTTACAATCAGAAAAAATTTCTTAATTTTTTCTTTAATTTAAGCTTTTTCTCAGAATTTTCAAGTTTTTCTGACTACTCCCTGACTTTTCCAGATGGCTAGACACCTTGACTTAACAATGTGTGGAACGATCTATATTATGTAGAGATTTATAATCTGAACAACTGCTGGTCCCAAGAATGCAATATAAAGATACTTTACTGTATTTTGATATGTTTCAGACATATTTGCCCATGTTTACAAGGTAAATTTAATGAGGACTGAAATGTAATTTATGTAACACACAACAGCATTTTTAGGTTTGTGTTATAAGGATCTTCTACTGTATTATCTATATACAGTGAAACCTGTGTATAACGGTACTGTCTATAACGATATTTTTCTTTGGTCCCAGCGAAATTCCTATTTATTCAATGTATTTTGAACATGTGTACAGCGATAATCAATTTTTAGCTGCACCTGTCTACAACGATATTTTTTCCTCTTTCGAAAGCTGAAGTTTCCCGATATAACCAGATTTTTTCTTGGAAAACGACACCCCATCATCCAGAATGTAAAATAACAAAAGTCTGTGCTTATCTCCGAGTCCAAGTGTTGACTCTTTCTTCATTTTGACCTCTTTGTAGAAGGGATTAGGGGATGTTGGGGAGGGGGTGTCACTTTGCTGCGTGTATGGAGCTTAAGTCTTTACAGCTGATCATTGTCAAACTTGTTTTACTAGATAAGGAATTGGGAGAGATGTTACCTCTTCTCCGAATTCGACTAGTCACTGTCGAATCTTTTCATTCCTAGGTTAGACACCCCTCACTTCGGATTGACCACTTTTTCGTTGCAATTCATTTTTATGTGCTCGTATTTTTCATTATTCGTTTTAAGTGATGGCTCAGTGTAAAGCATTGTCATTTGAAGAAAAGTTAAAAATCATTTCGGATATTAATCAAGGAATGAAATAAGTTAATCCTGCTAAAAAGTATGGGATTTCACTGTCAACGTTAGCTACTTTTTTTTAAAAACGAAAAGATATTGAAGATGCTGTAGAAAAAAGTAAAGTGGATAACAATCGAAAAAGATTTAAAGGTGCCGTAAATGATGATGTTGACAAAGCTCTCCTAAGATGGTTCCATGAGATGAGAAACCAAAACATGCCCATTAGTGGACCTATGATTTCTGAAAAAGCAAAAAAATTCTCCTCTTTGCTAGACAACAATGATTTCAAAGCCAGCAATGGATGGTTTACTTCCTTTCGTGAACGTCGCGGAATTGTTTTTAAAACTATTGCGGGAGAACAAAAGTCAGCTTCAGTTGAGGCTGCATTATCCTGTAAACAGCGAGAAAAAGAGAAAATTGAAAAATTTTCTCCAGATGATGTGTACAATGCTGATGAAACTGGTTTGTTCTATCAGCTAATGCCAGATAAAACAATGTCCTTTAAAGGAGACAGCTGTAAAGGTGGGAAGAAATCAAAGCAAAGGCTGTCAATCCTGCTGTGTTCAAACAGTACTGGAACAGACAAATTGAAGACTTTAGTGATTGGAAAGTACGCGAAGCCAAGGTACTTTAAAAATGTAAAGAGTTTACCATTTCACTACAAGGCAAATAAGAGGGCCTGGATGATGGAGAAAATCTTTAACAACTGGCTGCTTGATGTTGATAAAGAAATGAAAAATAAAAAGAAGAATGTTGCTCTCATATTTGATAACTGTACACCTCACAACAATCCCCCACGTTTGAAAAATATAAAAGTGTTTTACTTTCCACCAAATTGCACGCCAATGCTGCAGCCTTTAGATTTAGGCATTATCAAGTGTTTCAAGGGATATTATCGAAAAATGTTAGTTCAGAACGTTGTATCGAAAAAGGTTAGTTCAGAACGTTGTTTATAATCTGGATAACAATCTCCCGAATCCCTATGCAGTTGATGTATAAAATGCATGTGATTGGGTCTTCGGAAGTTGGAATTCGATAACAGCATCTACAATCCAAAATTGCTGTAAGAAAGCTTCATTCTTTGAAGAAATGGCCAATATTGACTTTACTGAAATCGTTAAGGAAGAAGAAGAATGTGTGGAGAGTTTATCCCCAGCTGTTAGAGCTTCTCAAAGCTCATCAAACCTATCTTTTACATTGAATGCTGAAGAATTTTTAAATTTAGACAATCATGTGCACGGGTTCAGCGGTGAAGATATTCTAGCAGAATTAATTCCAGGTGATCAGAGTGATGAAGAAGAAGCAGTTGACTGTTCACAAAACAAAACTCTAATTTCTCCTGAGGATGCTATATCCTTAATTAGCACTCTTCAGGATTTTTTTGCAACAGTACCAAATGTTTCGGACGTGCATCTGAACTCGTTAGACGGGTTGAAACATATTTGCATGTAGATGTCATTTGCATCAAAAAGTAAGCAAACAAAATTAACAGATATCTTTTCTAAATAATTTTTGTTTCTGCAATTTTCTTACAAAATAAACTTATGTTTGTATCTTTTACGTATATTTTTAATTTGTTTACTTATTACTGTTACTTATTACTTATTTAAGTTAAAAAATATAATTTTATATATTCAATCTGTCTATAACGATAATCTGTCTATAACGATATCTTATTTGGGTCCCTACAGTATCGTTATAGACAGGTTTCACTGTATATAAAATGCTAAGGCAGCGAAAAAGTGGTTATTTCTCTTTTGCTAATGGTAATGAGGTGTTTGTTTTCACTAATTTATGAATATCAAGGAAAGTATTTGAGGTATCAATTTAAAACTCACCACACATATGTAGAAAAATTTTCTGCATCTGAAAATCAAATTTTTTTTTAAATTGGCTAATAATTTTTCTTAATTTTTGCAAAAAACGGACCTAGATGTCTGAAAAGAAAAAAAAGTGTGAAGTCAAACCAAAAAAAATATGCCATTTTGTTTCTGTTTAAAAAATTACTGATAGTTGTTAATGTTAAAGGTCATTTTTTAAAATTTTGTGGGGTAGAGGAGTTCTGTCATTATTTAAATATTGTGTTAATGTTAAAGGTTTATAGATCTGATATTGTGGAATCAATGGAAGGTGTTGCTAATTTATTTTTGTAGCGTGTGCGCAACACACCTCCTATATGGTGCTGTAGGCAGAAGGGATCTGTCTCTTGCCGGAGGTTCATTCGGAAAGAGGTTTGTTTAGAACAGAATACAGAATAAGCCCCCTGGATATGGAACAAAAAGATGTTTGAATCATTCTTGGTTCATTTGGAAAAATCGACCAGCAAAGCAGGCACACTCTGCTAGTATAAAGAAAATAGATAAAATTGTTAGATTTTACTAAAAAGAAGACTATCTACTTTCTGATACAACCTACCAGAGTCAGAAGCCGTCTTCTTGTCTTCCATTTTTCTAGTAATCCCATGCACAGTTCAGGCAAGCTGTGGTCCACAATGCCAACACCTGGTATCCCCCAGTGTAGATCAGCAATATTCAGTTCATAACCTTTCTCAGCAGTGTACCTCCTCAGATAGGGAAACACTCTTTCCATTAATGCTTCTCGCTCAACTACAGAATCTATAACAAAGACAGGTACCAATGTGAAATCAACTTACATTATAATAGTGCAAGTCATGTGACTGAAGAAAACAAGTATAGGCTGACCACTAAAAAAAGGATTGTATTGATTGTGATTTTTACCCTTCTCAAACCACTGTGAAGAATATAGGCTTCATTCGCCTACTAAGAATAAAATCAGAAAAGGCCTTTGATGTCATTCGTCTACAAACCAATTAAGTTAGTTTTAGTTTCAAAAGTGTGCCAAACATTGTGACGCGTTATTTATTGAATGTGAATCATTTAAAAAAAATTTAATCATACATACGCTAATTTATTAATTATTAATTATTTTATTAATTATTCCTTAATTTGCTATTTTTTGAATTGAAAATAATTTTTAAAATTATAAATTACATTTTTCATTGATGTTGAGACAGATTTAACCATTTGTGAGTTACCTGATGACGAGAAAGCTGCAATAAAATTGTTTTAGGACTATGGAATCATACAGAAATACATTTTTTTTGCAAGAGGCCAGCTACAAACATTTCACAGTAAATCACAAACATAATTTTGTTGACCTTAACACTGGATGTCATACCCAATCTGTTGACAGGGTATGGGGCATCATAAAATGGCATAATATAAGACAGGGCAGCACCGTTCATCATTATTTATAATTCTATCTCAGAGTTCATGTGGTGACATCATCTTCAAAAAATGAAAAGTTAACTGCACTTTGTGAGCCTTGGAAAAAGCTTAAGCTATACACTCTAGAAGGCATCTGGCCCCCTCGAGTAACCGTCTAAAGGGGCAAAGACTGGATAGTCAGGTTAAAATAATTTAAGTCTTGATTAGAAATGAAAAATTTCCTAAAATTTTGAACTAGTGGGAAAAAACCATTTTTTTCCCTGGAAAAATTCAAAATTTTGAGAAAAACAGTTTTTTTACAAATAAAAGCTGTTTTTGCATTTATTTTTCTTTGAAAATTTAATTTTTTTTTTTATGTTTATGTGCACTAAAAATATTATTTTCAACTACAGAATCTATAACGCAGACAGGTGTACCAATGTAAAATCAATCAGGTTAAATTAATTTAACTCTTGATTAGATATAAAATTTCCTGAAATTTTGAGCTGGTAAGAGGGGAAAAAAAAATATTTAGTTTTTTTCTGGAAAAATTGAAAATTTTAGAAAAATTATTCTTAGAATTAAAAGCTTTTATTATAATTATTTTTCTTAGAAAATATAAACGCTCACCAAAAAATTAGCTTTATTTTACATGATTATGTCACAAAATAAATGAATAAGTAAATGATTTTTACAATTAAAAATTTAGTCTTTCAGTCTCAGAGTTTGCACAGATGTTTTTCTTGTTTAATTTAACACTTTTCTTTTTTTTTTTTTTTTTTTTTTTTTTTTTTGTAATGTACGATTTCAGTTGTTAAAATAATCATTTCAGTCACATTTTCTAGTTCAAATCTAATTTTAATGTTTAAAGTGAAGAAAAATCCCTTATAACTTTCATCTGTCATTTCACAACAGTTTGAAAAAACTGTGTTGTACATCCTTTTAAATATATTGTACACCTCATCTACACATACACAGTACAGTAAAATCTCCATAATGGACACTTCTGAATAACAAACACATCCATTCAGCAAACACTTTTTTAATCCCAAATACCTACATTTTTGTATGCTTTTATTTCTGAATAGCAAACACCTCCAAATAGCAGACAAATTTTATGGTCTTGAGGTGTTTAGTTGTAAGTTTTACTGTATTTTCTGTTAATTAGTATATAAAAGCTGCCAATCAACCTTTTCTTGATAATGATTTATTTCAATGAATTTATATTAAAAACAATAAGTCTAAGGATCCATATTTAAGATAAAGAAAGGTGAAAAGAGCAAGTAATTCCTGCTGCATTTTATTTTTTCTAAGATTTCTAGGCTATAATGTTTAAATATTTCTGGTGATTATCAGATTATCTCTTAAGATCTAAAGAACTTTTCAGTTAATCAATATGTAACCAAATCAAAAGTTTTCAGAAACCAGAAACATGCACAGAGATGGATATTGGGCAGCAAAATTTTAAACTATGAAGCTAGAAGGCACTGCCGCAATCATTACTGGTGAGTAATTAAAATATTTCAAACATATTATACTACAGATCATTGTGATTGTAAGGACTGGGGCTTTAAAGGATATGACAAACTGCACATAGAACAGTAAAAATGAATGAATTTTTCAAATGATACAGAGTTATATTAAATTATTAACTTTACCATTTTCACTAATTAGTATTATTGATAAAATTTTGCGTATGATTTTTTGTTTTTAATGAGAGACGTATTTAATTATCTTACAGATTATATATTCCAAGTTAATGTTTTCATGTGGAAGGCAGGATGTTTTCATGAAGATGAAAAAGTATGAAGAAAAACCACCAAAATACAGCTATTATAAAAATTTAAATATAATAACAATATATTTAAATCGTCATGTTTGCCAACAAATTGACTACAACTGTGGAAGAAGCATAATTTTCATTTTCAGAAAACATGAAGAATAGCACTCAGAATATGCCTGACATCATCACATTCATATAAACAATGTTTATTTTTATAAATGACAGTTCAAATTTCCTGCTATGTACATTCTTTTTATTTATTTTTAATGAAAAGAAGTATCGAATTCTTCAAGAAACAATTAACATAGTACTTAATGGCTGCAGAAATATGTGACAAAAAGTCATAACTGTTTCCTAGACAATACAGAGAAAATGAGGACAAGCGTTTCAAAACTCGCCTTATCAAAAATAAAAACAAGAATGAAAAATCATGCGTCAAGCATAGATTATGTAACACTTTCCAACGCTTCCAAAATAATTTTACAAATCATTACCGTTTAATAAGCTGAAAGATAACATCTAAGTAAACAATTTGGAAAACGCATAACATATTTAAAAACGTAATTTCAGGAATTTCCAACATATACAATATTCGGAAAAATATCTGAATACTTTTATTCAGCCCTGTATAGGATCTATAGATTTGTATATATACTATATAGGATGCTAAATTTTAGTTTTGTTAGGATATACTTAGCACAGTTTAAAATTCTCCTTCTGGAATTTCTGTCAATAAACAGAAATGTGTTCGCGAACTTTTGTCCTGCCCTGTATATGAAATACAGAATTTATACACACCAAGTAATAGACAAAAAGTGAGTTAAATTTAAAATCTCGTTCCACAACTTAAAACGCACTTCCAGGAATTATTGTTAACAGACAGTAGAGAATTCTTTTGTGTGTCCCTGTAAATGAACGATGACTGTTATACATACACTATTCTGTAGTAAGCCTCTGGTAATGCACCTTAGTGATATATATAAATTTCAATGCGTTTAAAATTGGGAAACATTATTTAATTAAATCACAAACGATTTTTCTCCATAGACGTAATGTAACGGAATTCTTTTGACTGTCCCTGTAAAGTAACTATAAGTGCTATGTACACCCTATTCCCTATTAAGCTTCTTGTAATGCACCATAGTGATATATATCAATTACAATGGGTTTGAAATTGTGTAACAACATTAAAATAAACCGCAAAGGATTTTCCCCCATATACCGTAATGTAACAGAATTCTTTTGATTGTCCCTGTAAGAAAACTATAAGTGCTACACACTTCAGTTGAAATAGGGAACATTCTATAGATAACGACAATAACATATAAAAATTGCAGGGCAATCCGAGCCTATTTACGGGAGTTAGAGCACGGATAGACAGCAGACGGCCATACGGCAGACAAACCGAAATCATAAACACAACTAGGTTGGAAGGTGTTAAAAAATTGTGTTTTCTCTATCAATCTATTCTATTGGAAAATCAGTACCAAAAAAAAAAAGAGTACAATCTGCAAAAAAAGTAGTTTTAGCATGTATTTCTGGCATTATAAAAGGTTGGTTGGTTGGTTGTATACGTTTTTATGGCACAAAGTCCCTTAAGGGACATGTCTGGCATTATAAAAACCAATAGATGCAGTTAGAGGTATTTCATAATTTCTCAAAATTTGATTTTCTGGATAAGGAGAGTTTTTAAATTCACGTCCTCATATAGAATGATAGATTTTTAAAAAGGCTAAAAAAAAAACCCCGAATTACTAGTATTTGTTCTTATTACTTTTAGAAACTAGAAATGACATTTTCATGTAGAAGTAAATACACTTAAGTAATAAATAAATAATAAAAAAATTTCAATATAATATGAACACAGCAAAAAAGTCACTGAGCTATGCTTGGTCTATCCAGGTACTAATTTTTAAAGTAGTAACTCAACTATAGCAATCATTTTTTAAAGTACATGGTTCTGATCAATACAATGAATATTACTAATAAAATAATAAAAATCAATTCAGTAATTTAAAAATATATAAATAAATCTAGAAATTTAAGTACCTTTTTTATAAGAACCTTGGCACTTTTAAAAAGCATTTTTTAAAGATCTTGGCATGTTGTTCAATTACATGTTTGTTTTTTCATGTTTTATTTATTTATTACTGAAGTTTTAATTTTCTTTAGCAATTTAGTTACAGAATATTATTTGGCACAATGTGGGCTTCAGAAAGCGAGATTTGTTGCCAAATGATACAAACAGGAATATGAAAACAAATCTGATGAACTATCATTGTTTATGTATGTATATTTTATTTTAACACTTTTGATTACATGTATTCTGTCTCGTCAAGGCCTTTATGAAAAAAAAGTACTGGAAAGAAGTTTTTTATTGAATTATTAACACAAGTAAGAATAAGAAGCAATTAGAAAAACATATACAGGGTGTCCACAAATGAAATATACAACTTCAACATTATATTAAATAAGAACTTACTTACAATGATGAAACAAAATATGCATATCAAAAATTTTTTAAACATTAATAGATCTCGACATGTGCTCCTTTAGTTGATTCGCAGTATACCAAGATGATAGTCCAATTCAATCCACGTACGGTTCAAAATGTATGCTGTAACCAAAAGGAAGGCTTCTCTTAATGCACAGTTTGAGCTCATGCACAGATGTTACCTTTGTGTTGTTATAAACGATTCCACGGTTTCATTTCAAATGGATGGTCTACCAGTACTTTTTTTTTCAACACACTTCCTGTTAATTAAATTCTTTTTTTACCTACTCATTGATGCTTTTTTTTGTTGGTGCCTTCTTGTACTGTATTCGGAATTTATGTTGAACAGTTCTTAAAAATTTATATTCTGCAAACCAAAAAACACATGCTGCTTTTCCCTGTTGCATAGCCATTTCTGCTACTTTCCATCATAATGATATTTCTGATCGTATGAGACACTCAACGGCATCTACGATTACAAACTTAAAAATTTTTTCCATCTCCTAATAAGTAAAATACGAAATGGTTTTAACTACATTTTCTTTAACGGAATATTGAAGCTGTATATTTCATTTGTGGCACACTGTATATTAGAGTAGGAAGGGGGGGGGGGATAGTAAAAGCAAGGCAAATTTAAATCAATTAAGAACCTTTGACCTACCGTAAAAATCAGCTGCAACATAGAGCGTAATCTCTTGAAGAGGAGGTAACACATCAATGTCATTCACTCGACCTAACACTAAAGCACGCACATGATCAGGAAACCTCTGAAGGTCAGGCAGACCAATTGCATCGAGGGAAGGTGCATCTTTAACAATCGGAGTTCCCGTCTAAATTTGAAAAAAACAACAACAACAATAATCAAAGCTACTTAAAAAATAATTTTTTAGTTAAAAAAAAAAAAAAATAAAATAAAAACATTTTCTTCGACTAGAAACGTTAATAAAATATAAAAATTCTGCAAACCAGTTTTGATAGCATATAAGATCGTCTTTCGAATTGCAAATGAAATAGCAAAACTTTTTGCTCAAAACAACATTTACATTAACAGGTCCTGTGAACTAATTGGAAAAAAAGATGAAAGCATTTGGAAACCAAGGAAAGGAGGTTGTGTAAAGGGTAATATTACCCTTTACACAAAGAAAAAGCTTAAGGTAATGTGTCTACCTTCTGGGCACTTTTTTTGAAAAATATTAAATTTTTATGCAGCACACGTGTTTTTACTTAAAAAAGGGAATAAAACTATGAATTCAAATAAAAGTTTAATGGAATTTTAATTAACTTTTCAAATTTAGACAATATTTAGACACATTTTAATAAAAATTCACGTTTATGCCAAACCTTCTATGACAAAATCTAACCAATATATTTTTTACTTTTTTTTTCGATCAATATTTAGTGAATCACTTACTTGTGTTATGAAGCAAAAAAAAAAATTTGCAATACCTCTTAAATTTAATATCATATACAAAATTTTGTATACACAGCATGATTAAAAAAAAAATTATACATATTTTTAATAAAAATATCTCTTAACCCCTTCGCGACGAGCGTCCTTTACAGAATTTTTAATCTTTTACCACTGGTCTTTCAAAACAGAAATTTTTGCCTAATAGAAATGCTATCATTCAATAAGGCAAAGCTTACAATAAAAAATAACTAATTAATAAAATACATATTTACAAGCCATATTTTGATTCATAACATACCAATAGATGAACAGAACCTTGTGACAAAATTTTATTTTAATATCTTAACCCCTTCGGCCCTGATTTTTTTTTCAATTTTGGGAAAAAATTACTGTTATGCTAACAAAATTAAAAATAGCTATCGGAATCACAGAAGTTAGTGTTTAATGAAAGTTAACGAATGTGTTCATTACCAAAACCTCACAAATGTAGTTATTTTGCGTGTTTTTCATATAACAATAGTCTAAGGAAGAATTTTTGAAGACGTTTGGAAAATGTTGTATTACAACTAAATTAAACAAGCATAAAAATTTAGTAATATTTTTTATCTTTTATCACAAATTACCAATTCGGAAAAGGATTCCCAAATTTTAATTTAATGAGTGAAACGTATGTTTTAATTAAAAGAAATGCCAACGGCTTGCTAATAATTATGAAAATTATTATTATTATTATTATTACTAAATGCTAAACATAAGTGAAGTCATAATAGGAAATGTAGAGATTCATACTATTAGGTCACTATTAGGTGCTGGAATTAATAAAAATAATGTTTAAGACAAAATAATACTCAATAAAAGATATGTCCTATTAGTAGGACGTCAGGACCGAAGGGGTTAAAAACTTTTTAAGAAATAAGATTAAAATAAAAATAAATTTTTTTTTGTCAGTTTCGGTTCCAGAAAGTTCAGTTCCGGTTCATAATCAGGGCTAGATCTTTGCTTCTAATTATCACTGGACCAAAATTAAAGCATTTAAATGTTTAAACTTTAATTTAAAATAATAATTTTAAAAAAATCTGAAATGTTTTGTAAAAACAGCCTTTTGGGGGTAGGCACATATTTTAAGGGAGAAGTATTTGATAAAGCAGATTTCCAGCAATCTGAAAGGAAAAGGGACTGCAAAACCAATAATTGCGACATTAAGAAAAAAATCTTTTTGAATGAAAGATGACTCGAAAAAAACCCAAGTTGCTAATGCGGGAGTCATTTTTTATTTAAAAAAAAAAATTAAAAATTAAAAAGGTGTTGTAAATGTTAGTTTTGTAGTCTCTCTTTCAGATTGCTAATTTTTTCATATTTGCATATTTCATGCACTCCTTACTTTTGGTACGAAAGAAATGTGAAAAAAAGTGCACAAAATACTGGAATAAATACAGTAATGTTTTGTTATATAATTGCATAATAATTTTATGAAATAAAAAAGGATTTTTTTAAATTCCTCATTAGTATTACATATAAAGTACATATAAGTAAGCATATAAAGTACATATAAGTAAACATATAAAGTAATACAACTGAATTTTAATTTCAGTGTCATTTGTGAGAACCAAGTTTCGGAAAAATCACATTTGATGTAAAACTTGTGACAGCACATGAGCTGGAATGTTAAAAAGATAGAATCTCACATGTTAAAGTAATCATAGGGCAAATTACAGGATCAAGGGATGGAATAAGTTGTTTTTTGCGAAGTAGTAGAAAACATGGCATAGTTGTAAAAAAAGCAAAGGGTATACGCTGTAGCCTTATTTGAGAAACAAAAGATATACAGTGTTCCTTAAAAAAATCTAGAATGTATACAGTGTATACCACTGTTTATATTTAGTTAAGGGATAAACATTCAGCCACTATTTGGTATCCGGCCCTTTTGACAAATGTTTGGTGAGTTGCATACTGAAGGCTAGTTGGCCGAATACTTGCAGCTGAATACTGCTGATATCTCACTGATTATTGTCAGATATATTGCTGAATAACTTCAGGATAATATATATTTTTTAAAATCCAAACTGGCTACTTTCTGACATATTCATGAAATCATTTTCATTCTTACTTGCACAAAATGTACAGTTATTCGGATACTACCATTATTATATATATTTTTCTAAATTACATCTTCCTTCATTCATATTGTTGTTATCAGTTTCTATGTATGCTTTTAATACATGTCGAATAAGTTGTAGAACTTTGTGTTGTATATTGTATATGCTGGTTAAATTGTCAAGGATTTTGTTAAACAGATATATTCTACTTTAATCATATGTGATACAATCCAAAAATTTGGGGACAGCGGCCATTCCTGACGACGAAAGCAAGTACCTAAAGTTAAACCGTTGGAATTGGATTCTCCCAACCCATCCCTACCTGCCCAGGTTGGTTTAGACTATGACTGATCCGCACGCGCAGCTGTTATCTTCCAAAGTTAGTTACCTTTGCTCTGCAACGTAAGAAAGATGGCTTTTCTTGAACAGCGTTGCAACATTAAATTCTGTCAACGCTTAGGTAAAACACCAATGGAGACTTTGGACTCACCGCAATCGAAAAAATTCCGACAGGATTGGAACAAAGGGAAAGTAATGATGTAGGTATTTTTTGATTCTCAAGGAATTGTGCATTCAGAATTTATTCCCGAAGGCTGAACAGTTAAGAAGGAGCATTATTTAAGCATTTCATGTTGTTTGAGGGAATCCATTCGTTGTAAACGGTCTCAGTTCTTGCAGAGTGGCGACTGGTACCTTCTGCATGACAACGCACCAGCACATCGATCCCAATTGGCAAAACAGTTCCTCGCCAAAACTCGCACTAATGTGCTTCCATATCCCCCTATTCACCGGACTTAGCTCCGTGTGACTTTTACCTGTTCCCATCAATGAAAAACATTTACAGGGACGCTGTTTTGTGTCGTCAGATGAGGCGAAAGCAGCATCGCAGGAGGCCTTATGGGAGGTTGCGAAAAATGGCTTCCAGAAGTTATACGAATGCTGGCAGAAGTGTATCATCGCCCAAGGTGACTACGTTGAAGGTAGATGTGTTTCGGTGCTGTGAACTATTCAGGGTAAGGTTTTTTACACCTTGTCCCCAAACTTTTGGATCATACTACGTATATCTTGCTTTAATTTAATTTACAATTTAAAACTGGAGACTAACTTCAGAACAAAGATTCATTCTAACAAATTTGTTGATCACTAGGGACACAAACTCCTCACAATAAAATTTATTTGACTAAAGGTTATTTCAGGAAATATCTCACTATAAATTATGATAGAGAGTAAGTATTATCATTGATTTTGAATATAAGAAAGGATAAAAGTTTCATTGGATAGTAAAAGTGAAGAACATTTTTTATATTTTAATGGAGATAACTTACCATCCTGACTTACAGAAAATCAATTTGATATAACTAAGAAAAAAAAGTATAAAAGTTTCTTAATTTTTTGTTCTAAAATAAATTTTCCAATATCCAATGGTTGGAGTATCATAAAATTTTCTAAATTAATAAATAAATTTAAAAAGTACATTTGACAGTGGTAATGACTAGTGAGTTTGTATTTTAGATAAAATGTTTATGAATTACTTTACTGTAGATAAAATTATACTATTATAATTTAGATGTAGTAAAAGTTGTTTTATTATTACCATCAAGGTGTTATATTTCAAGAAATACATCAAGCTATTAAAAATTTTAAACACATAAAAAAATTAAACATCAATTCATGTTCAATTATTTTTCCAATTTAAAAATATATATTCATATATATATATATAACAGGTTATTTTCCTTTATTAGAAAAGAAAAAAAATTATATTCTGCCTAAAATTTGGTATTCAGCCAAATCACTATTCGTCACATCCCTACACTGTATATCCTTCAGTACATCCCTGGTAAAAAAAGGGGCAATATGTGGTAAGTAATGATTTTCAATATTTGGTGAAAGTAAGTAAAATGTTGCTACAACAGAGTTTCCCCCAGACTGTTTCAGAAGGGTACTGCACCCTGCCTGCTCTTTGGTTTGCAAAATAGCACCCTTCTTGCCCCTCATAAAAAGAATTAGCACCCTCCAGTAAAATAATTAGCACCCCTCTTGCCCTCAGTAAAAAAAATGCCCTTTCTCCTTTTTGCATTAAAAATTTTGCTTTCATAGTAAAAACTGACTCAGTGTTGTCTTAAAAAGAGCGTTTTGACTTTGAAATATCAAAAGTGACTTTAAAAACCAAAAGAACACCTTTAACAATTAAAAAAAAGTGCCCTTAAGAATATGAAAAGTGCCCTTTTTTCACCAGCAGCACCCTGCCCTTTTCTAAATCTGAGAGAAACCCTGGCTACAATAACTAAAAGTGACCACATATTTCCGAATGTTGCTTTCTAGTCACCAAGCTCAAATTTCTAGTCACAAAAAACGATCAAAAATATTGAGACCTGTTTTATGAGTAAATTTTGTGTTAACTTTTAGGTGTGACATCATGGAATAGCTCTTATGTTGCTTTTTTTAACAGGAAGAAACTACTCTTTCAGTTATTTTGAAGTAACTAATAAAAAAAAAATCTCCAAGTTAGCTAAAAAATACTTGTACAATTAAAAAAAAAATTAGAATGTAACAAAGGCTTTCTGTAGGAAAATTAATTTAACTAAAACTGCTGTATTTTCAAAGCAGCCACACATTTTAATTTGCATGCATTTGTTTTTGCTATATGCCAAGTTACTCTTTATTCTGTGCAGTGTAGCCTACTTTAAATTAGAAATCTGATGTAAAATATATTTATTTTAATTTACTTTAGGTATTTTTAATGAAATTTGTCCTTTAACTCCAATTAAAATTATTTAACTTTCAATAGGAACAATAAATGAAATGGTATTGCTGATAACAGGGCATTATTAGTTACATCAGTATTTCTCAAACTGTGGTCTAGAAAACACTAGTAGTCTTCTTCATGGTTACAGAGAAAAATATCCAAGCCAAAACTGAACACTTTTATGGGTATTAGAAATAACCAAATGGAAATGGGCTTAAACATATTCACTGCCAAAGCTGAGATGGCGCATCTGTTCACATACGCCAAAATCATATCTGCATTTTTATGCTTTCAAATTATTTTCTGTTGTTTTATTATTTAAATATATGCATAACAGATTTGAAAATTGTTTTAAAACTTATCATACATAATTTTGTTTCAATATACCTATTAAAGTTTTAATATAATATAAAAAAAATAATTTTTATTTGTTGTATTCTTTAAAATATACTGTGAATAGATATTTTTTTGCATTCTAAACATTTAGTTACTGTTTTAAGAAATAAATGATCCATTTCATGAACATGAAATGGATCTATGCATCCATGCACATGAAATTATAATGGATGCTTACAATAAAATAAAATAATAAAAATTAAGAAAATTATTTTTTTTTTTTTTTTTTAAATATTAAAAGTAAAGGTCAAGTAAATAATTAATAATGCATAACTAAATATGTATAATGATGAGATAATTTTTTCTTGAATTATTCAGTGAAACTCTCATTATAAATATACACTAATAATTCACATCAAAATCGTAAAATAACAAAGTTTTATTTCATGTTTAGCCATACTAAATAACCAAAAAGCTTGATTAATACATAATGTATTTGGTAAAGTAAAGTGATCACCATCAGATTGATATCAGCGCTATCTTGAAAATTTTCAGAAATAAATTTATGCTTCATTCATGAGAAAACATGAGTTCAATCAAATTAACCAGAATTCCATATTAAAATGTGTATAGAATGATATATATATATAAAAAAAAAAAATTCACCTACATCTTGACTGTAAGTTTCATCTGAAACGATGTGCGGATCTTCGGAATTTGCAGATTTTAGGGTTGCGGATTTGAGGGAGTCTACTATATTTAGTCTCTTCCTGTGTGCCAAACACCTACACATTGCATGTGTTTTCTAACGCAATACTCATAATTGGTAATTTAGATGAGGAGATCAATAACGAGTTATCTCGCATAAGGAAACTCAGTTTGCCAACTAAGAGTATTCTTGTAGATGGCAGCGATCGTGTAAGATTTCCATGTCTTGCATTAATGGCTAAAAATTAATCTCTTACAATAAAAGAAAATGATTAAAAGTTCTTGATAGTAAAATTGCTATTATTTAAGTATCAGAGTTACCCCAGGTTTATATAAGGACAGAGTGCTGAAAGTGGAAAAAAGACATTTTAGATTCATAAGGGCACTTTTAATATACTATACAAGCAAATTCTCTGTCATAAAGAGAAAGAATAATACAATTAATGATGAATTTTAACAAGTTTTTCTCAAAATCACACTATTTTAAATCAATGATCAAACATCTCAATACCACTAATAACGTTTTGTTTAGTTTTACATTATGAAAGATAATCATTACTATCAGTACATATGGCTACACATTCAGACAAACCAATAACCTTAAAACCTGATCCCGTACCCCAAGGTTTATAGAAGAGCAGGGTGCGGCTAGTAGAAAAAGTGCACTTTTTAGATTTTTAAGGGCATTTTTTGGATTCGTAAGAGCAGTTTTTAGATTCTTAACATTCCCAGTGCCATGAACTGATATATCCGTTCACTAAGCTGTAGGTTTCACTGCAATAGAAGCATTATTTAAATTAATATAATGCAATTTTAAAACATTGAATAATGATTAATACTCTCAAGGATTGTATGTAAGCAAGGAATACGTAATTAAGATTTTTGTGCATGTTGGAAGAATAATCTTTTTTTAGCATTTTAAAAAACATACAGAGAAAACAACATTAAAATTTTGCTTTTTTGCACATTGGCTAGAGGGTTAAGGCTGTTAGTTAGCGAGATCTGAAACTCCCCTCGCTAATGTTAAACTTATGGGAGAGTAATGCATTCGTATTTTAAAAATATCTTTTCAGGAGATTAATATTTTTAACTTTTTTTTTCTATGTATTGTTCATAAAGGATGCCTCTTTTTTTATTAGTTGTCAGAATATTTCAAAAATATATATTTAATTTTATGTGAGGTGTTAAAATCTTACTCCATTTTGCTAAAATGTTAACACATAAAATTATAAATTAAATATGTATTTTAGAAATATTTTGACAAAAAAAAAAAAAAAAAAAAAAGAGAAGAAGTTAAAAATATTAATTTACCGAGGAGATATTTTAAAATTACGAATGCATTACTTGCTTATAGGTTTAACATTAGCAATGAGAATTTCAGATCTTACTGATTAACCCTCTAAGCGTGTGGAACGTAATATTCCGTTCACTAAGCTCCAGGTTTCACTGCAATATATGCAATGTTTAAGATAATATAATTCTATAGATTTAATGAATTTTCAAAACATTGAAGAATGATTAATACTCTCAAGGGTTACATTCATATTTGTAATTAAGTTTTATTTATAATGCTGAAAGAATCATTTTTTTTTAGCATTTAAAACAAAATGCAGAGAAAACAGCATTACAATTTTACCCTTTTTCAAAACGCTCAGAGGGTTAACAGCCTTAAGAGCACAATTTGGATTCTGAAGGGCATTTTTTAGATTCTTATGTTCACTTTGAATATTTAAAAATCAGGGCACTCTTTTCAAGGTACAACAATAAGTCACGTTCACTATGTAAGGAAACATTTTAATATATACAAAAGGCAGTAAGGGTACAATTTTTTAGAAAGGAGGGCTAGAAGCTAGAAGGGTGCTATTTTTTGAATGAAGGGCATGAAGGGTGCTATTTGTTAAACCAAAGGACAAACAGCTGTTTCAGTGGGCTCCTGAAACAACTTTTTTTTTTTTTTTTGCTCAAAAACCAGGAGTATAAAAAGTACATAGAGACAAAATTAAGCTAGTAAATACAGAAATACAGTACATTATAGAAAATTGTAAAATTCACTTTAAAACTGCAAAATCTAAGACAGAGAAAAAAAGCGACACAGCAGATGGGATTTTATCTTTCCCAGATACACAGAATTTGAAAATAAAAGAGTAAGTTGCAACTAAATGTAAAAAGCATGCCTCTAATGAAGGATGCGACTACAGATAAAGAATAAAGAATGAACAAAAAAAGAAGAAAGACAGAAGACAAACCGTTCCGGGAGGAGGAGAGCAAGATGAACCCCCAGCACTTACAGAGGACAAAGCGATATCCACTGGCGTTTTTTGTGCTATGGTGGAATCAGTGGGGCTTTCGACTTGTTCTGGAACTGTGGCAGGAGCTGAATTAGGATCGAAGGAAGGTCTGCGGGAAGAGGGTGGAGAACCTTTTCCATAAGGTAAACTGTCCGTTGAACGGCGACGTCCACCAATAGGGGATCTAAGATAAGCACAACAACTTGAGCATGTGATGAAATGATAAGTAAATAAGAGTTTAGTTTCCTGTTTAACATTTAACAGCAATAAAAAAAAAATCTGTTTTCAAACTATGTAATTTAACACTAATCATATCATATATTATAATACGAGCAAATCTTGTGTGTGTGTGTGTATACACATGCAAATTTTAACTAAAAAACAGTTCTAACGATTTTGAGTAAATTTTGTCTTCTACGATTTTCACGTACGAGAAGATCATTTGGGCTAGGTCACATGCTTGAGAAAATATGATTAGTGGGTCAGTTTGGGGTCACTAAGGGTCAAGCTAATTTTATCTAAAAAAGGTTCTAATGATTTTGACCAAATTTTGTATCCTACAGTTTTGGGGTATGAGAAGACCATTTGGGCTAGATCACATGTTTGAGAAAATTTGATTAGGGGTCATTTTGGGGTTACTATGGGTCAATCTAATTTTATCTAAACGATTCTGGCTAAATTTTGTATGCTACAGTTTTGGGGTATCAGACCATTGGACTAGGTCATATATTCGAGAAAATGCAATTAGGGATCATGTTAGGCTCACTACGGGTCAAGCTAATTTTAACTGAGCTTAACCCAGACTTCCCTGTTGGTAATGCATAAATATGACGTCATGTTCATTGTTGTCAATTGCAACGCTGCATATCCCATGCAATGTACACATTTCATATTAATTTATTATGGAAAAGCCATTTTAGTTTTTGTAATGAAAGATATAAGTTAACTGCTATTTCTCTTGTATTTAGAAAAAAATAAAAATAAATAAAGATTTTGGACCTTTTGTCTACAGAACAGGATGTAGTACAATACTCTCAAGATTCTGCCATGGAAAAAGTGTGTATTACTTGCTTGTATGAGGTGGTTAAATAACTTCGATTAGTTTGACATTTTTTCAATATATATATCACACATTCTAAATTATCTATGCATTTTTTCAGCGAATTTTGGACATTTATTTGAAAAATATAAAGCATTTTAAGTTTTATATTTTAGTTACTTTTTCTCTTTTACTTTACGAGTTGCCTAGGAACTGTATTTCACAACATATCAGAAAAAAAAAAATATTAAAATAATGCATTCATTGTGACTTTCCCAGTTAAAATAGATTAGGAAAAACAAAAGTTTAAATAAAACATAAAAGAGACACCCCTGAAGAGTTGTATGTTTTATTCTAAAGAATTCGAACAATAAGCAGTTGAAGAGCATAACTGTAGGAAATCGTGTTTAATATAACATTTATTAAAAGTTAGATATTCTGAATCTTTGGGAAACCTTATATGCTTATTACATGTAACATTATTAAATTGCAGATTTTAGTATGTTAGATATTGTGTAAATTGAAATGAAAATTAAAATAACTTGCAAAATTGACATTGAGGCTTCTGATATGAAGATTTACTAATTAAGGCTCTCATTCACTCATGTGAAAACACCCGCTCGCTAATGTTAATCCTATGGGACAGTTTTTTTTATAATATTTCATTTGCATTGCATAGCTGAGATCAATCTCTACAACTGCCGTTTTTTACTTTTCGATTTTGTTTGCACATTTTTTTTTATGGGGATACTTTTACTATCAAAACTGATTCTAAAAGTATAATTAAAAAAAAAAAAAACCTGCAAACAAAATCAAAAAAGCAAAAAACGACAGTTGTACAGATTAATCTCAGCTGTCCAATGCAAAAAAATATTAAAATGCAAACGAGATATTATAAAATAACTATCTCATAGGATTAATATTAGTGATCAGGTATTTTCATGTGAGTGAACTTTAACAATAAGTTCCACTATTTGTCTTTTGGCAACACAGATTATTTTTATGATGTTTATGGTTGACAGGAAAGTAAACACTTACTATGTCATCATACAATTAATATTTTTTAAGTTCATAGGCAAACATTTTGTTTAAGAAATCATAATATAGGGGATTAAGCTAAGTCTGCAGCTTAGTTAGAATGTTGTTGATCAGCAGCTAGATTAAAAACTGATATCTTCTATTAATGCATTTATTGAGAAGTTTTATAGCAAGCAATTTTATTAATCACAAATTACATATATTCAAGATTGTATGTGAAATTTATATACACACATACATGACAGCAAATTTCTGTAGAAACTTTTTTAACTAACATTTGTCTTTACAGACAGTTTTCAGTTTCATACATGTGTAAATAAGTACAGTTGACATTTCTTTCTCACAAATGCAAGAATCAAAATATAATTCACAAATCACTATAATCTGCAATTTACTTTAAGATCAAAATCTGGATTGCCTAATTTGCACCTTGTACTGCAATGCAGTGACATAGCTAAAGTGGGGAGGGGGTGGAGGGGAGTTCCGCCCCATCTTTATTGACAAAAATTTTATATAATCTTATAAGATTTTGGAAAATAATTCTGACGTAAAATGAAATTTGTTGCTACGTTGACCATAGAGCATGAAGCCACACAAAATATAGACTTTGATGAAGTAGCTTCCGTCTTTGATTCTATGATAACAAGGAAAGGGAAATGTTTAAACATATTGAGTGGTGTACAGTTAATTATTTTCTATTTAAGTTTAGTTAAACTGTATTTACTGCTGTTAATTTGATTATTGTGTAAAAAGAAAATAAACAAATAAAAATTGTTAAAGTTAGGTTTTACTTTTATTTTTGTTATAAATAGTTACATTAATAAAACAAAAGGGTTTACTTTTATTTTTGTTACAAATAGCTACATTACTATGTAATGTTAATTATTGTAAGGCTAATGTATTTATTGTATTGTAAGGCAGATAAATTTTTATTGTGTTTGAAATATAAAAAATAATTCTTTTCCTTCTGCTCATATTGATAGTAGTAGTGTGCGGGGGTCACATCATTTACCTTTGCCCTAGATGTCACCCATCCTAGCTATGCCACTGCTGCAATAAATATGGCCTAACATGAAATTATAAATTTTGTTACAATATTCATATACTAGCTGGACTTCGCCCATCTAGATGATCAGTTCAGGAACACCACTGCCTTCGGCAGTATATTTTCAAATTTAGAATCATTTTACCCATGACTTTCTCCAAAATTTATTATCCCACAAAATTTCATCTTAAAGGATAAAATATATATATATCATTTTTGACCAAAGTAATCTTTTTAAAAAAAATTATCTAAATACACAAAGCAATGTTATCGGGATTACAATACATTTAATAACTTACTAAATTTTCAAAAACTTGGTTTAAAAAAATACATTTAAAGCAATATTTTAATAGCGTATGGCATGCAAAATTTGCATGATGCAATTCGGTGATTTTCAACTGAATACATAGCAGTTACAACAATTTCACCAAATGAATGAATCAATTTCTGGTTTATTTACTGAGTTGATGTTTTTAGCAGAATTCCAACTGAAGATTTCTGGAATGAAAATTTCTTTGAATATCCGTCAAAGTGTTATTATTTTACAAAATCTTTCAAAAAAGGTAAATTTTACGCAATTTCATTCATAAAACAATAATTTTGAGAAAAAATGGATGATCGGCTAATGAAACGTGAAGCAGTCACTACAGTTTTGTTTCTTTCAGACAATTATGTGATTTGGGCTCTTATTCCAGATTTATGCACTTGCTTATTTTCGCTCTCTTGGCATTGCCATACATTTCTTTAAGGTGGTTGGTTCTCAAGTAAATAATTTCCACGCTCAACAACGCAAAACTTTCTGACACATTGTCCGACTCTTTTTTAAACATAGAAACATGACACTTACAGGCATGATTATTGAAATGATTATTAATGGAATGGTTTTTTCCATTTTCCTATCAATCAATTACAACTTGAGTCACATGTGATTGTTGTCTGAGGATGGCAATTTTTTCCCTTTCCAATTCTGTCTAGTTCCTCTCCCGTTTCCATTCAGATTCCATTCAAAATGCCCACTTTAACAGCATGTTCTGAAAAATCTTCTGTCTTTACCATAAAACAGTTTGATTATACAATTTCTTAGCAAAAACATCTGTCAATTTGATATGTTTACAAACAAAGATTAATTAAAAAATGTGGCAGAAAGTATCCAGTTTGGATTTGAGAACAGCCTAAAACTACTCGTTGAAGCTAAAATATGAAAATAAAACATGTGTAAACTATTTATAAAATGCATTGCAATTCGAATAAAATCGTGGCTTGATGACGTCCTAAACTTTAAATCTCATCCTTATACCTCCAACATCCTTATAACTCCAAAATTGATAATCATATTAACTAGTTTACTGCGTCAGATTAAGTGTCACATTTCCAATTAAACTATATCTTTGAATTGAAATTTGAATGAAATACAGGGTCATAGAAAATCGAAGAGTGTGGGAAATATAATTACTAACATCACAGCAACTAATTATCCTATTAACTTCCTTTTTTATGCAAAATTTATGTTTTTTTAGTGTCTTTTATATTTACTCCTTAAAATAAGCATTATATACCTTTTATCAGAACGACTATTTCGAGAGTCCGAGAAAAATAGTTCCAGATAATTGAGGTTACTGAAATTCAATAAGCTTCTTCCCATTATTACATACTAAGTACATACCAAGTTTCAAGTCTCTATCTCAATTTGTTCGGGAGATAGAGCATTTACAGACACACACACAAACAGACGGACAGCAAAATTTTTTTTTCTAAAAATATGTTTTTCGGAATCTCCAGTGTCTGAAATGTGTTAATCCGTAAAAAAAAAAAAAAAAAAAATTCGATTTTCAAAACGATTACAAGACTTACCCTATACTATGTATGATGGGTAAGTAATAATGCATTTCCGGCACTACTTGTATCAGACAGCTTCTGTCTTTACATATAGTATTGCAAACTCTTTGAAGGTCATTGGCCAACTTATTCCGAGAGTATAAGTATTAATTTATTAAACTTACTGTCCGCCTTGTGCATTTTTATCTTTATCCTTTTTCTTTTGAGCTGATGAGCAGCTACTGCCCATGATGACGTCAACAGACGACCAATCAGGAGTGCTGCAGCAGCAAGCGGATGAGTTTCATGTCTAGACCCAATGTCACCGCCATTCAACTAATGGTCCAACTGCAAACAAAATATAGAAATAATTATTTAAGCAATGTACAATGTTTTTTAAAGCACAGGAAATCTGTTGCAAATGAGATATATCATTCAAAGTTCATTTTTACAAAGATTATGAAAAATATTGATTATCAAGATTTTTTAAAAAATGGTACTCCTTTTTTAAAAGTCTTGGCACAATTCAGGATTAAGATTGTGCCAGCTGTTGTAAAATGTTACAAGCAGCCACTAAAACAAAATTTTATTCGAAAACGCATTCTAAAACAAATATTTTAAAATCTAAGAGAAATTTTGGAGGAATTACAGGAAAATTTTTACAATCATACAGTGTTTATTTGTGAGGAAGAGACTAAAGTTTAGAAAAAAAAAAATCAAATGGTGGCAAATAATTTTGCCGAATATGGCAGTCTGAATAATTATACTCGGCAGACCAAATAGTTTGATATTCAACCTAACCAAATGTTTGGTAGTATGGTCAAATAGGCCAAATACTGAATATTCGGTGCATCCCTAGTAAATATTAAACTATGCTTGTGCATATGAAACAGTAAATGGGTTGCCAGTGAAGAATTATCAGCTCTGTAATGAGAAAAATATTTTGGGCAGGGTTTTAGTATTAAACTTTAACATAGTATCCTATGGATATATCTTGAAATGTATTGTTTTCCTACAATTAAATAATACTATGCAACAATATGTTAGTTCACCCCTTCTCTTTGAGAAATTTTTTTTCAAAAATTGAAAAATTCATTTTTTTTTTAAACATATATATATATAACTATAGGTTTGTAAAATTTTAGAGAAGATGAGAAGCCCACTTCTCCTTGATTACAGAATTGAAAATTATTGCATGTGAAAAATTTCCTTCTCTTGCCAACAACCTTTTTCTCGCCAAGGCCTTCTATAAAAAGAAAGTACCATAAAAACACACACAGTAAAACCTGTCGAAATAAAATCACAGAGTTCCATTTCAAAAGGTTTTCATTTCTATCTTAGCAGATATAATTGTAACTTGATCATATTGATTGGTAAAAATATCACGCGAATTGACTTTTCTTTTTCAACTGAGTGAAAAAGTGTTCAAGTTGGGAATCGAACTCAAAACCTTTGGCTTAAATTGCCAACATTCTGATTATAGCTACCTGGACCGACAACTGACATTTTTTCCAAGTGAAAAAGGTGTCCAGGCCAGAAATGGAGCCCAAGACCTTTGGCTTAAATGGCCAACACTCTGCCTATTGAGTTACCTGGACCAACAACAAAGAACAGATGCTATTGCTAATAAAGTTGTCTGAGTGAATTGTGTCAGTCGATTGTTAGTCCGAATAGCTGAATAGGCAGAGCATTGGCAATTTAAGCCAAAGGTCTTGGGTTTAACTTCTAGCCTGGACACCTTTTTCTCTGTCTTTTTTTTTATGTTAATTTGTATGTTACATCACTATACAACATGGATATTTTTTCTTATGTACCCTTTAAACTATTTTTTTTTTATTAGAGAATTTTATAATACTTTTTTCATTTATTATTAAATAATTTTATTAAGGAAAATAATTTAGGGTAATAATAAAACTTGCAATTCTTATGTCTTTTTTTTTTTTTTTTTTTTTTTAGGAAAATTTTAAAACCACACTTTTTATACAACTTTGCATTTTTTTCTTTCATACTTTACATACAAGTGTGCTCTATAACTGTAAGAACCAGATTTCTAAAAGGTCTTAGGTTCAACTCCTGGTCCAACACTTTTTTCACTCAGTTGAAAAAAAAATATATAAAAATATTTAATTTGTATGTTACATCATTAAACAGCATGGATATTTTTTCTTAAGTACCCTTTAAACTTTTTTTTATTATTAGAGAATTTTATAATACTTTTTTCACATATTATTAAATAATTTTATTAAGAAAAATGATTTAGTAATAATAATAATTTTTTAAAAATGCCCTTCTTATGTCAAAATTTGTGACTTTGAATTTATTTTTTTTCATACTTTACATACAAGTGTGCTATATAACTGTAAGGACCAGATTTCCAAAAGGTAAATTAGTTTAAGGCAGTTCTCTAATTCCCTGCTCAACAACGTGAAACTTTCTCACACATTAAGAGCCTACATCAGTCATGCGAAAAAACACGCAAGCTAATGTTAAGTCTATGGGAAGGTTCTAGGCAGATTTCTCACTCGCATTTTAATATTTTTAAATGCTTTTTTTTGTATAGGATAGCTGAGATCGATTTCTAATGTTGTTAGTTTTTACTTTTTCGATTTTGGTTACAGTTTTTTTATATAAGTGTACTATTACTTTCAGAACCAGTTTCAACCGGTTCCAAAATTGAAAATGTCCACTTATAAAAAAACTGTAACCAAAATCAAAAAAATAAAAACTAACAACGTTAGAGATTGACCTCAGCTATCCTATGCAAAAAAAAGCATTTAAAAATATTAAAATGCGAGTGAGAAATCTGTCAAGAATCTCCCCATACACTTAACATTAGCTTGAGCGTTTCTTCGTTTGACTAGTGTAGGCACTCTTAAACGTAAAGGCATAAAATTGGCATGCCTGACTTGACTACTGAAGCAATTTGGAATCGAATGCTATTTTCTATTTTTTGATAAATAAATTACATAATGAGTCTGTCACATGACAACAGGGTTTACTCCTTTACCCATACTGTCACATCCAGAAATTCAGTTCGAAATGCCAACTTTCATAGTATTTTCTAAAAGATCTTCTGCTTTTACCAAAAAATGGAAAACATCATTCGATTACATAAATTCTGAATAAGAACTCCTGCCAATTTCTTGCATTTTTAAATAAAAATGAATTCAGAAACATTTCAGAAAGTTGCCCCTTTTGGATTTGAGAACAGCCTTGAGCAAAATGTCATGACTTATGCTAAAAATGCAATATAAATGACTATTTACTTAATATTTTTATTCTTAAAAAAATCAACTATTTAAATTATTGCAGATCTTTTTAATTTCATAAAACATCCATCAAAAATTCTAGAATATATGTTGAAATTTTAGCCTTTTGAACATACTGATAGGTTGAAAAAACATAAATCAAGAAAAATGGGTACTTCTCTATTATCCCGTCAACCACTTTTCATAATAAAAAACTATCGCCAAACTGTAACGCCAAATAAACGGCAGAACGTTGCTATTGGAATATCAAAATAAATAAATAAATAAAATATAAGAATTTAAGGACACAATTGTCATTTTAATTAATGAAATAACTAATAAATCAGTAAAACATAATGAAAAATACATGCAAATGCCGAATTAAAAACCACTTGATGACATAACAAACACGTATGATCCTTCTGACATCAAGTAAATATGGGACTGCATTTTTGGCATTTAATCTTACAGTTTGGCGATAGTTTTTTATGAAAAGTGGTCGATGGGATAATAGAGAAGTTCAGAAAAATGAATTCGGCAACTTTGAAAAGGAAAATGGATGCAGTTAAGCCTTTTCACATATTTTTAACTATCAGATCTATACCTATCTTTATATACTAGAGATGACTAAAAACATTTTAAGCAAAAAATTAGAAAAACAATATTTTCATAATTTTTCGTTAAAAAAAGGTTAGTGAGTCCTCTTAAGAGGCTACTTTACTCAGGCAAAAACACCCGCTCGCTAATGTTAATTCTATGGGTGAAATAATTTACGATATCTTGCTCGCATTTCGATATTTTTAAATGATTTTTATTGCATGGGATAGCTGAGGTCAATCTCTATGCACACTCCTTTGTACTTTTTCGATTTTTGTTGCAGTTTTTTTTATTGAGGATACTTTCACTTTCGAAACCGGTTCTGAAAGTGAAATAAACAGAATAAAAACATATAAAGCTGTTTTTGATTTGGATTGAACTGATTATTGCAACTTTACCGACTGATAGTTGTGTTTAAAAGGTTTTCATTAGATGATTTCATAACAAATTACAAGTGTAAATGTATTTTTATTTTAGCTTGACCCCTTTCATTCACTAACGCTGCTTACCATGACCACGGATTGTTTTCAGTTTTCTAAGTGTGCGATATTAAACAACAAGTGTTAAACATTAAAATTCTTAGCCAGTTCTATTTTTTTTTTTTTGGTGGGAGAGAGGGATCGTAGGTTTTTACCTACAATCCCAGTAGCAGAATTTTCTATGTTAATCTGCAGCAAACCAAAATGGTACTTTTCGGTTAGCCGGGCGCCAGTGATATATGTACATATATAAATATATATGTATATACACATATGTATATATATTCATACATATATATGTGTGTGTATATATACATGTACATATATCACTGGCGCCCGGCTAACCGAAAAGTACCACCAAAATTTATCTGCAATCCAAGAATGCCGTACCAAGCTTACTATCATAAGAAATTATAGTAGCCCATAAAATAGGCAAAATTTGCATTTACAAAGAAAATACAATAAATATAATAAATCTAGAGACAAAAATTAAATTTTAGTAAGTTTTCTAAGCACAGAATTTTTTTAAAAGCTGTCAGATTGATCTGCTAGGTATAAAAAAATCTACAGCACCGCTGCCATGCAACACTGTTTCTGCTACTGGGCCTACAATGCTCTTTTTAACAAGTTCATTACCGGGTTAAAATTAACACACTTAAACTATATTCTATCAGATTCTCATGTTTACAGCGTTCAGTATCAAGGATGCATTATATCTGGCATTGCTCAGACATTCATTTGACAGACCAGTGGCGCCACATATGCGTCAGTCATCTATCCTATTTTACAAATGTAGCGCCATGTGATAGGAACACCAGTAGAGCTTGTAATTTTGCTGAGGAATGGCTAAAGAGGAAACAAACATGTTATGCTCAGAGGACGCATAGTTGGCATCAGAAAACTGTCAAGCGAGTGACCAAGCAACGCCAAGTATTAGTCCTTGGTAGCAAATGTGTTAAATAAAAGTACATGAGTAGATCCCATTTCCACTTGTTTAGGTGGGGTGGGGTGGATAGCTCCCCCCTGCCATTGTTTTCAGAAATGTTGAAATTCTTTCCTCTTTTTCAAGGCTGAGGTAGGTACCAATTATCTTTCCTTTTGATTACTGGACTAACTATGAATATGAACAGCTCAAACCTCCTCTAGAGCCAAATTCTGGTTGTGTCACTGATTCAGTGGACTCTGATGCCCCCTTCCCTTACAGTTCATGACCCAGCACAATTGTATTCTTTTAGGCTATGATGTCTTACACTCACACACCATTTTTTAAATTTTTTTTAATCGGCTATAAAAAGGAAAAAAGGTCGCCAAATTTTGGGGTTTTTTTCTTTTAATGGTAACTTGGCTATTGTATTAAGTTATTGGTTTGGAGTCAGCTTGTAAATATCGCCAATCGAAAAGTCGCCAAATATTGGTACGTGAGTGTAACACATCTGTTCTTCCTTTTAGAGCATGTTAAATATTTTTCTGATCAAAATCTATGAAATCTCATTATCATCAAGACCTATTGATAAAAAATTATCACTTTTTGAATCCACATTTAAAGATTTCGTCTTAACACTCCCTGCAAATTTTATAATTGCTTTCACATATTAAACATGGTTCGAAAGAAATACACAATAAAATAATTTATTAAAATGTGTTATCTTTTAAAATTATCTATGGATTTTTATTTCTGCAAAATTATTTAAGTTATGGCAAAATAGAACATTATGACCACAAACTATCACATTTGCAATTATTAATGAAAATAAAACCTCTTTTTTTTCTTGTTTTACCGCAAATTTTAACTTAAGTGTTGATTAATTTTACATTTCACTTAAAATATGAATATCAGTTTAACGATGCATTGGTGCAGTGAAGGGGGATTTTAGGGTTGAAACTGATAAGATGCATACAAAACCCCTTGTGTTAAGATAAAAATAAGATGTGTAAATAAGATGTGTGTGTGTGTGTGTAGTTTACTCAAAATAAAAAAAAGCGTAAAATTTTACCATTCAACTGTTTGAGGCTTCATAATTGAAGCCTCTATTTCAATAGTAAATTAATGAAAGAAAAAGTTTTGTACAATAGCAGCAAATTAATATGTATATTATTACTACTGCTATTTCTCCTTCTTATCTTCCCCACAAGATTCAAGGAGATGCTCTTTTATGAAACATTTAACCACATAAATGCTAAATTTATTAGGTTTGTTTTGTTTGTTCTTTTCATTACATTGAAATTTGTGTGTCACGTAATTACTACACACTACTTTTTGGACATGTATCACAACGAAATTGTTCATTTTATGAGTAACAATGGTTCAAACTCGATCCTGGATGCATCACAGTATATGATAAAGTCACTGCATATGATATAGTAGTTTAAGCGATAGATTTCGGACCCTTTATTTCCCGAACCCTGGGATTATATCCCCAGCAACCTCTCCCTCTCATCGGGCCTGGAATTGATATAATCCAACAATACACGGTGTATCACGTCAGTACTCTCAACACAGTAAACCCATAACTAGTTTAAAACCCTTTTCTTACAAAACAAAGCCAATTGAGCATTTTTTAAAATTATATAAACAATAATAACATAACTTAGGATTATGGTTAAATTTTAGCATTATTTAATTTACCTGTGAAGCAGATGTTGTAAAAGTTTAAGTTTCTAAAGTTTTATTGAGAATAAAACAGGAAAAAGTCTTGATTTTTAATCTGCCGGCACACAAACATGATTTTTTTTTTTTTTTTTTAACAACACACAATGTCACTTAAATTTGATGCCGTACACACTCACTCTAACCACTTAAGTCTTGCATTAAAATTGCTGCAGTCTTTTTCATAAAGTTGGCAGAAAAGAAAAATTTGTGCGTAAAAGATAAAATTGTATAGTTTTATTTTACATAATTCAACAGACAAACTGCTGCTCCAGCCGGTTCATGACCGCCATCTTAAAATACTTGCGCGCGCAGCTAGCTGAGTGAATGACGCTGCTTTGCGATCGATAAATAAAATGCTAGTATTTTTTAAACAATCATTTGTATTTAAAAAAATGCAAATTGAATTCTTTCAGCTATGTATACAATTATGAAAAATCAAGCGTCTTTCTCATTCAATTCAAAAACATAGAAAAAGGATTTATTCGTTGTCTCTGTTAGTTGTTTTGATGAATCGACACTCATTTTAAAATGATAATTCGAATAAATTCGATTTTGAAAAACGAAACCGAAAACAAAAATAACAAATTTTTTTCGGTACATTTTCGTTTTCACTTTTTTCACGAAAAATCTCAGATGGTATCGCTGTAATATTCTCTTGCTTTTTATCTTATTTGATAACTTAACATTTTTGTTTTCATTGATAGAAAAATATAACAAGCATCTGTTGCCAGTTCCGAATAAACAAACTTTCTACAAGCAAAGTTGTTTTAATGATAAATAAATAAGGGAATCGGAATATACTGCAAATATATTACAAAGAAAATATTTAAATGGAAGTAATACATAATTTAAAAATAAATAAATAAAATCATTTTTTGATTGCAAATCCTTTATTTATTTGACGATTATACAAACTCAAATTCGTTTATGACAATTTATGTTATTAAGGGAACAGTCTATGTTTGGAGCACTTTAAATAATAATACTAATAATAATAACAATAATAATAATAATATTGATGCACTCATGAAATATATATATATATTTCGAATTGATTCTTTTAATTACGACGTAAATAAAATCATATCTTTATATTACTTAACTTTAAAGGAATAGTTAGGCTGGGATGGCGGTGCCGTATCTTAATCTCGATCGTAGAACGGGCGTTCCTGCGATCGATCTTAACTTTGTGTTGCGGTGCCTCAAGCGTAAGTTGACCCGCGGGAGAAATAATCAGCGAATCAAAGGTCGCAGTCAGGTTTGTTCTGGTTGCGCACGCATTCACTTGCGCTTCACTTGAAGAACTCACGTGAAAACACCCGTTCGCTAATGTTAATCCTATGGGAGAATTTTTTTTAAATATCTCGTTGGCATTTTAATTTTTTTTTCATTGGATAGTTGAGGTCGATCTTTACAAAGGCCGTTGTTTACTTTTTCGATTTTGTTTACAGTTTTTTTTAAGGGTACTTCCACTTTTGGAACCGATTTCGAAAGCGAAAGTATATATAAAAAAAATTAAAAATATTGTAATCAGTAAAAATCATTTTAAAATATTGAAATGCAAACGAGATATTAAAAAAAAATCCCCCATAGGATTAACATTAGCGAGCGAGTGTTTTCGCGTGGGTCAAGTAGCCTCGTAGCCTCTTAAGATAACTTCCAGGTTATCATAAGATTGCGAGACACTGCAATACGGTTTACGCCTTGTTTATGTCACGACAAAATTTACGTTCTAGGTTGATTTTAAGTGATGCATCGCAATCCCAGCCTTGTTATTTTTTAGTAAAATTTCGTAAAAAATCGATACTTTTATCAAACTCTAATTATAAGATTATTGCATAGAAATTTTTATGAAATCGACTAGCTATATTTTGAACTAAAAATTAAGCTAAAGTGAGAGTTATTATTACATTTAAATATTTTTCTTTCTTTTTTCAAGTTCAAAAATAAGTTATCTGATAATAGTCATTTTACTGGACAACATAAAAATCTGAATACATTATTATTATGACATTATTTTCAAAATCATGTACAGCTATTTTTTTTTCTTTTATTCTTTTTAGATAATATATATAGTACTTGAAACATCGGCAACCCATCAATCCTAATAACTTGTTTAAAAGACCATTGCCGATAAATAATTTTCTCTTTTTTTTAAAGTCTGTTTAAAATACAAAATGGGACAATGCCTGATCTACGGCAGGGCATTCGGGGCACGGGCTCAAGAACCCTGATTTTCAGGGGGCCCCAAATGCTACTGCAGATTTTTCAATTATTGGCCAAAATCTGATGAAGTTTTAACTATTTAAAACAAAAATAATATGGAAAAATCTGTTTATATATATATATTTTTTTTTTCATTTAAAAATATTTTTTTAAGGGGCTACTTCACTCACGCGAAAAATCCCGCTCGCTAATGTTAATTCTATGAGAGAAATTTTTAAAAATAACTCGTTTGCATTTCAATATTTTTGTAATATATTTTTTTTCCATTGGATAGTTGAAGTTGATCTCTACAAAAACCGTGTTTCACTTTTGTTTACAAGTTTTTTTCTTATTAGCATACTTTCACTTTCGGAACCGATTTCGAAAGATCGAAAAATCGTCTGCGAAATAGAAAAGTAAAGATTGTTTATGAGAATGTTATAAAAACTTTTACTGCTAAAAAGTGGAGAAGAAAATTTATATATAAAAAAAATCATTAAATATGTATAAGGATATTTCTTCTTTGTGTCGTTTTAGTCTTTGATGTCTTAAATTTTTATAGTAATAAAATTTTAAACTAGTTTCTTGTATTTAATCATAGGATGATACATTTAGTTAGAATCGGGATTCTTAAATTGAAAATAGCCATTATATTTGTTATTTGTTACATTTTTTTAGCAAGAATTTTACATTTCATTTTATATTCTATTGTGTTTGTATAGTATAATTTTTTTTTTATAAAATTGTATATTTTGTCTGAAACATGTATTTTTAATTACTTTATTGCAGTGAAGTATTTTCTTTCATATTTATCATTTTTAAATTATATTTTATTTTTAATTCTTATTTAACCTTGTTCTTTTCAGATTATTATGCCCCAAAGACAAATTTAAATTTTTTTGTAACTGTTTTATCTTTAATTATTGGTGCTAAACATTTCCCAACTATGCTGTTTATGGACGTGTCCTAACAAATTTGGTTTCATTGAAGAATTGAATTTCCTTTTCCTTTTTCTATCTTTGATAATTTAAGGTGTGTCATAGTATAAAAAACTTATTCGTTGTTAGAGTTGATATGGAATTTAATTTTATTCAATAAATGTTTTTTAACTCATTGGTAATAAATACAAGACTAAATAATGAATTCAATTATGCAGTCATTTTATATTTTCCTACATACACATTCTCTTTGCTCCTGTATATTTCTTTTAAATAAACAGAAAACTCCTGACTGACTGACTGACTCATCAATGCAGAGCTGAAACAACTAAAGTCAGGACGACGAAATTTGTACAGTAGAATGCTGTTATCACCTAGGCAAGCAATAAGAAAGGATTTTTGAAAATGAACCCCCTAGGGGGGTTAAATGGGGGGTTGAATGTTTTAGGTCATTTTACCATATCACTGCAGCAGTTTTAGGTAGGAGTGTGAAATTCAGCATAACAAATCTACTAAAAAAATAGATAAATGCAAATTTCAGTGATTTTAGAAATTCAACCACCGTGGTGTTAAATGGGGTGGGGGGTTGGAAATTTTGGGTCATTTCCCCATATCTCAGCTGCAGTTATGCGTAAGAGTGTAAAATACCGCTAAACTATAGTCTTCTAAAAAAATAGTTAAACACGTATTTCATCGGGTTTTATGGACTTGCATAGAGAAAGGTAATCAGCACCACATAATTTATTATAAAACATCTATTCAATTAAAATTTCATAATTATGAAATAATTATTTAAAAGTAAATTAATGATTATCAAATTTATTTTCTTAATGGATATTTTAAAGAAATTTCGGTACTTTTCGGTTAGCCGGGCGCCAGTGATATATATACATATATATACACACACACACATATATATACACATATCTACATATACATATATATATATACATACACACATATATATATATACATATATGTATGTATCTACATATATATGTATATACATATGAATTTATATATGTACATATATCACTGGCGCCCGGCTAACCGAAAAGTACCGAAATTATTAATGTTAATAGTGGTTGTCTTAATAAGTACCGCTTTCAATAATATATATATTTTTTACTTAAGGCCGCTGTTATCATCGGTAAAAGCCCCTCCCCCCCCTTCCATAAGCATCTGTGTCCAGGGCCCCCAAATTTGTAAATCGGTCCCTGAATGTGGCAAGTTTAATTTAATCACATTCCTTTATGGCGTTACTCTCAGAAATTTGAATATGCTCTAAATGAGTGCACTAAACTGTGTTCTTAGAAATAATAATAATTTATATTAGTTAATGTAAAAATGAAACGCGGCAATAACAACAACAGTAAAGAGAAAAATCATACGTCCTGAATCATGGTCCCTGAATGTGGCAAGTTTAATTTAATCACATTACTTTATGGCGTTACTCTCAGAAATTTGAATATGCTCTAAATGAGTGCACTAAACTGTGTTCTTAGAAATAATAATAATTTATATTAGTTAATGTAAAAATGAAACGCGGCAATAACAACAACAGTAAAGAGAAAAATCATACGTCCTGAATCATGGTCCCTGAATGTGGCAAGTTTAATTTAATCACATTACTTTATGGCGTTACTCTCAGAAATTTGAATATGCTCTAAATGAGTGCACTAAACTGTGTTCTTAGAAATAATAATAATTTATATTAGTTAATGTAAAAATGAAACGCGGCAATAACAACAACAGTAAAGAGAAAAATCATACGTCCTGAATCATGGTCCCTGAATGTGGCAAGTTTAATTTAATCACATTACTTTATGGCGTTACTCTCAGAAATTTGAATATGCTCTAAATGAGTGCACTAAACTGTGTTCTTAGAAATAATAATAATTTATATTAGTTAATGTAAAAATGAAACGCGGCAATAACAACAACAGTAAAGAGAAAAATCATACGTCCTGAATCATGGTCCCTGAATGTGGCAAGTTTAATTTAATCACATTACTTTATGGCGTTACTCTCAGAAATTTGAATATGCTCTAAATGAGTGCACTAAACTGTGTTCTTAGAAATAATAATAATTTATATTAGTTAATGTAAAAATGAAACGCGGCAATAACAACAACAGTAAAGAGAAAAATCATACGTCCTGAATCATGGTCCCTGAATGTGGCAAGTTTAATTTAATCACATTACTTTATGGCGTTACTCTCAGAAATTTGAATATGCTCTAAATGAGTGCACTAAACTGTGTTCTTAGAAATAATAATAATTTATATTAGTTAATGTAAAAATGAAACGCGGCAATAACAACAACAGTAAAGAGAAAAATCATACCTACAATTACGTAGCAAAATGTTTTAAGGCTGTCAACTCCACAATTCCCCTCAGTAATGTTAAACCTAAGAGCGTAGAATGCATTCAGATATTTAAAATATTTACTCAGGAAATAAATACTTGTAATTTTTTTTTTTTTTTTTTGTACTTTCCTTGAGGAATGTCTGTTTTTTTCTTAGTTGTCAAAACATTTCTAAACTATATGATTAATTTAATATTTTATGTGTTAAAAGCTGACGAGCTGTAAATAAGACTTTTTAATACTTTTTAATTTATTTTTTAAATTAAATAAGAGTTTCTAATTTATTTTAAAAGAAAAGTAAAGCTACTTTTCTAATTTGAAAAAAAAAAAATCTTATATGTAAAAGAAAAATAAATACATAATTATTTAATTTCTGAATTGCTGTTGATTGTTTACTTTTTTTAATTATTTAAAAAAATACTTTTCAAAATTAAAAAAATATTTTTCTAATTTATTTTTAAGAATTTTTACATACTTTTCTAATTTATTTTTAAATTAAAAAGTTCATTTCTAATTTATTCGAAAAATGAAAAAAAAAAAAATGCTTATCCAGCTTATTTTTAAATTAAAAAAATACATTTCTAATTTATTTAAAAAGTGAAAATAATACTTTTCTAATTTATTTTAAAAGTTAAAAAATACTTTGTAAATTTCTTTAAGATTATTTATTCTGATTTGTTATTATAGGGTTAAAAAAAAAAAGTACTTTTCTAATTTATTTAAAAAAATACTTTTCCAATTTATTTAAAAAAAATTTAAATTACTTTTTTAGTTTATTTTTTAAAAGTACTTATCTAATTTATTTTAAAATTTAAATAAAATTTCTAATTTGTTTAAAAAGAAATAAAATACTTTTCTAATTTATTCAAAAAATCAAAAATTATATTTTCCATACATAAAGAAAAATATACAAATAATTATTTGATTTCTGAATAGCTATTGTTTAGTTAAAAATATTTTTCTCATAAATTAAATGAAATGTAATATATATCTATAATTATTTAACCTGTGAATTGCTATTATTTTATATATATATATATATATATATATATATATATTAAAAAAAATAAATAAAATAAAATAAAAATAAAAAAACTTTTTTAATTTATTGGAAATTAAAAAAATATTTTTTCATATATAACATGAAAAATATATGTATAAATATTTAGCTTTTGAATTGCTATTACTATTTGGTTACAATTTTTTTTTAAATTTTTCTATTTAATTTTAAAATTTATATACTACACACTTCTAAATTATTTTGAAGGGGAAAAAAACTGCATTTCTAATTTATTTAAAAAGAAAAAAATATTTTCCATATGCCAGCGGCAAAAAAAAAATATATAGATTAATTATTTAATTTCTGAATCGCTAATATTTAGTTAAAAAAAAATCTAATATATTAAAATATATATATACTTTTCAATTTATTTAAATAAATATTATATGTATATATGACACTGCTATATATGATATAGTGATTTCATTGTGTATGGTCAGTTTCTTATGTTTCAATGGTTAAATTTTACAATAAGTTTATATATATATATATATATATATATATATATATATATATAATTTTTTTTAATTGCTAATATTTTGTTTAAAAGATACTTTTCTAAACTATAGAAAAAGAAAAAAACATATTTTTTCATAGATTAAAAGAAAATGTATGCATAATTATTAACATTTTAAATATCTATTATTTTGTAAAAAAAAAAAAAAAAAAAAAAAAAAAAAAAAAAAAAAAAACTTTTTTGAATTTATTTAAAAGCAATACTTTTCAAATTTTTTATTAAAAAAATGCTTTTTTAATTTATTTAAAAATTAAAAAATATATACTTTTCTAGAATTTCTAATTATTATTTTTTTAACTACTTTTCTACTTCAGAAAAAATATTTTTCATATATAAAAGAAAAATAAAATAAAAATATATACATATATATATTTTTTAATTTCTGGATTGCTATTATTTAATTTTAAAGATTATTTTTCTTAATTTTTTTTAAAAATGACTTTTTCAATTTATTACTCACCCATCATATGTAGTATAGGGTAAGACTTGTAATCGTTTTGAGAATCAAAAAAAAAAAAAAGAAAAAAAAGAAAAGAAAAGAAAAAGAAAAAAGAAATGTTGACGGATTTACGCGTTTCAGACACTGGAGATTCCGAAAAACATATTTTTAGAAAAAAAAAAAATTGCCGTCTGTCTGTCTGTGTGTCTGTAAACTCTCTATCTCCCGAACAAATTGAGATAGAGACTTCAATTTCCACTTGAAATTGGGTATGTACTTAGTATGTAATAATGGGAAGAAGCTTATTGAATTTCAGCAACCTCGATTATCCAAACTATTTTTTTCGGACTCTCGAAATATTCGTTCTGATAAAAGGAACATAAAAATTTTCGAAATTGTTTATTTTAAGGAGTGAATATAAAAGACAATTAAAGAACATAAATTTTGCATAAAGAATGAAGTCGATCGGATAATTAGTTGCTGAGATATTTGTAATCACATTTTTGTAATCACATTCATGACCCTGTTTTCATTCAAATTTCAATTCAAAGATATATTTTAATGGGAAATGAGACGCTTAATCCGACGCAGTAAACCGGTAGTTAATAGGATTATCAATTTTGGAGTTATCAGGATGTTTCTTTTACGCAATTCAGTAATAGAGCATTTAAACTTTATGACGTCATCAAGCCACGATTTTATTCGAATTGCAATGCATTTTATAAATAGTTCGCACATGTTTTATTTTCATATTTTATAGTATGCATATCCATGATGGGTAAGTATTACGGTGGCCCCCAACGACTAGTTTAAAAAAATAAAAAATGCATTTCTAATTTATTTGAAAAAATACCTTCTAATTTATTTACAACAACAATTAAAAATACTCTTCTAATTTATTTATTTTTTAAATCCTTTTAAATTTATTTTAAAAATAAAAAAGACATTTCTAATTTATTTAAAAGGTAAAAAAAAAACTTTATGACGTCATCAAGCCACGATTTTATTCGAATTGCAATGCATTTTATAAATAGTTTAAGAGCATTTTATAAATGCATTAAATAAATAGTTTATTTAAAAAGAAAAACTATATTTTCATATATAAAAAGAAAATTATAGATAATTATTAATAAATGCTGATTAGAATAAAAAATATACATTTTTAATTTATCTGAATAATAGAAAAATACATTTATAACTTATTTTATAAAATTTAAAAATACATTTCTAATTTATTTAAAAAGTAAAAAAAAAAAAATACTTTTCTAATTTGTTTAAAAAAAAAAATACTTTTTAATTCATTTTAAAAGAAAAAATATGTGTTCGTATGTAAAAAGAAAAATATGTGCATAATTACTTAATTTCTGAATTGTTATTATTTGGCTAAAATTAAAAAATAATAATAATAAATTTTGAATTTATTAAAAAAATTAAATTATTATTTAAGTTCATTTGAGAAAAAAAAAACTTTTCAAATTTATTTAAAAAAATGCTTTTTCAATTTATCTATTTTTTAAATTACTATTTTAATTTATTTTTAAAAAATGCTCTTGTTATTCATTTTAAAATTTTAATAAACATTTATAATTTATTTTAAAAGAAAACAACGACAACAACAACAACAACAAAAACTACTTTTGTAAGTTATTTAAAAAGAAAAAAATATTTTCCATATATAACAGAAAATATATAAGTAATTATTTAATTTCTGAATTGCTATTATTTAGTTTTGAGAAATATCTTTGTAATTTATTTAATGAAAAAAAAATACGTTTTCAATTTATTTAAAAATAAAAAAGAGGTGATTTTCTGATTTATTAAAAAAAAAAAAAAAATTTAATTTATTTACAATGAAAAAAATATATATTCTATATATAAAATGAAAAATATATGTATAATAATTTAATTTTCCAATTGCTATTATTTGGGTTAAAAAATACTTTTCTAATTTAGTTTAAAAATACTTTACTAATTTATTTAAATTAAAAAAAAAATACTTTTTTAATTTATTTTAAAATTTAAACAATAATAAATGTATATAAAAACTGCTTTTCTAATTCATTAAAAAAAAAAAATATTTTCCTCACATAAAAGGAAAATATATACACAATTATTTAATTTCTAAATTGCTATTGCTTAGTTTAACTTTTAAAAAATATTTTTCTATTTTTAAAACGAAAAAAAAAATATTTCCCATATATAAAGGAAAATATATTACATAATTATTTAATTTTTGAATTGGTATTATTTAGTTTAAAAAATATGTTTTTCTAATTTATTTGAAAATTAAAAAATACTTTATAATTTATCTTAAAAATACTTTACTAGTTTATTTACAAAAAATTAAAAATACACTTCTAATTTATTTTTAAATAAAAAAAATACTTTTTAAATTTATTTTAAAATTAAAAAATACATTTCTCATTTACTTAGAAAATGAAAAAAAAAAAACTTTTCTAATTTATTTAAAAAGAAAAAATATATTTTCATAGATAAAAAAAGAAAAATGTAGATAATTATTAGGTGCGTTCGTAATTATATAAATACGTAGCACCTATTGTCGTCGCTTGGTCCGTCCGTCTGTCTGTCCGTCCGTCCGCATATAACAACGCAAAAACTACCCAACCGAATGGTTTGAAATTTAAGATATATTATCTTTGCAGAATCTTGTCGAGTCATTTCAAATTTTTTAAAAATCGAATCAAAACTTTAGGAGATATTAATAAAAATATTTATTAAGAAATTTGAATTTAAAAAAAAAAAAAAATCGGTACTTTCTTGTTAGAGGGGCTTCCGAGGTTTAATCGTCAAGCGACCGAGATACTTATTTTATGACAGAAATTAATCTGCAGGCGATATAATTCATTTCACAGAATTACAAATCATCAAGATCTGAATATTTATATAACTAGCTATAGTACGAACGCACCTCATTTGTCACGTTTGACGTACAATTTCCAACTTGTTTTTAATTTATCAATTGCTATTACTATTTGGTTAAAAATTAACGAATTATATTTTTTGCAATTTATTTACAGAATTATTTAATACCTTGACAAGTTATTTAAACAAAAATCCTTTTCTAATTTGTTTTAAAAAAATTTAAACATATTTTTCTGATTTATTTTAAAATAAAAAAAAATACATTTTCCATTTATAAAAATTAAATAAATGTATATCATTATTTAATTTCGGGTTGGGTTGGGTTTATTTATGACAGCCAATTATCAACACGAGGGATATAGGCCCTAGGGGGGAGTGCCCTCCGTGGGGGTCTTTTTAAGGGATCCTAACCCGTATTTACGGCAAGGTTCGAAGTAAACCACGGAAAACTCCGAACGATTAGGTCGACGAGCGCGACAGGGGTTTGAACCCAAGCTTTGAGAGCACGTTTTAATTTCGGAACAGCTATTATTAGTACTAGTTGACCCGCCTGGAATTGTCCGGACGTGTGATAATAACTATAAATATACCTAAAATATATGTTGAATGATTTTATATAGTTAAACGAAAGTCTTTCCAAACGATCGTAATACTATGGACCCCACTGCCTTCGGCCACCCTCGAATTTGTATGATTTTATCTTTTTAAACGAAAATATATCCAGTGAACCTAGAGTTGGTGGTATTATTATATATATTACCCCCTAGTTTCGGCCCTACCGTGCAGGACTCTAATTTATTACTCTCAATTTCAATTGTAGATTGAATCTTAAAACCGTAAAAAGTCTTGGACTCTTACACTATACACAACTTTAATAAATAAAAAATTGGTAAAACATGTTATAAGACATCATAAAATTACATTAAAACCACAAATCAACAGTTTCAGCCTACATCACCTTTTTTCTTACTTTTTGCGAGCTTGAAAAATAATAATGAATGAAAATTGTACTTTTCGGTGGTATGCACTCCAACATAAACAATTATCTTTCTTTTAAATAAAAAATGAAGGAAATCGCTCGAATAGTTCTCGAGAAAAAGGGTCGCCCAGTTTGAAAAATACGGTTTCCAGAAAAACAAGTTTAAAGATTTACAATACCGTTACGTTCAACGCGCGGCGTTGCATTCAACGAGCAAAAAATATTGTAAGGAATTGGAATATCATGAAACTGATTTAGGTAAATAATCTAAACACTTAAAGGAGGCAAAAAGTGCAAAATTTACAAAAAATCGAAAATTTTGACCCAAAGAAGAAGGACCTCCCCTTAAGAATAAATCACATTCATATTACTGTAACCGTTATATCATATTATTATACAGAATTCAATGTACTTTTAAAAGACCCTCACAGATACCTTCGCTTACAATAGAGAAATCCATCCCTCTCTTTTAAAATTCGTCTATGCCTGTGTGACGTCAAATTACGTTCCAGTGACGCAAGCGTACGTAGATTGGGATCGATTGGGAAGAGGACGAACGGGTGGGAGCGGGGGAGCAGTGGGTGAAGAATGTTTTGAATGTGAAATGCATAAATTAAAATAAATAAAAATGGGTGATATTCAGAAAGTTGTACAAAAGCAGACGATAATTTTTAAGCACTTGAGGTCACATATTATCGAACAAGTTTTTTAAAGGGAGACATGCTCATGAGAGCGAGGTTATTTGTTTGTAGATTTTTTTTTATGATTAAGAGCATCTTAATAATTCTATTCCCCATTCGATGTTACATCAAATAATTAATTTTATCTTCTTAAGATTATTTGTAATAATCCAATATTTTGAAAAACTTCGATTTTATTGTTGGTTTTCGTCATCTCCGCATAGTTGTTCATGATTTTGAAAAGAATGAATCCAATTAATTTAATTATTAATTTTTCTTTCTAATTAATTAAACAAAGGTTGTGGTTGTTTTATTAGAAAACAAATAATTATGGTTAGGATTTAAACGAGACAAGTGGAGTAGTGTATGTAGAATGTTTTTTGTATGTGAAATGGGTAAATGAAATAAACATAAAAAAGGCTGAGGAATAAATAGAAAAACAGACGATAATTTCAAGCAATTGAGTTTACATGCATACTACTGTTGAATAAGCTTTATTAAAGCAATAAAACACAAGGACGGATTTTGTATCATTATTACTTATAAAAGGAACAATTTCGTTGTTTTGTATGTTTATAAAGTAGTTTTCAGGGACCGATTTACAAATTTGAGGGCCCTGCCCTGGGCACATATACTTATGGAGGAGCCCAAAGGCGTAGGAGCTGGCGGAGCTGCGGCTCCCCCTGGAATATTTCCGACGGGCTCAGCTGCCCCGGGAGAAATTCTCGCACCACATAAATTGATGAAGATAATGATGAAGACAAACCATTTGTGGATTCTGGAATTAGAAACTGGAAGAAGGCTCTAAAAAACTCAAAAAACACGAAAAAAGTTTGCATCACAAAAATATTGAAGCACAACTTTTATCTTTCAAGAAAGGTACACCAGTATCCAATCTATTGAACACAAAACTGAAGTCGGACCAAATTAAGGCATCGGACCAGCATCTTCGGGGCCACGCCAACAATAATGATGGAAATTTGTACGTCTATCTGAAAGAATTGGGAACAATTTGTCCGGAAATTGAATCATGGTTGTCCAAGCGAGATAATTGGACCAGCCCGGACATTCAGAATGAAATTTTGGAAATGTTGGCACACTCATTGCAGCGTGCACTGCTAGAAAAAATGAAGCATGCAAGTTTTTTTGGCATCATTGCTGACGAACAACCGATGCCGCCGGGAAAGAGCAGTTCTCCATATGTGTACGATACTTGGCGAAACATTTGGGGGAAAACGGAGGACATGTTTTTAGGACTATTCAATGCTCCTGATAGTACAGAGGAAACGCTAACTAAAATTATAAAGGATGTACTCGTCGTTGCAACATCGATCTCAATAAATTTCGTGGACGTTGTTTCGACGGAGCCGGTAATATGAGTGACATCATGCAAGGCGTCCAAACAAGGTTCAAAGAGTTGCAACCGAATTTTTTTTTTTTTTTTGTACATTGCGCAAATCATTCCTTGGACCTTGCATTGCAAGAGATGGCGCGTTCCAATAGATTAATTACAGATTCCTTAAGTTTGATCAAGATGATATCGAATCTGATTAGAGAATCGTCCAAACGGAAAGATGTCTACAAGAACATCGTTCTTTGCCCAACTAACAATGAAGAAGAAAGAAACATAAACTTAAAACCAAGGCAGTTGCTTCCTCTCTGCCCGACCAGATGGGCAGTTCGATTTGCAACAGTTTCGCGATTCGTGAAAAATTATCCAAGAGTTTGATGCCTTATTGAAAGATCCAACATCACTACGTCGTGAGAAGAAGGCTGAAGTTAAAGGTTTCATAAGAAGCTTGAAAAAATTCAAGACATTTATTGGCATGAACATGCCAAGGAACTTTTTGGTCCTTGCGAAAGTTCTACAAACAATTGAATTTTCTGCCGCAAGCGTGAAGAACGCTGTTTCAACTAGAGATCGACCGAAACAAGTTTTAAGACCGATACCGAAACCTAAACCGAATTTTGGTGATCTTCCCACTTTCGGCCGAAACCGAAACCGAAAGTGCCAAAAAATTTAAAAACTGATTAATACATACATAACTGCATATAACTATTAATTAATTAATTAATTAATAACAAATAATTAATAATTACTTAATAATAACTTATTACATTACTAATTAATTTATTAATTATACGTGTATTGAACCACATTTCTAACAAACAAATGTACATATATATGTGTGTGTGTATAGGTTTCAAACAAAAATGAAACATGAATAATACAACTTTTATATTTTATTATTTTATAACAACTAATAATTATAAGCATTTATCAATAATAAATTAACAATGTAGTTAAACAAATTCAATAATGTAAAACAAATTCAATAATGAATATTGAATTTTTAAATGTATTCATATTTTCAGTTCGTTAATATTTTGCATTTAAATTGTTTAAGTATACAGTTAAGTATTGGTTAAGTAAAAGTAGTTGTTTAAGTAAAAGTTTAAGTAAAAGGCACAAAAGCTAAAATAATTTGTTCAATTTGACTAAAAAAGTAAAATTAGCATTAAGACAACATTTTAAGCCTAGAAATTGTTAATTATAAACCTTATTTTCCATTTCAATATTCTCAAAGTGAGACACGTTTAACACTATTTTGTAATATCTAATTTTAAATAAATAAATATATATATAAGGATAAAAATGTAACAGTTGTCAGTTTTCTTTTAGGATGTGCACAATAAGATCAAAATAAATCTTTGCTCACTCACCCCCCCCCCCCCTAAAAAAAAGCTTTGCCACCCCCTGACTTCCTAAGAAAGTATTGAAATGGCACCCCTGTTTGAAAATTTTATCTCCGGTGCCAAGTTGACTCTCTGTGCCTCTATCCAAAACTATTTTTTGTAAAATAAAAAGTAATTAATTTAGCAATAAGACGGAAATAATTTCCAATTATACGAATTTCATCTAATAAAAAAATATTTTAAGTATATATACCTCGATATATGTTTTGTAATAAATTTCGTAATTCTTCATATGTTTTAACAACATCTTTCTCATAAATCATTCAAAACAATCTGGAGTTTTAAAGTAAAAATTTTCTATTACTGTTAAGTTTTCAGCTTTTAAAGATCACGTGATAAGCGTCTTTTAAGTTTAGTCATATATGCATTGTTTGCTTTATAATTTACACTCGCATCATGAATCAGTCATGACCAATAATGATAAACAGTGGAGCTCCCAGCAATAAACAGTGTCTCATTTGAGCCGATACAACTCGCATCAATGAGTAAAGTTGAAAATTTCCGAAAGAAGGAACGAGATTTTGAAATACAGATAGTTTCGGTCGAGTTTCGGTCAGGCCGAAATTTTGGCAGCAGTTTCGCCGAAAACGAATATTCGGCGAAACTCCGATTTTGTGCCGAAACCGAAATTTCGGTCGATCTCTAGTTTCAACGTTAGAAGAAACCATACAACGTATGAGAGAGGATAGCCATTTCGAAACTCTCTACAAGAAATGGGAGAGAAAAGCGTCCACATTAAATTTGGAAATGAAAATGACGAGCGTCTCCAGACAAAAGGTAATTCCAATAAGATATGAGCAGACAAGCCATCCCTCCGCTCCAGCACAACTTGGACAAGAAGAAAAATTGCGAGTAAATTTCAAAGAAGCACTTGACCTTATTAGCAATGAATTAAAAAAAACCGATCTGATCAAAAAACTTTTGACTCTCTCATAAAGATCGAATCCATGTTCACGGACACAGCTTCAACCACTTCAGAAGATCTGAAACAAAAGCTTGGAATACATACTGATGATTTTGACTTGACAAATCTTTCTACTCAGTTGACGCTTCTACCAACACTAATCCCGGACGGAACTGACGGGAATGTGTTGTCGATCGCAATTAAAATTATGTCATCGGAGGAATTAGTGAAGAAATTATTTTCTGATGTTTACCTTTTGGCAGAATTTATTTTGGTGATTCCAACATCAGTAGCGACAGCTGCGAGATCTTTCAGCGCTCTTCGCCGCGGCTTTAAACACACCTCCGAACAACAATGGGTCAACAGAGACTCAACCACTTGATGCTACTGCATATTTATAAAGAGGAGGCCTTTAAAATTGATTTGGAAGAGATTTGTAAAGAATCTGTAAGCAAAACAACAGAAAGAACTTTAACTTTTGGTAAATGGGAGTGGGAGAAGCCTTAAATTTGAATATTGTATTCGGGATCGTCCATAAATTAAGTTTCTATGCATCAAGTATATCTAATAAAAATTATTTTAACTGGATTAAATAGTTGGTGATCTTTTGATATGCTTCTAATTTTATACTCCTGTTTGTGAAAAGTGCACCACTATGACGGAATCCTTCGAAATGAATGAAATTATAAATGAAATGATCCCCGCCGCTATATTTCCACAATATGCCCCGGCTCAATAATGCCCGGCCCACAATATGCCCCGACCATAAATACTACACACTTCATTTTCCGTACTGAACATGCCATAGTATACCTCGTTAACATATATCAAATTCATGGCAATTCCAGTATGTTTACGCGAGTTAGAGTACGGACACAGAGACAAACCGAATTCTTAAACACTTTCCAATGGAAAGTGTTAAAATATCATAAAAATTCGATTTAACTTAAATCTGATTTCATTAATAATAATTTAAAAAATCCGATTTTGTTTTAAGTCATGATTTTTTTTTTTTGTACACCTTATTTTTAGAACTTAATTACCAATTAATAGATTAATTGCCGAAACGTCAGTTGAGGCTCACTGTGGAGACGCGAAAAGTTTTTGCTTTCCGTCTGTCTGTCTGTTCCGCGATAACTGCCGTAAAAATCGTCCTATTAAGTTGATTTTTGGTGGGTATGTTGGTGACCCGGAATTAGCTGTATAGTTTTTAGTTACATGTGGTTCATTCGTTCGAAAAAAATATAGAACATTTTTTTTAGGCCATAATGCTTTCCGATGGGAATGCAGACGATTTTAGAATTTCATTTTTGACTGAAATGAAAATCGCATATTTGAATCATGGATTTAAACGTAAAATTACGAATACTAAATTTTCGATATGGAGGTCTTAAATACAGTGTCTCACATAAGTGATGGGACACTTGTGCTTTACAAAAGGAAACTAATCAAATAAATTAAAAAAACATGTACACATTTTTTTTGTGGGTGTGTTTCATACTTAAATTTAGTAAAGATTATTACATAACATACATTTTGTCAAAATATTAAAATATTAATTTAATAAAAATACAAATGTTTAGAACGGAGCAAAAAATAGCTCACATAAGTGATGGGACACCATTATATATGCAACAAAAATCGCCTGAAATAAGCAATAAAAATATTTTTTGGGGTTTTATTTTTACTTAAAAGCAATTGGCAATAATTTATAAAATCGTCTGCAGTATTTCTCTCCAGTTTGTTTTGGAATTTTTGTGTTTTTTAGCTCTGTGTAGTCATGAATGCTAAACGAAAAGAAACTTCGCCTGAAATTCGAAAATTAGTTATTAATTTGCATATTGAACGTGGAAAATCTATTAGAAAAACTGCTGAAACAGTTAACTTGAGTCGTTCAACAGTTTTCAATATCATTAAACGATATAAAAAGAATCATATGATTCAGGATAAAAGAAGACCTGGCTGACCATCAAAGCTATCCAATGGAATAAAGCGAATTATCGTTCGAAATATTAAAAAAAATCCAAGAATTAGTGCTTCAAAAGTTGCTGCTGATTTACAAGCATTATATGGAATAATTGTTAATCCTGAAACTATTAGAAGGGTAATTCGATCTGCTGGATATCACGGTAGAGTAGCCAGGAAAAAATTCTTCGTAAGTGAAAAGAATAGAAAACTCAGACTAGCTTTCGCAAAATCCAACATAAATAAGAATTCTGATTACTGGAATAAAGTTATATTTGCTGATGAGAGTAAATTTAATATATTTGGTTCTGACGGTAGAATCTTGGTGTGGAGAAAACCCAGGGAAGAACTTCGCAAACAGAACTTGGTACCAACAGTAAAACATGGTGGAGGAGGAGTTATGGTATGGGGGTGTATGTCGTCCGCTGGAGTTGGTAATTTTGTTTTTATTGACAGTATAATGGATCAGTACAAGTATATTGATATTTTAAAGCAAAATTTGAAATCTTCAGCACGAAAATTGAACCTTCATAACGATTTTAAATTCTACCAGGACAATGACCCCAAGCACACTGCTCTGAGCGTTAGACTCTGGCTGCTATATAACTGTCCTGAAATAATAAAAACACCACCACAATCTCCAGACTTAAATCCCATAGAGAATATTTGGCAAGAATTGGAATCAAGAATTCGCAAACACACCATTTCTTCAAAACAACAACTAAAATCGGTGCTTCAAGAAGAATGGGGTAAAATCACTCCAGAAATCACAAAAAAAATAGTCGAATCCATCCCAAAAAGATTAAATCATGTTTTAAAAGTAAAAGGAAATCCAACAAAATATTAAAACCTTTTAAAAAGTAAAATTTGTGGATAAATATTTGATGGAAAAGTAAGTGTCCCATCACTTATGTGAGCCATTTTTTGCTCCGTTCTGAACAATTGTATTTTTACTAAATTAATATTTTAATATTTTGACAAAATGTATGTTATGTAATAATTGTTACTAACTTTAAATATGAAACACACCCAAAAAATTTTTGCACATGTTTGTTTATTTATTTTATTGCAGTTTCTTTTTATAAAGCACAAGTGTCCCATCACTTTTGTGAGACACTGTATATGCAATAGCTTTGAAAATTTGCCGATACATCTATTAGAATTTAGAAATTAATTGTTTAAATTATTGGAAGATTTTTTGCAACTGTTCGGGAAATATAAAACATTTCATTTTCCTATTTTTTACAAATTTTAAAATGCATTTCTTTTTCTTTCCTCTTTATTTTATGAGTTGCTTAGCAACCCTATTTCAAAGAATATCAAAATAAGAAATGCATTTTTTTATCTGAAAATTACATGAATAAGAAGTTCATAAGAATGTCAGAATATCATTGCATAAACCGTGTTTAATTTAACGTTTCTAATTTCTGAAACCTCCGAAGTATTTTATATACCTATAAATATGTATGTAACATAAAACAAAAAGTAAATTGCGAATTGTAAGATGCTAAATAATATGAAAATTGAGATTTAAAAAAAAATGACTTTCAGAGCTGAAATTGAGGCTCCTGATCTGCAGATTTACTAGTTTTAATTAAATTTTTTATTATATGTTGCGAAAACAATTTATAAATCCTAACTCTGTAAAAAGAGACAAATGTTTCTTAATCTACGAAAATATAATATAACCACGAACGAAAATATACAATAATCTCTTCTCTTCCGAGTTACCCACGATTCCGAAAAAAAGTTCTTTATCTTTAGAAACCTCAGAAACCAACATATTCTCGAAATTTAAAGAGGCATTTATTAAAAAGAGGAAAAAGTTTCTTTTGCTTGCCACTCATTTTTGGAGACGTTTCCGAGCTGATAGAGTGTGCATTAATCAGTTTTCGAAAATTATGAAGACGTTGAATGTGTAAATTGATTAACAGTGTCATAAGAGGAATTTATATTTGTATAAGTATATTTATTGCACGAAATTTTATTCAATTTCAGCAACATAGAATGTTTAGTGGTTGAAACATAAGTAGTATTATTTTCAGGATAGGATAAAATATCCTTTACAAGGAGATGATTAATCTAATGAAATTACAATAGTAAATGCATTCAGACATATACTCGAATAATGAAATAGCACAATTGTTGGAAATTGAGAATATAAAATAAAATTAAACTGGCAACGGGGAGGGGTGGTCAGGGGTGCGCACAGCCCCCTCCCTCCTGAAAGAATGCATTCTTATTCTGAAAAAAAAAGTACAAGAATAAGTAGTTTATCATATTGTGGGATTAAAAAATAATAATAATACCCCATCAATATCCACAATAATACAAACTCAAGGATTTAATTAATTGTTATGTGATACCACAAAATTTTACGAGGCTCGTGAAAAGTTGAAGTTAAAAACGGAAAAATGAAAGGAATGTTTGTTCCATAGTGGTTGTTATCCAAGTGTGAAGGTTGATAATCCGATATTTATAAAATAAAGGATTTAAAATGTAATTCTAGGCAGATTCCTGTTTATGTGTATAAAGATATTATAGTATTAAGCAATTTCATCATCATGTTCAGTTTAGTAAGTAGTAAAGACTGTTCAAAGTTAAATTGAAGAACTACAGTCATTGATATAGTTATAAGTCAAGTAAAAAACTTAAGTAACTGTAGGATTTAAAATATAAAATCCTACAATATCATTGCATATAATTGTGTTTAATGTGATACTTCTAAAATTTCCGGAAGCTCCGATAAATCTTATATGTTTATAAATGTACATAATAACTTTAAAAAAAAAATCGGACTGTAGGATATTAAATATTAAGCAGATTATATTAAAAATTAGCGAGATTATTAAACAATGACTTGAGGCCTCTGATTTGTAGAGGCCCCACAAGTGGCTGAGAGGTTCTGTTCTCAAAGCTGGCAGATGGGAGGTGCTGGTTTCAAACCCCTGTCGCGCTCGTCGACCTAACCGTTCGGAGTTTTCCGTGGTTTTCTTCTAACCTTGCCGTAAATACGGATTAGGATCCTTTAGAAAGACCCCCACGGAGGTCACTCCCCCCTAGGGCCTATATCCCTCGAGTAGATAATCGGCCGTCATAAATCAACCAACCAACCTCTGATCTGTAGATTAACTAGTAATTTATTTGTCATTTTCTGCAAAATATATTTAAAAATAAGAAATGTGAAATTTACGTGAGGGCAAAGATTATGTCATTGCATAAGGTACATCAATTTTTGTAAGAAAATACATCAACAAGTTCCTCAAACTTATTTAACAACATAAAAATAACGAAGCGTGAATATGATCTGCTGGTTTTCTTTTTTTTTCTTTCTTTCTTTTTTCGAAAGCGCAAAGAGGAGAAAATGGCAATCGCCAAATTAAAGCGATAAACACGCTGTTGTGACAACCCTGGCGAAGTGCTCAGCTAATGTGCCTGTTGATTTGTTTTCACCGTCAGTATACAATGTTCGATGGGGGAAGGGATATCGGAAAATGAATCTATGCGCACTCATTTTAGGATTCATTGATGTTTGAAATTTACATTATATTAAAAAAAATATATAGTACACATTCAGAACAAATAAAATTAGTGATAATTGAAATATTAAATATATAATAAGGAGTTTTTTCCCCTCCCTTTTGAACTACAGGTACCCAAAAATATAAAAAAAATAACTTGTAACATAATTTGTTTTTAAAACTACTAAAGGGAAAATTATTCAGTAATTTTCTTCCTTCTGAAATTATAATGAAAAGTCATAAATTGAAATAAATTAACTGTGTAATATTGCAGTAATTTGAACTAAATTAATCCATGATAAATTTTGGAAGTTGCAGGAAATTAGGAATTTTTTGAATAAAACTTGCCTAACTCCTTTTTAATGAATTATTTTATTGTTAAGGCAGGCTTTTCAGATGAACAGTTACTAAATCTTTAATTATTTGTAGCAATTAAAATTATGTAGGTTTAATTTAATAATTTGAAAAGGTAAAGGAATTTTAGGATTCATTGATATTGGAAATTTACATTGTATTAAAAAAATTATAGTAAAAATTCAGTACATTAAATTAAGAAACGAAATTGATGATAATTGAAAAAATAAATAGATAATAACGAGTTTTTTCGCCTTTTGAACTGCAGGTACCGAAGAGTATGTATAAAAATAATAATAACTTGTAACATAATTTCTTTTCTAAACTACTGAAGTGAAAATTATTCAGTTAATTTTCTTTCTTAAAATAAATTAACTCTGCAATATTGTAGCAACTTAAACTAAACTAACTGATGAGAAATTTTGGAATTTACAGGAAATTATAATAAAAGTTTACAAAATTCTAGCAAATATTAATTACAACTACTTTTATTCTTATACTGACGTCTTCCAATACTGGCTACTTATAAAATTTAATATTGATTATAATTTTTATTTATTTAATTTCTAAAATTATAATGAAAATCAAGAAACTATAGGAAATTAACTATATAAAATGATACCAAACATTAAAATAATAATAATAATAATAATAATAATAATAATAATAATAATAATAATAAACATTGCAACATAAAATTATTATCGATATTTAATAATGACATAAGGAATTTAAAATAGCGATTTTCTTCCTGCCGACACTAAAAACATATACAGTTTTAAATTCCAACTTAAAATAAATAAAAAAATAATTAAATAACACTAGTGATTTGATAATTATTTAGTAATGATTTTCTGTAATTTTAATAATAATAATAATAATAATAAATGTAAGAAATCATAGCAAACTAACTATGTGAAATTTCAGTAAACTAAACAAACTACAGGAAGTTATAGAAATTAAAGGAAATTATAATAAAAGTTTAAGAAATTGCAGCACGTATTCATCGGAACTACCTTACTTGTTATGCTGCAAACAGTCAAGAATGTAAAAAATAAAATTTATGATAGTTGAAAAATAATAAATATATAATAACGAATCCCCCCCCCCCCCCACTTTTGAACTGCAGGTACCCAAGAATATATAGATATATATAAATAACTTGTAACATAGCTTATTTTCAAAATTAGTAAAGTGAAAATTATTCAATTAATTATAATGAAAAGTCAAGAAATTAAAATAAATTGACTATGTAATATTGTAGTAACTTAAACTAAACTAACTCATGAGAAAGTTTGGGAGTTGCGGGAAATTATAATAAAAGCGTACCAAAATTTTAGCAAATGTTAATTACAACTATTTTTATTCTTATACTGAAATCTTCTAATGCTGGCTGCTTATAAAATTTAATATTGATTATTATTTTTATTGATTTATTTTCTGAAATTATTATAAAAATCTAGAACTTATAGAAAATTAACTACTATATAAAATGATATTAAGCATTCAAAAATATAAAAAAAAAATTCGGATTGCAACATAAAATTATTATTATTATTATTAAAATAATGAAATAAGTAATATAAAATAATTTTTCTTCCTGCAGTCAGCAAAAACATATGAAATTTTAAATTCCAACTTAATAAATATAATACAAAAAATAAATAAATAAAACTAATGATTTGAAAATTATTTAGTAATAATTCTTTGTAATTTTAATTATAATAAAAAAAATATCAGAAATTATTGCGACTTAATTAAGTAAAATTTCAGTAAATTAAACAAACTACAGGAAGTTATAGAAATTAAAGGAAATTTTAATAAACGTTTAAGAAATTGTAGCACGTATTCATCGGAACTACATTTCTTGTTATACTGCAAACAGTCAAGAATGTAATAAATAAATAAATAAAAATAAAAAAGCATAATTGATGATTTATCCCTTTAAATATTAAGAAATAATCGTAGATAATTTGTAATTTTTTAAAAGAAAAACACCCTTTTTTTTAGAATTTTGTAGAAATTATAGGAAATCTCAATAAAAATGTAAATAATATAGTAAAAAATATTCAAAATATTTTTTATCCCTGGAATACAAGGATTCACTGATGTAGAAAATTTCAATCTGCAGTGTAAAATATTTATCTACGGCAAATAAAAATAATTTAGTAATAATGATATTTCCCCTAGAAAACCAAAATTTTATACAAAATTGTAATAAAAGTTTAGAAAATTAAAGACAAAATTAATAATTAAATAAACCCATTAGTGAACCAACAACAACAATATTAATAATAGTATTAATAATAATAATAATAATAATAATAATAATAATAATAATAATAAACTATATTTTTAAAATTAAATTGCATTCATATAAAATTATAAAATACAAAATAATAAAATATATAAAACTTAACTTTAGAACATCAGAATTTAATTTATATTAAAACTAGTGAGATAATATATATGTATAACTTTTTAGAAAATTAGAGCAACAATTGAGAAATTAGAGTAAATTAATTATGAGAAAACTACAGAAATTATAGAAAATTTCAAGGGGAAATGGAACGCAATAAAAAATAAATTGAATTATTTTTCTTTTTTAATTTTGCCGCATAAAAATTTTATTCGTTTTGATAAGTCTATTTACTAGTAATGATATTTTATTTTTACACTATCTACATGTGAGTGAAAATATACATTCAATATTATATAAATTTGCAGTTTAGCATATAAAAATTGTATTTATATTAAAACTACTGACATAAAAATACATTAATATTAATAATTTTTTCCCTAACTTTTTTCAAAATTACCGCAAAAATCCAGAAATTGTAGTAAATTAATCATAATTTATTCATTACGGGGAAAAATACAGACATTCCAGAAAATTAAAATAATAATAATAAATTATTCGAATTATTATTTTTTTTTTCCACGAATTTTGCCGTATAAAAATTTTATTCCTGAGAAAATTACTGATATAAATAGTATTTACAAATAAGAGAACTCTGTTTTGCTGTTATTTTAGTGGGTAATGGTATTGTCGGAGATTAAAAAAATAATGATAATAATAAATAAATAAATTCAAACGTCGGCAACTCATGACTCTAATCCAAACATAAAATACCGAAATTATAATACAAATTCTGAAATTACAGTAAATTAATTATAGAAGGTTAGAAAATTGCATTAACATTTTAAGAAACTTGTAGTAAAAATAACCGAAGTCTTAATATACAGTATAAAGGGGGGGGGGGGGGGGGCGTGAAAAAACGGAAAATGTACTGGCAGGAAAGGTCTTCGTTTTTTCACGAAACTTCCGTTTCGGCATTCCCCCGTTTTCAAAACGGATATTTTCCGCTATTCTAAACGAGAAATTTCCGATTTAAAAAATAAATGTGAGAAATAGCGCAATTAAAAATATATATAAATAAAAATTATATATATATATATATATATCAAGGGTCGATCCAGACAAAATTTGGGGCCTATTTAGGGCCCCCTTCACAAAAATAAATTTAATAAAATGGGCCCCTTCACAAAATTCAATTTGATAAAATGGGCCTCTTCACAAAATAGGCACTTTCACAAAATTCCATTTTATAAAAACTTACAATTTATTATTTATTATTCTTTGACTTTTAAAATGTATAATTTGTAAACAAACAAGATCACCAGAGAGGAAAACTTCAGCAAAAGGATTTAAAAAAGTTTTTGTTAATAAACGCTTGGTTCGAATTTGAGTAGCTGAATTTCGACTTTCATAACAAAATGTTATTTTTCACAAAAATATAATAAAATTTCACAAAAATAACCTTTACTTTTCACAAAATGGTCCCCAAGAAAAAAAAACCTGCATCGACCCCTGTATATATTATATATATATAAACTTATTGCAAAATATATATACTGATGTATACTTACACAGAATATGTATTTGTATTGCATAGTACTACATCAGTTTTTTATCACCTTGCCTTCAATAAAACAACAGGGCACCATTTATTTACGGCAAATTTTCAAGCGTTAACATTTGCGTCTAGTAATTTCAGTATATAGTAAGTGTACGGATGAATAAAGCAAATGAATGCAGTTCTTGACTTTATTTTCAAGTTGTCACCTCAAACTTGTTGAAATTCTGAAATTGCAGTAATTAGCAACAAAATATTGCAATAAAAGTACAAAAAATTATAACAAAAACTAACTTTATTATTATTATTATTATTATTATTATTAGTATTATTATTATTTTATTTCAAGAGCAGCCACTCAAAAATATACAAAATTTCAGCTTACCGCATCCTAATTTTACTTGAGTTAAAATTATTGAAATAACAAACATTTAGTCATAATACTCTCTCTATTTTAGGGTTTCGTTCATCTCACGAAATCCTATTACTCCCGCTTCGTTGTCTGTCCGTCACAGAGCCGGTTCTCAGAAACTATGTAACTTACAGTCATGAAATTTTGTGTACTTATAGCTAAATACCTATTATGAAGCTCAAAATCATAAAATTTGAAAAAATCGTATTATTTTAATATATAGAGATAAAAAACCAAAAATCTAACACCCTTTTAATATTAAATTTAAACATTTTTCTTTATAGCAGTTGCCAACAATTCAAAATCCACAATAAAATTCTTTCTACAGTAATTTATTTTCTATTGAAAGATTTCCACGTGAAAAATGAAAATGAAATAAAAAGTTTCACCAATTGAAAAAAAAAGATTAATATGACGTCATATTACTAATAAAGCGGAAAATTTCAAACATTTCTCAATAATACAAGGAGTATGAGTATGTGTAAATACAGAAAGCAGCTTGATATGACGTCATTAGAGAATTAAAACGAAAATTAATCTGACGTCTAACATTTTGAAGGTCTCTATACAACATGTTTAACTTTGAAATTGATTTTTTTTTTTTAAATACCGCATTTAGCTCACATGACAGATAATATGACAGAGTATAATAGCGGGCTTCGCCCGCTATCGGACTGGTTCAGATTTTCGAAAAAAACGAGAAAAATAGACCGGTAAATTTTTACTTTATAAAAAACGACTTTTTTTTTTTTTTTTTTTTTTTTTTTTTTACAAAAATAATTATAAAAGGCTATTAAAATACAAATAAATAAAATTTTAAAAATGTTTAAGGAATTGTAGTAAAATCAAATAAACAGTTTTCAAACTAGCAATGGCTTTTTATTTATGCTAAAACAACTGAAATAGAAAGCGTTTAGTAACCGCTTGCAAGGTATATCATTTATTTACGGTGAATTTTGAGGCGTAAACAAGGGGAGCTGCGTCTAGTTGTAATTTCAGTGTGCGGTAAGCGTACTGCCGGAAAAAAAAGCAAATGACCGCAATTCTTGGCTTTAATTCAAGCTTTTAATAAAACTCCAACGTTGCCATTTGTTTGTAGACAAATCCAGAATGCAATTGTAGAAAATAAAATAGATGGCTTATTCAGTGATCAAACGTATCTATTGTGTCAGATTTTCTTATACTGCAAGCTGTTTTCAGTTACTAAAATCAGTGTTTTCCAATCTTTTACCCAGTGAATAGAAAAATGTTTTCCGTGCTTTGTTGTTTTGCATTGTATATTTAGTATAAAATATGCATAAAGTTTATGCTTTGGCTTTTACAAAGTATGATATAAAATACAAAATATATTCAAATACGGTATATAACTTATTACAGCATTATATGGAAACGAATTGAGTTAATATAAAGTGTATCCACGTATCCCTTGTTCAGTGGGAGTTCCGGTATAAGGAAAGGACATGATTACAAAAAACACTTCCATCAACCAATCTACCATTACATTTTTGTCGTAGCGATCAATGCAGGAATCGTCATGACAACGTAGGCCAATCATATCATAGACCAGTTTAACGTAGACCAATCAAATCGCTCCATCACATGTGTACAGAGTAGGAGTCATAAAGAACGGAGCGGTTTTTCTTGCTATACAACACTAATTTAACCAACAGTGACGTCAGCTGCCCTTTCCTTATATTCTGGTGATCTGTCTACACAGCAGATCAGATGCTATTGCCAATAAGGTTATCTGAATGAAATATGCCCGCCGGTTGTCAGCCCAGGTAGCTCAAACGGTAGAGTATTGACAATGTAAGTCAAAGGTTCTGGGTTTGAGTCCCGGCTTGGGCATTTTCCCCCTCAGTTGGAAAAATTGAATTCGTAATATACATATTACTTTATTGCTATTGCTCCAAAGTTTTTCTTTCATTAATTTTGTGTTGAAATCGAAGCTCAAATTATGAAGCCTCAAAACAGCTGAATGGTAAAAATTTTATCTTATTTATGTTTTTTGTTGTTGGTGTTGTTTGTTTGTTTTTCTTTCTTTCTCTTTTATTTTTTTTTTACTTTGCTTTTTACGCATCCTAGTTTTAGCTCAACACAAGGGGTTTTGTACACATTTTATCAGTTTTTAAATTATCTGGGAGAGGTTTTAACCCCAAAATCTCCCCCTTCACTGTTGCCAGTGTTTAACATCTATGCCAACTTCCTTCAATATATTGGGAGTTTTATATATATATATATATATATACTTGTATAGCAAAAATAATTAGGACCGACGTGTATGAATCATACTACACATCCCCCTCCCCCCGATAGGAAACCAGAGTCGCAATCCCCTTATTCTGTCAAAAATACCAAAAAGAACCCGGATTTTATTTAATGTCACAATAATGAAGATATTTTAGCGAAATATTTAACAGACGTATTTTTCTTTTGATGAAATAGCAAGAAGTGCTCTAAATAGCCATCATCACATTCTTAGAGAAAGAAAAAGGGGCAAGGCGAACGGTGGCCTGATCGGTAAGAAACAAGCTGGAAGCGGAGAGTTCGATCCTCGGATGGGGTTAGGGATCCGTACTTGTATACACTCTTGTTTAATTAAATTTTAATTATTTAGTAATTTTATTACAATAGGTCAGGGGTCGGAAGTAGCGCGCAACAATTAGCGAAACTACAGTAGCCGCTACTTTTTACAGTAGTTTGTAGTGTAGCACACTACATTTTGAGCAATGTAGTGTAGCGAGTAGCGCGATACAAAAAATCAGTAGTTTGTAGTGCGAACCTTCTCCACTTTTAACGCTACTTCCTGAAACAAATCTGCCATTCTGAAAATAACTTGGCCGAAACTTGCTTCTGTTGTGCAAAATTTGTTCTGCTCCACAACTTGCGAATCTCAGCCGTAAATTTGAGCTGCATTGTATATAGCAACGCATCGCATGAAGTCATAGATTTTTCCTATTGACACTTGCTGCTAAAATCAAGTACTAACACACCAAAGGAAATAATTTTCTTGCTGACAATACCTGTGTCTATTTACTCTTTATTACATCTTCATGTTTCAAGGCCAGGTTTCTTATTATTCAGAATTTCTTTATTTACAGGTTTATTTATTGCTTGCATTCCGAGTTGTTTTCTGTGATCTTCTAGATTATAACGTCTCTCTTAATTTGGCTAAGAAATGTGTAATGTGATTATAACTAACATTTTTGGAGACAAACACAAAACATTTTCTTGTATTTTATCTTTTAAAAATTTTTAATGTCCTCAGTTATATGTCGCCTTTATTTAATTGCATCGTGGGAGACACAATATAATGAGGGGTCAATTTATTATTTAATCCGTGTCTTAAATTTCGAGTGTAAATTGAACATTTTGACAAAATCTGAAAGTAGCGAAGTAGCGTACTTTTGAAAAGTAGTTTATAGTCGCTACTTTTTAAAACAATTAGTTGTAGTTGTAGTTAACTATATTTTCGATAAAGCAGTAGTAGTTGTAGTTCGCTACAATAAAAAAGTAGTTTTTCCGACCCCTGCATTAGGTTCAATTTTAACAGATAAACTGCGTTACAGTATCTGATTTTTAACAGATATAATATTTTCGCCCATAATTTAATTAATTAATTAATTAATATATCTAGTAGGATACATTATAGTGCCCATGCATTAGTGTGCCCAAACCCTTGCAAATATTATAGAACAGAATTAATTATCTTTAGAAAAAACAGGATATTATTAAATCATGTTGTATTATATTTTATTTGTAATTAATAAAATCGTTACAAATTAGTGCCACTTTATTTATCATATTATAAAATTATATACTCTTTTTCTTATATCGTTACTAAACACATTACTAATATATTTCTTCATGAAATAATGCCTTTTTTGGGAACTAGCACCCTGTTCCTTTTTCTTTCTAGAATGAATACTGAATTATTAATTATCATTTTAGTAATTAAAGCATAAAAACGTATATTATTTTCCTAATTAGAGAGTTAGTTGTTTAATAATTATTAATTTTAAAAGTTTTAACAATTTAATATTAAGTGCAGTTATTAATAATTAAAAATAAATAAATATCAGTAGTATTTTATATAGTTTTACATAATTATTACAAAATATTAATGTACATAACGTTATTATATGCTACTAACTAATGAAATTACTAATTTGCAGTTTTTATATAATTTCTGTAATTACTAACTATTAATTATAATTTTATTAATTAAAAATATAAACATAGATTATGTTAGCAATTAGAGGTTTAATTGTTTTGGAAATCTAAAATTTTTGGTAGCTATTCTGTATTTTAATGCAGGAAAAAAAAAAATAAAAATCGATTTAAATCAAAAAAAGCTTATTTAAATTTAAAAAAAAAATCTGATTTTAATAAAAAGAATCTATTTTTTTTAATCATTTTTTGCACCCTATGTAGTATGTACAAACAGAGATTAAATTTGGCTGAAGTAAATAATAATAAAAATGGCAAAACTAAATAATAATAAAAAATCTAATAATAATAATAATAATAATAAATATAATAATAATAATAATAATAAATCTAATAATAATAATAATAATAATAAATCTAATAATAATAATAATAATAAATCTAATAATAATAATAATAATAATAATAAATCTAATAATAATAATAATAATAATAATAAATCTAATAATAATAATAATAATAATAAATCTAATAATAATAATAATAATAATAATAAATCTAATAATAATAATAATAATAATAATAATAATAATAATAATAATAATAAACAAATAAGTCAGTCGTAACAATTAGAATGATTACAACTTATCGAAAATTCAATATTGTTATCGCGACAAAAGGGAATGTAAAGGTTTGGGGGGGGGGGGGAGGAAAAATAACTTTTCGAACATTCGGCGTGAGTCATGACGTCACAATGACGTAAGATGATCAACATTGGTACCTTGACGACGCATATCCCTAACCGTAACTGTCAGTTTATTTCTCTAAGCGTGAGGAAAATAAATCGTGTTCAAACTCATGGGAAAAAATCATCATAGTGGTTGAGTGTCTATTATTTTCAATCAAGTATTATGATTGTTGAAAAGACCTAGTAATTATTATGATTATTAATACTAGCTGACTCGCCCGGCGTTGCCTGGACACGTGATAAAGACCTTAAGATATGTGTCTACCTTATGGGCACTTTTTTTTTTTTTTTTTTTTTTTTTTTAATATGAAATTTTTATGGAATACGAGTGTTCTTATTTAAAACACGGAAAAAACGATGAATTCAAATAAAATTTTAATAGAGTTTTAATTAACTTTTCAAATTTAGGCAATATTTAGGCACATTTTAGTCAAAATTCACGTTTATGCCAATCTTTCTATAACAAAATCTGACCAATATATTTTACTTTCTTTTAAAAACAATATGTTAGTAAATCACTTACCTATGTTATGAAGCAAAAGATGAACAATACATCTTAAATTTACCAACATTACCAAATTTGATTTTTTTTTAATTATACATTTTCCAGTAAAACCTAGTCGTTTGGGTCCACCGTCATACTTACCCATCATGGATATGAATAATGTAAAATATTAAAATAAAACATGTGTAAACTACTTATAAAATGCATTGCAATTCGAATAAAATCGTGGCTTGATGATGTCATAAACATTAAATGCTCTATTACTCCAAAATTGATAATCATATTAACTAACGGTTTACTGCGTCGGATGAAACGTCTCATTTCCAATTAAAATATATCTTTGAATTAAAATTTGAATGAAATACAGGGTCAGGAAAAATCGAAGAGTGTGGAAATAGGATTATAAATATCTCGGCAACTAATCATCCGATCGACTTCATGCTTTATGCGAAATTTATGTTTTTTTATTGTCTTTTATATTCCCTCCTTAAAATAAACAATTTCGAAAATTTTTATATACCTTTCATCAGAACGAATATTTCGAGAGTCCGAAAAAAATAGTTCCGGATAATCGAGGTTATTGAAATTCAATAAGCTTCTTCCCATTATTACATACTAAGTACACACCCAATTTCAAGTCTCTATATCGATTTGTTTGGGAGATAAAATGTTTACAGACACACTTTTTTTTTTTTTTTTTTTTTTTTTTTTTTCTACAAATATGTTTTTCGGAATCTCCAGTGTCTGAAACGTGCTAATCCGTCAATTTTTTTTCTTTTTCAATTTTCAAAACGATTACAAGACTTACCCTATACTACGTATAATGGATAAGTAATAGCTCTTAAAATTAATAAATACGTTACAAGTTATGTATATTTTGCTTCATAATATGCCAATAGAAGTGCAGAACCTTGTGACAAAATCTTATTTCAATATCTTAAGAAACCTTTTAAGAAATAAGATTTTTCGTGACTTTTTAAAACAGGGGTCGGTGCAGGTTTTATTTTCTTGCGGCATTTTGTAAAAAGTAAAGGTTATTTTTGTGAACTTTATTACATTTTTGTAAAAAATAACATTTTGTAACGAAAATTGAAATCCAGTTACTCAAATTCGAACCAAGCATTTATTAAAAAAAAAAACTTTTAAAATCCTTTTGCTGATTAAATTCGTTTTCCTCTCTGGTGAACTTGTTTGCTTACAAATTACACATTTTAAAAATCACAAAATAATAAATAAATAATAAATAGTAACTTTTTATGGAATAGAATTTTGTGACAGGGCCCATTTTAGTAAAAGGAATTTTGCGAAGGGGCCTTTTTTATTAAAATGAATTTTGTGAAGGACCCCTGTCAATGAACGATGAATGCTATACACACACTATTCTGTAGTAAGCCTCTTGTAATGCACCTTAGTGATATATATAAATTTCAATGCGTTTAAAATAGTGAAACATTATTTAAATAAACCGCAGACGAATTTTCTCCATAGATCGTAATGTAACAGAATTCTTTTGACTGTCCCTGTAAAAAAAACTATAAGTGCCACACACTTCATTTTCAATACCGAACATGCCATAGTAAACTTCAATAACATATAGCAATTGCATGACAATCCGATTATATTTACGCTAGTTAGAGCACGGACAGACAGATAGACGGCAGACAGACAGACAAACCGAATTCATGGACACTTTTCAACTTTGTTGGAAAGTGTTAAAAATTGTGTACACAGGTGTGTTTCTGATGACAATACAACATTTTAATATATTTAGAACTTAATTATAAATGAATATATTAATTTTGAGTCTTTTTTAACGTGAGCACGCCACAGTTGATAAATGAGAAAATATTATCTTTAACACATATACGAGATGAAACAACAATGAATTTAATGATGCGGCCATAAACGCTCGCCAAAATAGGCCAAACGGCCGTGAAGCTGCAACAATGAAACACTTTAAAGGCTAAAAAGTAGAAGATAAATTATAAATAAATAAAAAGAAAACTGCCCAGTTAAACTGAGAGCATTGAGCTCACAGGCTATTCACACAAATTGCATATTATACTCTTATTTCAAATTTGTGGCCTTACCACAATGATCCTATATACAAAATTTGAAGAAAATCGGATAATTCTGCATGAAAACCCCATTTATCTAAATTGAGGGGGATAGCCCCCCCTTTCCCCTCTTTATACTTAACCAATGGACCCCCTAAACTAATCAGGGAAGTGCCTTACCACAATGAACCTATACACAAAATTGGAAGAAAATCGGATAATTCTGCATGAAAACCCCATTTATCTAAATTGAGGGGGGGGGTTAGCCCCCCCCCGTTTCCCCTCTTTATACTTAACCAATGGCCCCCAAAACTAATCATGAAAGCTCCTTACCACAATGAACTTATATACAAAATTTAAAGGAATTGGAAAATTCTGTATGAAAAACCCATTTATCTAATTTGAGGGGGGGTTAGCCCCCTGTTTCCCCCTTTATACTTAACCCATGAACCCCCAAAACTAATCAGGGAAGCGCCTTATCCCAATGAACTTAAAAACAAAATTTGAATCAAAACGGTTATTTCTATCAAGAGTTATCGCGTTACGTACATACATACGTACCTACGTACATACATGCATACATACATACAGAACGGGCGGACACATTAGCTCTCAGGCTTTGATAGCCTGTGAGCTAAAAATGAAGTGTAATATTAAAAAAAATACGCTATTATCAATTAATAGTTTAATATTAATTAATTACGACGTTGATAAATAAATTTAGAAATTCTAAAAAGATTGTTTAAATACTATTTCATTTTTTCTTTCCCGTTGTTCTATCTTATAAAAAAGAAAAAGTACCCAGTTAAACTGATGGCATTGAGCTCACACGCTATTCACACTAATTGTATATTATACTCTTATTTCAAAGAATAAAGCCTCTCGAAAAATAAAGAGATCGACAGTAAATTAAGAGGGGGGATTAGCCCCCCGTTTCTCCCATTTATACTTAATCAACAAACCCCAAAAACTAATCAGGGAAGCGCCTTACCACAATGAATCTATATAAAAAATTTGAAGCAAATTGGGTAATTCTGCATGAAAAACCCATTTATCTAAATTAAGGGGGGATTAACCCCCCGTTCCCTCTTTATACTTAACCAATGAACCCCCAAAACTAATCAGGGAAGCGCCTTATCACTATAAACCTATAACCAAAATTTGAAACACAACGGATATTTCTATCAAGAGTTATCGCGTTACGTACATACATACGTACATACATACATACGTACATACAGAACTGGTGGGCACATTAGCTCTCAGGCTTTGATAGCCTGTGAGCTAAAAAGAAAAGTACCCAGTTAAACTGATGGTATTGAGCTCACAGGTTATTCACACTAATTGTATATTATACACTTATTTCAAAGAATAATGCTCCTCGAAAAATAAAGAAATCGACAATAAATTAAGGGAGGATTAGCCCCCATTCAACCCCCTTTATAATTAACCAATGAACCCCCAAAACGAATCAGGGAAGCGCCTTATTAGAATGAACCTATATACAAAATCTGAAGAAAATCTAATAATTTTGCATGAGAAACCCATTTATCTAAATTAAGGGGGGATTAGCACCCCCCCGTTCTCCCTCTTTATACTTAAACAATGACACTCCAAAACTAATCAGGGTAGCGCCTTATCAGAATGAACCTACATACAAAATTTGAAGCAAATCGCATATTTCTATCAAGAGTTATCGCGTAACGTACATACATAACCTGCGGGCACATTAGCTCTCAGGCTTTGATAGCCTGTGAGCTAAAAAAAGAAACAGAGTCAAAATCATATATTTTTTAATAAATTCACTTGCTTGCGCTTTCTACCAAACGTAAAAAAAAAAGAGCATCGAATTTTTTCTGTGTCCACACCAAATAAATATCTTGTGACGTAAATTTTGGGGTGAAAACATGAATTGTATTAGTCAAACAGGAATTGCAGCACGACTTTGAACATAAACATTGAATGCTTTTAAAAGAGTGTTTTTTTAGCTCACAGGCTATCAAAGCCTGAGAGCTAATGTTCTGTATGCACGTATGTAAGTAATGCGATAACTCTTGACAGAAATAACCGTTTTGCTTTAAATTTTGTTTATAGGTTCATTGTGATAAGGCGCTTCCCTGATTAGTTTTGGGGGTTCATTAGTTCAGTATAAAGGGAGGAACGGGGGGCTAAACCCCCTTAATTTAGGTAAATGGGTTTTGCATGCAGAATTATCCGATTTTCTTCAAATTTTGTATATAGGTTCATTGTGATAAGGCGCTTTTCTGATTAGCTATGGGAGTTCATTGGTTAATTTTTAGAGGGAAACGGGGTGATGAGCCCCCTTAATATACTGTCGAATTGTTTATTTTTCGAGGGGCTTATTTCAAAATCTATGAAATAAGAGTATAATACACGAGTATAATACACGATAATAGAGAGAATATACAATTAGTGTGAATAGCCTGTGAGCTTAATGCCCTCAGTTTAACTAGGCAGTTTTCTTTTTATTATTATTATTTATTATTATTATTATTCAACTATTTTTACTTTTATACTTATTTGTTGTCAAAATCATGAGAGCGAAAGGAAATTTAGTTAATTAAATTTAAAAATACAAGGAGGGGTATTTGTCCTACCCTGCTACCGTGTCTAGATGATGCAAAAAATACGCAAGGTACCTATAACACGTTATTCCAGATAAACCTCCGCAGTCGAAGAATTCTCTTTATTATGCGTGATCGGTGAAAGATGCTATACGGATCAATTCGTCCTCGAACAAGGCAATCCTCTTCCGTTATCTCTCTTGCTCCGCAAAAAAGATGCTGATCGGTTCTCCAAACGCAATCGAGGAAAATCGATTTGATAGCCACATCTCTCGCCGCGTTTTAAAAACCTGGAGGGTGGTTAACGCCTTTTCGATCCTCCACATAGAGATGGCGCTTAAGAGGGTTTGGGTTAAAATTTTATTTTGTTTATTTACACGCGTTTTTAAGGGGTTTTCCCCCCCTTAAATATGTCTTTCTACAAAGATTTCTTTTCAAATAAAAAGTTTTTGAATTTTTTTTTTTTTTCAGATTTTAAACTTATAAATTTAATTTTGTTTGAAACACTGTAACATCATTAAATTGCTCTAAAAACCAGTTTAAATTGTTTTATGTGATAAATATAATTCATTCTCCTGTGTGTCCCTGCGTCCACCTTAGCACAAAAATAGTTCTTAAAAGTTGACTATCCAAATATATTTGTGACAAATTTATTGTTTAAATTAAAAACTATCATATAATACTTAAAAGTAAAAACTTTTCATAATTTGTATTTATTTATTTATTTGAAAAAATAATATAAAATGTTCCTGCTTCAACCTTAGTACAAAAGTAGTTCTTTTTGCGATAAATTTATTGTTTAAATTATTAAAAACAATCATATAATACTAAAAATTGAAGGATTAAAGACTTTTCATAATTTGTATTTAAAAAAATTAAATAATAATAAATGTCCTTTGGTTTTGTTGTAATCTGCCTCTTGATAAGTATTTTTATTGACTGTCATTACCATATCGCTTTTATTTGCCTTAATTTTGTAATGCAAGCTCAATCAGGGATTAAGCCTTATTTGTATTGCGTTTTCAAAGTTATCTTTAAGTGAAATTCCTTTTTGTGTATGTAGTTATGACATTAGACAAGCTAGCCATATCTTTTGTCATTCCCCTTGTTATTTCTCTAAGTGTCATTCAACTGTCCTTCTTTGCCATTGCTCTGCCTTACTTGAAATTTAAAATTTTATTTTTGGGTGTTTAAACATTGTAAAAGATTTTTACTGAGAGTATTTTATTACTTAGAGTCAGTTCCTCAATACATTAGAACACAATTTTAAAGTGGAAAAAATATTAATTTTTAAAAATATATAATGGTCAAGTTGTTCTGGTAAGAGAAAATGATGCAGATAGTGTAGTCTTTTCATCAAGACAATTGAAATTTTACCGTTTACAGCAGTATATTCCGTTATAGCCAGGTTCAGTTTTCACAAGTTATACTTTACGATAATTTCACAAAAACCTTATCGTCATCAAATAATTTTATTTATTATCCGTAATTTTGATTACTGGCATTTGCATCTGCATCTTCATCTGCGAAAGATGCTGGGAGCAATTAGTCTTCGAACAAGGTAAAATCTCTCTCTCTATTATCCTTTTGATCCTTCTAATTTTTTCTCACAGGCTATCAAAGCCTGAGAGCTAATGTGCCCGCATGTTCTGTATGCACGTACGTACGTAACGCGATAACTCTTGATAGAATTATCCGATTTGCTTCAAATTTTGTATATAGTTCATTCTGATAAGGCGCTTCCCTGATTAGTTTTCAGGGTTCATTGGTTAAGTATAAATGGGGAGAACGGGGGGCAAATCCCCCTTAATTTATTACATAAATGGGTTTTTCATGCAGAATTAGCCAATTTGTTTCAAATTTGGTATACGGGTTTATTCTGATAAGGTGCTTCCCTGATTAGATTAGTTAATTGGTTAAGTATAAAAGGGGGGGAACGGGGGAAAATCCCCCTTAATTTATAAAGATGGATTTTCTATGCAGAATTAGCCGATTTGCTTCAGATTTGGTATACCGGTTTATTCTGATAAGATGCTTCCCTGATTAGATTTGGAATTTCATTGGTTAAGTATAAAGGAGGGAAATAGGGGAGCTATGCTCCCCCCCCCCCTTGAGTTAGCTAAATGGGTATTTCATGCAGAATTATCCGATTTGCTTCAAATTTGGTATACAGGTTTATTCTGATAAGCCGCTTCCCTGATTAGTTTTGGAGGTTCATTGGTTCAGTATCAAAAACTAGTTTGTATCTAAAGCGTGTCTCATATACAGAATTTGCATTTTTATTGTCTATTTCTTTGTTTTTCGAGGGGCATTATTCTTTAAAATAAGAGTATAATATACAATTAGTGTGAATTGCCTGTGAGCTCAATGCCCTCAGTTTAACTGGGCACTTTTCTTTTATTAGGGTTTCGTTCATCTCACGAAACCCCATTACTCCCGCTTCGTTGTCTGTCCGTCACAGAGCCGGTTCTCAGAAACTATGTAACTTACAGTCATGAAATTTCGTGTACTTACAGCTAAATACCTATTATGAAGCTCAAAATCATAATATTTGAAACAAATCGTATTATTTTAATATAGAGAGATAAGAAACCAAAAATCTAACAGCCTTTTCCTATTAAATTTAAACATTTTTCGTTATAGCAGTTGCCAACCATTAAAAATCCACAATAAAATTCCTTCTACAATAATTCATTTTCTATTGAAAGATTTCCACGTGAAAAATGAAAACGAAATAAAAAGTTTCAGCCATTGAAAAAAAGATTAATAGGACGTCCTATTAGTAATAAAACGGAAATTTTCAAACATTTCTCAATAATACAAGGAGTATGCGTATGTGTAAATACATAAAGCAGCTTAATGGGACGTTATTAGAGAATTAAAAAGAAAATTAAACTGATATCTAACATTCTGAAGGATTAAACAACATGTTTAATTTTGAAATTGATTTTTTTTTTTTTTTAATATCGCATTTAGTCCACATGACAGAGTATAATAGCGGACTCAGATTTTCGGAAAAACGAGAAAAATAGACCGGTAAATTTTTACTTTATAAAAAACATGATTTTTTTTAAAATGAAATTTATTTAGATTTAATCATTATTAATTATTTTTTTATTGAAATTTACAATAAAAATTTAATTGTATTTATATTGTATACATTTTTACAGCAAAACTTGCTAAGATAAAATTTTAAGTGAAGGGGACATTATGTAAATTCCGTTAAAACAAGATTCCGCTTTCGCAGACACTTTACTGTATTTAAGTATACTGAATCATTAATATCTATTGAATATTAATTTATTTTTATTGGAATTTACAATAAAAATAAATTATACTTATATTGTAAATTTTTACAGCAAAACTTGCTAAGACGGAATCGCAAAACACCGGAATAAATTGTGCTTTAGTCAAGTTTCTGTTTTGGCAGGTAGAATTATAGTGTAAGTGTAGTCATTTCATCGAGACACATGGAAATTTTATCGTTTAAAACAGTATTTTGCTATAGACAGGTTTTGTTTTCATAAATTATACTTTACGATAATTTCACAACAACTTTATCGTCATCGAATGGTTTTATTAGCTCACAGGCTATCAAAGCCTGAGAGCTTATGTGCCCGCCGGTTCTGTATGTATGTATGTATGTATGTATGTATGTATGTACGTATGTACGTACGTAACGCGATAACTCTTCATAGAAATATCCGATTTCCTTCAAATTTTGTTTATAGGTTGACTGTGTTAAGGCGCTTCCCTGATTAGTTTTCGGGATTGATTGGTTAAATATAAAGGGGGGAACAGGGGGGGGCTAATCCCCCCCCTAATTTATATAAATAGGGTTTTAATACAGAATTATTCCGTTTTCCTTCAAATTTTGTTTATAGGTTGACTGTGTTAAGGCGCTTCCCTGATTAGTTTTCGGGATTGATTGGTTAAATATAAAGGGGGGAACAGGGGGGGCTAATCCCCCCCCTAATTTATATAAATGGGGTTTTAATACAGAATTATTCCGTTTTCCTTCAAATTTTGTTTATAGGTTCACTGTGTTAAGGCGCTTCCCTGATTTGTTTTCGGGATTGATTGGTTAAGTATAAAGGGGGGAATGGGGGGGGCTAATACCCCCCCCCCCCTTAATTTATATAAATGGGTTTTTCATGCAGAATTATTCCGTTTTCCTTCAAATTTTGTTTATAGGTTCACTGCGTTAAGGCGCTTCCCTGATTAGTTTTTGGGATTGATTGGTTAAGTATAAAGGGGCGGGGGAACGGGGGGGGCTAGTCCCCCCCCTTAATTTATATAAATGGGTTTTCCCTGCAGAATTATTCCTTTTTCCTTCAAATTTTGTTTATAGGTTCACTGTGTTAAGGCACTTCCTTGATTAGTTTTCGGGATTGATTGGTTGAGTATAAAAGGGGGGAACGGGGGGGGGCTAATCCCCCCTTAATTTATATAAATGGGTTTTTCATGCAGAAATATCCCATTTACTTCAAAATTTGTTTATAGGTTCATTGGGTTAAGACGCTTCCCTGATTAGTTTTTGGGATTGACTAATTAAGTATAAAAGGGGGGAACGGGGGGGCTAATCCCCGCCTTAATTTATATAAATGGGTTTTTCATGCAGAATTATCCCATTTGCTTCAAAATTTGTTTATAGGTTCATTGGGTTAAGACGCTTCCCTGATTAGTTTTCGGGATTGATTGGTTAAGTATAAAGGGGGGGGGGACGGGGGGTGCTAAACCCCCCTTAATTTATATAAATGGGTTTTTCATGCAGAAATATCCCATTTGCTTCAAAATTTGTTCATAGGTTCATTGGGTTAAGACGCTTCCCTGATTCGTTTTCGGGATTGATTGGTTAAGTATAAAGGGGGGGACGGGGGCCAATCCCCCCTTAATTTATATAAATGGGTTTTTCAAGCAGAATTATCCGATTTTCTTCAAATTTTGTATATAGGTTCATTGTGATAATGCGCTTCTCTGAATAGGTTTGGGGGTTCATTGGTTAAGTATAAAGGGGGAAGGGGGGGCTAATCCCCCTTAATTTAGATAAATGTTTTTTTCATGCAGCATTATCCGATTTTCTTCAAATTTTGTATATATATATTCATTGTAATAAGAGGCTTCCCTGATTAGTTTAAGGGGTTCATTAGTTAACTATGGGGGGGTAACGGGGGGATAACCCCCCCTTAATATATTGTCGATTTCTTTATTTTTCAAGGGGCTTATTTCAAATTCTTTGAAATACGAGTATAATATACAATTAGTGTGAATAGCCTGTGAGCTCAATGCCCTCAGTTTAACTGGGCAGTTTTCTTTTTATTTATTATCACGTGATTCTGATTACACTCCTCTGCAGGCATCTGCGAAAGATGCTGAAGCATTTCTTCTCGGAACAAGGCAAAATCCCTCGCCTCTATTATCCTTTTGCTCGTTGCTCCGGAAAAAGATGCTGATCGCGGGTCTCCAACGCAACTGAGGGAAAATCGATCGATGGCCACATTTCCTCCCCGCGTTTTAAAAACCTCCAAGGTGGTTAACAACGTTTCGATTCTCCACATGGGCATGGCGCTTCACTTTGACCGTGGACTGGCTAAGAATTTTTGAAGTGGATTTCAAATTCAGGATAAAGGGTCAATGGAGTATCGTGGTTTTTAAGGGGGGTATAGGATTCTTAAGCCTTCAAAACATTCAATCGTTGAAAAAAAATATATACATTAAAGAGTAATAATGTGTGAACACTTTTAAACAAAATGAAGGACACTTTTAATAGTGAAGTATGGAATATTTTCAAAGAGACAATTTTAAAGTCATTTTTCTCAAAATGGGATTTTGGGGCGTTGTGTGCAAGGTTAGTTAAAACAGTTTTCGATATTTTTTCATGTAATGTTTAAGATACAGAGTGCACGGTAGGCTCTACAAAGATGAAATTTCATCTTTATTTTGTTGTAAAAATATTTTTTCTTGGTGCTATATTGCTAATTTCTTTTAAATTTTTATATAAGCAAAATCTACTTTTGTTTAAAAAAAAAAAATGCTATAAATAAACACATTCTTCACACTGAAAAAAAAATTTGTCGATTTTACGGTATAATACTGGCATCCCAGCTGGAGTATAGGATATAGAGAATTTGTGTTTGTAATAAACAATTTTGGGATGCCAGTATTATATCCGTAAAATCACAATTTTTTTTGCAGTGTAGGTTCAATGTAAACACAAGATTTTCAAGTATAATTATATACCAAAAATTTTGTTTTACATGCAGAAATTCTTATGTAATTCTACGCGCAACCTGTGATTCCAGTTTTTTGCTCGACATGTATAAAAACCACTATAACAACTAACTTTTTCCACTATGATATGAAAAAGAGTAGGAAATGAAAGAAGAAACATGCATATCTATTACCATCTTTAAAATTGTGTTTTTGTAATGTATACTTTTTAAGATATAAAATGACAAAAATGGTCAATTGTTTTTACTTTTTGACATTTTGAAAGTCCTATGACCCTTTAAGCGCCTAGGGTAATTCAGTGTATTGCGTCCCATCCACAGTGGCTACTAATGTTGCCACGTCCAGTGTTACAAAAAATTGGGCAGGGTGGCAGAAAAGTGGGACAGCGGATTCTAAATCGGAATATAAAATTACAGTAAACCCTATGAAATCGAAATCCTGTGACAAACGTAAAAATGTAATCGACCCTATGGTAGGAATATCATACAATTACACCTGCTCCGACAAAAGCCTGTTTAAAACGAAAGTTTTCTTTTACGCTCGCAATTCCGTTTTATCAGGTTTTATTATATTAAATTAACATAAGAATCTTACATAGTAAAACCTGTGAAAACGGAATTGCTAGGGACTCAAACAAAATTCTAATTTAGCAGGCATAATATTGTATTGTACAGTATATACCTATCGTGGGGACAAGGAAATTTTTACTTAAAATTTTTGGGTAATCGCCAGTTGTAATAGATGGCAAATCCGTTTTAGACAGGTTTCCGTCTAGGTAGGTATATTTATAAAATATTCCTTTGTATGGCACTATAAACATTTTCCGTTATAGATAGGTTCTGTTTTCACAGGTTTTACTGTAATATGTTCCACTCGATGAAGACTAACGAATAGTATGGTACGAAAAGAAATTAAAAAAAAATTGTGAATCATGAAAAATTTGGGACTTTTTGGCGTCCCGCGCAATTGTTATGTGGGACAGATCTTAGAGCCTCAAAAAAATCGGTATATCCCGCGTAAACTGGGACATCTGGCAACACTCTGGCTAAGAATGTCTGAAGTAGCTTTCAAATTCTGGATAAACGGTAAAGGCGAAAATAGGGAATTTTAGACTGACCGGTAGTGACCGGTAGAACCAGAAATATCAGTTCTGGAAAGATTTAAAAAAAACTAGTAATGTTGTGTCCAATACAAAACTTTCTTCTGTATGATTATTCTAATGTATTTAAATAGCATTACTGACACACTTTCAGAACTACTTTCGAAAGTGAAAGAACCTTTATTTAAAAAAATCTGCAACCAAAATCGAAAAATTTAAAAATAGCCATATTAGAGATCAACCTCAGCTATCCAATGAAAAAAAATCGATTAAAAACATTCAAATTTAAACGAGAAATTTGAAAAGGACCTGACCACAGATTTAATATTAACTAGCGAGCGTCTTCGCGTGATTGAAAAATCCCCTTAATTTGTTAAAAAATTCCAAAAAGGGTCGTTTTCGCGAATGACTTTTTCTTCCTTTCGGTGGTATTCCCCTAGGACCCGATTTCAGACGTACCAATTCACAAAACATACCTATTTAAAGATGAGACCTTCCTCTTTTAGATGGTGCAATCGATTTTCAAAAATATAAATTTTAACACTCAAAAAATTTGTGACCGCAGGTCCACTTAGAGCCTCTCGGAGACGATATTTTTTTCTACCCTAAAAGTAACTAAACGTCCGTATTTCGACACAATCTTTTTAGAGGATCTCGACAGACCGGATTTAGACAACTTCATTACATACAAAAATCTTAAAACGTTTAAAAAAAAATCTAAAAATTTTCGATGAAAACGCTAAAAAGTGGGGTGTTTCGGCGCGACTTCGGTTCATGTTTTCACTACTAAATATGCATATTTTTTTCACGATATTTTAAAGAAGGCTTGCATACACTTATATTTAAAACCGATTAAAATTTCAGGTAGTTTGGACGATAAAAACTATTTTTTTTATGTTAAAGGACTAGACACAAAAACAAAAACAAAATAATAATAATAATAATAATAATAATAAAGGCGAGAAGAAAACATATTCCTTTTACAATTAGATATTAATATTTTTTTTTCACGAAATTTTCACACGGGCTACAAAACAGCTATATTTATAACCGATAAAAATTTCAGAGTTCGGACAACAAGAATTACTTTTTCTTAAAACTATAAAACGACTAATAAAACTATAACAAGAAAATGTCTTCTTATGAGCGCTTTTACTACTAAATATCAATATTTTTAATTTAAAGTTTATTTAAGGTTATTATCATGGTCCGCGGGTAACGCCGGTCGAGTCAGCTAGTAATTAATAAAATATTTGTAAGAATAACTATAATCAGTGAAACATTATTAATGTCACTATCACAAAATTAATATTTTAATTATTTTAGACAGAAAACTTTCAATACTGATTTGAGATTATTAAATTAATGAGACAATAGGGTGTTCAGGAGGGCAGATAAAAAGTTTTTTAGCGTACTTAGTCACCTACACTGGGATTAGACAACAGTGTATGGTAGCGATGATGTATTTATTTTTGTTGGGAGCACTAAATTATGGCGAATAAAGGAAGTTATTTTGGGCAGGCAGTTATTGTACAATAAAAGAGTCCTTCCTCTATTGTTTCTTTTGTGGAATGACGTGAGTGAACTAAAACTCGATTGTGATTGGAGTGGTAAGTTCTGCTTTTGTGGAGAAGCACGACAAGGTTCTTCTTCTGCCTTAAAAATAAGAGAACGATTCAGTATTTTATTTTATTTATTACAGTAACATTCCAACTACCCGAACTACAGAAATCCGGATCAATATCGTGAAATAACTAGTATGTTGTAGCCACCACAAAACTTTCTTCTATTTAAATCAAATCGTCTGCAACAAAAATTAAATGAGAATCTACGCATTTTTCAGATATAGCTATCGTGAAAATCAAATCGTCTGCAACAAAAATTAAATGACAATCTACGCATTTTTCAGATATAGCTATCGGGAAAATCATAAAAACTGCATCATAAGCGCCTCCTGTTGGGCGTTTTACACCAAAACGTAATCAGCGTCTGTTTATGTCAAGGTCTAACAGAATATGAAGTTTGATGAAATTCTGTGTATTAGTTCTTGAGATATAGCTATCATGAAAAGTGCAGCATAGCAGCGCCACCTGTTGGGTGATTTACACCAAAACCTAATCAGCAAAAACTTATCTCAACGTCTAACTTAATCTGAAGTTTGATGAAAATTTCCATATTAGTTCTTCATATAGAGCTATCGCGGAAATCGTGAAAAATGCAGCATAGCAGCGCCACCTAATGAGCAACTTACACCAGAACCAAATCAGCACCTATTTATATCAAGGTCTAACTGGATCTAAAGTTTTATTAAATTCCGTGCATTAGATCTTGAGATTAGAGTGCCCACAAACTTTTTGTCACATACATACAGACAGACAGACAGGCATTTTATAAAAACAGCCAAATCGTGTTCCGGGATCTTCTAAAACATATAAATCCGTCGAAAACCAGAATTCGAAATTTTTTCATGAATCCAATATTTTCTTCTTGTAAGGATGGAAAAAGTAAAAATTGTGCTTAAAAGAAAGAGTATCTTATTGAAATGTGAATTTATTTATGTATGCGTTCGTAAAAGCATATTTTCCTTGAAATTCAACATTTTGCCAAATCGTGACATACATTATTTAACCAAGTCATGGTTCAACATTTCCCCGGTTCATGGCTCGACCTACACTGTGAAAAAAAAGACAAATGTTTCTTAATCTACGAAAATATAATATAACCACGAACGAAAATATACAATAACCTACCCACGATTCCGAAAAGCGTTCATAATCTTTAGAAACCACAAAAACCAATATACTTTCTAGATTTAAAGAGGCATTTATAAAAACAAAGTTTATTTTACTCCCACTGATTTTCGAAGACGTTTCCGAGTCGTTTTTTATTGTGTATTCATTACTTTTCAGAACCAGTATTAGAGGTTTTTGAGATATTATCCATTCTCAAGTAAACATTTTCGTGTTCAACAAACATGTTTTACAGACAAACATGATACAGTAACAAAAATAACATTAACATTAAAATCCACATTATTTTGTTACTCTTGGATGTATAAATTCAATTACGCAGCTGAAAATATTTCACTGAGAATGGATAACATCTTAATAAAAAGAAAAGTGCACAGTTAAACTGATGGCATTGAGCTCACAGGCTATTCACACTAATTGTACATTATACTCTGATTTCAAAGAATAATGTCCCCTCGAAAGATAAAGAAATCGACAATAAATTAAAGGGGGATTTCCCCCCCCATTTATTCTTAACCAATGAACTCCCAAAATTAATCAGGGAAGCGCCTCATCACAATGAACCAATATACAAAATTTGAAGCAAATCGGATAATTCTGCATGAAAAACCCATTTATCTAAATTAAAGGGGGATTAGCCTCCCCCCCCTTATAATTGGCCAATGAACCCCCAAAACAAATCAGGGAAGCGCCTTATCACAATGAACTTATATACAAAATTTGAAGCAAATCGGATAATTCTGCATGAAAAACCCATTTTTCTAAATTAAGGGGGGAAGGATCAGCCCCCCGTTCCTTGCCTTTATATTTATTTAACCAATGAACCCCCAAAACTAATCAGGGAAGTGCCTTATCACAATTAACCTATATAATAAATTTGAAGCAAAACGTATGTTTCTATAAAGAATTATTGCGTTACGTACATACATACATACGTGCATGCATACATACGTACATACATACAGAACTGGCGGGCACATTAGCTCTCACGCTTTGAGAGCCTGTGAGATATACTTACGCGAGTTATACTTACACGAGTTATACTTTAACGCGAGTTATACTTACGAGCTCGACCAAGACGGCGAGACATAAATCGAATTCATAAACACTTTTCAACTGTGTTGGAAAGTGTTAAAAATGTATGCCTAACCACTGCAGGAATTCTCGCAGCAAGTGGTGTGTCTAATTAAGCAGAGCTTGAGCTATTCAGGAGGGAGTCTTGAAACTTTTTAGCTCAATGCTTCGAACTTCCCGGGGGGTGGCTCCAAAAAAATGAAAAGCATCGCTGCAGGACTCACTTTAATAAACGATTCAGTCTGTAAGGATATTATGAAAAATTATGGAGATGAGATGCGACGAAGGAAGTGGAGAAGGTCAGACTGCTGGCTAAGGGGAGAAAATGAGATACTCAAATGTATTTATTAATTAAAGTTAACTTCACGGGAATAAATTAATTTTATAGCACAGAATTCGTTTTCACAATCCTGAACTTCGCGTTAAAATATGTATATGGGTCATTCTATGATAAAGGGAAATATTAAAAAGTGAAATAATTAAGTCAGTATAACAAAATCGAATTTTAGTCTTATTTCATGGACCAAAAACACGGCTTATAGACCCTGATCCTTTGTGATATGTTTTACTTCACATTTTAATCTGCCACTCGTGAAAAGAAATATATTATTCTTTATCGTTGATTGATACGCTGCCACCACGTGTATAGAGATACGTTATACTAGGCACGGTGTCAGTTGGCAAATCAGCTCACTAGGACACTTCCAATAGATATTAAATTAACATTTATTAATGAGACACTTTAAAATTTACAACAAAACACCATATTTACATTTACCGGCAAGGATATAGCAGATCACTTGGAATACTCGCTACATATTCGGTTAAAAGGCTATTAAAACTGTGTTCTCGTCAATTTTAGACGTGCTCTACTAGATTTACCCACTATCACGACCGCATAGATATCCAGAATAACAGTCTGTCTTTAGGCTTTCTAGTACAAGGTACTTCAAGCAAAACAAACACTCGTGGTCTGCTCACAGCACAACCATTCTCAAAACTCAGTTCAAACTGATCTCACGTCCTGCCTACAGCAAGATCACACTCCAAAACTCAACTATCTCTGAACTGAACTGCTTCTCATCTCAACTGAAAGGGCCTCCCCCCCTTCTTACTCCGTCATCCATTCCAATCTGCGGGGTCGGTCTCCCTATATTCAAAGGCGACCCCATGTGTCACTATTGTCATCTGGTCACGTGACAATCTATTCATATTCTGTTCATGAAGTCTTTCTTCTACTACAAAGTATACTCCTTTGCTACTTCCCCCCGCATTCCAGGGGATTATAACCCTTTTGGAATTTCCTTTCTGATTATCTAGTTAAAACACGTAGGTAAGGGAATGAGTCTTTAAACCAAGTATGTAGAAAAAAAAACATACTGATAAATACAATACATGATAAAAAATAAAGTTCTTTAATTAAACAATAATTTATCTAAAATATAAATCTAATTGACGTCAGAAGTATAGAAACCTGACAATGTCCTTAGCTAAAAAATATGTGGATTAATCAAGTTAACTGTGAATGCTTACATTTTTTGTGAACATTCCTGTTCAAGCACTGCAATGTTTAAATAAGAAAAGAAAAGAAATAAAACAACAATAATTTAGTATCTAAAACACGAACCAAAAATCATGCGTCAATCATAGATTATGAAACCCTTTCCAATAATTCACTGGTGTATCAAAACTTCTCCGTTTAATAAAGTAAAAGGATATGTCTAAGTAAACAAATTTGGGAAACGTATAGCGCATTTGAAAACCCAATTCTATCAATAGTCAGAAAAATGTCTAAATTAGTTTGTGCAGCCCTGTATAGAATCTATAGGTTTGTATGTATACAAATTCTAGTATGCTAAAATTTACTTCAGTTAGGAAACGCACAGTACCTTTTAAAATCCCCCCTTCAGCAATTTCCGTCAATAAACGGAAATGTACTGGAGCTCTTTTGTGCTACCCTGTGTAGGATCTATAAAATTTATACACACCAAGTAATAGACAAAAAATAGGTTTAATTTATAAACGTGTACCCCGGCTTAAAACGTACTTCCAGCAATTATTATTAATAGACAGACTGTAACCGAATCCTTTTGTGTGTCCCTGTTGTAAATGATCGCTACGCATACTGTATTCTATAGTACTAAGACTGTTGTAGTGCACCTCGGTGATATATATCAATTTCAATATGTTTGAAATAGTGTAACATCATCAAAATACACCACAAATGATTTTCTCCCATAGACCATAATGTAACGGAATTTTTTTGAGTGTCCCTGTAATTGAACTATAAATGCTGCACTCTTCATTTTGAATACCGAATATGCCATAATAAACCGCAATAACATATATCAATTGAATGGTAGTCCGGGTATGTGTACGCTAGTTAAACCACGGACAGACAGACAGAGAAACCGAATTCATAAACATTTCTCAATTATGTTGGAAAGTGTTAAAAATTGCTCCCAAATGAACCCCCCCCCCCCTCCCACCACCACCATAGGTTAACCTTACTTAGTACTCTAATAAAAAATCTTATGAGTTTTTAAAAATGTATTTTATTGCATTAGATTGTGGTCTTATTTTATTGTATAGTGCATACATATATAAGTGGATTCAATCATTGCTTCACATATTAAAATTATGAGAAAATGATGAAATAATTGTGAAAATCATTTTGTATAAAAATGATAAGGTTTAGGTATATTTTCAATTGCTTGAAAATAATTTGAAACATATTTCCAATAATATAACATATTAACATAAAAAAAAATTTATTTGCTTTTATTAAATTTATAATAGAATAATAGAATAATAGAATTTTATAATATAACACATTAACATAAAAAAATATATATTTGCTTTTATTAAATTTATAATAGAATTAAATTTCTGAAAATCACTTAATCACAAAAACGATTAGGCTTAGGTATATTTTCAGTTGTTAAATATCTTTTGAAACTCATTTCTAATAATATACTAACAAAAAAAAATTATTTGCTTTTATTAAATTTATAATAGACGAGGAAATGATGGTTGATAAAAATATTTACTTTTTGATTTAATACTTGAAAGCCATATGCTAGGTAATTGAAGAATGTTGTTGAGTAAAAAAATCGAGATGATTTCTTTACTTTACTCTTATACAGACTATCATAGACGTTATTCTCAGATAAAGGGAAATTTTATGTCCTTGGCTAAAAAAAAAAAAAAAATGTGAATTAATCAAGTCAACTACGTACGTTTAATTTTTTTGTGAATATTTCTGTTCAAGTGCACTAGTTTAGATATGAAAAAAAAAAATAATTTCAATATCTAAAACAAGAACGAAAGATCATGCGTCAATCATAGATTATAAAACACCTTTCAACACTTACAGGATATTATTAAAACATTTCAGTTTTTCCCAGAATGAAGTGGGATATCTAAATAAGTGACTTAAAAAAATACATAACTCAATAAAAATCTATTTTCAGCAATTACAATCCATATCCGGTAACCTGTGCAAAGTCTTTCGTGTATCCCTATGTGATTTATAGAATATATACACACCACCTCATACACTCAAAATGAGATCCGTTTAAAATTGCATACCACAGAGGAAAACGCACTTCCAGCAATTATCGATCTTAGAAATTCTTTTGAGTGTCTCTGTAAATCAACGATAAATGCTATACACTCTGTAATCTACAGAAAACATTTAATGAGTTATTTATTTTTGAAGTATCATAGCATCATTAAAATGCACTGCAAACGATTTTCCTCCATAGATCATAATGTTATGGAATCCTTTTGTGCCTACTTGTAAACGAATTATAAATGCTTACTTATTCTATACGCTTGAGAAAGCGCGTTCTAGTCAATCTTAATTATGTACGAGCAGGGAAGATCGAACTATGCTCGGTCAAAATTAACTTTTGAGTTCAAAATGACCCATGACCAAAATGACCCGCTAATCAAATTTTCTCGAACATGTGACCAAGCCCAATAGTCTTCTCGTTCCCTAAAACTGTAGGATACTAAATTGTGCGAACAGTCTCTATAGCATGGTGTGAGAAGTATTCTAAAAGAATTTGTGCGTCATGAAAAATCGGGACTTTTTCTTACACAAAAACAAACTCGTCTAAAAAAATATGCGAACAGTCTCTATAGCATGGTGTGAGAAGTATTCTAAAAGAATTTGTGCGTCATGAAAAATCGGGACTTTTTCTTACACAAATACAAACTCGTCTAAAAAAATATGCGAACAGTCTCTATAGCATGGTGTGAGAAGTATTCTAAAAGAATTTGTGCGTCATGAAAAATCGGGACTTTTTCTTACACAAAGACAAACTCGTCTAAAAAATATGCGAACAGTCTCTATAGCATGGTGTGAGAAGTATTCTAAAAGAATTTGTGCGTCATGAAAAATTGGGACTTTTCTTACACAAAAACAAACTCGCCTAAAAAATATGCGAACAGTCTCTATAGCATGGTGTGAGAAGTATTCTAAAAGAATTTGTGCGTCATGAAAAATCGGGACTTTTTCTTACACAAAGACAAACTCGTCTAAAAAATATGCGAACAGTCTCTATAGCATGGTGTGAGAAGCATTCTAAAAGAATTTGTGCGTCATGAAAAATCGGGACTTTTTCTTACACAAACACAAACTCGTCTAAAAAAATATGCGAACAGTCTCTATAGCATGGTGTGAGAAGTATTCTAAAAGAATTTGTGCGTCATGAAAAATCGGGACTTTTTCTTACACAAAGACAAACTCGTCTAAAAAATATGCGAACAGCCTCTATAGCATGGTGTGAGAAGTATTCTAAAAGAATTTGTGCGTCATGAAAAATTGGGACTTTTTCTTACACAAAAACAAACTCGTCTAAAAAAATATGCGAAGTCTCTATAGCATGGTGTGAGAAGTATTCTAAAAGAATTTGTGCGTCATGAAAAATCGGGACTTTTTCTTACACAAAAACAAACTCGTCTAAAAAAATATGCGAACAGTCTCTATAGCATGGTGTGAGAAGTATTCTAAAAGAATTTGTGCGTCATGAAAAATCGGGACTTTTGGCGTCAGGGTCTGACTAATACAGAGAACTGTCCCGCGTCGCCCCATTTAAGGGACCTCCCATGGGCGTAATCTGGATTTTCGTTATGAGGGTGCCAAATGGTTAAAATTAGCCAAAAGTCGCCAAAATGCTTACATTTCAAAGATTTAGGAAGGGCGTGCAGACGTCTCTTCCCCCTCTCTGCTTTACGCACCCCAGAATGACTGGAAGACCTGTATTTACACTTTCAAAGGTTCACATGAGCTTTTATATTCCCTATACAAGTATATTCTATCTTTCTTGTAATACCCTGTATATAGGTGTGAATAATAACCCGGTACGAAATTTATGTACACATAAAATAGGTATGAAATTTAGTGCTAATCATTTCAGCATGATTCACGAATAATTTCTATCGATACACTGCAAAAAAAAAAAAAAAAAAAAAAAAAAAATGTTGATTTTACGGTATAATACTGGTATCCCAGCTGCAAGTATTATACCGTAAAATTAACTGTAAAATGCACTGCCGCATATCACTGCTTATTTTATTGTTTATTACTGTTAATTTTACGGTATAATACTTGCAGCTGGGATACCAGTATTATACCGTATATAAAATCAACATTTTTTTTAAACTTTTTATTTATTTATTTTTTTGCAGTGAGATAGAAGGGCGCCTCAGACTGATGCTCGCCCAGTCTAAGTCGGGCTCTGGTTTACGCGGGACAGGTCTTGGAGTCCATGAAAATCGGGGTAACACTATCTTCAAGCCTCCTCTCCCCTTAAGGGGCTACTTCACTCAGACGAAAACACCCGTTCGCTAATGTTAATCCTATGGAGGAAATTTTTGAAGATATCTCGTTCGCATTTCAATATTTTTAAATGATTTTTCTTGCATTCGATAGCTGAGGTCAATCTCTATGCACGCTCCCTTCTACTTTTTCGATTTTTGTTGCAGTTTTTCTAATTGAGGATACTTTCACTTTCAAAACCTGTTTCGAAAGTGAAAGTATCTTAATAAAAAAATACTTGTAATCAAAATCGAAAAAGTAGAAAGGAGCGTGCATAGAGATTGACCTCAGCTATCGAATGCAAGAAAAATCATTTAAAACTATTGAAATGCGAACGAGATATCTTCAAAAATTTCCTCCATAGGATTAACATTAGTGAGCGGGTGTTTTCGTCTGAGTGAAGTAGCCCCCTTAATGAAGGATTCCGTTTTGACGGATGTCTGTGAGAAATTATGGTGATGAGATGCGACGAAGAGACATTAAGACAGAAGGAAGGAAGTGGATAAGGTCAAGACTATATGCTGGCAAAGGGAGGGAGAAACATTAGATAGGCTGAAATGCAACTTATTAACAACACATTACCGTCCCGCAGACATCGATATATATTTTTTTCTTGATTACTCGCGAAATGCTGGAAGACGTACTTATAAATAGGGTTATACACACAGTAGTGCATTAAGCGACTACTTCACTCACGCGAAAACACCCGCTCACTATAATGGTAATCCAATGGTACAGTTTTTTTTAAAGTGTCTCATTTGCACTTCAATATTTTTAAGCGATTTTACTTACCCATCATACGTAGTACAGGGTAAGTCTTGTAATCGTTTTGAAAATCGAAGAAATTTTTTTGACGGATTTACACGTTTCAGACACTGGAGATTCCGAAAAACATATTTTTAGAAAAAAAAATTTGCCGTCCGTCTGTGTGTCTGTGGGTCTGTAAACACTCTATCTCCCAAAAAAATTGAGATAGAGACTTGCAATTTGGTATGTATTTAGTATGTAATAATGGGAAGAAGCCTATTTAATTTCAATAACCTCGATTAACCGGAATTATTTTTTTCGGACTCTCGAAATAGTCGTTCTGATAAAAGGTATATAAAAATTTTCGAAATTGTTTATTTTAAGAAATGAATATAAAAAACAATAAAAAAACAAATTTTGCATAAAGCATGACGTCGATCGGATAATGAGTTGCCGAGATATTTGGAATCCTATTTTCCACACTCTTCGATTTTTCATGACCCATTTCATCCAAATTTCACTTCAAAGATATATTTTAATTGGAAGTTTGACGCTTAATCAGATGCAATAAACCGCTAGTTAATAAGGATTATTGTTTTTGGAGTTATAAGGAAAAACCTCTTTCAAGCAATTCAGTAATCGAGCCTTTAAAGTTTAGGACGTCACCAAGCCACGATTTTATTTGAATTGCAATGCACTTTATAAGTAGTTTACACATTTTTATTTTAATATTTTACATTATGTATATCCATGATGGGTAAGTATTACGGTTGCCCCCAACGACTAGTTTTCTCATTGAATAGCTGAGGTCGATCTCTACAAAGGCCGTTTTCTACTTTTTCGATTTTGTTTGCAGTTTCATTATTATTATTATTATTATTATTATTATTATTATTATTAGGATATTTTCACTTTCGAAAACGGTTCCGAAAGTGAAAGTATTTTAATTAAAAAAAAAAACTTGTAAATAAATTCGAAAAAGTAAAAAACGGCCTTTGTAGAGATCGATCTCAGCTATTCAATGAGAAAAAAAATCCGCTTACAAATATTGAAGTGCAAATGAGACAGTTTAAAAAGAATTGTACCATTGGATTACCATTAGAGTGAGCGGGTGTTTTCGCGTGAGTGAAGTAGTCGCTTAATGCACTACTGTGTGTATAACCCTATTTATAAGTACGTCTTCCAGCATTTCGCGAGCAATCAAGAAAAAAATATATCTCGATGTCTGCGGGACGGTAATGTGTTGTTAATAAGTTGCATTTCAGCCTATCTAATGTTTCTCCCTCCCTTTGCCAGCATATAGTCTTGACCTTATCCACTTCCTTCCTTCTGTCTTAATGTCTCTTCGTCGCATCTCATCACCATAATTTCTCACAGACATCCGTCAAAACGGAATCCTTCATTAAGGGGCTACTTCACTCAGACGAAAACACCCGTTCGCTAATGTTAATCCTATGGAGGAAATTTTTGAAGATATCTCGTTCGCATTTCAATATTTTTAAATGATTTTTCTTGCATTCGATAGCTGAGGTCAATCTCTATGCACGCTCCCTTCTACTTTTTCGATTTTTGTTGCAGTTTTTCTAATTGAGGATACTTTCACTTTCAAAACCTGTTTCGAAAGTGAAAGTATCTTAATAAAAAAATACTTGTAATCAAAATCGAAAAAGTAGAAAGGAGCGTGCATAGAGATTGACCTCAGCTATCGAATGCAAGAAAAATCATTTAAAACTATTGAAATGCGAACGAGATATCTTCAAAAATTTCCTCCATAGGATTAACATTAGTGAGCGGGTGTTTTCGTCTGAGTGAAGTAGCCCCCTTAATGAAGGATTCCGTTTTGACGGATGTCTGTGAGAAATTATGGTGATGAGATGCGACGAAGAGACATTAAGACAGAAGGAAGGAAGTGGATAAGGTCAAGACTATATGCTGGCAAAGGGAGGGAGAAACATTAGATAGGCTGAAATGCAACTTATTAACAACACATTACCGTCCCGCAGACATCGAGATATATTTTTTTCTTGATTGCTCGCGAAATGCTGGAAGACGTACTTATAAATAGGGTTATACACACAGTAGTGCATTAAGCGACTACTTCACTCACGCGAAAACACCCGCTCACTATAATGGTAATCCAATTGTACAGTTTTTTTTAAAGTGTCTCATTTGCACTTCAATATTTTTAAGCGATTTTACTTACCCATCATACGTAGTACAGGGTAAGTCTTGTAATCGTTTTGAAAATCGAAGAAATTTTTTTGACGAATTTACACGTTTCAGACACTGGAGATTCCGAAAAACATATTTTTAGAAAAAAAAATTTGCCGTCCGTCTGTGTGTCTGTGGGTCTGTAAACACTCTATCTCCCAAAAAAATTGAGATAGAGACTTGCAATTTGGTATGTATTTAGTATGTAATAATGGGAAGAAGCCTATTTAATTTCAATAACCTCGATTAACCGGAATTATTTTTTTCGGACTCTCGAAATAGTCGTTCTGATAAAAGGTATATAAAAATTTTCGAAATTGTTTATTTTAAGAAATGAATATAAAAAACAATAAAAAAACAAATTTTGCATAAAGCATGACGTCGATCGGATAATGAGTTGCCGAGATATTTGGAATCCTATTTTCCACACTCTTCGATTTTTCATGACCCATTTCATCCAAATTTCACTTCAAAGATATATTTTAATTGGAAGTTTGACGCTTAATCAGATGCAATAAACCGCTAGTTAATAAGGATTATTGTTTTTGAAGTTATAAGGAAAAACCTCTTTCAAGCAATTCAGTAATCGAGCCTTTAAAGTTTAGGACGTCACCAAGCCACGATTTTATTTGAATTGCAATGCACTTTATAAGTAGTTTACACATTTTTATTTTGTATTACGGTTGCCCCCAACGACTAGTTTTCTCATTGAATAGCTGAGGTCGATCTCTACAAAGGCCGTTTTCTACTTTTTCGATTTTGTTTGCAGTTTCATTATTATTATTATTATTATTATTATTATTATTATTATTATTATTAGGATATTTTCACTTTCGAAAACGGTTCCGAAAGTGAAAGTATTTTAATTAAAAAAAAAAACTTGTAAATAAATTCGAAAAAGTAAAAAACGGCCTTTGTAGAGATCGATCTCAGCTATTCAATGAGAAAAAAAATCCGCTTACAAATATTGAAGTGCAAATGAGACAGTTTAAAAAGAATTGTACCATTGGATTACCATTAGAGTGAGCGGGTGTTTTCGCGTGAGTGAAGTAGCCCCTTAAATGCCGGAGACCTGTACATTATATGTAACAACACATGCAGTCAAATTCGGTTAATACCAGAAATAAAGAAATTATAAAAGTATTCGTACTAACCGTTACTCGTAATACCTGTGAAAAGATTATGAAAATCTTAAAAGTACATACATAATTAAACTAATTACTGCTATTAATTACTCTAATTATTTCAATGCTAAAATTAACTTAATTACGATAATAAGTTTTTGTAAACTTTACGGTAAAATATTCATCCTTTCCGTTATACAAAATCACAATACCGAAGTCAAAGCCGCTATAGAACTAGTAATTCAAAAGGGCATACTAAATGACGTACAGTAATGCAACTGATAACTTCAACTTTTTTTAGAAAAAAATCTGTTAAAATTGCAATAGTCACTGCAATTTTCGAATTATTGCTTTCACCAATCCTTTTCATTTTAACAGTGCAATCAGAGACAAGAAAGGGGTGGTTAAAATGGCCCAGAGTCTGGATTTAAATAAAGAAACAAATAAAGGTTTTCTTTCTTGCTCCTTCTGTAATTTAGAACGTTTTTAAAACGCTTTACGCGCATTTCGCCCTTTTAAATTTGGATTTTATTTAGAAAACTTTCTCAGCATTTACATCTTATAAGTGACTACCATGACAAATTTCAAGTTTCTATCCCCTTCAGTGTTAAAAAAAAAATCACAATTATAGAACGTTTTTCGCTTTTGCACCGCCTTGAGGGCAGTGGCACCGATATAAAATATAGTCTATGTTGGAAAAGAGATCGTCACCATCAATTTGCCACCATTACTTTTGAAATCGGTTCAGTAGTTCCAGAGATTACCCCCTACAAACAAACAAACAAACAAACGTTACTCCTTTATAATAGGAGATATTGGCCCAAAGTTCCATCCATTTATTTTGAATACTACTTCTTTTCTATTCATATTTATAAATAAAATTATCTAGCTAGTGTGTGCTTCCAATTACTTGAGCATAATGTAGGAAAAATGTACCACAATCTATCCGTAATGGATAACTTTCTGCTCTTGTTGCAATCCTTGTTTTTTGAGATTTCTCTTCTCTTATTGAAAAAAAAAAAAAAGAAGAAAATGATGCTGCCGCTCTTTTCCGAGATCTTTTGGTGGGATTGTGTAAGAAGAACCGTGCCGTGCCTCGTAACAAAAGCAGAACAGCCACTCCAGACACAATTCACTGACGTCATCCACCAAAACAATGGAGGACTTTTGTTGTTACGGAGCACAATAGCTGGCTTCCCAAAGAGAACTTATCCTCATCGCGATAATTCCGTAATAGAGGCAAAACAAAAACGACCCATCAAGGTTAAACACTGACCCGTCTATTTTTATTTATTTACTATTATTATTTATTATTTTTATTTTTGACTGAAATAAAAAGACTAAGGCAATATTTATAAGAATAGCTCAATACAAGCTTAATTCGTACGAGCAGGGAAGAGCGAGCTATACTCGGTCAAAATTAGCTTTGAGTTCAAATATTAATTTGAGTTCAATTAGCTTTGAGTTCAACCCACAGTGACCCAAAAATTGCCCACTAATCAGATTTTCTCGAACATGTAACCTAGCCCAATAAATAGTCTTCTCGTTCCCTAAAACTGTAGGATACTAAATTTAGTTCAAATCCTCTGAGCCTTTTTAATTTAAAAATAGATTGACCCATAATGACACATGACCAAAAAGACCCACTAATCGAATTTTCTCGAACATGTGACCTAGCCCAACAGTTTCTCTTGCTCGAAAACCATCAGATGCAAAATTTTGTCTAAATAGTCTGAGCTGTTTTTTAGATAAAATTAGCTTGACCCATAGTGACCCAAAAATGACCCATTAATCGAATTTTCTCGTACGAGAAACTCGTAGGATACAAAATTTAATCAAAATCGTTTGAACCGTTTTTTAGATACAATTAGTTTGATCCTGACCCACAGTGACCCACTAATCGAATTTTCTCGAACATGTGACCTAGCCCAATGGTTTTGTGGTGCCCCAAAACGGTAGGATACAAAATTTCGTCAAAATCGTTAGAGCCGTTTTTAAGATAAAATTTGCATATAAATATAACCACACACACACACACAAGATATGCACGTATTAGAATACATGATTTTACACGTTAAGGATGCACGGGACTGTTAAATCTATTTTATAAATCGAATTTTTGAATGCGTGTGTGTCTATATATATATATATATATATATAAATACAAGAAATGAGTTCGGGCTCAATTTTCCTTGACCGAGCCCGACGATTCGAAATCCCAGCCCACACGTTTTCGAAAAATGTGTCATCAGTACCCGAGCTTGATTCCGAAAGCCCAGTAGAATACTGTTACACCATATACACACCAAAAATTATACATACCACAGCGGAAAACGCATTTCAAGCAATTATCCATCTTACTTAGTCCTATAAGCGAATTCTTTTGTGTATCTCTGTAAATGAATGATAATGCTATACACACTATTATCTGTAGAAAACTTGCTAAAGTGCACTTCAGTCATTTCTGTTTGTTTGAATTATCATAACATCCTTAAAATGCACCACAAACAATTTTTTCTGGTAGATAATAATGTAATGGAATTTTTTTGTTTGTCCCTGTAAACGAACTATAAATGCTACATATTATATACTCCTGAGAAAGCATGTTGTAGTCTATCTCAGTGATGCATATCAATCTCATTGTCTTTAAACTATCGTAACATCCATAAAATGCACCGAAAACAAATTTTCCCCATTAATCATAATGTAACGGAATACTTTTGCATATTCTTGTAAACGAACTATAAATACAACACACTGCATTTTCAATACCAAACCCCAAAATTTCATGACAATACGGGTATATTTACGAAAGTTAGAGCACGGACAGACGGCAGACGAATCGAATTCATAAACACTTTTCAACTATAATTATTTTTAACACAATCAGACGATTGGTAAAAAAATCTATCACCACCGAAGTTGGGACAACCGCCGTACCCAAGTTCTAGAGAACTTTTAACGAGCACGACCAGGATGAGTCCTGTGTGTTCTATGGTAGTTGGAGGCACCGCCACCTGCGCATCACCCCCATCTCCCAAGTTATTGAAGACATGGTCGCTACGACAACGTGCAACCTTGGAACCCGTGCCCTAAGGGGAGCCACCAAGCTACACTTGGGGACGTGCCAGTTCTCCAGCAGCTTCGGGAATCAGACTCCCAAAAGGGAGCTGGGTCCTGACCCTTGATACGAGTAGTAATTTTCCCATCTCAGCTAAAATGTGTCCAGGCTGGGACTCGAACCCAGAACCTTTGGCTTCAATTGTCAATCCTCTTCCAATTGAGCTAACCGGCCGACTTCGCAGCCAATGCAAATAAAAAAGTGCCCAGTTAAACTGAGGGCATTGAGCTCACAGGCTATTCACACTAATTGTATATTATACACTTATTTCAAGGAATTTGAAATAAGCCCCTCGAAAAATAAAGAAATCGACAATATATTATGAGGGGTATACCCCTGTTCCCCCCCTCATAGTTAACTAATGAACTCCTTAAACTAATCAGGGAAGCCTCTAATTACAATGAATATATATACAAAATTTGGAGAAAATCGGATAATCCTGCATGGAAAACCCATTTATCTAAATTAAGGGGGGTTAGACCCCCACTCCCCCCCTTTTATACTTAACCAATAAACCCCCAAAACTAATCAGGGAAGCGCTTTATCACAATGAACCTATAAACAAAGTTTTAAGCAAAACGGTTATTTCTATCAAGAGTTATCGCGTTACGTACATACGTACATACATACGTACATACATACATACAGAACGGGCGGGCACATTAGCTCTCAGGCTTTGATAGCCTGTGAGCTAAAAATTCAGCTTCAAATGTAAAGCTTGGAATTTTATTGCATTGGGAAAAGGGTTGTTGTTTTCGGTCGAGAATGGACCAAATGATGTTCGCATTTTACTATTTTAAGCGTTTTTAACGAAATTCTGTAACTTTAGAATAATTTTTTAAGCGTTTTTAATGAAATTCTGTAACTTTAGAAGAATTTTTTAAACATTTTTAACGAAATTCTGTAACTTTAGAAGAATTTTTCTTTGAATAGGCAATAGAAATGCATAAAATCGTTACAAAAATGTTAAGGTTACAAAAAGGATAGATGCAAATTATCAGGCAGGAAAAATAAAGTAGAAATTTGATGTATATATTTTACATATGATATATATATTTTACATGTGTATATGATGTATATACGACATATAAGACGTAAACAATATGTGTATAATGACGTATAGGGCACATATAGGAGTGTTTGGAATATACAGGGTGATTTTTTTAAAGTTGTGAAAGTAATGCCCTATAACAAAAGAACCAGTGATCCAAATGACCTGAAATTTCACCAGTATGCTCCCAAAAGAATGGGAATTTTTAGGCGTGGTTAAAAAAAAACTTAAAATCGCACCGACAGATGGCGCTGTAAGTTAACAGAAACAAAGAATATCGACAGTGGGGGGAAAACAGTGGACGGCACTTTGAGAAAAAGAAAACTTTATTACACATATCAAAAGCATACAGAATGCAGTAATTGGGAAAAGGAACTGCGAACACCTTCGCAGAAACAGGACGAAATAAAAATATGGAGTAAATCATTCATACGGAACTGTGCAACTAACGCAAGAGATTTTCAATGTGCTGTCCAGCGTTTTCAGCTACGAGTTGGAAACGTGAAACTGCATGTTCCACAACAGAGCGAAGAGTATCCACTGAGAGTGTGCCGTGCGCAAGCTCATCTTCCGACTTTACTGCATATACAGCGACATCTGTTGGTGCGATTTTAAGTTTTTTTAACCATGCCAAAAAAGTCCCCATTGCTTTGTGAGCATACTGGTGAAATTTCAGGTCATTTGGATCAGTAGTTCTTTTGTTATAGTGTTTTACTTGCACAACTTTAAAAAAAATCACCCTGTATATATATGCGTATGTAGGATGCATATATAAGCTTTGTGATGATCTTGGCGAAATCATAACTGCAACCTTGGCATAATCATAATTGTGGGGGTTGCTGTAACACGACAGTACGGTATTTTTTTTTCTTTTTTAAACTTTCGGATTATTTCCCCAATGGTTATTGTAATTTGTTAAATTACAACTGTTTTTCTTATTTATTTATTTATTTGTTATTATTATTATTATTATTTTTTTTTTTTTTGGTGGGGGGGAGAAAAAAAAGTCACTGCCAGAGCAAAAAAGAACATAACAGAGTCAATAATAGTTAAAAAAAATTCATTTACATCTTCACTTCTTTCGCTGAAAATATAAAAAATATCATACACAATATTGTGAAAATAAATATCAAATATATAAAAATATCAAAAATATTAAACTTCATGATACTTTCAAAATAAATATACGATATATATCATGATATATATCCACGAACCCTGTTTCTTTCCATAAGGATCACGAATTTTTTTACGTTTAAGACGGGAATCCGTTATCGATGGGTTTTATAGGATTTACAGTATTTTTATGTCTCAATTCAGAAGCCATTGTCCCATTTTTTGTCTTCCTGCCCAGCTTTTGGGACAGTAGACCTGTCAACTCTAAATTATAGGTATGTACAAACATAATGTTTCTATATCTTTATAGGTGGAGGCCAGAGTTGAACAAATTTTCCAACAGATTGAAAAGTATCTATGCCAGCAATCGAACCTATGGGACCTTGGCTATACGCGCCAGTGCTCTACCACTGAGCTACCAAGACGATATCCAGCCCGATACAATTCACTCGCATGCTGGTTTCATCAGATATGCAATCCGGCAGCGCTAACAGTACGCATGTAACTCCATTACTTGACTAGATCTGATGAAACCAGCATGCGAGTGACTTGTATCGGGCTGGATATCATCTGGGTAGCTCAGTGGTCCTATAGCCAAAGTCCCATAGGTTCGAATGCTGGCACTTTTCATTCTGGTGGAAAAATTTGTTCAACTTGGACCCCCACTTATAAAAATATAGTATTTCGGGTTTAAACTTGAAACTTCATATGTATAATAATGCTTCTAATCATTTTAATTTTAGGGTGCAATATGTATTTTTATAAGTTAATATGTTTAAAACAATTTGAATTATAGAAAAGTTTTGTTTGTTAAATGTTAGATAAGTATGTTTTGTTTAGTGATAGCATAAAAATTTCTTTTCTTTCTTTCTTTCTTTTTTTTTTTTTTTTTTCAGAATCGGATAATTCGATTTTTTTTTTTTTTTTTTTTTTTTTTTTTTTTTTATTCTGGTCCCCGAAAGTTCGAATTAACGGGCGTCAACTCCGTTCCGTACATATCCTAGAAAGTACTTCGGAGGAGGATTTGTTAGGTTAAAAAATTTATTCTCATTATCTTACATCAGATTTGTATTTTAATACTTTAATAGAGGTTAAATTAGTTAAAAAATAAATTATTGCGGATTAGAATAACTCTATTATAAAAGAAAAATGAATATTTGTATATTTTCAAATATTTTTTTTTCTTTTGTCAAAACTGTCTTTCGAAGAGCATATGTCAAAACGGTTACGTTTGCCAAATCTGCCAATTTGTGAATAACCCTCATCGTATTCTTCAAGAGTTTCAGTGAAACTGCAGTTGGAGAATCTTTTACAAAATTTTAGCCATTTGGTTTGACAACTTGGAAATCGCGCTTTTACAGAGTCAAAAAAAAAAAAAAAAAAAAAAAAAAAAAAAAAAATTATAGCCTATTTTTATAGACTTTCTAGAAATTGCATTCATCTTTCTAAAATGCTGACGGAATCAAAGAAAAAAAATAGGTGCCGACGTATAGAATTTTGATTTAAGATTTTTGATTGCAGCTGATTTTTGAATTTGAACCGTCTTGACAGTTAATGGCGTATTTATGCCCCTAACAAAAGGGACCCCCCCCCCCTCCATTAGTTACGGCCTTGCTATGCTTATGTATCTACGCATAGGGTAACTTATTTAATTCTGAAGTTACAAACGTCTTTAAAAAGGAATTCATTATAAATATACCATGCATATTATCATAAATAAACTGATACAAGGAATGTTTCTTTCTTTCTTTTTTTAAGCAATGCGTCAACATGAAACACGGTTGAAAACAGAATGAAACGAAAGAGAAATAAAGTACAGTATTTCATCTTTTCTTTTGACTCTTCTGATGCCACCCTTAAAATTGTAAAAAAAAAAAAGGAGAATTCTTTTTCCAGTTTACAGATTTTGGCATGTTTTCAGTTCTCAAGCCATTAAAGCATTCTTTTCACGAACACATACACACACACAAAAAAAAATTCTTTGCGCTTTTTAACATAGTTGCTAAATGTTTATGACTTGAGTTTAGTTGTCTGTGCGTACTTATAGCTTTCTTAAATATACTTGAACTGCACGAAATAAATACAGACGATTAATATCGACTATAGCATGTTGTATTGTTGAGAATGGTGTATGGTATTTATAATTCTTTTATGGGGTAGCACAATAAAACTAGGATACAATAGTTGAAGGTAACAGTTTGAAGTACAGTATGGGAAACAACAACAACAATAAATAAATAATTTCGAATGACAGACATTAAATTCGGATTCTGGGCCATTATTAACCAGTCTTTTTAAGTGTCTTATTGCACTGTTACAATGAAAAAGTTATGTGAAATGAATAGCTCGACAATTGCAAGTGACTATTGCAATGTTAGCCAAGAGTGATCAGTTGAATTACTGTACGTCCGTCGTTTATGTCCTTTGCAATTACTTGTTCTTTAGCGGTTTTTACTTTAGTACTGTCATTTACATAATAACAAAAAAAAAAAAAAAAAAAAAAAAAAAAAAAAAAAGAGGCTACCTACAAAGGTAAGACTGGATATTTTATGTTAACTTCGTGATTCATTTTAGCATTAAGATAATCACAGCAATTGATAGTAGTAATTAATTTAAATATGTGTGTGTAAAAATATAACAAATTATAACACCTGGTAATAATACAGATCTTTTTAATTGCTAAAAGGCATAAAATAAAAAATTTGATAAAGATGGTAAAATAAGTTTTATCAGACTGTTCACATGTTTCAACTGCATCGGAGCCATTATCAAAACAAATAAGAATATCTATAATTACACGATCTATGAAGTTATTTGTAACGTCATCATTTAATTTTTCAGGTACCTTTTTCAAATGACGCTCGTTATTATTATTATTTTTTTTTTACTTGGATGTTTATTTACATATTTGTAACCATGGAGTAACTCGAGCGATAATTTTGGTAAGTTAAACGATGCTGCATCGTTTACATATTGTATTTTTACGTGTTACAATCTCTATGATTTCTCTTATAATGGATGGATAGTATAGAATAAAAGGAAAAATTATCTTACTTTTTTATTCAGGAGTATATGAAATACCATTTATTAAAGAAGACGGATCAAAGAATTGGCATATTGGCACGACAAGCAAGAAATTCAATTAATAGAAAAAAAGAGCTGATATTAAGTATAATAGGAAAACCACAGCCCTGCCAAGATTATATCAAGAAGAAACCATCCAAATAAATTTCAATGAAAGTAAAATAATTTTCCAGTCCAGTCTATACTATCCATCCATAATAAGAGAAACCATAGAGATACTAACACGCAAAAATACAATATGTAACGACGCGGCATCTTTTAACCAATCGAAATTAGGGCTCGAGTTACTCCATAGTTAAAAATATGGAAATAAAAAACCAAGTAAAAATAAACAATAACGTGCGTAATGCGAAAAGTACGTGAAAAATTAACTGAAGGCGTTTCAAATAACAACTTCATAGACCTTGCAGTTGTAGGATATTCTTATTTGTTTTGATAATGGCTTCGATTGAGCCGAAACACGTCAACAGTCTAATAAAACTTATTTTACTGTTTATTTTACGCCTTTTAGCAATTAAAATAATTTAAGATTTTTATTATATCCATGGTTGTTACGAGTAGCAGTTAATACAAGCACTTTTATAATTTCATTACTTCTCGTATTAACAGAATTTGACTATATATACAGTGTGTCCCAAAAATGACTGACGAATTTTGAAAGTCAATTAAAAAAAATGGAACGCGATAGAAATATATCGTTTACGGCCTTATGTTTGGGAAACCAGGGAATTTTATCCCACCAATTTGAAAATTTAGTTTTAACATTTTCGCCAAAAGATGGCGTTGCAGATGTGCAACAGCTGCAGAGAAATTGAATCCATCACATCTTCATTCTGTATTTTGCTATGCAATCTGTTAGTGAGTGAGTGCTTTTGAAAGAGTATACACTATTGAAAATGGTTTATTCGTTGGTATAGCGGATATTTCTTGTTTTGGAGTATCACCGCTATGTTGCAGCGCCACCTTTAGGCGAAAATGTTAACTAAATTTGCAATTGGTGGGATAAAATTCCCTGATTTTTCCAAACATAAGGCCGCAAACGATACATTTCTATCGCATTCCGTTTTTTTTTTATTGACTTTCAAAATCTATCAGACATTTTTGGGACTCACTGTATATATGAAATGAAAAGAAAAAAAAATACCCATCATAAACATCTTTAAATATTGATTGATGTTGTTGAAGTTAATTTCCCAAAATATGAGTTGACTGAATAGATGAGTAATCAAAGTTATAAATTCCTATCAACTTTCTTTCAATGTGACAGTTAATGGGTTCAGCTCATAAATTCAAATTAACTGATTATATTTAGGCTATAAATTCTAATCAATATCAAAATAAGACATCTATGATTACATTTAAGATCATAAATAATAATTACGTCAAATTTAGAAGTAACTGTTGGTGATGCAATTGAGTAAAGATACATTCAAATCAAAACCCAAATAAGAAATCAATGATTACATTTAGATCGTAAATTCTAATTATCTTTTTATCTGTCTGATATTTATTATTATGATTAGATCATAAATAATAATTAACGTTAAATTTAGAAATAACTGTTTGTGATGCAATTGAATATTCAAATCAATGCCCAAATAAGAAATCAATGATTACATTTTATGTCGTAAATTCTAATTAACTTTTATCTGTCTGACATTTATTATTATGATTAGGTCATAAATAATAATTAACGTTAAATTTAGAAATAACTGTTGGTGATGCAATTGAATATTCAAATCAATGATTACATTTTATGCCGTAAATTCTAATTACCTTTTATCTGTCTGACATTTATTATTATGATTAGGTCATAAATAATAATTAACGTTAAATTTAGAAATAACTGTTGGTGATGCAATTGAATATTCAAGTCAATGCCCAAATAAGAAATCAATGATTACATTTAGATCATAAATTCTAATGACCTTTTATCTGTCTGAAATTTATTATTGTGATTAGGTCATAAATAATAATCAACGTTAAATTTAGAAATAACTGTTGGTGATGCAATTGAATATTCAAGTCAATGTCCAAATAAGAAATCAATGATTACATTTAGATCATAAATTCTAATGACCTTTTATCTGTCTGACATTTATTATTGTGATTAGGTCATAAGTAATAATCAACGTTAAATTTATAAATAACTGTTGGTGATGCAATTGAATATTCAAATCAATGTCCAAATAAGAAATCAATGATTACGTTTAGATCGTAAACTCTAATTACCTTTTATCTGTCTGACATTTATTATTGTGATTAGGTCATAAATAATAATTAACGTTAAATTTAGAAATAACTGTTGCTGATGCAATTGAATATTCAAGTCAATGCCCAAATAAGAAATCAATGATTGCATTTTATTATAAAGCATATAAGTTAACGTCTGAATTTATTAAAGGTGCACTTAAAGAACAATTTCTTATTTCAGACTTGAATACACACAAATTTATACAATAAACCCAACACGTGTGAAAAATTAAATGGGGCCAGGACTTGAACCTGGGCGCAACGTACTGTTGCTCTAAGCCGTAAATTCTAATTAACTTTTATCTGTCTGACATTTACTATTATGATTAGATCCTAAATACCAATTAACGTCAAATTTAGAAATGGCTGTCGGTGTTGCAAGTGGGTTGTGTCCAAACCCTATTGTCGCCATAAGACCAGGGACTGTTTACCGAATAGGCCCGTGAAGCTCGAGGTTACCCACTGAAATACAAAGGGGCCCCAAAATTTACCTTTAAAAACTAGATTTTAGGGGGAAAAAATTGAGTCAGGATAAAAAATTTATTTATTTTTTCTTAATTATAGCTACTAAATTTTCCCCTCAGACTATTACTGACACATTTATACTCTATTTTTTTTCTGTTGATATAATAAATGGTATAAAAACTGTGAATAAATGCAACTTATTTTCATTTTTCTCATGTTTTACATTTTAATTTCAAACGTGCTAAAAATAACAGAAAATTTAATCTGTATAATTATATTTTGTTTATATTCATAAAGAGCGGAGAACTGATATAAAATATGGAGAATAGGTTATTTAAATAAAGGGGAAAGTAATTAGCATTCAGGTGATACCAAATTTCTATTTATAAAATAGAAGCAAAATTGTGTTGCAGCCAAGCAAACTAGTCGTTGGGGGCCACCGTAATACTTACCCATCATGGATATGCATAATGTAAAATATTAAAATAAAAATGTGTAAACTACATATAAAATGCATTGCAATTCAAATAAAATCGTGGCTTGATGACGTCACAAACTTTAAAGGCTCGATTACTGAATTGCTTGAAAGAAACATCCTTATAACTCCAAAAATAATAATCCTATTAACTAGCGGTTTATTGCATCGGATTAAGCGTCAAATTTCCAATTAAAATATATTTTTGAAGTGAAATTTGGATGAAATACAGGGTCATGAAAAATCGAAGAGTGTGGAAAATAGGATTCCAAATATCTCGGCAACTAATTATCCGATCGACTTCATGCTTTATGCAAAATTTATGTTTTTTTATTTTCTTTTATATTCATTTCTTAAAATAACCAATATCGAAAAATTTTATATACCTTTTATCAGAACGAATATTTCGAGAGTCCGAAAAAAATAGTTCCGGTTAATCGAGGTTATTGAAATGAAATAGGCTTCTTCCCATTATTACATACTAAGTACATACCAAATTGCAAGTCTCTATCTCAATTTTTTCGTGAGATAGAGCGTTTACAGACACACAGACACACACACAGACACACAGACGGACGGCAATTTTTTTTTTCTAAAAATATGTTTTTCGGAATCTCCAGTGTCTGAAACGTGTAAATCCGTCAAAAATTTTTTTTTCGATTTTCAAAACGATTACAAGACTTACCCTATACTACGTATGATGGGTAAGTAAAATTTACGTCAAATATTTGTTGTCCCTGCACTGTTCTTAACACTGGCATATCCTGCAATTTTCAAAGCATAAAATATATTTTAAAGTTCAGATATTCGCACCTGTTCCATATTTGTAAATTCATTTACAAAATTAATTTGTTATGTATATAATAAAATATTTTTTATATGTGTATAGGTAGTTAGTTTTAGTTTAATATTAAAAGTGTTGTTTACTCGAAAATTTGATGGTAAAAATTCAAATTGTTGAAGCATAATTGGCAGAGTAAAAGGGGGCCCACTGTGTAAACGTCGGTCTTCCCCTACTTCTAAGTCTTAAGCGGGCCCTGCATAAGACCATATCAATCAAGTTCCCTATCTAATTAAAAGTAAGTTCACGCCTATATCCCATATTTGTATATTTCACCCCCTGCTGAGAAAAATCAAAAATTGGAATACAAAAGAAGGTCCCCAGGTGATTTTGGTGAGGTGCTCCACAAACCTCAGAAAATGTGAGACTCAAAACTAATATCTAATGTGGTTCTTGGGGCCTCTATGAATTCTTATTCTCTGGATGTAGAGATTGAGATGGAAAAATAAAGATGTTAGGTAAGTCAACGAGATCCCGAGTCAATTACTTCCACAAACCAAGTTGTTAAATATTCTGACGATGCCACAAAAGTTTCATTCCAAAAGTCAGCATAATATAATTAGTCAAGCTAATGTTTCTCAATTTACAAGAGATCGTAACTAAACTCACATGACCGTTCGATAAATCATAGAATGCCCTGGACATGTGAATAGTCTAATCTACTATTCAGAGTATTAAAGTCCAGATATAAAGTCCGCCAACATTTTAAGAATGAACAAAATAACCCCTTTACCACTTGATATTACCGCGAGTGTAATTAAGATTAGAGAAATCACGAGTGTTAATCAGTAAGAAGCAAATAGCCAGAGGTCGATCTAAAGTAAATACCTTTTGAGATAAATCAATATATACACAGAAAAATGTAAAAACCCAATTTGGGTCGGAAGATTCTTAGGCCCAAAATTGGGCCATGCCTGTTTTGGTTACCACTGTGTATCCATTTTGGGCACTGTTAAAAGCCCATTTTCAAACAAACATTTTTTTTTTTGAAAATGGATTTTTAAGTGCCCAAAATGGATACACAGTGGTAACCAAAACAGGTATGGCCCAACCTAAGAATCTTTTGACCCAAACTGGGTTTTTATCTTTTTCTGTGTACATACATGTAGCAGTAGAAACGAGTACAACAATGAGTTTGAGACATAAAATTATGTGAATTTTAATTTAGCTAACTACTCTCCACCCCTTTGAGCCGGTATCGAAATGCTCAACTCCTGGGTAAGTGTTAATTAAGTCTCCATCTCTCTGAAATCATTATGTAATTGTATTTGTCTTGATTTATATTTAAGTATTTAATAAAATTATTGATATGTTAATTCAATGTTGGAGTTATTTCAAAACAAACAGCGAAATCACCCTTACAATATTTCATTCAGCTAATATTCATTCAGCCATAGCATGAAGCAATCCATGAAGATGATGACATATTTCAGACACACACACACATATATATACCGGACATCCAAAAATTGATTGATTGATTTTAAAATTCAATAATTTGCAACTGGTGACATATACAGGGTGATTTTTTTTAAAGTTGTGAAAGTAAAACACTATAACAAAAGAACCACTGATCCAAATGACCTGAAATTTCACCAGTATGCTCCCAAAGCAATGGGGATTTTTTTGGTGTGGTTTAAAAAAAACTTAAAATCGCACCGACAGATGGCGCTGTAAGGTAGCAGAAACAAAGAATATCGTCTGTGGGAGGAAAACAATGGACGGTACTTTGAGAAACCATTTTCCATAGGCCCTCTGTCGTCATTGGACCTTTTCTTAAATTCTTAAGTGTCCAAAATCCCCTAAGAGCAGTTGCTGCGCTGTCATTATTCTGATAATACAGCTTCACTAACAACACAATGTCCGTCAATGGCGCAGTCATTGCGAGGATTTCCGTAGAATAATGAACACGAGGTGTGCATACTTCACCTTTTTACCGCCAATGTGCGTGTGCCGGGCGCAAGTTCGTCTCCCGAATTTACTGCATGTACAGCGCCATCTGTCGGTGCGATTTTAAGTTTTTTTTTAACCAAGCCAAAAAAATACCCATTGCTTTGGGAGCATACTGGTGAAATTTTAGGTCATTTGGATCAGTGGTTCCATTGTTATAGGGTTTTACTTTCACAACTTTAAAACAAGTTGGAAATTGTACGTCAAACGTGACAAATGAGGTGCGTTCGTACTATAGCTAGTTATATAAATATTCAGATCTTGATGATTTTTAATTCTGTGGAATGAATTATATCGTCTGCAGATTCATTTCTGTCATAAAATAAGTATCTCGGTCGCTTGACAATTAAACCTCGGAAGCTCCTCTAACAAGAAAACACCGTTTAAGAAAAAAATTCAAATTTCTTAATAAATATTTTTATTAATGTCTCCTGAAGTTTTGATTCGATTTTTGAAAAATTTGAAATATCTCGACAAAATTCTGCAAAGATAATATATCTTAAATTTCAAACCATTCGGTTGGGTAGTTTTTGCGTTGTTATATGCGGACGGACGGACAGACAGACGGACGGACCAAGCGACGACAATAGGTGCTACGTATTTATATAATTACGAACGCACCTAAAAAATCACCCTGTATTTTAAAAAATCTAGCAAGAGGGTTATGTATGACGTCAGAAGTTTTTTTAATGCGATTCCCGATGTTAGTTTCAGATAGTAGCGATAGATGGCGTTGAAAGCAAGGGATGACCGCCCCAGGAACCCAGCTTTTGCTTTAGAGTATAGGTGCAATCCCGGGGCGAAGGCGCTGAAAGCAGATTCAGATTCAACCAAGCAGGGAGGCCTACCATATGGCTTTAGCCTGTGCAAGCCCTGCTTGCAGGGGCGTAGCGAGCGGGGGGGCAGGGGGGGGCACCTGCCCCCCCAATGTTTGGTAAAAGGATTCAGTCGGCTTATCAGCAGATTTAATTAGTGTCTCTGTAGTATGTCAGTAGGCCGGTTAAAAAAAACAATTCAGAAAAATTCTGGTTGGCAGGACTTTAAGTCTTCAGAATGCATTTCACTACACCCTTACAATCATATGGTAAAAGCTAGTCGGTCTGTCAATAGATAGGTTATGAGTAAAAAAAAAGTAATGGTTTCAATAGATCTATCTGGTCAGCCGGTATGAAAGTCACGTGTTCTGTCACTTTTTCGAATCACATAAATAGCTAGTCGGCCTACCCACTGAAAAAAATTATCATGCATAAATCTTGTCTGCAGAGTCGAAAATGTTGGACATATACTACACCTTACCCACACATGGAAAAGCTAAGTCGGCCGTCCATACATAGGCCAATAGGGGAAAAAATGAATCTGATCTATTGATTTGAAAATATCAGAAATTTGTCCTACAGTAACACTCGCAACTTACATAGATAAAAACTATTAATATATAAACTAGGTCGACCGAAATCGAAAGTCGCTTAAGAAAATTCAAGAAATTTTATACTTGATACATACAGGGATCGTACGGCTCCTGGAATTTTACGACAAGGAAATTCTTCGGTGCCAGTATTTTCTTACAGAAAATCTTTCCTTAAAAGAAGCCGAAGTTTCACAAGTTTAACCTAGATTTACTTTTCTATAAATAAAATACTGGTGAAACTCCTGGAAAATTCGTTGACCCGTACGAACCCTGTACATAGTAGGTTCTAGCAACGATGTGATGTTTACTAGGGTGGGCCGAAAAAATTCAAAAATTGTTTTTCATGTCGTAATACCGCGGAAAAGTTGCGAATTGGGGAGACTAAAAATTGGTAAAAAAAGAACTAAAATCGGTTTATATTTTCCGATCGCGCATGTCCTGTAAAGTTTGTTAAAATGGGGAAAAATTGACATTTATACAATTTTTTTTTTTAATTTTTAAATCAGCCTCTTCACGAATGTAATAGCTGAAATTCTTATCTATTACACTAACAAAACATAATATTTAAATATTATTTAAATGCATCAACATCTACTGATTGCGCATATGCTCTAAAGTTTGCCAAAATTTGGCAAAAATTCACATTTTTACAAAAAAAAAAATTAATTTTTAAATTGCCTCATCACGAATGTAATAGCTGAAATTATTATGTATTAGAAAAACGTAATGTATAAATATTACTTAAATCCTTAAATTCATCATCATATTCTGGTCGCGAATTGCATTAATGAAATTTTGAAAAAAATAATTACAAATAACCGTAAATCACAGTTCAAGGGGAAAAAAATCAAAACTTACCTTTCTTTGTTGGTTTCTTTTATTGAATACAAGTTTAAATGTTTAAAACAAATTATGTTAGACCAATAGTATTATTTATAAACACATTTTCTTATTGGAGAAACTAAGTTTTATGCGAAGAGAGTCATAAGTCCACGAAACGCATGTTGAATAATTGAACATCACCGTTTTCACTCATTCTTAGATGAAGGTACTTTGAAATCAGATTTATGGGCGAAGTTAGGCTTGGTTGACCTTGACAGCATTGTTGTTCTGATAAAACCATCACTAGACTCAGCTCCACAAACTTTTACTGGGGCTTCTGTTACGAGTTTGAAACATCGTTCAATTGCTTGAGTATGGACTGGGAAATTATGGAATGTTATATCCCAATTAGGAACTGAGCCACTTTGAATATGTGAGTTAATCTCATCACACTGATATGCTTTAATATCGGGGGAGAAGATAAATCACAGTCCATCCAAATTAATTATATACGAGTAGTCTTGAGCCTCGAAATTGAGTTTTGGAGGCATGAGTGTTCTGATAGTTGTTCTCTTTTGATCTAACTGTCTCGCCTTTAGAATTCGTCGAAGTCCCAGCTTTCTTATGTTTTTTTAAGTATCTTGTCTGATGGCTAACATGAAATGTTCTGGATGAGCGAAAAATCCATTTCGTTCGATCACAGTGTCGACAATATTACGTAAATCTTTAGGTAGGTACCTTGAGGATTGTATTGCTACCAAGCAATACATACCTAAAATATCTATTATTTTAGGCTGCTGATCACTGGACGCTTTTTGCAGCCACTTAGCTTTTCATCGATTGGCCCTCTCAAAGATTTTTAACCCGTTTATTTACCGTGAACGTATTGAAACAGATGCCTGAATGGCAGTTCATTAATATGAAGAAGGCAAACTGCTCATTGTAACAGTTTCCCCAAATGCATTTCTATTCGGTGAATCAGACCGTTTTACAAACTTGTGTTAACATTAGTGCCATCACATCCTGTGACAACTAATTTTTCACGAGAAATGCCACGACCAGACAGATAAGAAATAACAGAAGTGACATTATGTTTAGAATTTCCAGAAGTTGAAATTACATGGCTGATGTAGACTGAGCCAGGTTCTTGAATTAGCCAGTAATGCTCTTCCTTTTTTTCTCTTTGGAACCTTTTTGAATGAGCTACATCCACCACTAACGTGTTGCCTTTCCTCCCATCCAAATAGAGAACTTGTAGTGTAAAATCGTCAGATTTATCATACAATTCAGCCCTAAAATTTTTTTTCTGTCTTCGCATTTTGTTTTTGTCTATAACATGGGAGACGTCAGAATCGGTAATTAATCCTTGAGCCGAGCCAATTACAACACGTGCGTGAATTTCTTAGATTTGATTATTGTTGCGCTATCGGATTACCTTAACAGAATTGAACGATTTTTTTTACTAAATTTTTAATTCTCTGAAGTGTTATTGTTTCGAAAAAGAGTCGCTAAGAGCTATTACATTTAAATATTGACAAGCTAAGTAAGATAAAAATTATCGTAAAAATGTGATTTTTGCCAAATTTCGGCAAACTTTAGAGCACATGTGCGATCGGAAGATGTTGAGGAAATTAAATAATATTTAAATATTATGTTTTGTTAGTGTAATAGATAAGAATTTCAGCTATTACATTCGTAAAGAGGCTAATTTAAAATTTTTAAATTTTTTTGTAAAAATGTCAATTTTTCCACATTTTAGCAAAATTTACAGCACATGCGCGATCGGAAGATATCAACCGATTTTATTTCTTTTTTTACCCATTTTTAGTCTCCCCGATTCGCAACTTTTCCGCGGTATTACGACTTGAAAAACAATTTTTGAATTATTTCGGCCCACCCTAATGTTTACGTCCTTTGGAACTGTTTTAGGAACGTTTGAAAAATAAAAACGAAGAATTTTTAAAACTATTTAAAAAAAAAACTGAAAAAATTAAAAAAAATATATATCCGTGCATTTAACATTTAATACCTAAAAAACTTCTTCTTACTTTTTTTTTGATAAAACTAAAATTAAATTTATATGCTTGTGCCAACATAACATAATTACATAATTTTTACTGATTTTTCACTTGTTATTATAAAAATTAGAATTGCAGCCTTTATTAATTACTTAATATTTATTGTATACCCTGATTACCGTAATTTCCGGCGTATAATCCGCGTATCAAACAATTATGTTTCGACTCAGAAATTTTATTTTATATAATGGAACATACTGGATCGCTGTAAATATTTTACTTCAACTATTAAATAAAATTTCTGGGTTAAACATAATTTTTTGATCCCCGGATCATACGCCGGAAATTACGGTACATGTTAACGATTACTTTTTTTAAAAACTAAATCATACGCAACAGGAATTATTTTTTTAAAAAAGAATTCAGAAAGTAGAGGATTTCAGGAAAAATTAAATTATTAAAAGTAGTTTTATGGTAAAAAAAAAAAAAAAAAAAAACTTGAAGCGATTGCGGAACATTAACACATTTGCACTTAAAACAACATAAATAGTTCAGCGTTTCAGGCCCGTAACTGCCGCCGGGGCACTGCCCGGGGCCTCCGAGATGTCGCTGTGTGTCCTACACCGGGCCTGCTACAAGTATTAGTGACGTCACAGTAGTGATCCACTTTGGTCAAAGTATCGCAGCAGAAAGATGTAATAAAAAGAGCATTTTCGCTCTTATAATTTGTGATTACATAAATAATATTAAATTTCATAATCGTGAAATAAAAGGGAATTAATATACTTGTTTTATTAAAGGAAATTAAAAGTTTTAAATTAAAAAAATGCTAAGATTAATAAATCAGATTGAACCCATTGACTTACCTTTTCCTAAACACATTATTTTACAATAAATATACGTACAAAAAATATAATAAATCTACCAAAAACTTTACAAAATCAATCCCATTCCTCCTTTTTACAACTACATACCATAATTTAACCATCAAAACACAATAAATGTCAATTTAAATACAGAAATCGACATTTTTTAACTATAGAGACCTTGGCACTTTTTTTTAACGCTTTGGCGTAATCCGGGCTTCAGAAAGTTAGATATGTTTTAAAATTATATACACAATTATGAAAACAAACCTAATGTACTTTTATGTTTATTTATATATGTATAAAATTATTTATATATACAATTCTGTTCTACCTGCATATAAAAAGAGATAAATGGCTTCTTTATATTAAATAAATTATATAAATATTGAAAAAAAAAAATACTTATTTATATGAAACTACGAATAGGTTGCCAGAAAATATTTTGCAACTTTCCTTCTCTCGCCATAAGCCTTTTTCGGTACTTTTCGGTTAGCCGGGCGCCAGTGATACATGCACATATATAAATATATATATTAATTCATACATATATGTATATATATATATATATATATATATGTGTGTGTGTGTAGATATATGTGTATATATATATATGTGTGTGTATATATGTATATATATCACTGGCGCCCGTCTAACCAAAAAGTACCCAATTTTCTATCTTGACTTTGTAACTGATTTGTAATATTTTAAAAATTGTCTATTTATTGTACTTGGGTCTAGGACATAATAACCACTCAAAATAACTTATCAAAAGATTTATTTTCATATATTTGTACACTTAAGTTAGCTAAAATGTTAAATTGAACTACGTAGAATTACTAAGTTGTGTAAATCAGTTACTTTTAATTTTATAAACAAAGCACATCACTCACTTCTAACTAAATGTATCCAGACATTAGTCAATTTATTACAGTATTTCTTTCAAAATCATTTTTTAAACTGTTTATCGTCTGCTTCTTTTATTTATTTATTTTTTTTCTAAAGATCATTTGACTCTTTTCGATTTGGAAGTACAAATTCAGTCAAATATGCCAGATTATTTCCATTACAGTAGGCTAGACATTTGTTGTTAGGTTTTTTTTCTCTGCACAAGTTCAATACCATCATATTAATTCTAGCTTCACGAATTATGAAAAGTATATCGAAACATTTAATGCAAACCACTTCTGTTGAATTGTAAAAATAATTATCACAAGGTAATTTTCGTAGCTAAAATTTCTTCTTTTCATTATCAGTAGCGAATTTGAAGACTTGGACTTAGATAGAAACTAGGAGCACAACATTTTCTTCTCTTTATTTTATAGATATAATCTACACTTTCTTTAATAATTATAATAAATAATTATTGATAGCATTATAATCTAAATACACTGAAAAATATTATTAATTATTATATAAAACAATAAATAAAATGAAAATACTGTCGTAAACAATCCGTACAAACGAACAAAGTACATGAAAATTTTTAAGTTATTATGGATCACTGTTTTGACGTCAGCAGGTTGTGACGTCACCTGTAGCAGGCCCGGTGTAGGACACACAGCGACATCTCGGAGGCCCCGCACTGCCTCGGGGCCCCAAACTGATGGTTAAAAAATTATTGTATTTTAATATCTAATCTAACTTCCTATAAAATACCAAGCACCTAGCTAAAATTTAATAATAAAAAAAAATCCATCAAAGTGCTAGAGTAAATGTTTTGCGTGTCCGTTCATATACTTCATACGCTTCGCATGCAAAAGCATCTCTAGAGCAGACAGCAGAATGTCGAGTCGAATGTGTCATGTCGCGCCAGGTGCCTGCCGAGTGAGGAGTCAAGTGCAGACTAGGACGTGCAGTGAGCTAGTGCTATTCATGATGAGTCATTCGTTTACTAACTGCTCATCAATATCGGACTGTCAGAGCACTTGAGAGTCGCATAGTAGTGATAGTACGATAGTTTATTACTTAACCCCTTCTTAACGAGCGTCTTTTACAGAATTTTTAATCTTTTACCACCGGTTTTTCAAAACAGAAATTTGCGCCTAATTGAATCGCAGAAATGCTGTCATTAAATAAGGCAAAGCTTACAATAAAAATTAACTGGTGGGAATAATCGAGGATTCTGAGCATCTTATGCACGTATACGTGTCGCTCGTCCCCAAGGGGTTAATCTTACTTTGCTTGTGTTGAGATAATAGTTTATATTATGAAACGAATTCGGCACTAGCCAAGTGGAAATTAAGAAAGATAGACTATAAAAAGAAAAAACTTAGAGGCTGCAAAATTTTCGAAGAAGTTATCAACATGGCTGGTCAGTGGAAACCACTCGACAGGGAATGGTGATAAGAAAGGTATGAATGGTTTACTTTATTCAGTGTGATGTGTAATTCTTGTAAAAATAGTACAGTCAAACTTGAATAATTCGAACGTGTATAATTCGAAATCGTGGATAATTCAAATGTTTCTGTCAGTCCCTTGACATTCCTATAAAACACAATCAGTGGTGGATTAAGCACTCAAGAGGCCCCAGGCGCAATTAAATTTTGAGGCCCCTCCAAATATTTTCAGTACCACTATAGTGTGCATTTTTTAGTTTTACAATTAGAATTACTGAAAGTGTATGTTGTTAATTCCATACTATCTCTAATTGAAATATAAAGTTCAAATTATTTTCTATCGCATGCTAATAAAATATTGAAAGTACTTCCCATTCATTACATTATCATAATTTTTAGAACTAAGAGATCACATTTTTATTTAGCTTTTATTTTGAAAATCACTACGTTCTATTTACTAAACTATCACTTCATTCTATCATTCTAAACAAATGTGTTTTTCACAAATATAACTGTAGGATTTTTTCTTATCAATACATATTCTTTTTTTTTTCAGTAAAGTTTTTGGTAAATCTTTTAAATAATTACTGAGTTATATCAAAGAAACATTTTAGTAATACAAAATCATATATTTTATTTTTAACTATCAATTATAATTAATCAGTTAAAATTAATTGTAAAAACTATTAATTAAGAAATAATGCGACAGATTGACTATTTTACATTAGTCGGATTTGAAACATGTTTGAGTCGGCCAATCTTGCCTTTTGCCCCCCCAAAAATTTTCTTTCGCTACGGCCCTGCCTGCTTGGCAAGTTTATTAAAAAAATATATATATATACCTATTTGACAGTGCAATTTTGATTATTTACAAAAGATAAAAAATTACTATAAGTGATGATGAAAATGATGAAGATAGTCTATAATGTTATATACAATGATGGAGAAAATTTTTGGATTATTTACAGTTCGTGATTGGGAGCGAGAAATGTTTTTCGCGAGCACGAAGATGTGTATTTCTGTTATCTCCTAAGAGTTCATGGGAGTTTGCTGTTAAGAGTTTGTGGTCTGGGACGTAAAAATGTTTTTAAAGAGACAAAAGATGAGTTTTGCACACAAGCTTTTGGGCTGGAAGCTGAGTTTTTGCACAGATGGTTGGTTGAGGTATGTGGGTTCTGTTCGTAACATGGCTGGTGGTTACTGACAATGTTCCGAACTAGCCCTCTGTTTTCAATTTCACCAATTATGTGTGGTGGAGGCATTTGGAATAGACGCTGGTTCCTTTCTAGAATGTTTATGCAACTAATTATTTTGTTTAGGAGGTCTGGTCGCTTCAACAGGTAGGCGAACCAGTGTGAGAAAGACATTGTTGATGGCTTGCGGATGTGAAGAGCGGAGATGAGGGTGCATTGTAAGGTGTAATGGAGGGAGTTGCCTCTGTGACCACAGGTACAGAGAGGAGATTCAGTTTTGCCGATTTTAACAAGGTAATCTGGGAAGGGGCCATGGTTGGTGGCGAATAAATATAGATTTCTATGGTGTAGAAGGCGTACTATTGTGACTTTTGGAATAAGGCGATGGGTGAAGCGGCCAGTGTCGGCGTAGTCCCATTCCCTTTACCATTTTTTAATGGCTTGATCGTTGAGATGTTTCTTTAGATATGAGGCTGGGAAGGGAATGAACTGTTTGTGCACCCCGGGTAATGTGGTTGCTTCTTTGGCTAGATGATCTGCCTGTTCATTCCCCTTTATTCCGGAGTGACCCTTCACCCATTTGAAGGAAATTCTTTTTGTTGTTGATTGAAGAAGTGTGATAATGTCTATTACTAGTAGGTCTGTTGTTGACAGGTCTTGTAGGGCTTGAAGACTTGAAAGACTGTCTGTGTTGATAAGGTGATTGTTGTAAGCTGAGGACCCTGCCCAGCAAGCCGCTGCCTTAATGGCGAGTAGTTCAGCTTGGTATACTGAATTTTCTGTGAGTAGTTGTGTCTGTGCTTTATGGATTAGTGTGTCGTCTTGGTATACACAGAAAGCGTAAACTGTTCCATGTTCCGACTTGGAGCCGTCTGTAAATATTTTTATGTCATTGGTGTCGTCTTCTTCGTCATCCGCTAACCATCTTATGTAGGGCTTGTAGGGTTGTATGTGGAATGAGGTAGTCTTGCTCTGGTATAATGTTGGGTCATGGTTTTCTATGGGGGGTGTGCAGTCTGAGGACGTTTCCCGCTATTGCTTCTTTCTCTATTTGTAAGTGGAGAGGTAATATGCCTGTTAGAATGCACAGGGCCGCTGTTGCTGTTTTCTTATAGGCTCTGGTTATCATTAGTAGGCATTGGGCTTGAATTGATGATAGGAGTCGATGCCCATGGGCTTTCTGGAGGCGGAAAAACCATGCTGCGGCTCCATATGAGATTTTCTTTAGTAAGATGGTGTTGTACCAGATTTTGAGGATCTGTTTAGATAGTTGGCTTGTTGTGGAAGAGAATTTTAATAGATTTTGAGTGGTAGATATTATTTCTTGTCGTTTATTTTGTAGGTGAGGGAGAAAAGAGAGATTACCATCTAGAGTTATTCCTAGATATTGGAGGGTGGGATTTGACTTGATGGAGTGATTGTCTATTTTAAAGATTGGAGCTCTTTTGAGATGTCTGGGTTTGCGCATATGGAGTACCGAGCATTTTTCATATGACAGAGTCATGGCATGTTGTATCGCCCAGGCACTGACTAGCTTTAAGGCTCAATAGGAGGTCAATCGAGGCTAAAACTGAAATCACCCAGTCTTGATGCGAAAAGAGGAGGTTGAATATATAGAGTGGGTCCCATTCGCCAATGCAACCTTGGAACGTAACAAGTTTTGAAAAGGAAGGTATTGTGAATGTTGTCGTTACATATTTCGATTTCGAAGAAGTCGTTTCCATGGAAACAATACTTTTCTCTATTGTTGCTCTGACTCCTACGATATCGAAATCATACCGACTGAGTTCAGAATCAGATCCTAAGAACAAGATTGTATTGGCAAATGAGACCCAATCCATATATTTAACCTCCTTCATTCGCATCAATGCTGGGTGATTTCTGCTTCTGCCTCGATTGGACGTCTACAGAGATCCTACGTTAGAGATCATCCTACATATACTATCATTCTACATAAACTATCTATAATACCTGTTCGCACTGTATATTTAAGATATCTTAGATCGCCCTTTTTGAGGTGGTACCCTTCCGGAATTGAATACTTGTTCACACCGCAAAACTCATCTAAGATAACTCACTGAACATCATCGTGTCTGAGATCTGAACAAACATAGAATGTGCGCATGCGCATAAATTAAAACCAGCCTCAAAAGCCGATCAGTTAAAGCTAGCCTCAAGAGCCAATCAAAGTGAGTGGTAGTGGCTGTATCTAGCAACAGAAAGTTTGAACTCACTGGGGGAGTTTGTGGAACTCACTCAGTGAGTTCGGCGGTCTAAGATATATTAAATATCCGATTTGAACGGGGCATAATGCAGGATCTCTAAACGTCTATTGTCCCCAGCGCCATCTATTGCTGGTAATTCGAACTAAAATCAGGAGTCACAGTAAAAAAAAACTCCTGACATCTTACAACATAATCCTCTGCAAGAATTTCTTTTAATTACCCATCATACGTAGTTTAGGGTAAATCTCGTAATCGTTTTGAAAATCGAAAAAAAAAATTGACGGATTTACACATTTCAGACACTATAGAGATTCCGGAAAACATATTTTTAGAAAAAAAAATGCCGTCCGTCTGTCTGTCTGTGTGTGTGTCTGTGTATCTCTCTGTAAACGCTCTATCTCCCGAAAAAATTGAGATAGAGACTTGAAATTTGGTATGTACTTAGAATGTAATAATGGGAAGAAGCTTAATGAGTTTCAGTAACCTCGATTATCCGGAAATGTTTTTTTCGGACTCTCGAAATAGTCGTTCTGATAAAAGGTATATAAAAAAATTTCAAATTGTTTATTTTAAGGAGTGAATATAAAAGACAATAAAATAACATAAATTTTGCATAAAGAATGAAATCGATCAAATAATGAGTTGCCGATATATTTGTAATCCTATTTTCCAGACTCTTCGGTTTTTCATGACCCTGTATATCATTCAAATTTCAATTCAAAGATACGTTTTAATTGGAAATGATACGCTTAATCCGACGCAGTAAATTCTTAGTTAATATGATTATCAATTTTGATTTATAAGGATGTTTCTTTTACGCAATTCAGTAATAGAGCATTTAAAGTTTAGGACGTGATCAAGCCAGGATTTTATTCGAATTGCAATGCATTTTATAAATAGTTTACGCATGTTTTATTTTCATATTTTATATTATGCATATCCATGATGGGTAAGTATTACGGTGGCCCCCAGAGACTAGTTATAATATATGTCACCGTTTGTGAGTTATTGAATTTTAAAATCAGTCAGTCCATTCTAGGCCACACAGTATATATTCCGAAGTATAAAGGCAGTTTTAAACTTTTGCCTAATAAAACGAGGAACAAGCATCATCCCCATCATCTCCTTATCCGCCGTACGCCTTGCTAATTAGAAACTTCCCTTTTCGAGTGGCACACACATTTAATGGAATGACTCTCTGGAAGGAAGTCGCCGATCATCATCATCAGGACAGCGCAAAAGAAAGAAAAAAGAGCTTTGAAAAAAGAGCTTTGAAAAAAGTGCTTTAATTTTGATGTTTTCGATAGAGCTTAGTTTGGTGTAACGAATAAATTCTGAGACTTTACGATTCGTCATTGTTAATGACGAAATAATCGTACCCCTTTCTCACTGAAATATACGATAAATACAGTAAAGAAATGTAATCTAATAATACTGAAGCATTACAACCAGGGCCGAAACTAAGGGAAGGGGGCAGAAAGGGCATGTACCCCGGGCGCTACAACAGAAGGCAAAAGGGGCACCACATGTAGATTTGGTTTTACGTTTTATACAATATATATACACTGTAAAAAAAAAAAAAAAATGGGTCGATCTACTAAAAAAAGTTTAGTTTTTCTAACAGATTTTTGGAAATTACTAAAAATTTTTTAGTATATTTGTATTCCACAGATTTTTTTAGTAACCGTTACTAAAAATCGGAATCACTGCTAGCTGTTTTCTAGTAATGTTGCTAGCTGTTTTCTAGTAATTCTTACAGATTTTATAGTTAGTAAGTAAGAATACAAAAATTTTTTTAGTCTTTTAGTACCAATTTTTAGTACCGGTTACTAAAAAAATCTGTGGAATACAAATATACAAAAAATTTTTTAGTAACCTGAGAATTTTTTTTACAGTGTATATATATATATATATATATATATGAAATCTGAGTAAAAATATCTTGTAGCCGGAAAGTATCTAGACAAGAAAGACTAAATAAAAGCGGTATAAGAGATATTTTCACGAAACTGCAGTAGATAGTACACGAAGATATTTTACGATATTGGAATTCATTGTTATGCCTACGGTAACACCCGGTTTTCGAGTTAGACAATGTGACTGATATCACTATGACTTTAGACGCCTCAATTGTAATAACTTGTAATAGTATACAACTACAGTAAAATCTGGGAAAATGAATTTTTTCTATAATGAAATCATGTTTTAAATTAAAAAATTACACGGTGACAACAGAAACAGTATCAACAATTATACCTGCTAAGACGGAAACCTGTGTAAAGCTGAAAATTTTTAGTTCCTTTTTATTCCATTTTCACAGGTTTTAATAAATAAATATTTCACAGCGCTGATTTACGTATTTCAGTATTACGTATTTTATGATTATATATTTTAAATTTTAAAATAAGTCGGCTAATAGCAACTTAGTAAAATTTTCTTTGTAAATTTACTTACTTTGCGGAGGAAGGGGGGGGGGGCGCCAAAATCCATGCTTGTCCCGGGTGAAAATAAAGCTAGTTTCGGCCCTGATTACAACTAGAACATTAATGATGTATAAGGTATGACAGATTATTTTTTTGTTTTACAAGATTAACAAGAAAGAAAAATCATGCACCAAGCATAGATTATGAAACACTATCCAACACTTCCAGAATACTGAAAATAAATCACAGTTTAATAAGGTGAAAGAGAATGTCTAATTAAACATTTTGGAAAACGAATAACACATTCGAAAACCCCATTTTAGTACATTACCGTCAATAGCCGAAAAACTATCCGAATGCTTTTGTACAACCCTGTATAGGAACTATAGATTTGCATAGATACCACATACTCTACAAAAATTTACTTCAGTTAGGACAATTGAAAAATTACAGCAAATTCCTCCAATAAACGGAAATTTATTTGAGATCTTTTGTGCAGCCCTGTATAGGGTCTATAAAAATTAAATACATCAAATAATGAAAAAAAAAAGAGTTAAATTTAAAAATGCGTACCACAATTGAAAACGCACTTCCAGCAATTAATAACCAAATTCCTTCGTGTGCCTCTGTCGATGAACGATGCACACCTTATTCTGTAGTAAGCCTCTTGTATTGCACCTCAATGACACATACCAATTTCAATATGTTTCAAATAGAGCAACATCATTAAAATATTCCGTAAAGAACTTTTCCCCATAGACCGTAATGTAACGGAATTCTTTTGACTGTCCCTATATACGAACTATAAATGCTACGCACTTTATTTTCAATACCGAACAAGCCATCATAAACCTCAATAACATATATCAATTGCATGGCAATCCGAGTATATTTATGAAAGTTAGAGCACGGACAGACAAATCGAATTCATAAACACTTTTCAACTACGTTGGAAAGCGTTAGAAAGACAAAGACTTTTCTCATTCATTTAGAAAAAAGGCACACTGTTAAAATTTTGCAGCAAAGTTTCCAGTCATTCGACCGTTTTTATAGAAAACGGTTACATAACTATAATTTATCTGTATTCTGGCCATAATATGGGTAATAATATGGTCAAAATACAGTTAAATTGCGTTCATCTAACCGTTTTCTATAAAAAGGGTCGAATGACTGGAAACTTTGTTGCAAAATTTTAACAGTGCAGACGGTTAATTTATATGATTTTATTTAACTAGAATAATACAAAAAATGGCTTTGCACAATTCGGAAAACTTTAGCAACTGAAAGCCTTAAATTGAAAAGTTTTTTTCACAAAAAAAATTATATTTAGGCATTTTTTATTTAAATTATCATTACGTATAAAAAAAAAAAAAAAAAAAAAAAAAAAAAAATGGAGTCAGAATCATAAAATTTCATTGCTTATAAGGAAGAAAATAAAAATGTAAGAATGTCAACTTTATCATATTTTGTACTTTTTGATACTTCTCTATTATCCCGTCGACCACTTTTCATAGCAAAAAACTATCGCCAAACTGTAAGATTAAACGCCAAAAATGCAGTCCCATTGACTTGATGTCAGAAGCATTATACGTGTTTGTTATGTCATCAAGTGATTTTTAATTCGACATTTGCGTGAATTTTTCATTATGTTTTACTGATTTATTAGTTATTTCATTCATTAAAATAACAATTGTGTCATTAAATTCTTACATTTTATTTATTTATTTATTTTGATATTCCAATGGCAACGTTCTCCCGTTTATTTAGCGTTACAGTTTGGCGATAGATTTTTGTTATGAAAAGTGGTCGACGGGATAATAGAGAAGTACCTAATTTTTTTTTTATAGATGTCGGTTGTTTAAGAATTAAATTCTCTTCACCGGAATTGTTAAGATGCTTACTTCTCGTCTACGTACAGCAAAGAAACATAATCTAATAATTCTGAAGCTTCGAAAAGATTAAATATAAAACATAACCAAATTGTATTTTCTGTTTCCCTTTTCTTTAATAAAGTATAAAAGATGCAGATGCTCCTTTATTTTAAAAACCTTACGCAGTATTCTATTTTATGAAATGTAAAACAAAAGCATACGATTTTATTGTTGTTATTCTTATTTAACGAAAATAACACACACACAAAAGTTGTTTAAAAATTTTAGTAGCACAAAATCGTATATTGAGCTATTATTAAACCGATTTATATATTTTGTAATAAAATGTAATGAAATAAAATTAGCCAATGTTTCTTTTTTTTATGTATAGAAGATCTTTCAAAAGGCAATGAAGTTTATTTAGTCAATATAGTGCAAATAGTATAATGATTTCTATATGGGAAATAAGAGAAGCTTCAACTTTAAGTGTTACAATATTTATATTTTTGGGGTTTTGATACCACTTCGTTTTATAAAAAATAAACTGTATAATTATTCTTTTTCTTCATCAAAAGTTAATTGTGACGGCATCTCTTTGCTGAGAAAAGAATGTGTAGTACAGCAAAAAATGCATGATATGTAATAATTATGAAGCTTCGGAGAGACAACATAGAAAAATCAAAAATTATATTACTATAGATTAATTTATGACATACTATAGGAGACCCGTCCGGCGTTAGCCGTGCCCGGTATAATAATTATAAATACACCTAAAATACGTATTGAATTCAGACATTTTTATCCGGGAGGGATTTCTACAGCTCCGGTGTGTGTGTGTGTGTGATGGGGGGGGGGGGAGGGCAATGTGGAGTTCTGGCGGGAGGGGAATTACACTTCTAGACAATTAATAAGCATAAAATTCCAACTCACCTTTTTCACTTGCCAAATGATAAAAAAAAAAAAAAATAAACTCTCAACCATCGGTCATCTTACGTCGTCATATTACCGGCTTTTAGCGATACATAGCGTTATTTAGGAAACTCAGGCTGGAATTTTTTCTTCGCGTTTCACAAAAAAAAAAAAAAATTCCATTATCCCGTCGACCACTTTTCGTAACAAAAAACCATCGCCAAACTGTAACGCCCAGTAAAGAAATGGAAAAATGTTGTCATTGGAATATCAAAATAAATAAATAAATACAAGAAATTCGGAAAAGCCACACTCACCAAAGTGTCAACTATCAGTACGTTTTAACAAAAGACAATTACAATATATTACTGAAAAAAAAAATCTTGGATATCTATTTATTTACATTATTTTTCTTAATTATCCCTCTTGGCTGGTAAATAAAATGTTTATGACGTCAGTTGAAACTGATCTAATGCAGTAACTATATGCATCACAACATTTTTCTAATGCTTTTTCTCTTTTAATATCATGGCACTGCCGTTTAAGGAGGCAATTGTTATTTTAATTAACGAAATAACTAATAAATCAGTAAAACATAATGAAAATAACAGGTAAATGTCGAATTAAAAAAATCCCTGACGGCTCGGCCTACAGGCACAGGTAGATTTCGAAGACGCAGACCGTGGGGCGCCTGTTTGTCGGGAATTGCGGAAGAAATGACCTTTTTACGATGATGCGGCAGTTGGAACCGCCTACTTCGAAACCTAACTTGTTTGCAGGCGGAATCGGCAGGGATTTTTTTGTTTTTATTTTTTTTTTTTGCTATAACGGTTGTCCTATAAAAAACTTGTAAATATAAAAGTTTTAAATAATATTAAGAGGATTAATAATAAATTTAAGCGGATTTGAAATCTTGAGAATTGGCGAAGTTATGAATTTTTTTCTTCTAAACCCCCCTCCTCCCCCCCCCCCTTAAGGCAATTTTTAATTATATCAAAAATTTGTCATACATAAATTTTCGGCCCTTCTCCTAGAAGTAATAATAACTTCAAACGGATTCGATACGTATCATAAGTAAGAAATTATGGTTTTTTTTCTGTTTTCACAAAAAGCCCCCCCCCCATCCCCCCCCTTGGTTCGATTTTGTCCATTAACGAACTTGACCGAGATTTTATGCCCCTTGATTTTATGTATCAGTTTCGAAAAGATGCGGGAGTTGGAACCGCCTACTTCAAAAAATAACTTGTTTGCAGGCGGAGCCGGCAGGGATTTTTTTTGTTTTTAATTTTTTTTTGCTATAACGGTTGGTCCTATAAAAAACTTGTCAATATAAAAGTTTTAGATAATATTAAGAGGATTAATAATAAATTTACGCGAATTTGATATCTTGTGAATTGACGAAGGTATGATTTTTTTCTCTTAAAACCCCCCTTTTTTCCCCCCCTTGGAGCCATTTTTAATTATATCAAAAATCTGCCATACATACATTTTCGACCCTTCTCCTAGAAGTAATAATAACTTTAAACGGATTCGATACGTATCATAATTAAGAAATTATGGGGTTTTTTCTGTTTTCACAAAAAGCCCCCCCACCCTCCCCCCCTTGGTTCGATTTTGCCCATTAACGAACTTGACCGAGATTTTATGCCCCTTGATTTTATGTATCAGTTTGTAAAAGATTAATGCAGAATTTTTCCAGTTATCGTGGTCAGAAAAAAGTGACATATATATATATATATATATATATATATATAAAGTTTTGAACTGGGGGTGGTTTTGGGTTCTGGGAGTCATGATCGGCGTAGATCTGCAAAAATTTTTCAAAATTTCCAACTTAGGTGAGAATGTAATAGGTAGTATTTCTTACGAAATCTACCTAAAAACACTTGATGACATAACAAATACGTGCAATGCTTCTGACGTTAAGTGAATGGGACTGCATTTTTTGCGTTAAATCCTAATACAGTTTGACGATAGTTTTTTTTTTTTTTTTTTTTTTTTTTTTATGAAAAGTGGTCCACAGGATAATGGAGAAGTACCAAAAAATGAATGCCCTAACTTTCGTTAATAATTAATTTATTTCATGTATACATACATATAAATCGAGTCCCGAATGCATGCTCCATACATGGGTATAAAACGTATAATTAGATGGATAAGGTATGAAAAAGATATTTTTTGATAAAACACAAACAACAACTTCTCATTTTCGGCGAAACAGCGTACTTAAAAAAATCGCGAACAATTCAAGAATCGCTTCACAAATTCCGAATAAACTTTATTGAAAAAAATACAAAATTGACCATGTGGTTTATTTTAATGACGTTACACAATTTCAAACATTTTGAAATTAATATATCACTGAGGTGCACTTACAAGAGACTAATTATAGAATGTGGTGTGCATAGCACTTATAGTTCCTTTACAGGGATACTCAAAAGAATTCCGTTACATTACGGTCTAGAGGAAGAAAAATCGTTTGTAGTTTATTTTAATAATGTTTCACTATTTCAAACATATTGAAATTGATACATATCACTAACGTGGATTACAAGAGGCTTACTATAGAATATTGTGTGTATAGCTTTCATCTTTCATTGGACAAGGACACACAAAAGAATTCGGTTAAAGTACTGCTTATTAATAATAATTGCTGGGAATGCTTTTTCAGTTGCTAAAAGATTGAATTTAAATACTTTTACGACTAACTTGGAAAATAGGGGAAATATATCGTTTCGTTCAATATAAAATTACAAAATATCAAAAACCTGAGCTTCTGCCGCATTCGGACCTGCCTTCGTTTATCTGGAACGAAATTTCCAGACCTCTACGTGCGATATATTTTCCTAGCCACCACGCACAGACACACACGCACAAACATCCTTTTTAACACTTTCCAACATATTAGTTGAAAAGTGTTTATGAAATCGGTTTGTCTGTCTGTGCTCTAATTCGCGTAAATATACTCGGATCTTCATGCAATTGATATATGTTATTGAGGCTTACTGTGGCATGTTCGGTATTGAAAATGAAGTGTGTAGCACTTATAGTTTTTTTACAGGAACACTCAAAACAATTCCGTTACATTGCGGTCTATGGGGAAAAATCATTTGCGGTTTATTTTAATGACGTTACACAATTTCAAACATTTTGAAATTAATATATCACTGAGGTGCACTTACAAGAGACTAATTATAGAATGTGGTGTGCATAGCACTTATAGTTCCTTTACAGGGATACTCAAAAGAATTCCGTTACATTACGGTCTAGAGGAAGAAAAATCGTTTGTAGTTTATTTTAATAATGTTTCACTATTTCAAACATATTGAAATTGATACATATCACTAACGTGGATTACAAGAGGCTTACTATAGAATATTGTGTGTATAGCTTTCATCTTTCATTGGACAAGGACACACAAAAGAATTCGGTTAAAGTACTGCTTATTAATAATAATTGCTGGGAATGCTTTTTCAGTTGCTGAACGCGTTTTTAAATTCATTTTTTGTCTGTTACTTGGCGTGTATAAATTGTATAGATTGTATACAGGGCAGCACAAAAGTTCTCGAGTATATTTCCGTTTATGGTCGGAAATTGCAGAAGGGAAACTTTAAACTGTGCAACGCGTTTCCTAACTGAACTCAAATCTAGCATTCTATTTAGTATAGATACAAATCTATAGATCATATACAGAGCTGCACAAAAGAGCTCGGATATTTTTCCGAATATTACTGGCAATTACAGAAATTGGATTTTTAAATATGTTATGCGCTTTCAAAATTGTTTAGGTAAATATCATCTTTACACCTTACGGTAAAGATTTGCAAAATTATTTTAGAAGTGTTGGAAAGTGTTACATAATCTATGTTTGACGCATGATTTTTTGTTCTTGTTTTTATTAGTATCGATAACAAGCGAGAGATGATTCTACTTTTGATATTTCTATTTAACGAGAATAACAAACAGCAACGACAACAAAAAAAAAGCCTTAATACGAGTATAATTCCAAAAGCCTTAGATACAAAAGAGTCCTCAACTGAAGGATTATTTTATCAGTTTATTTTGCAAAGATTTGGAGTTCTTTTTAAATATACATAAAGCGATAAAGCATATTTAACATAAAACGCGAGTTTGTGTAGTAAATGTAATTTTGAAGTTTCTGATATGGAAAAAAAAAAAAAAGAGCTCATAGAACTTAAATTTTGCGGTTTTTTGATGGAGTTCATTAAGTAAAGATAAATTGTGGGATTTTTATATTTCTTTACCGAAAATGATACCTGCTTTTTTGGCAAGAGACGCGATTTCTTTTGTAATCCACAAAAAACATGCTGTACATATAATTTTGAAGCTTTCAGGATGGAATGTTACAAAAATATGAGATTGCCAGTTCAATTTATGAAATATGAAAAATGGCAGACGATTTTTTTTCTTTTTTTACTTTGTGAAATTTAAAATACGGCCGACGATTTTATTTTTATTATTCATCTTTATCGAGAATATCCTAAAAAAAATTCTTGACATTGTTCCAAAAACTTTAGATAATGTGTATTGCAAATTAAAGGAATATTTTTCAAAAAAATTTAAATCAGAAAATGATTTTTTTTAAAAATATGTATGCATAAGTATATTTAAGCAAAATCCTATAAAATACGAGTTTAAGTAGTCTATTTATTATGTAATCTCAAAGCTTCAAATATAAAAAATAAAAATAAAAAGAGAAAATAAAATGGGCAGCCTATTTTTCATATTCTGCTCAAAATTCAAAAGTTGGTCTACGAGTTAAAATAAATAAATAAATAAATAATTAAAAATAAATTGCGTATAAATAAATAGAAAATTAAAAGACCTCCTTGTCAAGACTCACACAGTAGAGAATAATTGGTACAATATATACAGTGTCTCACAAAAGTGATGGGACACTTGTGCTTTATAAAAAGAAACTGCAATAAAATAAATAAACAAACATGTGCAAAAATTTTTTGGGTGTGTTTCATATTTAGAGTTAGTAACAATTATTACATAACATACATTTTGTCAAAATATTAAAATATTAATTTAGTAAAAATACAATTGTTCAGAACGGAGCAAAAAATGGCTCACATAAGTGATGGGACACTTACTTTTCCATCAAATATTTATCCAAAAATTTTACTTTTTAAAAGGTTTTAATATTTTGTTGGATTTCCTTTTACTTTTAAAACATGATTTAATCTTTTTGGGATGGATTCGACTAATTTTTTTGTGATTTCTGGAGTGATTTTACCCCATTCTTCTTGAAGCACCGATTTTAGTTGTTGTTTTGAAGAAATGGTGTGTTTGCGAATTCTTGATTCCAATTCTTGCCAAATATTCTCTATGGGATTTAAGTCTGGAGATTGTGGTGGTGTTTTTATTATTTCAGGACAGTTATATAGCAGCCAGAGTCTAACGTTCAGAGCAGTGTGCTTGGGGTCATTGTCCTGGTAGAATTTAAAATCGTTATGAAGGTTCAATTTTCGTGCTGAAGATTTCAAATTTTGCTTTAAAATATCAATATACTTGTACTGATCCATTATACTGTCAATAAAAACAAGATTACCAACTCCAGCGGACAACATACACCCCCATACCATAACTCCTCCTCCACCATGTTTTACTGTTGGTACCAAGTTCTGTTTGCGAAATTCTTCCCTGGGTTTTCTCCACACCAAGATTCTACCGGCAGAACCAAATATATTAAATTTACTCTCATCAGCAAATATAACTTTATTCCAGTAATCAGAATTCTTATTTATGTTGGATTTTGCGAAAGCTAGTCTGAGTTTTCTATTCTTTTCACTTACGAAGAATTTTTTCCTGGCTACTCTACCGTGATATCCAGCAGATCGAATTACCCTTCTAATAGTCTCAGGATTAACAATTATTCCATATAATGCTTGTAAATCAGCAGCAACTTTTGAAGCACTAATTCTTGGATTTTTTTTTAATATTTCGAACGATAATTCGCTTTATTCCATTGGATAGCTTTGATGGTCGGCCAGGTCTTCTTTTATCCTGAATCATATGATTCTTTTTATATCGTTTAATGATATTGAAAACTGTTGAACGACTCAAGTTAACTGTTTCAGCAGTTTTTCTAATAGATTTTCCACGTTCAATATGCAAATTAATAACTAATTTTCGAATTTCAGGCGAAGTTTCTTTTCGTTTAGCATTCATGGCTACACAGAGCTAAAAAACACAAAAATTCCAAAACAAACTGGAGAGAAATACTGAAGACGATTTTATCAATTATTGCCAATTGCTTTTAAGTAAAAATAAAACCCCCAAAAATATTTTTATTGCTTATTTCAGGCGATTTTTGTTGCATATATAATGGTGTCCCATCACTTATGTGAGCTATTTTTTGCTCCGTTCTAAACATTTGTATTTTTATTAAATTAATATTTTAATATTTTGACAAAATGTATGTCATGTAATAATCTTTACTAAATTTAAGTATGAAACACACCCACAAAAAAATGTGTACATGTTTTTTTAATTTATTTGATTAGTTTCCTTTTGTAAAGCACAAGTGTCCCATCACTTATGTGAGACACTGTATATATATATATATATATATACAGTGTATATATATATATATATATAATATATTATATATATATATATATATATAAGCTTGCATTTGTGTTTTTTTTTTTTTTTTTTTACTTATGTTTCACTTTTTGAATAAATACTTCATTTGTTAGGACTATGTTTTATGATGTGTAATTTGACATAGCTATTTGGGATAATAATTTCATTGCATTTGGTCAGTTATTTCTGTTTCAATGGTTAATTTTTGCAATAAGTTTTTATATATATATATATATATATATATATATATATATATATATATATATATATATATATTTCACTCTAAAGATATTAAGTTAATTTCTTATTTATGAATGTAAGTAAAAAAAAATATTAATAACTGAAGTATGTTTATTTATTTATTTATTTAGATAGATAGATAGAAAATAATGTTTCAGTCGTAAAAGTAGAAAAAAAAAAAGTCAAGAAGAAAAAACTTTTTTATTGTTTTGTGTATTTTGATTTAACGTTTATGACAAAAAAATTTCATGGTCTCAACAGAAAGAATTATCAATCAATTATAGTTGTCAAGACCTATCTAAAACGGAATTTTTTTTTTGGTCCTTCCCGATTTCGTTTTCACAAGTTTTCCTGTATCCCTTTTAATGCGTTAATGCCAAAAAAAAAAAAAAAAAAAAAAAAAAAAAACTTTTACTATAGTCTATGCACCGTGAAACATTGCAAAAACGTTTCCTGAGACAGAAGAAGGTTTGCGAAATTTTACTAAAACCTACAGTTACACACGATTCTGGAAACGTTTCCCTTCTCTTTAGAAATCTTTAGGAGAAGAACCAATCAGGAATCTCATAAACCAAAATTCAAAATTAACTGAAACGTCTTTTCCGAAATTCCGAAGAATCTAAGAAAGAATGTTTCAACCCAAAAACATTTCTGAAAACTTTGGAAACCCCTTGTCAGATTTATAATTCATTTCACTGTTTTAGAAAATATGTTAAACCTGTTAAGATGGAATCCCAAGAGACAGGGGGAAATCTTTTTTAGGTATGTTTTTGTCTTAGCAAGTACACCGCCCTTATAATTAATTGTACTGTATGATTTATTTCGTTGAGAACATGAAATTTTCTGCTTGAAGTAACTTTTCGTTATACACAGATTTTACCACATTAGAAAGTAGAGTTGCGAAGACTGGAAAAAACCTGGTTTAAATCTGTGAATAAACCGGATTTTTTGAAAATATATTTGGAAATGAACCAGGTTTTATACAATTCTAAGTGAAGCATAACCAATGCCTAATGAATTTAATTAATTTTCATTTTCTTCTCCCTTTCATATTTGTCTTTCTGCGACTTGTCTGTTTTGATATTCCCAAGGAAAACGAGTGAATAAAGAAATATTTTGATGAAACGTTATAAGGATCCAGCTTCTAAGCCAAGAATTACCCAAACATTCGTTTAGACAAAGATGGATCACGTGCGTAGAAGTTGCAGACGATATTAACATTTTGCGAAAAGTAAAAGTTATTTTTGAGAAATTTACTACATTTTTGTAAAAAATAACATTTTGTAGTGAAAGATAAAATCCAGTTACTCAAATTCTAACCAAGCATTTGTTAATAATTATTCAAGTCCTTCTACTAAAGTTTTTCTTTCTGGTGAATTTGTTCTGTTTGCAAAAGACACATTTTAAAATCTAAAATAATAATGAGGATGATGATGATAATGAAGAATGTGTTTTTATGGAATGGAATTTTATGAATGGGCCTATTTTATTAAAAGGAATTTTGTGAAGAGACTTGTTTTACTGAAAAGAATTTTCTGAAAAGACCTGTTTTATTAAGAGAAATTTTGTGAAGCAGTCTGTTTTATTAAGATGAATTTTGTGAAGACACCTGTTTAATTAAATGGATTTTTGTGGAGGAGCCTGTTTTATTAAGAGGAATTTTGTGAAGGGGTTTGTTTTATTAAGGTTTATTTTTGTGAAGGATAGCCTAAATGGGCTCAAATTTTGCCTGGTTCCACTCCTAAAAACTTAATTTTTGTTTCTTTTTTTACTAAATTTGAAAAAAAAACATGTTCATTAATAATTATATTTAAAAATATATATTCTAAAAATCAGAGAGATTTATAACATTATTATGTACAAATAAGATTGTCAGTATTCGAGTTTGTTAATAAAACATTGTTATTTCATGAAATTGCTTACCTATAAGTTCTTCACGATTTTTTTATGTCATAGCATATTGTATTCGTTTTACTTTTTACAACAGATAAAATTAATAATATATTTTTTATGAACTGATTAGATTATTCCGAGAGTTTGGGAACCACCTAATAGAATAAAATTTTATAATAGCCATCCACAGCATAGTTTCTATCTGTATCTAAAGCAGTGGTTCCGAACGTGGGGCGCACGTCCCACCGGGGGTGCAATTTGACTTTTAAGGGAAGCAATTCTAAATTTTTTAGTAACCTATTCGCTGTTAGTTTTTTTTTTTTTTTTTTTTGTTGGAAAACATTTTTTGTTCACTAAAAATAAATGTAATACATGCAAAATTAAAAAAAAAAAATAATTAAAAAAATAAGTTATTTTTTTTTTTTTTTAAGAAATTAAAAAAAAAAAAGTTGAAAATCGAAAACAAATCGGAATTATTATGCGAACAATATTTTAAAAAAATTCGACACCTATTTTTTTTCTAAAAATTTTTTACAACTTTTCAGGCTTACAAAATGTTGCAACTGTTTCGACTATTTATTGAACGAGCCTTGTATTCCTATCCGCTCTTCTATATGTCGCATGAAGAGATTTTACACGTGAAACTACACTGGAAAAAAAAAAAATGTTGATTTTACGGTATAATACTGGCATCCCAGCTGCCTGTATTATACCGTAAAATTAACAATAATAAACAGTAAAATAAGCAGTATTACTAATACGCTGCCGCGCGCACGGTACTTGAATATCATGATGCAAAATTTTTATACATTTTCATTCTATATTGATTTCTTTTGATGTTAAGCTAATATCATGAAAAGTAAAATTATTTTTTAAATGTATAATTTAAAAATAAAGGGTTAGAAATGTTAATGAAATTTGATTCGATTTATTGTTTAGTTTTGCTAAGAAGATTAATAGTTAAGAAAATAAACAAGTATGTTTTTCTTATATGGGTGAGTAGGGTCATATTTATGAGATAAGGGGGTATTCTTAGATGAAAAGTCTAAGCAAGGGGTACGTAAAAGAAGAAAGGTTGGGAACCATTTCTAGAATAATAAATTAAACTCTGAAACCTCAAGGGAAAAATTATATCTACGTACAGTGTCTCACATAAGTGATGGGACACTTGTGCTTTACAAAAGGAAACTAATCAAATAAATTAAAAAAACATGTACACATTTTTTTTGTGGGTGTGTTTCATACTTAAATTTAGTAAAGATTATTACATAACATACATTTTGTCAAAATATTAAAATATTAATTTAATAAAAATACAAATGTTTAGAACGGAGCAAAAAATAGCTCACATAAGTGATGGGACACCATTATATATGCAACAAAAATCGCCTGAAATAAGCAATAAAAATATTTTTTGGGGTTTTATTTTTACTTAAAAGCAATTGGCAATAATTTATAAAATCGTCTGCAGTATTTCTCTCCAGTTTGTTTTGGAATTTTTGTGTTTTTTAGCTCTGTGTAGTCATGAATGCTAAACGAAAAGAAACTTCGCCTGAAATTCGAAAATTAGTTATTAATTTGCATATTGAACGTGGAAAATCTATTAGAAAAACTGCTGAAACAGTTAACTTGAGTCGTTCAACAGTTTTCAATATCATTAAACGATATAAAAAGAATCATATGATTCAGGATAAAAGAAGACCTGGCTGACCATCAAAGCTATCCAATGGAATAAAGCGAATTATCGTTCGAAATATTAAAAAAAATCCAAGAATTAGTGCTTCAAAAGTTGCTGCTGATTTACAAGCATTATATGGAATAATTGTTAATCCTGAAACTATTAGAAGGGTAATTCGATCTGCTGGATATCACGGTAGAGTAGCCAGGAAAAAATTCTTCGTAAGTGAAAAGAATAGAAAACTCAGACTAGCTTTCGCAAAATCCAACATAAATAAGAATTCTGATTACTGGAATAAAGTTATATTTGCTGATGAGAGTAAATTTAATATATTTGGTTCTGACGGTAGAATCTTGGTGTGGAGAAAACCCAGGGAAGAACTTCGCAAACAGAACTTGGTACCAACAGTAAAACATGGTGGAGGAGGAGTTATGGTATGGGGGTGTATGTCGTCCGCTGGAGTTGGTAATTTTGTTTTTATTGACAGTATAATGGATCAGTACAAGTATATTGATATTTTAAAGCAAAATTTGAAATCTTCAGCACGAAAATTGAACCTTCATAACGATTTTAAATTCTACCAGGACAATGACCCCAAGCACACTGCTCTGAACGTTAGACTCTGGCTGCTATATAACTGTCCTGAAATAATAAAAACACCACCACAATCTCCAGACTTAAATCCCATAGAGAATATTTGGCAAGAATTGGAATCAAGAATTCGCAAACACACCATTTCTTCAAAACAACAACTAAAATCGGTGCTTCAAGAAGAATGGGGTAAAATCACTCCAGAAATCACAAAAAAAATAGTCGAATCCATCCCAAAAAGATTAAATCATGTTTTAAAAGTAAAAGGAAATCCAACAAAATATTAAAACCTTTTAAAAAGTAAAATTTGTGGATAAATATTTGATGGAAAAGTAAGTGTCCCATCACTTATGTGAGCCATTTTTTGCTCCGTTCTGAACAATTGTATTTTTACTAAATTAATATTTTAATATTTTGACAAAATGTATGTTATGTAATAATTGTTACTAACTTTAAATATGAAACACACCCAAAAAATTTTTGCACATGTTTGTTTATTTATTTTATTGCAGTTTCTTTTTATAAAGCACAAGTGTCCCATCACTTTTGTGAGACACTGTATATATAAAAACACGAAAGAGTTGGAGAAAAAAAAAACATGAAAAAGATGTATCGGTTGAGTATTTTTGTTAGCAAATATGTTTATTTTTCCTGGGGTCCTATAAATATATCACGGAACTTCCTGTTTGCGTGTCCTCGCGAACAAGTTATGGATGTCTTTTTCACTCCGGAAACTAACAAATATCACTCTCTCCCTCTGCTCCAATACATACATATATTTCTCAATCTCAGATGTTAGAAAGCAAAAAGGATTCTAAACGCGGAACGAAATCGTCTGCTTTAAACACTGTTGCCAGATTCAGGGTTATATCTTAAAACATTCGGAGGACCTGGATACAATTTAATTTTTTAAGAATCTTTTACAAATTAACCTACATATACTCCGTGACAGATTGAAATAGCTAACATGCACGCTAACATGCTTATGTTGATATATAAATATATCTATACATAAAAACACGAAAGAGTTGGAAAAAAAAAAAAAACCCTCCGAAAAATATGTATTTGTGACATCACAATATTTCCTTCTATCGCTTTTTAACATATAATAATCTAATTAGCACGATTACACACCAAAAATGATGGCATTGCATTTCTTTAAATTTAACTCGGAGTTACAGTAATTGCTGAATTAAACAAGAAAGAAAAATCATGTGTCTAGCATAAGATTATGAAATACTTTCCAACAATTCCACAATACTAAAATTAAACTTCACCGTTTAATCTTTAAGAGCCTACATCAGTCATGCGAAAAAACGCGCACGCTATTGTTAAGTTTATGGGAAGGTTCTTGCACGATTTCTCGCTCGCATTTTAATATTTTTAAATGATTTTTTTTCGCATAGGATAGCTGAGATCGATCTCTAACGTTGTTAGTTTTTACTTTTTCGATTTTGATTCCCGTTTTTTTTATATAAGGGTACCTTCACTTTCAGTACCGGTTCCAACCGGTTTCAAAATTTAAAATGTCCGCTTATAAAAAAAAAACTGTAACCAAAATCAAAAAAGTAAAAACTAATAACGTTAGAGATCGACCTCAGCTATCCTATGCAAAAAAAAAAAAAAAAAAAAAAATCATTTAAAAATATTAAAATGCGAGCGAGAAATCGCGCAAGAACCTTCCCATAGACTTAACATTAGCTTGAGCGCTTTTTCGCGTGACTAGCGTAGGCTCTTAACTGCTGTGACAGAAATTGTTGCTGTGTGTCTATGAGACCGCTTGATCGAAAGATGAATAAAAGGCTCAATTAACTCATAGGATACTGTTTCTGTATTATAAACTATACGTGCAGCGTGCAGGACTATAATTAAAATTCAAAAATCACTAGTGATTGTACTAGGGTTTAAACGAATCAAAATTTAACTAGCGCCTATAGTTAAATTGGAAATTATAAGTTAAACTGTGAAAATTGAAAAGAAGCAGTGGTCTGTGAGACCGCTAACAGAAGTTAAAAGGGTTAAATGGACGATAAAATATATCTAAGAAAACAACTTAGAAAACGCTAAAAACATTTGAAAACAAAGATTTCGGCTATTACTGTGCATAGCCACTGCGGAAAGGTTTCTTTTGATCATCCTTGTACACAATCAACAAATCTGTATATACACTCATAGTGTGTTAAATTATGGTCCTTCTTTTTTTTTTTTTTTTTTTTTTTTTTTTTTTTTTTTAAATACTGCTGACCAGGTCCTTACCTGTCGGGCTTGAGTGCCCAGCTTGACAAGTTAGTACTTCTACCTGTGCGCGAGGCGATATCCACCTGATCACAGCATGGCTGTGATCCACCTGTCGAGAGCTTTGTTGGCATCGCTGCAGTGGTTTGTTACAGTTTTCTTTGTTTGCCGGTTCATGGTGTCATTTTGTCTTAGTTGTATGTTGGCCGGTTACTTAAAGTGGATTTGCTTGACCCGAGGTGGTCTCGTAATTTAGAGTCTTGATCAGGTGATCAGACCTTCACCTGACTAGGCGTTCAACTGTGATCTGTTATACCACGACTCCAATACAATTAATCAGACTAAACCAATGTTAAATTCAGGAGTGGCCCGAGGTGGGGGCATTACCCTCCAGAGCATCTAAATGCTTCCACCCCTCGGAAGATGTGGGATTTTATATCTATTAATTTCTAGAAGTGCAGTGTGCAAGATCACTGTAAAATCTCCTGGAGCTGCAAAAATCTCCCCCCGAGAAAAATGTCTGAATTCAACACTGTATTAAACTATTTTAATTATTACAACTACAATAACAGCTCGTTCATCGCTACTTAACAGCCAAGACCAGTTGGCTCCGTCTCTATGGATATTGATATGCGCAATTCATCTGTCAAATTTGAAGGGAGTTTGACACATTTCGTCGCGTTTTGATTTACCCTCGCACAACCGAGCTCCTGTCTAGAGATCACAATGGTCCATCTGTGTTGCGACACGAGGATCCATTTCACTCCCAGTGATTTTTTAATAGTTATAATCATTCGCAAAACTAACAGAAATAACTGTGCTTTCTTTGGCAACAAGGAAGATCGAGTTTCGGCGTGAGCAAACACCGTAAATGACACATGTACTATCGGAGCGTGTAAACCTTTATAACGTTAATTAACGGCGCGAATGAATGAAAAACATTGATTCGAAAGATGTTAACTTTAAACGGATTTTTGAAGAAGTAACGTTTCATATAGCTACTGTAAAAAAGGAATAATTTTTATTAGGTGTTTGTGATAAAACGACAATTAAAAAAAATATTCAAATTTAAATTTCTACCAGTATTTTTCAAAAAGCAGAAATGAAATTACAATTTATTTTTTCGACAGGGGGAGGAGGGAGACGCATCAAAATGTCTCCTACATTAAGATTTTAGGTTTTTGTGTTTTTTAATTGTTTAGAACCGAAATCGCCCTCCCCGCTCGTAACTGCATAATGTACCCCCCCCCCCCCCCACACACACACACACCACACACACTTTCAGAGCTGCAGAAATCCCTAATTAGAGTAAAATGTCTGAATTCAAACCCCTTATAAAAATCAGAAATCCATAAGAAATTGCAAAAGAACAAACAGGCCTCAACTAAATAACCAAATTTCCACTTGGGAGGTTGCCAACTTACAGCATCATAGGGAAGGCGAAGAGCATTCATTTTCATTTCGCGTGTTTACATTGTATCTGCGAGAGACAATTAAACTCAATCTGTTTTCTTAGATGGCTTGATGATTTTTTTTTTTTTTTTTTACAGAATTTTACGAAAGAAATTATTTCACAATATACTCTCTTAATATTGTTCAACAGCTAATTCCGGAATAGTTGGATACTATATTGCCAAAAAAATCACCAGGCACTTACGATGTTACGCATTTTGTCAAATATCTATAAGAGAAGTACTTAATAATAAACAAATAAATTAATATAAATAAAACATGAATTTAACAGACGCGTAATCGAACTACGCGGGTACACCACTGAAATAATCAGAATAAAAAAAGCTGTTGTAAGTAGCGAATGTTTTCTACGATTTATTCAATTATAAACCTCTGGCATGCGGTTAATACGAAAGTATCGCTTTTAGAAAAATTTCAGAACTGATCCCGCGATTTCCGAGAGCAAGACATTTGTAGAAAAATGTACATGATACACAATTTTTGAAGCAATTTTGTTTTTAAAATTGCACAGTCAAACGGTAAAAATGGTAATGATGCATATGTTTACACGTGCTGTAAAAACATTATATTTATAACCGATAAAAATTTCCAAGAGTTTGGACAACAAGAACTATTAAAAAAATAAAAATAGATAAAAACTATAAAACAACCGTACGTATATATATATATATATATATATACGACATATATATAAAAGACACACACACATATATATATATATATATATATATGTCTTTTTACGAGTGCTTTTACCATTAAATACCAATATTTTTTCGCCGATTTTTCATTAAAAAGTATTAATTCATACAAAACCGTATTAAAGATATAAAATCAACAAACTTAAGGTTTGTTTAAGGTTACTATCACGGGCCCGGTACGCGCCGTGCGGTAAATACATGATGATTTGAAATATGTGGTAATATAGATATATATTAGTCGAAAGGATTTTGAAAGGAAAAAAATTTGGCCAATTACCATTGAAGCACAAGCTATGGTAATATTATGTTTGCACATGTTAATTATTAGCTATGTGGTATTCTGTATACACAATATCATTAATTATCTCTTTGGAGATTTAAGTAGAATGATAATAGAACTTGATATGTTTTTTGAAATTCATAGATATTATAATTATATATATATATCTATATATATAAAATGTAAAAACTCTGTTAGAATTTTACAATAAAAGAAAATGGTTTTTACCTATATTGCCCGGGTTAGATCCTGTAATATGATTAAAATATGTACATAAATAGATATTTTGTAAAATTCATTTTTTCAAAAGCTCGCGATTGTTTTTAAAACCCATTACAATTAAAAAAATTAATTTAAACAGAGAACATATACATTTGAAACTTAACTGCAGAATGTGATCTGAATTCGGCATCTTGTACCAAAAGAAGCCTTTTTAGTTCCATATATTTATCCAAGACAGTATTTAGTCGATTAAAAATAACAACAAGAAAGAAAAATCATGCGTCAAGCATAGATTATGTAACATTTTCCAACACATTCAGAACACCGTAATAAAACTTCACCGTTTAATTAGGTGAAAGATTATTTCTAAGTAAACAATTTGGAAAAGGCATAACACATTTGAAAACCAAATGTCAACAATTACCGCCAAATAGTCGAAAATTTACTCCAGTCAGGAAACGAATAACACTGTTGAGAATTCACCTACAGCAAATTTCGATCTTTTTGTAGCCCTGTATAGGAACTAAAGAATTTACATACACCAAGTAATATGAAAAAAAAAATCTAAACACGCGTAACACAACTTAAAACGCACTTCCAGCAATTAAATTTCAATTATTGCTCATAGACAGTACTCAGGGCCTATTTACCAAATAGGCCCATGAAGCCCGAACTTACCCACTGAAATACAAAGGGGCCCCCAAATTTACTTTTCAGAACTAATTTTTAAGGAAAAAAATTTCAGCCAGGGTAAAAAAAATATTTTTTTTTTCTTAATTATAGTTACTAAATTTTCCCTGGGACTATTACTCTTTTTTTTTATGTTGATATAATAAATGGTATAAAAACAGTGATTAAATGCAACTTATTTTAATTTTTCTTATTTTTCACATTTTAATTTCAAATGTTTAAGACTGTAATGTGCTAAAAAGAACATAAAATTTAATCTGTATAATTATATTTCGTTTACATTCATAGAGTGGAGAAATAATATAAAATATGGGGAATATGTTATTTAAATATAGGGGAAAATAATTAGCATTCAGGTGATATCAAATTTCTGTTTATAAAATAGAAGCAAAATTGTGTTGCAGCTAAGCATAAATTTATGTCAAATATTTGTTGTCCTTGCACTGTTCTTAGTACTGGCAAATCCTGCAATTTGTAAAGCATAAAATATATTTTGAGGTTCAAATATTCACACCTGTTCCATATTTACAAATTCATTTACAAAATTAATTTGTTATTGTGTATAATTATGTATATAATAAGTATTTTTTTCATAAGTATATAGGTAGTTAGTTTTAATTTAAAATTAGAAGCGTGGTTTACTTCAAATTTTGATGGTAAAATTTCAAATTGTTGAAGCATGATTGGTAGAGAGGGGGGGGGGCTGTGTGACGTCAGGCTTCCCCGACTTCTAAGTCTTAAGCGGGCCCTGACAGTACTGTAACCAAATTCTTTTGTATGCCCCTGTCAATGAACGATGAATGCTAAGGACACCTTATTTTATATAGTAAGCCTCTTGTAGTGCATCTCAGTGATATACATAAATTTCAATATGGTTAAAATAGTGTTACATTATTTAGTACACCGCAGATGATTTTTGCCCATAGACTGCAATGTTACGGAATTATATTTTGAGTGTCTATAAATGCTACACACTTCATTTTCAATACCGAACAAGCCATAGTGAACCTCAAGAACATATATCAATTGCATGGCAATCCGAGTACATTTACGTGAATTAGAGGGCGGAAAGAAGGCAGACTGACGGACAAACCGAATTCCTAATTACTTTTCAACTAATGTTGGAAAGTGTTAAAAACAAAGATTCGGAGCATTTTTAGTTCAACATGTTTATCCGAAATAGTATTTAGTCGACTGAAGATAGTAGGAAACAGACACATTTTTCGTGTTACAAATGAAAATCTTCTGCGAATCTCGTTGAAAAACTATGTACGTTTAAATTTGTACACTTATTTTGTAATCATTATATTGAATACAGCTAATAATGTTTAAATTTAATAAAAATTATTAATAGTTGCATGTAACAGCAAATTTTTAAAATGGGTTGAAAATTAAAAATTCGGTATTAATGATTTGTACACCTATATTAGTAATTTCTTATAAGTAAACCCATGACTGCAAAAACGTACGTGTGACCTCGAGGTAATTATCTTCCAGATTGTGGCTTAAATGATACCAAACTATAACTGAAACGATAAAATTTTAATCTCGAACAATTGTAGCTGAATAAACGTATACAGTAAATTGGAATATAGTCCTATGATTATATTAATTCTGAAGCAATATAAAATATAAAATATTTTACCATAATGAAACATAAAAATATTTTTTAATACTATAGAAAATGATTATAATAATTTCTATTTCGCCTAGGGATTTTTTAGTATAAATTACAAAAAAAAAAAAACTTAAAAAAACTATACGTAAAAATGAGTGATAATAAAATAACTGGAAATAAAAAAGCATATAGCAATAGATCTTTTAATAACATTGCACTCAATTAGTATGTTGTTACTCCCCATTTGCAGTAAAAAGATGTATTGATATATAAGTCAAGAGTGACAGCTTTAATTTATCCACAATTTTATGATTTTATTAATACTGAAATAACAAAATATATCATTCCTGAAATAACAAAATATATCATTCCTGAAATAACAATATATATCATTCCTGAAATAATTTTTTTTTTAAATCATTAACAAAAATACAAAAATTAATGCTAAAACATTATGCAAAGATCGTCTGCTTTGGAATTTTATTCGCAATTTTATGAAGCAATTTAAAATATGAAATATTTTTCCATAATGAAACATAAAATTATTATTTTTTAATTATATATAAAATATTGAGAATAATTTCTATTTTGTCCAATGATTTTTTAGCATGTATTACAAAATACATTAAAAACATACGTAAAAAAAAAAAAAAACTGTATACAAATCACTTGTTTTAGAATTTAGCCATATAATTTTATTAATACTGAACTAATAAAATATATCATTCCTGAAATAACAAAATATATCATTCCTGAAATAACAATATATATCATTCCTGAAATAATTTTTTATTTTAAATCATTAACAAAAATACAAAAATTAATGCTAAAACATTATGCAAAGATCGTCTGCTTTGGAATTTAGTGAAGTATTATAAAACATATTACAATAATAGAACACAAAATCAACGTTTTAATTACATGTAAAACATTTCCTTAGTTACAGTGTATCCTCCTTAATGGTTTTAAAAGTGTCTTTTAAAAGCTTATTAACAAAAATACATGATAAAAAAATATGTAAAGATAGTCGGCTTCAGAATTTTTATACACAGTTTTATGATTTTATAAATTCTGATTCAGTATAAAATAAAAGATATTTTACCAGAACGAACCATAAAATAATTATTTTTTTTAATTCTATGCAAAATAATGATAATCATCTATTTTTCATAGTGATTTTTAGTATGTATTACAAAGAAGAGAAAACATAGATAAAAATCTTCTGCTTTAGAATTTCGTCCATAATTTTATTATTTTAGTAATAAATAAGTAATAAAATATATCATTGATGAAGACAAAACATATTAGACACAGACACATTACATACAAACAATAATGAAACACAAAATTAATGTTTTTGTTATATGTATTTATTTCAATTTCTATGCTGTTCAGTGATTTGTAATATTTCTCTTTTTTTTTCTTTTTTTTCTTCTTTTTTTAATTATTATTTATTAACTAAAATGTATCATACAGCAGCAATATAAGATGTTTTACGAGAATTAAATATAAAATTATACTATTTATTTAATTCTATGTAAAATAATGACAATAATTTCTACTTTGCTTAGATATTATTGGCATACAAAAAAAAAAAAAAAAAAAAAAAAAAAAAACATAAAAGTTTATGTAAAAACCGTCTGTTTAGCATTTATCCTTGATTTTATTAGTACTGAAATATAAGAAAATATACCGTTGACGATATATAAGCATATTATGATAATGAAACACACAATTAACATTTTAATTATATCTTTATTTACTTAGTAGTTAAATTTCTATCTTGTTTAGTGATTTTTAACGTGTTTTTTGAAAAAATCATTAACAAAAGTTAATGAAGAATATAATACAAATATCGTCTGCTTTAGAATTTCATACATAGTCTTATGAAGTATTATAAAACATAAAATATTTCACCATAATGAAACATTGATATATTTTTTTAATATATCTATGTAAAATAATAATAATAATTTCTATTTTGCAAAACGCTTGCGGAAACAGGAAATATCACTGATAAAATATATAAAACTTATTACTACAATATTATTTTTAATTCTTTGCAAAATAATGATAATAGTTTCTACTCTTTTTAATGATTTTAGATATATTTTAAAAACCCATACAGAAACATATATATATACAGTGTCTCACAAAAGTGATGGGACACTTGTGCTTTATAAAAAGAAACTGCAATAAAATAAATAAACAAACATGTGCAAAAATTTTTTGGGTGTGTTTCATATTTAAAGTTAGTAACAATTATTACATAACATACATTTTGTCAAAATATTAAAATATTAATTTAGTAAAAATACAATTGTTCAGAACGGAGCAAAAAATGGCTCACATAAGTGATGGGACACTTACTTTTCCATCAAATATTTATCCAAAAATTTTACTTTTTAAAAGGTTTTAATATTTTGTTGGATTTCCTTTTACTTTTAAAACATGATTTAATCTTTTTGGGATGGATTCGACTATTTTTTTTTGTGATTTCTGGAGTGATTTTACCCCATTCTTCTTGAAGCACCGATTTTAGTTGTTGTTTTGAAGAAATGGTGTGTTTGCGAATTCTTGATTCCAATTCTTGCCAAATATTCTCTATGGGATTTAAGTCTGGAGATTGTGGTGGTGTTTTTATTATTTCAGGACAGTTATATAGCAGCCAGAGTCTAACGTTCAGAGCAGTGTGCTTGGGGTCATTGTCCTGGTAGAATTTAAAATCGTTATGAAGGTTCAATTTTCGTGCTGAAGATTTCAAATTTTGCTTTAAAATATCAATATACTTGTACTGATCCATTATACTGTCAATAAAAACAAAATTACCAACTCCAGCGGACGACATACACCCCCATACCATAACTCCTCCTCCACCATGTTTTACTGTTGGTACCAAGTTCTGTTTGCGAAGTTCTTCCCTGGGTTTTCTCCACACCAAGATTCTACCGTCAGAACCAAATATATTAAATTTACTCTCATCAGCAAATATAACTTTATTCCAGTAATCAGAATTCTTATTTATGTTGGATTTTCCGAAAGCTAGTCTGAGTTTTCTATTCTTTTCACTTACGAAGAATTTTTTCCTGGCTACTCTACCGTGATATCCAGCAGATCGAATTACCCTTCTAATAGTTTCAGGATTAACAATTATTCCATATAATGCTTGTAAATCAGCAGCAACTTTTGAAGCACTAATTCTTGGATTTTTTTTAATATTTCGAACGATAATTCGCTTTATTCCATTGGATAGCTTTGATGGTCAGCCAGGTCTTCTTTTATCCTGAATCATATGATTCTTTTTATATCGTTTAATGATATTGAAAACTGTTGAACGACTCAAGTTAACTGTTTCAGCAGTTTTTCTAATAGATTTTCCACATTCAATATGCAAATTAATAACTAATTTTCGAATTTCAGGCGAAGTTTCTTTTCGTTTAGCATTCATGACTACACAGAGCTAAAAAACACAAAAATTCCAAAACAAACTGGAGAGAAATACTGCAGACGATTTTATAAATTATTGCCAATTGCTTTTAAGTAAAAATAAAACCCCCAAAAATATTTTTATTGCTTATTTCAGACGATTTTTGTTGCATATATAATGGTGTCCCATCACTTATGTGAGCTATTTTTTGCTCCGTTCTAAACATTTGTATTTTTATTAAATTAATATTTTAATATTTTGACAAAATGTATGTTATGTAATAATCGTTACTAAATTTAAGTATGAAACACACCCACAAAAAAAATGTGTACATGTTTTTTTAATTTATTTGATTAGTTTCCTTTTGTAAAGCACAAGTGTCCCATCACTTATGTGAGACACTGTATATATATAATTAAAATGAAATTTAATTATGTACACAGCTAAAACAGAGCTATAGTTGATAATCAAGTAAAATTGCCTTTTACTTAATATAGTTAGTACCATATATTGATAAAGTGTTCCACGATATAAGTTTCAATTGGCTTCTTGTCATTTTTTCACCATAGGTATACGTTAGATTTTTTTCTTCATATAACTTTATTTTTTCTATTTATTTCATTTTGAGAATATCACATTTTTGAATAAATTTCTTTGTATTTTATTATAATTATCTGTTCTTATATTGTCGATTATTTATGTGATTTGATCGATGGTTATTATTAACAAAAGTTTTATTATATATATATAGTAAGAAACTAATCACTGATAGTGAACTGATCTGATTAACTGATCACTGATCAAAAGAAATCAATCACTGATAAATTATAAAATAATATCTTGATAATAATAATAATTTATATTCTGCTTAGTAACTTTTGGCGTATATTATAAAATTCATTAAGATGATAATAATAATAATAATAATAATAATAATAATAATAATAATAATAATAATAATAATAATAATAATAATCCGATTGTGTGCAAATGTTAGGCTGAAGCCAGCGTCAAAATGCAGAATTTAATGACCTTGTATCTTTGCGTATAGGTTGATAACAACCCTCAAATGAACATAGGCTGGTTTTTGTTTATTTTATTCAAATATTTTTCTTAATAATTCAAAATTTCGTTATTTTCATAGAGAATAAATGGACATTTTTTCGTATAATATTTTAAAATAGTTAAACTTACTTTACCGTTGCTAATACTTTATCGTTGCCAAAACTAATTCGAAACCCGGAATAATAATTTTTACTCAACAATTTAGTTTCAATTGAAAAATTTTCACGTGAAAAATGAAAATGAAATAAAAAAATTAAAGAATTAAAAAGAAGATTAAATAATATTATTAGAAATAAAACATACTTTTTTTAGTTTTTGATAATAATACAAGGTCTCAAAAAGCGTAACCATAGGAAACAGGCGAATATGACGTCATTCATCTAAAATAAAGTGGATATGCTTTGATTGGTGAAATAAAATAATCTTGGGTTTTTTCTTCGATTTTTTTTTTTTTTTTTTTTTTTTTTTTGTATGGTAACAATACTTGAAGTTTTACCGTTTGCGCTCGGCTAATATAACTATACTGTATTTTTTATTTAAATTTTAAAAAAGTAAAAAGAAGTTTCAAAAGAAAATGGTTAGCGATAGTCAATAATATGCTCCGCAAAATTATCCATGTCGAAAATGATGTCATGGATAGCGAGAAATAGTTATTTCATTCTTAAAACTAAAAGAAATAACTCGATAACGTAAAAAAAAAATGACGAATGTTAATAGTTCCATTTTTGTTGATAAAATCTTAAGATTTAATATTATTTCGTTAAAATAACATAATTTCCCCTATGTATTGAAATTAATTGTCTGGAAAAGAAAATTAACAAGAATTATGTCATTAAAAAGTGATTTCTCTGGGGAAAAAGATACTTCATATTTGAAATAAAACGGGAATTTTCCAATATATATATTTTTTAATGAGTGTGAATCAATTCCTTACATTAATAATACAAGGATCAGTAAGTATAGAAAGTAGACGAGTTTCACGCCATATTTATAACGAAAATTTTAAATGTTTTGTTATCTATACTGATTATTAAGCATGAGTATCCGTTATATACAGATGAGAGTTTTCTGCTAAAAATCACATCATAATTTTAAGAAAAGGAAAATAAACACGAATCTATTATATTAAAATCTGACCGTGTGTTTGTATTTCGCAACTACTCCTAGAATATCGAACGCAACGCGATTTATTTAATCACGGTTATCATTGATCCGAGGATGTCACAAAAACTAATTAAAAAAATTTAATTAGATGCCCAGATTTTTTTTTCCTTTTTTTTTTTTTTTTTTTTGTAAATTTTAACGAAATTTATCTAAAAACGGAAAGTAAATTACTCCATATTTGTGTATAAAAAAGAAGAAATAAAACAGATCAGTATATTTTTTACACCATTTTCTCATTAAAACTGAAAAACAGAATTTATTTTCACTTTGAATAGATGGTGAAAACAAAATCTTGATTTCAGTAAATTATCTGAAAAATAAAAACATATTTTCACATATTCAAACTTCATGAATCAATTTATTCTGGAGAACAAAAATTGCCTGTCAACATACTGTCATTTAGAAAACAAGATTTGTTTCAGCTATACATTAAACTAAAGAGGCAGAATTGAATTTAAAGAAAAAGCATATACTATTTCCAATTAATGTTTTTTTTTTAAGGATGCTAAAACGTTTCACAAAGGCGTTAAAAGTAAAATTGTTTATCAGGTGAAATTGACATTTGTTTTTACCCAATTCGTCTATTTCCACGATTTTATTTGACCCTCCTTTTTGCATTGGTTGCAATTTCATTTTCGCGATTATTTGGCACAAAATTTCACTTTTTTAAGACTGAGTTATGTCAAGGTCCCTATAACAAAAAATACCGTATTGTCTCCTATGAAATGTGATAAATAGTTAGTTAATTATTAACGTTTTTAATTATCGGGAGTGAAATATTTTGCTTAATTAATGTATTTATTCTTCTTTTAATGTTGCGTGAACGAAGTCACGGGTAACAGCTTGTAATAATATAAACATATTATGTAAAAATTGTTTGCTTTAGAATTTAATCCATATTTGTGATTATACTAATTCTAAATCAATAGAAAATATCATTGATAAAATATAAAATATATTACTATAAAACAAAATAAATAATCGTTTAATTTTGTATAAAATAATAATAATAATAATAATTTCTATTCCTTTCAGTTACTTTTAGCATATATGCATTATAAAAGTCCACCCCCCCCCTCCCCACAAAATAAAATAATATAAATAAAAATTTTAAAAATTTAAATACCGTGTGCTAAAAACATTTATCTATAGGTTTGTGATTATAGTAATTCTGAAACAATAGAAAATATTACAGATTATTTGTAAAATATATTACTACAATGAAACACAAAATTAAATTTTTAATTTTATGTAAAATATTGATAATAATTTCATCATGCTTGGTGATTTTTAACCTACATTATAAAACACTATAATATATATATATATATATATATATATATATAATTTTAATTTTATGTAAAATATTGATAATATTTCATTTTCCACTAAGTGACTTTTAGTATATATAATTTCATCTATAATTTTGTGAGTATATTAAATATGAAACAATATATAATATATCACAGATAAATAATAAAATATACTACCACAATTAAATTCAAAACTGACTCTTTCCATTATTTGAAAAACTAATTATAGTAATTTCTATTATTTTTTACCTTTGTAGTGATTTTTAGCATGTATTATTAATGTTGATTAAGAGAGAAAAAAAATAATAATACAAATTTTAAAAAGTGCAAATATTGTTCTATAGATTTTTATCTGTAGTTTTGTAATTATAGTAATTCTGAAATATTATAAAATATCACATATGAATTTTAAACTACATTAACACAATGAAGCCTAAAATTCTGTGTAAAACAATGTTTTTTTTTTTTTTTTTTTTTTTTTGTGATTTTTAGCATATTTTCCAAAAGTCCATAACACAAAAAAGTAAAATAAAATAATATGAATTAAATATTAAAAAGGCAAAAATCGTCTGCTACCGAATTTTATCCATAGTTTTGTGATTAGAATAATTCGGAAGCCATCGAAAATATCACTGATAAAATATAAACTATATCACCATAATGAAACACAAAATTAACATTTAATTCTGCATATAATTCATACTACTACTACTACTAATAATAATAATAATAGTTCCTATTACGTTAAATTATTTTTAGCATATATCATAAAAGTTCATTACCCTCTTCCTTCAAAAGCAAAATAAAATAATGTAAATAAAATATTTGAAAATGCAAAAACCGTGTGCTATATAGATTTTTATTTATAGTTTTGTGATTATAGTAATTATAAAACAACAGAAATTAATCAATGATAAATTATAAAATAATTCCTTGATAATAGTTGGTAATAATTTTTGATTTTTTGATAATAACTTCTATTCTGCTCAGTAATTTTTAGCGTATATTATAAAAATCCATTAAAATAATAATAATAATAATAATAATAATAATATAAAAAATTATGCAAAAATTGTTTGCTTTAGAATTTCATCCATATTTTTGTGATTGTATTAATTATGAATAGAAAATATCATTCATAAAATATAGAATATATTAACACAATGAAACACAAAATTAATCGTTTAATTCTGTAAGAAATTATAATAATAATAATTATTATTATAATTTCTATTCCTTTCTGATACTTTTAGCATATATTATAAAAGTTCATCCCCCTCCAAACAAATAGCAAAATAAAATAATATTTAAAAAAATAATATATATAGATATATATATTTTTTAAAAAGGTAAATACCGTGTGCTATAGATTTCTATCTATAGTTTTGTGATTAGTAATTCTGAAATATTATAAAATATCACAGATAAATTATAAAATGTATCATCACAAAGAAGCAGAAAATTATTTTTTTTTTTATTCTGTGTAAAATAGTGAAGATAGTTTTTATTTTCTTTTTAGTGAGTTTTAGCATTTCACAAAAGTCCCTAATACAAAAAAGTGAAATAGAATAATATAAATTAAGTATTAAAAAGGCAAAAATTGTCTGCTATCGAATTCATTCATAGTTTGTGATTAGAATAATTCAGAAGCAATATAAAATATAACTGATAAAATATGAAATATATTATCATAATGGAAAACAAAATTAATCGTTTAATTCTGTATAAAATAATAAGAATAATTATAGTAATAATTCCTATTCCTTTTAATTATTTTTAGAATATATAATAAAAGTTCATTACCCCTTCCCCCCAAAAGCAAAATAAAATAATATAAATAAAATACTTGAAAATACAAAAATCGTGTGCTATGTAGATTTTTATCTACAGTTTTGTGATTATAGTAAATATAAAACAATAGAAATTAATCACCGATAAATTATAAAATAATTCTTTGATAATAATTGATAATAATATTTCATTTCTTGTTAATATTTTCAATTCTGCTTAGTAATTTTTATCGTATATTTTATAAATCCATTAAAATAATAATAATAATATTAAAAATTATGCAAAAATTGTTTGCTATAGAATTTAATCCATATTTTTGTGATTATATGAATTCTAAATCAATAGAAAATATCATTCATAAAATATATTACTATAATGAAACACAAAATTAATCGTTTATTTCTGTATAAAATAATAATAATACTAATTATTATTATTGTTATTTCTATTCCTTTCTGATACTTTTAGCATATATTATAAAAGTCCACCGCCCCTCCACAGAAATAGCAAAATAAAATAATATTTAAAAATATTTTTTTAAAAAAAGATAAAAACCGTGTGCTATAGATTTTTATCTATAGTTTTGTGATTATAGTAATTCTGAAACAATAGAAAATATCACTGATAAATTATGAAATACATTACTACAATGAAAAAATAAATAAATTTTTAATTTTATGCAAAATAACGATTATACTTCTTATTGCACTGACTTTTAGCATATAGAATTTTATCTATAGTTTTGTGATTATATTAAATGGGAAAACAATATATCACAGATAAATTATAAAATATATATTATCACAATGAAATTCAAACTTAATGTTTTCATTCTTTGAAAAATTAATGATAATTTCTCTTTTTAGGTGCTTTCTTAATTATGATCCGATTTGAACGGGACCTTTTTATTAGGTGCGTTCGTAATTATATAAATACGTAGCACCTATAGTCGTCGTTTGGTCCGTCCGTCTGTCCGTCCGTCTGTCTGTCTGTCTGTCCGTCTGTCTGTCCGTCCGTCTGTCTGTCTGTCCGCATATAACAACGCAAAAACTACCCAACCAAATGGTTTGCAATTTAAAATATATTATCTTTGCAGAATTTTGTCGAGACATTTCAAATTTTATTAAAATCGAATCAAAACTTTAGGAGATATTAATAAAAATATTTATTAAGAAATTTGAAGTTTTTTTTTAAATCGGTGCTTTTTTGTTATAGGAGCTTCCGAAGTTTAATCGTCAAGCGACCGAGATACTTATTTTATGACAGAAATTAATCTGCAGACGATATAATTCATTTCACAGAATTAAAAATCATCAAGATCTGAATATTTATATAACTAGCTGATACATATATATCTGAATATTTATACAACTAGTTAAGATATTTGTATGAAGAGTGTCATAAAATATATACTTAACTAGCTGTTTAACCCGTTCTACGCACGGGATATCATGAATTTAATTCTAAAACGTGCGTACGAACGCACCTCGTTTGTAACGTTTGACGTACAATTTCCAACTTGTTATCTTTTTAGTGATTTTTAGTATATATCATAAATGTTGAATAATAGGGAAAAAAATAAAAATAAAATTAATTAATGCAAAAACAGTGTGCCATAGATTTTTATTTATAGTTTTACCGTTATAGTAATTCTGAAATATAAAATATCACAGATAAATTATAAAATGTATTATCACAATATAGCACAAAATTAATTTTTTATTCTGTGTTTTCTTTTCTTTTTAATGATTTTTAGCATATTTCGCAAGTCCATAACACAAAAAAGTAAAATTAAATAATATAAATTAAATATTAAAAAGGCAAAAATCGTCTGCTACCAAATTTTATCCATAGTTTTGTGATTAGGATAATTCAGAAGCAACAGAAAATATCACTGATAAAATATATGATATATTACCATAATGAACCCAAAATTAATCGTAAAATAATGATAATAATTAACATGTATTATAAAAAACATAAAATAAATAAATAAATAAGTAAATAAAATAAAAATTAATAAATAAGTAAATAAAATAAAAATAAATAAATAAATAAATTCTAAAACCGTCCGCTTTAGTATTTTATCAAGTTTTATATTTATACGTGTCTTCTATTTAACAATTAGTATGCATTAAACATGGATGAGATTTCTCCGACTTTTTGCATACCAGTATAATCTTAGAGAAAATATTTGTTTATTTAATCGGAACATTCTGCGATTTAACAGAACAGCATTTTCTCTAAGATTATACTGGTTTGCAAAAAGTCGGAGAAATCTCATCCCTGATTAGAGAATATCACTGGTAAAATATATAATATATTACCATAATGATACAAAATTAATATTTTATGCAAAATAATGATAATAATTTCCATTCAGCTAAACATACATTTTTAAAAATCCATTGGCAAAAATAAATAAATAATTAAGTAAATACAATTTAAATTAAAAAAAATAATAATAATAAATATGTAAAATGAAAATAAATAAATAAGTAAAATAAAAATAAATAGATAAACAAGTAAAATAAAAATAAATAAATAAGCAAGCGAGAAAGTAAGTAAGTATATTTTAAAAACGTCTGATTTAGAATTTTATCATAATTTATGTCTACACGTGTATCTTCTATTTAACAATTAGTATGCATTAGAAAATATTACTGATAAAATATGTATTACCATAATGAACACAAAAGTAATCTTTTATATAAAATAATGATAATAATTCCCATTCCGCTAACTGACTTTTACTATATATTATATAATTAAAAAAAATCACTAACAAAAATAAATTAATAAATTTAAAAATAAATAAATATATCAATTAAATTAAAAATAAATAAAATAAAATAAAATAAAATAAATAAGCAAGTAATTATATTTTAAAACTGCCCACTTTGAAATTCTATCTTCTATTTAACAATTAGTATGCATTAGAAAATTTTACTGATAAAGTATATAATAATATTACCATAATGAACACAAAAGTAATATTTTATGTAAAATAATGATAATTCCCATTCCGCTAACTGACTTTTACTATTTATTATATATATATATATATTGACATAGCTATTTGGGATAATAATTTCATTGCATTTGGTCAGTTATTTCTGTTTCAATGGTTAATTTTTGCAATAAGTTTATATATATATATATATATATATATATATATATATATATATATATATATATACCATATAAATTTTCACAATTTTTTTTTTCTCTTTTAACTGAAAACTTGGAATACAAGTGAAATTTTTAAATATTCCAATAATATAATATATATATTAAAATTATTTAAGTTAAAAAATATTTTTAGTAAATGAATTTATAGTTTTTATATTATTTATTTGTATTTTTATATTTTAAATTAGAAATAGTTAAAATCACAATGGTTAAATTAATAACTGCTACTTTTAGAAAATTAACTGTAATTTTAACTTGTACGTTTGAATTCACTTATTCACTTTACCATGTGCTTAGCACAAAACATTTTTGGCTTCGGATTCTGGACAAATTTATGTTGTAATGTATAGATTTTCTTTGTCTTCCTTTGTATTTATTTGTTTATAAATGGATTTATTTTATTCCGTTTGATTTGTAGTGTTCTATTTTCAAAGGTATCCTTTTTTTTTTTTTTTTTCCAATTTCTTTCCAATGATTGTTAGGGCTTGGAATTGTCACAAAATTTTGGCTTTAAGCTTGTGACAGTTACAGAAAACAATCATTCTTTGCTTATAATGTGGTTTCCCAGCCCTTGAAAAAGTAAATTACATTATAAGCTTGCATTTGTGTTTTTTTTTTTTACTTATGTTTCACTTTTTGAATAAATACTTCATTTGTTAGGACTATGTTTTATAATGTGTAATTTGACATAGCTATTTGGGGTAATAATTTCATTGCATTTGGTCAGTTATTTCTGTTTCAATGGTTAATTTTTGCAATAAGTTTTTTTATATATATATATATATATATATATATAAATCTATTAGCAAAAATAAATTATGAAAATAAATAAATATATCAATTAAATTAAAAATAAATAAAATAAAATAAATAAGCAAGTAATTAGGGTAGATGTGCCAGTAATGGACACCCTTAAGGAATTTCTTTAAAAATTATTTTTTAATTAATAGTTATAATTATTATAGTCCACTTTTTTTAATATTATATTAATCTATCAACAATATTTAATCATGCTCATAGTCACATTTCCCAATGTGGATCAAAATTTAATTGTAAATAACAGAAATAAATCAAAACACCCTAAATTCCAGTAATGGGCCACCTCTCTTCCAGTAATGGGCCACCCAGTAATGGACACCCCACAAAAAATAATAGGTAATTGATTTTATGATTGTATTTAAAACCAGAATTTCATGAAAGCATATTAATGAAATAAAATAGTCATTTTAAAATAAATTTAACAATTAGGATATCAATAATTAATAAAATATTTATGAGAATAATTCACTGTTTAAATTAATTATTGTCACTATCACAAGATCAATATTTTAATTGTTTTAGATAGAAGGTTTAAAATACTAACTTTCAAAGAATTATATCTATCAAATTATTAAGTCATTGAGGGGGGGGGGGGAGGGGGTTTAGAAGGGTTAGTTTAACAAAAGAAAAAGATTTTTTTTTAAGTGTCTTGAAGTACCAGTGCATGGAATCATATTTCTTTTTATTCTTAACAGTTAAACTTCCTAAAACTGCTTTATATATTACTTTTAGCAATTTGTATAAAATATATCAAATAAATGAAAGTGAATTAATCAAATAATTGAATGTTTTTTAAATACTAAATAAAATTATTTCAAAATAAAATATCAGAACTGACATTTGAGCCCCCTGATCTGCAGATTTACTACTTTCATTGCTACTATAAATTTAATATTATAGGGATTTTTTATGTATGTAGTTCTTTTGTCAGAGCTGAATAATGAAACATTTAAGACAGAAAATAAATTTTTAAGCACTCGTTATGACTTAAAAATTTGTCTTTTTTTTAAATGGGGAAAGTGTGTACCCCATGAGCCCCTCATTTTCCCATGCCCTTAAAGATTATTGTCTGCTTCCTGTGGGTGTTAGTTGCCACATGGGTGTTGTTGCTGATGGGTGTTAATTGCCACATTATAAAATATGCAAGGTACGGTTTACAAAAAAATAATTTGATAGCAATCTAAAAAAATTATTAATTACATGAAATTAATAAAAAAAAAATGTATTATTACAGTCTGGTAAGTAAAATTAAAAAATTAAAATTTGAGTGCTTAGCTTTTCAGTTAAATAACAAAAATATATGCACTATGAACATTACTGAAATTGCTTTTTCAGTAATGTCCACATGGGGTGTCCATTACTGGAAATTGACTAATTAAGCATTCCAGTAATGGGCCATGGTCCTAAAACCTGAAAAATAAATGAAATTTTGTAAATTGCCATTAGTATGTAAAATTCAAAGTTTTCTATTATTGTCTAAACAAAAACATGCAATTTTTTCAAGAAAATAAAAAAGATATCAGTTGTTTAAGTGAAGCCAGCTCTTAGCATGTTCATTAAGATTTTCACAGAAAATCTGTGGAACTGTGAAACATTATTTTCTGCTTCCTGATTGGTTTGATTAAGAGTGTCAACAATAACCCAGATTATAAAACAAGCAAGGAGGAATTATGAAAAAATATATAAAAGGCTAAATTTTTATTGGTTATTTTTTTATAAATCAAAAACTTTGAAAGTGGCCCATTACTGGAAGGGGGTCCATTACTGGCACATTTACCCTATATTCTAAAACCGCCCGCTTTGAAATTCTATCTTCTATTTAATAATTAGTATGCATTAGAAAAATGTTAGTGATAAAATATGTAACATATTACCATAATGAACACAAAAGTAATCTTTTATATAAAATAATGATAATAATTCCCATTCCGCTAACTGACTTTTACTATATTATATATATATATATATATATATATATATATAATCCATTAACAAAAACAAATAAATAAATAAATTAATTAATTAATAAATATATCAATTAAGTTAAAAATAAATAAAATAAAATAAAATAAATAAGCAAGTTCACATATTCTAAAACCGCCCGCTTTGAAATTCTATCTTCTATTTAACAATTAGTATTCATTAGAAAATATTACTGATAAAATATCTAATATATTACCATAATGAACACAAAAGTAATCTTTTATGTAAAATAATGATAGTAATTCCCATTCCGCTAACTGACTTTTACTATATATTATATATATATATAAAATCCATTAACAAAAATAAATTAATAAATTTAAAAGTAAATAAATATATCAATTAAATTAAAAATAAATAAAATAAAATAAATAAGCAAGAAATTATATTCTAAAACCGCCCGCTTTGAAATTCTATCAAGTTTTATGTTTACATGTGTCTTCTATTTAAAAATTAGTATGTATTAGAGAAGCCGGGAAAAGAATCCGAACAAAATGAAAAAGTTTGCTTCAAGGAAAAAGCATCCGTAAAGGAATTCATTTAATGACCTTTGACCTTTAACAGTACCATCAACCCCAGTTTACGGAGCAGAAAGGATAACACAGTTCTTAAAAAATACTCACATGGCTCAAGCAACATCAACGCTATATCCTCTGTAGCTCCCTGTTTAAAAAAATAAAAGAAAGGAATGCACTGCAGTGAAAAAAATAATAACAACCGTGATATCCGACGAATGTTATATCTTGTTCGACAATTTTTAACTATCCTAAAGATAAAATCTTAAGCCGAAGTCCGTACGCATAAGGTATCAGCAGCTTTTGGCGATTCCCATCCAGGGTTGCTGTAGCAGAAAACACTGTTTGGCGCGTTGCTGTAATTCGCCAAAAGAAGCCAAACAGAAAAGACGTGTTTTTGTTTCAGATAGAATGACAACAATGAATGGGATAGACATAAAATATGTCTCTTTCTTTTTGGTTATTTAATGTTATTCATTTTCAAAGGTTTATTATATTCTGGCAAGGTACCTAGCCTTCACTCGGGAATTGTTATGTTTTTGTAAAAAAGTTTGCTACACGAAGTTTGCCCCCTCAACTCAGTGCCTATTCCCCTCCCTACATTTTGAAATTTTCTTTATCTCCGATGATTAAGAAAAAAAGTAAAATATATTTTTCCCAAATCACTTAATAATAACTACACGGAAAAAGAAAGAAGAACTAAGGATTTTCGTCAGCAGAGGAGGGGGGGGGGGCAGAGAAATAAATAATTGTATCTAATTTTTGCTCCAAATTTTATGCCTACGTTCACATTGAAATACGCAATACAAAATTGTATTATGTTTATGAACATTTATATGAATTTAATATTCCAGATATTAAATGTAAGGGAAGGTGGCCTAAAATGATCCCATTAAGGGAAAAACTTGTGTCAAATAACATAACTGTTTAAATAAAACTTTGGCCCTTTACCAATATGTTTTACACTATATTTTGCATTATAAACATATTTTAATAATATTTTAAACCCAAATTGAGTAATGGAAAAAAAAAATAGATTTTTTAAAAAGTGTCCAAAGGATCATTTTACATTCACCAAAGGGCAAAATGATCCTTCATTTAAAAATAATTGTAAATAGTTTTTTATCGGCAAAATGAAGGATATAAAAGTAATTATGACATTACATAAGTGTAATTCACATCTAAAAACATACTCCATGCAGTAAACCAAGTCCTATTTCTGTACATGAAAGACTGTATATCTAAATAAATATGAAAGTTAGTGCTTACCTTATAACATATCACATATGTTATAAAACCCAAGGTGGAATTTCACTTTTTGACCATTAAAAAGTATAAAATATCAAACATTGCGGGAGGGAGGACACTTCATTGCTGCGAGGGCAAATGCTTCCCCCCCTCCAGGGCCACCCCCTGAATTCAACACTGATGCAAGTTTTCTAAGAATTCGCATAGCCTCTAATTAGATGATGCAGCACAACTTGACATGAGTGGATGATGGTGAATGAAATAGGCATGAAGTAATCTCTTTCTTTTTTTATGTCCATTCATTCATTCATTTTCAAATGTTTATTTTATTCTGGCAAGGTATCCAGCCTTCGCGGACGATTTGTTATGTTTTTGAAAAAGGTACGAATCTGAATTAACAGTTTTTTTAGTGCAGAAATCATACTCAAGATCATGGGCGACTGAGAGAGTGGAAGGGCGATTGCCTCTCCCTGGATTTTCAAACTTTATTATAACTATTTTTAGGGGCGTTTGTAATTATATAAATACGTATATCACCTATAGTCGACTTCTGGTCCGTCCGTCTGTCCGCATATAACAGCACAAAAACTATCCAACCGAATGGTTTGAAATTTAATATATAGAATCGTTGCAGAATTTTGTCGAGTCATTTCAAATTTTATGAAAATCGAATCAAAATTTAAAAAGATATTAATAAAAGTTTTCTTCATTCTATTAAATCCTATCATACGTCATTAATTCAATGATATCCCATGATAGGCAATGATTCTAGTTGCCACGGTGATGACGTCTTATTTAAGATTGGAGTCCTATTAATTCCGTATTACTGAATTTAAAAACCGAATTTGTATACTAAAATTGCTTAATTATTGCAATCCTATAATCTACCGACAGTTTTTTGGATAGATGTTCCCCAGAGAAATAGATATTAAATGGAAAAAAAGAGTCTAAATATGGATTTCAAGTTCTGAAAATTTCAAAGCTAGGCTTAAGTTTCCCATTGGAACTTTCAGTCAATGTCAACAAAAGATAAAATGTTGCCAACTTAAAATGTACTTATTTTATTACGAAAATGAATCCTATAATAATAACAGACGATAGAATTCATTTCACTGAAATAATAACGATTATTTTTTTTACATTGTCTTGTATTAGATATTTGCACAAAGTATAATTTTAATGTAACATAATTGTAATTACTTGTTTGTAAAAGTGTATTGAAACTTAATTTCATAAAATAAAATTAATATGTTATTAATATGAAAATCTGCACATAAAATAAATTTTGTATTCATGCATTTTTGCATAAGAGTGCAACAGCTATTGCGCCAAGATCTGAACATTTATATAAAACTAGTAAATCTACAGATCAGAAGGCCTCGACGTCAGATCTACAAATCATTGTTCATTAATCTCACTCATTTTTATTATAATCTGCATAATATTTGACATCGTAAAATTCAATTTTGTTAAGATATTTAAACATTTATAAGCATATAAGATTTAGATTATTTTTAACACAATTACTTCAAATTGGTAAAGCAATCATACAAGTTGTAAATTTCCAACTGGACGAAAAATGTCCTTGGACATTAATAATTGGACATTTTTCGTCCAGTTGGAAATTTACAACTTGTATGATTGCTTTACCAATTTGAAATAATTGTGTTAAAAAATAATCTAGTGTATTCACGTATCCAGCGTTTACTGGAGTTCCATTACCTGCGATCTTTTCTGTTGAGCTGATTAAAATATCAGACCAGATGCTTTGATCAATAAGGTTAACTGGATGAATTATGCCCTCCAGATTCGACCGGGATAGCTCAGTGGTAGGGCGTGGCGGCTTCAGCCAAGCGATCCCAGGTTCGAATCCTGGCCCGGACATTTTTCGTCCAGTTGGAAATTTACAACTTGCATATAAGATTTATCGAAACTTCCTGAAATTTTAGAAGTATCACATTAAACACAATTTTATGCAATGTTAAGATAAACTACTTATTATCGTATGTTTTTCCGAATAATAAAACATTCCTTCAGGGGGACTCCACCCCCCTGAACCCCCCGTTGTCGCTTTGATTTTATGCTCTGAATTTCCAGCAATTGTGTTATTTCATTATTCGAGTATATGTCTGAATTCATTTACTGTTGTAATTTCATTATATTAACCATCTCCTTGTACAGAAGATTGTATCCTATCCTTAAATGAACACTTACTTTTAAACCACTAAGCATCATCATGATGTGTTGCTAAAATTGATACAATTTCGCATACTACAGTCCCTGGCCAAATTATTAGACGCAGTTGTTTTTATTATAATTTGTTAAATATCTGGAAAGATACATGAGGAATTATCTTGAAACTTTAGGAGTGTAAGCAACATGATCGACGTCATATGTTTCCGAGAAGATTTTTTCCCGAAACCCCATAAGGGGCCGTCAACAAATTGAAGAAAAACGAATACGTTTTTGATAACCCTGTAAAAACCAATATCACAAAAGCGTTGAAACGGTATCACACGCTTAGGAGGCTTATTGTAATAATTTGGGTTCATTTTTATGAAGATAGCATGTATACTCGAAGAGAAATTCAGGTTTTTATAAAAACAGTCCCAAATTTTACCAAGTTTTTTGCTTATAATTTGCAGAGTTTTTAATATAAAAACAAGTTATTTTTAGAAAATATGACAAACAAAATTATACACAATACCCTGCAATCAGAATTTAAAAAAAATAATAATTGCATGAAAAATGAGCAGGTTTACTAAATATTTTTTCACAGCGCATGCGCGAATTCAATCAAAATATACTGTGCATAATATATTAGCTAAATATATAGACCAACTTTTATGAAAGTCTAAAAACATAGCTTGAAAATTCTGATAGTGATCGTCGATAGAATAAGCTCGAAATTCGCTGTTCCCAAAAGGAAGCAAAAAGATGAGGGGTTGTATCAAATATACACTGCTCAAAACAATTAAAGGATATTTGAAGTTTTATATAAAATAAAGATATAAACGAATTTTTTTTTTGCCGAAAATAGAAGAAGAGAATCACAAATGCAAATTTTTCTGGTTTTCAAACTGTGGAGTATGCAAATTTTGAGTTCGACGTCAAAAATGTCGCTTCAGCGGCAGCGAATGAAATTTGACTTTCAACTGGATAAAAGAGAATGAAGACAAGGATGATCGGCATCCAGTGATTGCTTTGTTTCGATGAGTACGATGTCTCAGCGAAGTCGTTTGACAGATTCAGAAGCTTGGAGAATTGATGGTAGGTTAGAAGGGGGCCAAACTCAAGCCGAAGTAGCGCAAGCCATTGGAGTGTCACAAAGTGTCATTTCCAGGATCTGGAACCGTTTTTTGGAGAGTGGATGTGCAGGCCGAAGACCAGGGCAAGGTCGTAGACGGGCAACAACGCCCAATGAAGATCGGTATTTAGCGTTAACAGCTCGGAGACACCGAAACATATACGCTACTCTTCTCCAACAACACCTTCGCTCGGCTACAGGCACCACGATTTCAACTCAGACTGTCCGAAACCGGCTCCATGCTGTAGGTCTGTATTCTCGCCGACCGATGGTATGTGTTAGATTAACATCAAGGCATCGTCGCGACCGCAGGGAGTGGGCAACCGAGCATGTCAACTAGAGGAGAAATGAATGGAGCAATATTCTGTTTTCTGACGAGTCCCGTTTTTCTGTGCATCCGGATAATAGGCGTATTTTCATCTGGAGGGACCGTGGAAGTAGGAATAATCCTGCGTTCGTGCACGAAAGTGTCAGATTTGGCGGTGGAGGAGTGTTGGTGTATGGTGGCATCTCCATTGACGGGCGCACTGACCTCTACATCATTCGAGATGGAGCTCTGACTGGTCGCCGATATAGGGATGAGATCCTCAGACCTATTGTAGTCCCTTACGCTGCAGCAATCGGAGATAACTTCATTTTAATGGACGATAACTGCAGGCCACATCGTGCAAACCTGGTGGAGGATTTCCTTTTCGAGGAAGGAATCGTTCGAATGGAATGGCCAGCGTGTTCTCCAGACATGAATCCAATCGAGCACGTTTGGGACGCTCTAGGAAGACGAGTTTCTGGCAGCCAACAACCCCCACAAACTCTCCAAGAACTGGAAAGAGCTCTTCTGGAAGAGTGGGGCAGAATACCCCAACTCGTCATTAATAGCCTCATTGAGTCCATACCTCAAAGGTGTTCAACGTTGCTGGCCGCCCGTGGAAACCATACCCCCTACCGAAAATGATTTTCTTTGAAGAAAACACCTTTTCTTATTCTTTTTTTCTCGTATGCACAAATTGTGTTTTTTTCCTTTTGTACACAAATGCGCAATAAAATGCATTTTTTTCTGCCAAACATGTGTAATTTATTCTCATATAACCTACTATGTCTGTCGACAATGTATCAATCAGCTAAAAAGTTCCCCAGATACAAAATCCACCTAAAACTGCAATTTCCTTTAATTGTTTTGAGCAGTGTAGAATGAGAAACACTTCATTCTTATTATGTCAACTTTCATAAGCTAGTATATTTGGATAAAACCCCTCATCTTTTTGCTTCCTTTTGGGAACAGCGAATTTCGAGCTTATTCTATCGACGATCACTATCGGAATTTTCAAGCTATGTTTTTGAGACTTTCATAAAAGTTGGTCTATATATTTAGCTAATATATTATGCACAGTATATTTTGATTGAATTCGCGCATGCGCTGTGAAAAAATATTTAGTAAACCTGCTCATTTTTCATGCAATTATTATTTTTTTTTAAATTCTGATTACAGGGTATTGTGTATAATTTTGTTTGTCATATTTTCTGAAAAAAACTTGTTTTTATATTAAAAACTCTGCAAATTATAAGCAAAAAACTTGGTAAAATTTGGGACTGTTTTTATAAAAACCTGAATTTCTCTTCGAGTATACATGCTATCTTCATAAAAATGAACCCAAATTATTACAATAAGCCTCCTAAGCGTGTGATACCGTTTCAACGCTTTTGTGATATTGGTTTTTACAGGGTTATCAAAAACGTATTCGTTTTTCTTCAATTTGTTGACGGCCCCTTATGGGGTTTCGGGAAAAAATCTTCTCGGAAACATATGACGTCGATCATGTTGCTTACACTCCTAAAGTTTCAGGATAATTCCTCATGTATCTTTCCAGATATTTAACAAATTATAATAAAAACAACTGCGTCTAATAATTTGGCCAGGGACTGTAAATAATGTAAATTCCTCTTATGATACATCTATTCTTCTTTTGTTTGGAAAACCGATTTGGTAATCTTTCTTTAGTAGTTAAAATAAATCCTCATCTATTTCATTATAAATAGCATATTAAAAACGAGAATCACCCGAAAATCAGTTATTTTGTTCCTAAAATTTTGCATCAAAGTAATGCGATTTACACGAATTTTCTTTATATATATATATATATATATATATATAATTATAATATCTAGGAATTTCAAAAAACATATCAAGTTCTTTATCATTCTACTTAAATCTCCAAAGAGATAATTAATGATAATGTGTAGACAGAATACCACATAGCTAATAGATTAACACGTGCAATCATAATATTACCATAGCTTGTGCTTCAATGGTAATTGGCCAAAAATACTGACAACATGAAGAAAATTTAAAAAGAGAGAGAGAAAAAAAAATAATAATTTGGAGTTGCTATCAAGTGAATACAAATGGATTAAGAAATGAAATATGAACCATATACAATGGAAAATTGGACAACAAGAGAATTAAATCAGAATTGGATATGAAAAAACACATGTAGATATAATCATCAGCCTGGATGTACCCACATGTGTTTTAAAAAATAATTCAGTATTTCATAATTCTACTGGCATATATGCTAAGATCAGTAGAATCACCCAGGTATACTGAATTATTATATATATATATATATATATTATATATATATTCTTTGAAATACTGAAATACGTTGCTAAGAAAACCATTTAATGAAAGAAAGGGAAAAAAGAAATGCATTGTACATTTTTGTAAAGAATGAGAAATTAAAATTATTTTATATCTCGCAATTATAATGCGTAAAATTTCCCAATTATTCATGCAATTAATTTAGAAATTCTAAGAAATTATTGGCAAATTTTAAAGTGATCGTATTAATTTACGATCTCTATTCCGTAAATTTAGTATCCATAATTTAACATGTCAGTTATCCCAATGTATCATTTTCCATTCGATGAATGTTAAAATTTAAAAATCGTCTGCCTTCCCATTGAAAAGCATTATCACCTAAAAGGAAATATTCTATGTTTTTCGAACGAATGAACCAAATGTAACTAAAAACTATACAGCTAATTCCGGGTACCTCACCAACATACTTACCAAAAATCAACCTAATAGGATCATTTTTGCGGCAGTTATCGTGGAAAGAGACAAACAGACAAACAAACAAACAGACGGAAACCAAAAACTTTTCGAGTCTCAACAGTGAGCCTCAACTGACGTTTCGGCAACTAGTTATAGTACGAACGCACCTCATTTGTCACGTTTGACGTACAATTTCCAACTTGTATTTTTCTCTGATGTTTTTGAAAAGCATAATGAAAGTGTAATTTCAAGTAAATTAAAATAATTAAATAATGTACCGGTACCAAAAAAGATCCACGACAAGGTTTCAGATCCTCAATAAACTGTGTTATATCAAAATTAACAACTTAAATGTTGTTGGATGCAATATTTATACAATATTAAATCATTCATACTCTTGTCGCTGTTTAATTGTAGTCTGGAGAGTTCAAAACTAAAAACACCTTAACCCTTTAACGGATGAAGCACTTCAATTGCTAAAATGTCGCAATAAATGATTGACACCGGAAATTATAAACAAATTTATTTTTATATAATAAAAAAGCGATATTCCGCATATGTAATAAATGGAAAACATTTCTATTAAAATTCTGGTGTCATTGTTCAATTTCATAATTAAAGTTTGCGACGTTCATTGGTTTCCTAGGGAAACCAAATGAACGTTAAAGGGTTAAAGTGGCTTTATTAGAAGTGTGTGTTTTAAATAAGGTCATAAATGTCTAAATGCCTGATTTCACTATAATAAATTATAACACCTTGTAATAATATATTTCTTTTAAATGCTAAAAGGTGTAAATTAACAACATAATAAATACATTAGTAATTGAGAATTATTCAGGAGTATATGAAATACCTTTTATTAAAGAAGACGGATTCAAGAATTACAATATTGGCATGACCAGCAGGAAATTTAGGTACAGAAAAAAAGAGCCTATTAGCTGATATTAAATATAATAGAAAAACTACAGCCCTGGCAAGATTATATAAAGAAGAAACCATCCAAATAAATTTCAATGAAAGTAAAATAATTTTTCCCTCCAGTCTATAGTATCCATCCATAATAAGAGAAACCATCGAGATACTAACACGCAAAAATACAATATGTAACGATGCGGCATCTTTTAACTTACCAAAATTGTGGCTCGAGTTACTCCATGGTTCCAGATATAAAAATAAACAACCAAGTAAAATAAAAGATAACGTGCGTTATTTTTTAAAAAGTACATGAAAATTAAATGGTAGCATTTTAAATAATAACTTCAAAGCCCGTGCAATTATGGAATATTCTCATTTGTTTTTGAAAATGACTCGGAGTGAGTCGAAACATGTCAAACAACCTATTAAAAGATATTTTACTATGTATTTATTATGTTGTTAATTTACACCTTTTAGCATATAAAAGAAATATACTTGATTTCACTTTAATTAACACATATTGTGCAAGTATCACACCAAAATAGAACAAAATAAAGAGTTATCCTTGTAATGCAATATTCTGTGACAGCTCTGTTTAAGGGACTGCCGTTTCGAACAGCCAAAACATGCTAATTCCATTTGCCCTTCTCTCTATTGAATTCTCTTTACCACCGCTTTGATAGGTTCCATAGTTTTCTAAAAATATTGACACAGAAAATGTTTAATTAGCTTTGGTAATGATAATAAACGATGAAAATGAAGTGTTCCTTAATAGGACCAGGTCTTATTCTGTAATGGCCTTTTTAGGGGACGTCTGATTTTCATATATTTTACTTTCAAACACAAACAGAATTAAAAATGCAGAATATTTTAATATACATTCTAAAAGATCGTTAAATGGTCTCGTACATCATGGAAAGATTGTAAAATTCAATAAATACTTTACACTGATTTCATGTGAAAGTTTACTTACTGTTTTTTTTTTTTCTTTTTTTTAACAATAACGCGACGTGTCGAAAGATTCAGTTGTTCGAAAATGATGACGAAGCCGGTATCGGTTGTGGTTGAAATTGTACGCACATGTCAAGGACACATAAACTGTCAGATATATGCTGTCATTTGTCGGTTCGAGATCGTTCCTTACAGGGTATAGGTTGATGGCCTTATTTGGTAGAAATACCTTAATAAGAGAAAAAGGAACTGAAGATTTTTCGTCAAGAGAAACCTTTCCGGCCCTCTCTCACTTCCTGAACCCCCGTGGAAGACAATAAGTTCTTCTTTTGTATGATCATGTTTCAAACATTATCTTAAAAAGAGAGTTTTGGAGAATGGAATCCTCCTGACGAAAAAAGGAATAAACTGTTTCAATACTTAATTTTGGGAACCCACTCAGCCCAGTGGTTAGCATGTTAGTCACAAAATGAGAAACTTGGGTCGATATTCGTGAGTTCGATACCAGCGCGGTGTAGACGGGATGACTGTACAAGGTTTTCAGGGTTTCCTTGTACAAAAAGGATAATTTGACGGTGACTGTATAAGGTTTTCCTTATACGAGAACGATAAATTGACGGCGATTGTACAAGCTTCAGGCTTTTCCTGTACGTAAACGACAATGTGAAGGTGACTGTGCGACGTTTCAGGGTTTTTCTTACACGAGAACGATAATTTGACGGTGGCCGTACCAAGATTCGGGGTTTTTCTTGTACGAGAACGATAATTTGAAGGTGACTGTTCAAGGTTTAGGGTTTTTCTTTTTCTTGTACGAGAACGATAATTTGACGGTGACTGTAACAAGGTTTCAGGGTTTTCCTTGTACGAGAACGTTAATCAGCGAGTCAGTTTCCTTTTAAAAGTCATCCCTGAAGACAACCTATAGCATTACAGATAAACTGACCGATGCTTACAACAAATACGAAATACCAATCACCTATTCATTAAAGAAAAAAAAGAAAAGCCTCTAGAAGCTTATTATCGAATAGTTCATATTTATTAATTTTGAACGTTCTGTATTGCTTTTCATAATGACATGCTTAAAAATTTTCTATCACTTGGGAGTTTTGACAAAAAAATTCTTATATTAGCTTATCCCACATTTATATTCTCCGTTTTAAAAAGGTGGACCAGATTGCGGACCGCAGGCAATCTGCCCTATCCCTCCTCCCCCCTCCCGCTACACACATACACCTGGATTTCGTTCTGCCGGCGCCCATGTCAGGAATCTTACTCAAGATTTGTTAAATTAAAGGGACAAAGTACTCTTTTAACATTTTTTAAAATAAAAAAATAATTATTTGTTTTAGGGAGAAAAAAAACCCTACTATTTTCTCCAAATGTCCAAATCTGTTCACGGATACCGCAAAGAGGTAAGCTCAGAATGGAACTTGTCAGAAATATAAAACGCTACTTCTCCCTTCCCCTTTTTTATACGCTTAAAAAAAAAAAAAAAGAGCAGTTTTTACAAAAATACATTGTGTTTCACTGCATATGATATAAACTTCCTATCATAATATCATAATATTCACGATAGAAGTAGTAGTTTATGTAGCAGTTCAGTTCTAGATGCCACTTCGCAAACGACTTTTTCTTGTGACAGATAAATGAACAGTAAAAAAAAAAAAAAATAGATGGGAACAATGGAAAGAAAGGGCAGACGACAGCAGCTAACGCAATATGCCACTAAAGGTTATTAAGCGTGCTTTTTTGTCCTCTTGTTGTGCCCAGATGTATATAATTTATAAACACAGACGTCCATCATCTTTATTGCCGTGCTTACAAGGAAATAATAATCTACGGATCTATCCTGGATAGGACAGGGTACACTCGGTTATGCTTATGATATGACCAGTGGAACCATGCGAAAATTTCGCACTACAGTCTAATGTTTTTTTTTTTTTTTTTTTTTTTTAGCAATATCTAATATTTTTTAGATGCAGGTTTAAACTTCTAAAGAAAAATTAAGGGTTAAAAATATCTGCACAAAGAAAAATAAACTATTCTAGTACTATCTATGCTTTGTGAAAAATTCCTAATCGTGATCACAGTCATTTGATGGAATATAGCGAGCGTGGATTACAGTTTTATTAATTCTATTCTTGTAACTCTCATACAATTTAAACCGCATTGTTGATAGAATCGCTCATTTTTTACGCCAACTTTTGTCTCTGAATCCGATTATGGAATATTAGGCCTTATCTTTTTTGCGATGAACATCATAGCTTATTTTTTTTATTGTGTAGAAATGCACCAAATTTAATATTTTAGTTTAATGTTTAAAAATGTATATGTTGATCTAATTCTAAATTTCAATACTCAACACGGGATGCTGTTGTTATATTCTGCTTTTAATTCACTGATCGCTGCAACTCCGTGTTAAATTCGAATAAATGCCCTATGCTTTACGTTCATATTCGTTGATACTACTATAAATTAATGTATTACTATATGGTATAGAAGAAAGTTTTGTGATGCCCCCAACATACTAGTTGAAAAATATCTTTTTATTAAAGTTATCTATAATAATAAGGAAAAAAGTTTGTTGTCCGAAGAGACCGTAGAGCTACAAAATTTTGCGGAAGGTACATACATATCTGAAGTAATGGACTTCGAAGCCCGATTTTGGATTTTTTATTTATTTCTTTTATTTAAATTTTTATTTAAATTTTTATAAGATTTTTAACTTTTTTTTTTTTTTTTTTTTTTACGTTTTGAGGCGATTTTTCTACAATAATAAATAAAAGGAATCCGGTTTCAATCCTTTAGCCCAATATAGTAAATTTGATCCTCTTTTCAATAAAGTTTATTCGGACTTCGTACAGACTTTTTGAATTTTCTACAAATTTTTGTATGCGATTTTTTGAATTTTTTCGCGTTCCACGTCGATTTTTCGTAAAACAATTCCGATTACAAAGTTTTATTGAAACAAACGAGGACAAAATTTACAATATTGTGCTAAAATAATAAAACCCATTTCTTTTTACTAAATAAAAAAAAAAAAAGAGAGAGAGAAAGAAAAAGAAAAGAAAAGAAATCCAAAAATCGCATATAATTCGCTAAATATTTATTCGAAATTTTTCAAAGCAATTTTTAGTGTTTTTTAGCGTTTTGCGGCGATTTTTCACATTAGTCGAAGGAAATCGTTTTAAAACTTTTAGCATAATACTTAGTCTTCCGCGATTTTCAATGCGATTTTTAGCCTTTTTTTGCTTATCGCGTCGATTTTTGACATTCGTGAAAGAACTCCGGTTACAATGTTTTAGAGAAACAAAAGAGGACACAATTTACAACATTGTGCTAAAAGATTAAAATAATTTTTATTAATTGCCGCGAAACTAAAATATATACATATATACGTATATAAATTGCTAATAGAAATTTATACATAGAGTTTTTTTTTTTTTTTTTTTTTTTTTTTTTTTTTTGTATTCCGTGTCGATTTTTCGACATTAGTAAAAGAAATCCTGTTTTAATCTTTTAGACCAATCTAATAAATTTTATCCGTTGCGACTTTTCAAATAAATTTTCGTGACTTTTAGCGTTTTTTCATGATTAGCTGCGATTTTTCCACATTAATAAATATAATTCAGTTTCAACCTTCTAGCCCAGTACAGTAAATTTTGTTCTCTTTGTCAATAAAATTTATTCGGAATTCGTGCAGTGATATTCAGAGTTTTTTAAACATTTCGTGTTACTTTTTTATGGTCACGGGCAACGCCCGGGGGATCAGCTAGTAAACAATATTTATGTTCGGATGGAAGTGAGACACCCTGATTTTAATAGGCGGGAACGCTTATAAATGTGTTATAGAGATCTCCGCATTAGCGAAATTTCGTGTATTTTGACAGCCCTATAATTGCTGCATCCATTGATGTCGGTTTTTTCGAGGGCGCGAAGCGCTCATGCATGCGTTATAGTGATTGCGCGGAAGCATCACCTATAATGTCAGGTTTCATGTATTTTTCAGATTATTGTACAAGAAGGTTGTTCCTACATTTTCCCCACTAGAGGCTCTGTTTTCAATTCATTGCCTGTTTTGCCAGGACAGTTGACCTATTTCGAAGTCGGGGCAGTTGGGCTATTTTTCAACAAAGGGGGGACTAATGTTGCCCTTACCCATTTCAATAATGTGCATTATATCGTTTCAAAATTTCACAAACAATATATATGAAAAATGCAACAATGGCAATCTCAACAAACAAAAAATACACAAATTGTAATTCTCCATCTGACTAAAAAAGTCCCCAAATCAGGAGTCGAACCAGGGACTTTTTGGCATAAGCTGTCAAGGTTCTGGAGACAGCTCTGCAAGCAGAGCATTGGCAGTTTAAGCCAAAAAGTCCTTGGTTCGAATCCTGGCATGGAGACTTTTTCACTCAGTTGGAAAATTACAATTTCTGCGATTTATTTACCAATTAAAAATAATTGTGTTAAAATTAATAAAGTGTAATCGAAAAAGAATTCAACAACTGACAGCAAATCCCGAATACTCTGCTATAGAATGATCGACCTTGATGAAGAATTTGGCGACTTTGGCGGTCATTTTGGTTGCCAAATCATTATCTGAAAATTTAGAGATACGGAAGCTCTACGCTTGAATATTCTGGAATTTTTTACATAAATATTCCCCCCCCCCCCCACAAAAGAAAAAGAAAAATAAATAAATAAAGACAGTCGCCAAATTTATCCCCAAGCTCGACCACAGTATATGGCAGTATTTTCCGATTGCCGGACCAAGAAAAAAAATCTGGGCCGAATAAAAAAAGTCTCGAAAACTGATGTTTCTGTTTTCTGGGTTCTTGTTTTTTATGAAAATGAAGCGTTTAATAAATATTGAAGAGATATAACTCGAGTACATTGGCAACTCGACATTTGTTTTTCATATCATTGGTACTAGAGTTCGACTCGAGTACGGTCCCGAGCGAATTTTTATTCACAAGACTCGGGCCGGGCCTAGTCTTCACTATTTTCGGGTCGAGTCATGCCTTACTTTTTTCTGCGGACTCGGGCCTAGACTTCCCGACCGGTTCCGTTTTTTTTTATCAGTCCGTGTCGGGCTGAGAATGTTTTTTTCCCTGTGTAATATCAGGCCAAATTTCATCCTTAATTAGTGAAAAAAGTAAACAATGAGGCAACATTTCATTGTTACACTTTCTTTTTCTGTTTTATTAATAGCATATTTGCGAACCGCTATTTTTGAAAAGAAATTTTGGTAAAAAAACAAATTTTTGCATGCAGAATATGATATCTTGAAAGAAGATATGTAAGTAAACAGTTTCGAAAACATATAACACATTTAAAAATCAAGTTTTAGCAATTACCTTCCATAGCCAAAAAAATAGTATAATTCTTTTATGCATCCCTGTATAAGATTTACAGATTAGCATATATACTACATAGCATTCTAAAATTTAGTTCAGTTAGAAAATTCACTTTTAGCAATTTTAGATTATAGATGGAAATGCACTCGAATTCTTTTGTTACAGCCCTGTATTTAATCTAAAGACTTTAGTATACACCCCATATTAAGCTAAATTTTAATCCAAGTAAAAAACGCATAACACAACTTAAAACGCACTTTCAGTAATTATCAACGATAAAAGGAAATGTATCTTGTTCTTTGCGCAGCCCTGTATATGAATTTATTTATATTCTACAAACTCCTATTAGTTTACTAAATATATTTTAGCAGGAAAAGACGTTACACAAACAAAAACTATCCTTAACCCATTTTAGGCCAAGCATAGAAATTTTATAAAATGCGGTATTATTTGCATTGAAATTTGCTTAAATTACATTCATTAAGATACCAAAAAAGTTTCGTGCATGAAAAATAATATTTTATTTAATTTGACATTACCATTATTAATTTACCATTAAATTTAAATAAAAGAAATTAAGTTTTCTTATGGCATTTGTTTTATTTTTATTTTATTTACAGAACTTGCAACTTTACTCCATTATAAAAACATATGATTAATCTCAAGTGGAATAATTATACATTTTCAAAAAGTCGAATTTGTCAATAAAAAAACCGTTTCAAGTAAAAAACCAGCGTATTTTGAAAATTTCTCAACAGAAAGTGATTACTTCAATTGAATTACTAATATTTTATAGATGTCTCCAGAACCCTTAAAAATAGCAGAAAAATAAAATTAGCGACAAATATACGTCACAGTGTTAATAAAAATATATTTATTGAAATGGTGCGTTTACGTACCTTTGGCCGAAAATGGGTTAACCCTACCCTGCATAAGAATGAAATTAATTAAGTTAATTAAATGAAGATTTTATAGTATCTAGAACATTCAATGAGTTACTGGAAAAATTAAAATTAATTAAAAGCCAGTTATTGTGAAGTCGAATAACTCATATACTTATTACACAAGAAAATTGAATATTTGAGCCTTGTTTATTGCAAAGAAATTAATAATCTCGTTTGTGTTGATGCTAATTCTTACTTTGTCAGTGTATCAATGTTAGTGACAACCAAATTAAAAATTTCTGAAGCTTTTCAGGTATTTTCATTTTTTTTTTTTTTGATCAAATATGCCATTATGCCTTCCAGGGAGCTTATATCAAAATGGTTACGTTTGCCAAATCTGCCAATTTGTGGATATTTGGAATTAGACCTTCATCGAGAGTTTCATTTAAACAAGTTGGCGAATCTATATTAGAATATTCTAGCCATTTTGTTTGATAGTATGGAAATCTCGCTTTTACAGAGTCCCATTCCGAAAAAAAAAAAAAAAAAAATATATATATATATATATGAATTTTAAAGACTTTCTAGAAATTGCATTCATCGTTTCAACATTCTGACAAAAAAAAAAAAAGCAGATGTCGTACAGAAAGACCGCGGGCACCGGATGCGCCACCCTCCGCCCACCATGAGCCTGATAAAATAAAACCTGCTTAGACGAAAACGTACAGGAAATTCCGCTTTAAATAGGGTTTTTTTTTTTCGTCTCAAAAGGTATAAATGCCGGGAATCTTTTTTGGCTAGACCATGATTTTTTTTCCGTTATAAACAGCCTCTTAATGTATTAGAAAAAAATATGTTGGATAGTAATTTTTTAGAAAATGTATATAGTATTTTCTTACAATTTTGTTATTTTTATTTTACAGTGTTTTACAGTAGTATTACAGTTCATGATGCGTTGGTAACACCTTTTCATATAAGGATTCTAAATAGAAATTTAAAATATTGAAAATATAATTAAATTTTAATTCAATTCATCAGTTAAGGCACCTATTGCCTGACGCTATTGCAACTTTTGTTTCTGTGTTTTACAATTTAGAACATATTTGCTCTATAAAATATAAATAAATAAATGCCTGCATCTTTGCTATGTGCGTTCTGCTGATTTTTATTAAAAGCTGGATTTTGATTCGAACGTAAAATGCCTCTTGAGTACCCCCCCCCCCCCCTCCTTCCAAGCCAGTCCCTAAAGACGTTCAAGCAACTTCTGACATTTGAATTTTATGTTTGTTAGTTATTTTAATTAAAATTTTTATGAAAAAATACCAGTCTACTTTTCTGGTATTTATTTAAAAACCAGTACCGAAACCGGGCCCCCTAGGAGACTCGGGCCCTGGTAATTTGTACCGGCTCTACCCTCCTCTGTTACGGGCCTGCTTGCAGTGCACACTCAATTTCATTATTTCTGAATTATCGGAATAGTATAATCAAAATGCGTCGCAAACGATTTTTCCCTGTAGACCGTTATGCAAAAGAATTCTTTTGTGTGACCCTGTAAGTGAATAAGAAATGTTTTATACTCCCTATTCTACAGCAAGCATGTTTTAGTGCACTTCCTAATTGTATATAATTTTCATTATGTTTGAAATGGCGTAACAAAATGCACTTGAAACGGCTTTTCTCCACTGACTGTAAATGTAAGGAAATACTTTTGACTGTCTCTGTAACCGAACTATAAATACTACACACTTCATTTTCAATAGCGATCGTGCTAGAGTAAGCTTCAATAACATATAAAAATTACAGGGCAATCCAAGCATATTTACGATAGTTAGGGCTCGGACAGAGGATCTGACAAACCAAAGTCATAAACATTTTCCAACTATGTTGGAAAGCATTAAAAAAGAAACAGGTTCGAAAATTTTTGAAGCAAGAACGAAAAATTATACGTCAAGCGTAGATTATGTAACACTTTCCAACACTTCTAAAATACTTTTACAAATCTTTACCGTTTAATTTTGGAAAACGCATAGCACATTTAAAATCCCAATTTCAGGAATTACTAAAACTATTCGGAAAAACATCCGAATTCTTTTGTGAAGCCCTGTATAGGGTCTATAGATTTGTACATATACTACAATGAATGCTAAAATTTAGTTTGGTTAGGAAACGCATAGCATAAATTAAAATTCCGCTTTAGGAATTTCCGTCAATAAACGGAAATGTACAAGAGATCTTTTTTGTTGCCCTGTATAGGATCTACAGAACAATATAATAATATAATAAAATATAACACCTTGTAATAGTATATTACTTTTAAATGCTAAAGGTGTAAAATTAACAACTATAATATAAATTAAAATAACTTTTATTAGTTGTTTTACATGTTTCGACTCTTCTGAGTCATTTTCAAAAAAAAAAAAAAAAAAAAAAAAAAAAAAAAAAAAATCTACAGGATCTACAGAATTTATACACACCAAGTACTGCTCAAAAAGTTAATTAAATTTAAAAACGCGTTCCGCAACTGAAAACGCACTACCAGCAATTATTGTTAACACACAGATTTTAACAGAATTATTTTGTGTGTCCCTATAAATGAACAATGAATGCTATGTACACAGTATTCTACAGTAAGCCTCTTGTAATGCACCTTAATGATATAAATCAATTTCAATTTGTCTGAAATACTAAAACAACATTAAAATAAATTGGAAATGATTTTTCCCCATAGATCGTAATGTAACGAAATTGTTTTGAGTGTCCCTGTAAAGTAACTATAAGTGCTATGCTCACCCTATTCTATACTAAGACTCTTGTACTGCACCTCAGTGATATATATCCATTTCAGTATGTTTAAAATAGTGGAACATCATTAAATTGCACCGCGAAGCATTTTTCCCTATAGACCGCAAAATGTAACGGAATTCTTTTGAGTGTCACTGTAACGGAACCATGAATACTACAAACTTAATTTTCAGTACCGAACAGACAAACCGAATTCATAAACACTTTTTAACTATGTTAGAAATGTTAAAAGCATCTTTCCCCATAGAACGCAAGACGTGACGGAATTCTTTTGAGTGTCACTGTAAAGGAACCATGAATACTACACACTTCATTTTTAATACCGAACAGACAAACCGAATTCATAAACACTTTTCAACTATGTTAGAAATGTTAAAAGCATTTTCCCCATAGACCGCAAAATGTGACGGAATTTTTTTGAATGTCACTGTAAAGGAACCATGAATACTACACACTTCATTTTCAATACCGAACAGACAAACCGAATTCATAAACACTTTTTAACTATGTTAGAAATGTAAAAAGTATTTTTCCCCATAGACCGCAAAATGTAACGGAATTCTTTTGAGTGCCACTGTAAAGGAACCATGAATACTACACACTTCATTTTCATTACCGAACAGACAAACCGAATTCATAAACACTTTTCAACTATGTTAGAAATGTTAAAAGCATTTTCCCCATAGACCGCAAAATGTGACGGAATTTTTTTGAATGTCACTGTAAAGGAACCATGAATACTACACACTTCATTTTCAATACCGAACAGACAAACCGAATTCATAAACACTTTTCAACTATGTTAGAAATGTTAAAAGCATTTTCCCCATAGACCGCAAAATGTGACGGAATTTTTTTGAATGTCACTGTAAAGGAACCATGAATACTACACACTTCATTTTCAATACCGAACAGACAAACCGAATTCATAAACACTTTTCAACTATGTTAGAAATGTTAAAAGCATTTTCCCCATAGACCGCAAAATGTGACGGAATTTTTTTGAATGTCACTGTAAAGGAACCATGAATACTACACACTTCCTTTTCAATACCGAACAGACAAACCGAATTCATAAACACTTTTCAACTATGTTAGAAATGTTAAAAGCATTTTTCCCATAGACCGCAAAATGTGACGGAATTTTTTTGAATGTCACTGTAAAGGAACCATGAATACTACACACTTCATTTTCAATACCGAACAGACAAACCGAATTCATAAACACTTTTTAACTATGTTAGAAATGTAAAAAGTATTTTTCCCCATAGACCGCAAAATGTAACGGAATTCTTTTGAGTGCCACTGTAAAGGAACCATGAATACTACACACTTCATTTTCAATACCGAACAGACAAACCGAATTCATAAACACTTTTCAACTATGTTAGAAATGTTAAAAGCATTTTCCCCATAGACCGCAAAATGTAACGGAATTCTTTAGAGTGTCTCTGTGAAGGAACCATGAATACTGCACACTTCATTTTCAATACCGAACAGACAAACCGAATTCATAAACACGTTTTAACTATGTTAGAAATGTTAAAAGCATTTTCCCCATAGACCGCAAAATGTGACGGAATTTTTTTGAATGTCACTGTAAAGGAACCATGAATACTACACACTTCATTTTCAATACCGAACAGACAAACCGAATTCATAAACACTTTTCAACTATGTTAGAAATGTTAAAAGCATTTTCCCCATAGACCGCAAAATGTAACGGAATTCTTTAGAGTGTCTCTGTGAAGGAACCATGAATACTGCACACTTCATTTTCAATACCGAACAGACAAACCGAATTCATAAACACGTTTTAACTATGTTAGAAATGTTAAAAGCATTTTCCCCATAGATCGCAAAATGTGACGGAATTTTTTTGAATGTCACTGTAAAGGAACCATGAATACTACACACTTCATTTTCAATACCGAACAGACAAACCGAATTCATAAACACTTTTCAACTATGTTAGAAATGTTAAAAGCATTTTCCCCATAGACCGCAAAATGTAACGGAATTCTTTAGAGTGTCTCTGTGAAGGAACCATGAATACTGCACACTTCATTTTCAATACCGAACAGACAAACCGAATTCATAAACACGTTTTAACTATGTTAGAAATGTTAAAAGCATTTTCCCCATAGACCGCAAAATGTGACGGAATTTTTTTGAATGTCACTGTAAAGGAACCATGAATACTACACACTTCATTTTCAATACCGAACAGACAAACCGAATTCATAAACACTTTTCAACTATGTTAGAAATGTTAAAAGCATTTTCCCCATAGACCGCAAAATGAAACGGAATTCTTTTGAGTGTCGCTGTAAAGGAACCATGAATACTACACACTTCATTTTCAATACCGAACAGACAAACCGAATTCATAAACACTTTTCAACTGTTAGAAATGTAAAAAACATTTTTCCCCATAGACAGCAAAATGTAACGGAATTCTTTTGAGTGTCACTGTAAAGGAACCATGAATGATACACACTTCATTTTCAATACCGACAGCCAAACCGAATTCATAAACATTTTTCAACTATGTTAGAAATATTAAAAGTCATAAAAAGTCAGGAAGTTGAAATTCAGTTTTCAAAGAAATTTCATTTCATTTCATTCTTTTCATTCTCTCAATTTCATTTTTTTTCTCCTACTTGACATTTAAATTAAACAAAATTAAAATTGTGCGACGTTAAAAAATAAAATAAAAAGAAAACTGCCCAGTTAAACTGAGGGCATTGAGCTCACAGGCTATTCACACTAATTGTATATTATACTCTTATTTCAAAGAATTTGAAATATGCCCCTCGAAAAATAAAGAAATCAACAATATATTAAGGGGGGGGGGGTCATCTCCCGTAACCCCCCTCATAGTTAACTAATGAACCCCTTAAACTAATCAGGGAAGTCTCTAATTACAATGAATATATGTACAAAATTTGAAGAAAATCGGATAATTCTGCATGAAAAACCCATTTATCTAAATTAAGGGGGATTAGCCCCCCCCTTTATACTTAACCAATGAACCCCCAAAACTATTCAGAGAAGCGCATTATCACAATGAACCTATATACAAAATTTGAAGAAAATCGGATAATTCTGCATGAAAAACCCATTTATCTAAATTAGGGGGGTTATCCCCCCCTTTCCCCGTTTATACTTAACCAATGAACCCCCAAAACTATTCAGAGAAGCGCATTATCACAATGAACCTATATACAAAATTTGAAGAAAATCGGATAATTCTGCATGAAAAACTCATTTATCTAAATTAGGGGGGGGGGGGTTATCCCCCCCCTTTCCCCCTTTATACTTAACCAATGAACCCCCAAAACTATTGACAGAAGCACATTATCAAAATGAATCTATATACAAAATTTGAAGAAAATGGGATTATTCTGCATGAAAAACCCATTTATCTAAATTATGGGGGGGTTAGCCCCCGTTTCCCCCCTTTATGCTTAACCAATGAACCTCCAAAACTAATCAGGGAAGCGCCTTATCACAAGGAACCTATAAACAAAATTTAAAGTAAAACGGTTAGTTCTATCAAGAGTTATCGCGTTACGCACATACATACATACATACATACATACGTATACGTACGTACATACAGAACCGGCGGGCACATAAGCTCTCAGGCTTTGATAGCCTGTGAGCTAAAAAAGGCAGTAAAAGCGAAATTTATGTCCTAGGTCGTTTCCACCGTCAATATGACGCCAGCGTTACTCACAGGCATGTTTTTGCTTTATAATCTAGATCTTATTATTCTAAAGTTATAGTACTAAAAATATTTTCTTAAGTAATGTATGAAATTATGTGAAACCTCGCTAACTCGACATCAGCTGCGTATTTTTTTTTATATACGTGGGGCGCCGAGGTCCCACCGTATATTGTTTTCGTTATAATGCAGCAGATGGAATTAATTATACATTTCTGAGGTCCTATAAAGTTACAGAATTTCGTTAAAAACGGTTAAAATAGTAAAATGCGAACGTCAAGAGGTCCATTCTCGACCGAAAACAACAACCATTTTCCCTATGGTTAATAACGCGGGTAAATCACTAAATATTTTGAAGTCCGAAACAAAGATGATATCGAGCTACGAGCATATTATCGTAAACATGGTATAACTGAACATATCAAGTGTTAACTATTACTTTTAAAACTCCATAATCGGTTCGGCGTGTTGAAAACTACGGGTATAGTCATTTTTATATGTAAAAAGCAATTTTGGTGTAGACCAATGTTATCTAACTGATGTGTAAATCAGGCCCTGTCTCTGTAACTTTAAGCGTAGAGGCGTAAGTGACGTTCACTTGCGATTTCCTATGATTCAGTTCAAGGAATCCTGGAACCATTTCAATGAAAGTTGGCAAAGCCTTGAAGAAGGAGCGCCAAATATTTCTCCCCTCCCCCTCCCTACGCTATTTTTTTTTAAATTCAACTGCTTTTCAAATATTTCCACTCTTCAAGAGGTGACAACAAACATACTTAAAAAAAATTCCGAAGATAATACATCTTTAATTCTTTGTATCACAGTTTTGAAAGTATGCAACAGATATTATAATAATATTCTATGGATTTTACAGGAAAGCCTTTCCAATGCTAGATTTTCTGAAAAAATAAAAATAAATAAATCTTTCTATTCTAAAGAATTCTTTCCGGCCTGTACAGGGAGGAAAAGGTAGCTTTCATATTCCCTGTTTTTAAAATTTTGGCTAATTTTACTCAAACACGCGAAAATAAAATGCCTGAATGTGAACCCGATTATAGAAGTACTAGCAAGCTACGCCCGCTACGCTGGTCAATTTCTCTTAACGAACCTTTAATCAAACAAAATATTGACATTTCATAATTCACTTTTATATTTTAACAGAATAATAAGGATACTATAATTTGTGACTCGTGCTATAGTCAATATACACGTCAGGACACGTCGCCCTTATCATTATCTTTTTACGCGTGCAGGTTTCGCTATAGTACTCTATTGTGAAATTTGGTAATTTTAGAAATTCAATAGTTGAAAAATCGCAGAATCATTAGATCATTTTTCTTTAGAAATTGTTCTTAGAGCGCATTTAGATCTTATAAATAACAATCATGCCGAACTTGAAGTTTCTAGCTCCTTCAGCATCGCAAAAATCGCAATTTTAGAACGTTTTTCGCTTCTGCACCCCCCTCGGGGTAGTGGCACCGACATAAAATATAGCCTATGTTGGAGCAGGGATTGTCACCATCCATTTGCCACCATCACTTTTGAAATCGCTTTAGTAGTTCCAGACATTCCATACAAATTGTAATTTATAATGTTTTTAGAAATTTTTTGCTTATTTCAGCCTTTTAAATTTCGAATTTTTTTAGATTTTGTTCTTATAGAGCATTTAAATCTTGTAAGTAACGACCATACAAAATGTCAAGTTCCTAACTCCTTCATTATTGAAAATATCATAATTTTAGAACGTTTTTCGCTCCTGCACCCTCTGCGGGCAGTGGCACCGACAAAAAATTTAGCATATGTTGGAGCAGGGACTGTCACCATCCATTTGCCACCATCACTTTTGAAATCGGTTCTGTAGTTTCAGAGATTCCATAGAAATTGTAATTTAGAATGTTTTTAGAACGCTTCTTCCTCATCTCACCCTTTTAAATTGCGAATGTTTTTATAATTTGTTCTTAGAGAGCATTTACATCTTATAAGTAACTACCATACCAAATTTGATACTTCTATCTCCTTCAGTACACAAAAACTCGAAATTTTAGAACGTTTTTCGCTCCTGCACCCCCCTGGGGGTGGTGGCACCGACATAAAATATAGCCTATGTTGGAGCAGGGATTGTCACCATTAATTTGCCACCATCACTTTTAAAATCGCTTCAGTGGTTCCAGAGATTACCCCCTACAAACAAACAAACAAACAAACAAACAATCTTTACTACTTTATATATTAGTATAGATAAGGGGGAATTAGCCCCTTGTTCCCCCCCTTTATACTTAACCAATCAATCCCGAAAACTAATCAGAGATGCGCCTTAACACAGTGAACCTATAAATAAAATTTGAAGGAAGTGGGATAATTCTGCATGAAAAACCCATTTACATAAATTAAGGGGGGTATTAGCCCCCCGTTCCCCCCCTTTATACTTAATCAATCAATCCCGAAAACTAATCAGGGAAGCGTCTTAACCCAATGAATCTATAAACAAATTTAGAAATTTAGAAAACAAATTTAGAAAATTTATATAAATTAAGGGGGGGGGGGGATTATCCCTCCGTTCCCCCCCTTTATACTTAACCAATCAATCCCGAAAACTAATCAGGGAAGCGCCTTAACACAGTGAACCTATAAACAAAATTTGAAGGAAAACGGAATAATTCTGCATGAAAAACCCATTTATATAAATTAAGGGGGTATTAGCCCCCCCGATCCCCCCGCCCTTTATACTTAACTAATCAATCCCAAAAACTAATCAGGGAAGCGCCTTAACTCAGTGAACCTATAAACAAAATTTGAAGGAAAACGGAATAATTCTGCATGAAAAACCCATTTATATAAATTAAGGGGGGATTAGCCCCCCCCGTTCCCCCCTTTATACTCAGCCAATCAATCCCGAAAATTATCATGCAAGCGCCTTAACACAGTGAACCTATAAACAAAATTTGAAGGAAAACGGAATAATTCTGCATGAAAAACCCATTTATATAAATTAAGGGGGGGATTAGCCCCCCCCCCCCGTTCCCCCCTTTATACTCAGCCAATCAATCCCGAAAATTATCATGCAAGCGCCTTAACACAGTGAACCTATAAACAAAATTTGAAGGAAATGGGATAATTCTGCATGAAAAACCCATTTATATAAATTAAGGGGGGGAATTAGCCCCCCGATCCCCCCCCCCTTTATATTAACTAATCAATCCCGAAAACTAATCAGGGAAGCGCCTTAACACAGTGAACCTATAAACAAAATTTGAAGGAAAACGGAATAATTCTGCATGAAAAACCCATTTATATAAATTAAGGGGGGGGGGGGAATTAGCCCCTTGTCCCCCCCCCTTTATACTTAACCAATCAATCCCGAAAAGTAATCAGGGAAGCGTCTTAACCCAATGAACCTATAAACAAAATTTGAAGGAAAACGGAATAATTCTGCATGAAAAACCCATTTATATAAATTAAGGGGGGGGGATTAGCCCCCCCCCGACCCCCCCCCCCCCTTTATACTTAACTAATCAAACCCGTAAACTAATCAGGGAAGCGCCTTAACTCAGTGAACCTATAAACAAAATTTGAAGGGAAACGGAATAATTCTGCATGAAAAACCCATTTATATAAATTAAGGGGGGGCTGGAATTAGACCCTTGTTCCCCCCCTTTATACTTGACCAATCAATCCCGAAAACTAATCAGGGAAGCGCCTTAACACAGTGAACCTATAAACAAAATTTGAAGGAAGAAGGATATTTCTATGAAGAGTTATCGCATTACGTACGTACATACATACATACATACAGAACCGGCTGCCAAGCTCTCAGGGCTTGACAGCCAGTGTGATAACTGAAAAATCGCAATTTTAGAACGTTTTTTGCTCCTGCACCCCCTGGGGTTAGTGGCACCGACATAAAATATAGCCTATGTTGGAGCAGGGGTTGTCACCATCAATTTGCCACCATCACTTTTGAAATCGGTTCGGTAGTTCCAGAGATTACCCCCTACAAACAAACAAACAAGATTTACTCCTTTATAATATTAGTATAGATTCCCAGTTTTTGTGGATTCTAAATTTGGATGAGAATTTCGCCAAATTAGTTAGCTATAACTAAACTGGCTTCATTTAAGGCGATTTATTTTTGGTCGCCAAATTTGGCAATATTTTGCCAAGTACCGCCAAGCTGAGGGAGAATTTGACGCTGTGGATATGAATGTATAGTATAAGAATAGATGAGCAATGAAAGACAATTTGCGAGAAACCACGTTCATTAAAACTTATAAATTAAACCCGTTTATGGAGATATCCCTTTTTTTAATCCGTTGTCTTGTTACAAAATGTTTTAAGAAAAATCATCTCTAACCTGTCTTATTAAGATGGTGAAAAAATAAAAATGCTCCGTAATCCTTGTATCGAGATCGAACATTTAAAGAATTTTTTTTTTTTTAGGATTTCTAATTTTTTTTTTTTTTTGTACATCCTTTTAAATTTGAGATCTTTAAGTGGCCGCAATTTGGAACAAGATGGCGGATGAAGCTGGCCAACGAACTCGCTCGAGACCTTGGTATGTCTTATGCCTATACACATGCTTAGTCACATCCAAATCTGTTCATAAATAAGAGTCCTATCGCATGACAAAAATCAGTGTATGTATGTATATGTAAAAAGGCGGGAATAAAAAAGTAACAATGAGAAGTAATAGCAACAATTGTACAAACTCAATGAAATAATAAACGATTTTGGAAAAATTGAGTATCGATAAACATCGAATCCTATAAAACAGCATCGATCATAATAAGAATCGATTTCCAAATTCTAGTATCGACGTTCTAAAATCGATTCTCACACAGATAGCTTAAAAAGAGTAGCTCCTAAACTTATCGATCAATTGGCAGGAAATTTGATCGTGAATCGCAAGAACGGGGATTAGACAATAGATCGATATTTCTGGCGCTCATTTCATAACAATATATAATATATTTATTCTTCCGATTTTACTAGTTTAGCGGCAGAGCTGCTGTCGAATTTCGTATGAGGGCCTTTTTCTTTCCAGCTCAAATTGTTACATTTTTAGTTTATTATCTAGTTATTTAGGTTACTAGTTTGTTAAGTTGTATTTTTCAAGTTTGTCCTCTCTCTCCTCCTCCCCAAATCATAAAGATAATTATGGTCCGTAGAAATGATTAAATTGGTATTAGAGAATAGAAATATAACTGAAGAATACTTTTACTTACCCACCATACGTAGTATAGGACAACTCTTGTAATCGTTTTGAAAATCGAAAAAAAAAAAAAAAATGACGGATTTACACTTTTCAGACACTGGAGATTCCGATAAACATGTTTTTAGAAAAAAAAAAAAAAAAATTGCCGTCCGTCTGTCTGCGTATGTATCTGTAAACGCTCTATCTCCCGAACAAATTGAGATAGAGACTTGAAATTTGGTATGTACTTAGTATGTAATAATGGGAAGAAGCTTATTGAATTTCAGTAACCTCGATTATCCGGAACTATTTTTTTCGGACTCTCAAAATATTCGTTCTGATAAAAGGTATTTAAAAAATTTTCGAAATTGTTTATTTTAATGAGTGAATATAAAAGTAAATAAAAAAACATAAATTTTGCATAAAGAATGAAGTTGGTCAGATAACTAGTTGCCGAGATATTTGTAATCCTATTTTCCACACGCTTCGATTTTTCATGACCCTGTATTTCATCCAAATTTCAATTCAAAGATATATTTTAATTGGAAATGAGACGCTTCATCCGACGCAGTAAACCCTTAGATAATATGATTATCATTTTTTGGAGTTATAAGGATGTTTCTTTTACGCAATTCAGTAATAGAGCCTTTAAAGCGAGGCTAACGAAAAAGACAGGCTACCGCGGTGCATTCCACTTATCCCTTTTTACAGACCGCTAGAGTGACGTGTTGCTTTTTTCGTACACCTGCATTGGTGCATTCGAGCATCACGTGACTCCGGCGGTCTGTAAAAAAAGATACGCGCAAAGCACCGCGGTAGCCTTTCTTTTTCGTTATCCTCGCTTTAAAGTTTATGACGTCATCAATCCACGATTTTATTCGAATTGCAATGCATTCTATAAATAGTTTACATATGTTTTATTTTCATATTTTATATTATGCATATCCATGATAGGTAAGTATTACGGTGGCTCCCAACAACTAATTTATAATTACATAAAAACGTGAATTGACTTTATTTCATTTCGGATTGCGGATCGGATTCTGTTTGAAGTATTTCCGGTTGAAATATGTCGGGTTGCGGGTCTAAAATTATTTTGCCGAGTTCGGGTCTATAAAATTTATTTTGTCGTGTTCCGGGTTAATTTCAAATGGAATTTTTGGGTTCGGATCGCGCTAAACCCGACTAGTACAGGACTCTAATCTCTAAGGAAGGGGGGGGGGGGAGGAGACAAACTTGAGCGATACAACTTAACTGTAACCCTGCGTAACGTGGCTCTAAAACAAGGATAAAAAGTTTGAACTGTAAAATAGCCGAAATTTTTTATTATTGTTCATAAATAGTTGTCACCAAGAGTTGCAGAAATAATATCAATATTTAGCTGGTTACCAAATGACTCGGGAATAATATGAAACAAGTTGGAAATTGTACGTCAAACGTGACAAATGAGGTGCGTTCGTATTATAGCTAGCTATATAAATATTCATATCTGGATGATTTTTAACTCTGTGAAATGAATTATACCGTCTGCAGATTCATTTCTGTCATAAAATAAGTATCTCGGTCGCTTGACCATTAAACCTCAAAAGCTCCTATCACAAGAAAGCACAGATTTTTTTTTTTTTTAATTCAAATTTCTTAATAAATATTTTTATTAATACTTTCTAAAGTTTTGATTCGATTTTCATAAACTTTGAAACGTCTCGACAAAATTCTGAAAAGATAATATATCTTAAATTTCAAACCATTCGGTTGGGTGGTTTTTGTGTTGTTATATGCGGACAGACAGAAGGACAGACCAGACGACGATAATAGGTGCTATGTATTTATATAATTACGAACGCACCTAATAAAAAGGTCCCGTTCAAATCGGATCATAATTAAGAAAGTTATGATTTGGTGGGGTGAGGGGGCGGAGGAGACAAACTTGATAGATACAACTTAACTAACGAGAACACTGCGTAACGTAGCTCTAAAAGCAAGGATAAAATGTTTGAACAGTAAAAAAATTCGAAATTTTTATTATTGTTCATAAATAGTGCTTGTCGCCAAGACCATGAGTTGCAAAAATAATATCAATATTTAGTTGGTAATGCGAAGTGACTTGGGAATAATTTGAAAAAAGGCCCCGTTGAAATTGGACCTTAATTAAGAAAGTTTATGATTTGGAGGGGGGGGGGGACGACCTTGAAAAATACAACCTTATAAACTAGTAACCCAAATAACTAGGCTCTAAACTAAAAAGATAACAATTTAACCTGGTAAGAAAAAGGCCCTCATACGAAATTTGACAGCAGCTCTGCCTCTAAAATAGTTCCGGAAAGATCAATCCAACGGGCTGCTAAAGGGGTAGATCGACCATATCGATCCGCATTCGCGATTTGAAAGAAAAGGTAATACTACCTGTATAGCGAATGTTCGATATATCGAATCAACCACAGTGACGATTTGAACGAAAATAAATTGAGCGATTCTACTCGAATTGATGTTGTTTTAATCGACCGCAATTCTGATCTGAAGGGGAGCAAATATGATCGATACTTATTGAAAGTATTTCTAGTGTACATTTATTTTTTTAATCAATATCTCGAGTACTATGGCTCCGATCCTCACACAACTTGGACCATTCCTCTTTGTTGTTTCCCACTAAAAACACTAACATTTAAGTTTTGTTTCTCTCCGCTAAATTTCCTGTATTTTCTGCTGCATAGTGTACTTTTCTTTTTTATTCGATATCTCAGGTTCTATAGGTCCGATTCTCACACAACTTGGACCATTCGTCTTGGTTTGTTTAGCGCCAACACAGCCACCATTTAAGTTCTTGTTATATTCTCTAGAGGCGCTGCAATCTCTTGTATTGTTTGCTGCCTGTATACTACACATTTATTTTTTATTCGATATAATAGGTTCTATGGGTTCGATCCTCATACAACTTTGAGAATTTGTCTTGGTTTGTTCCCCTCCCCACCATTTTAATTCTGGTTATCTCCGCCAGGGGATGCTGAAATTTACTGCACTGGCTATTATATTGTCTTCAGCTTCCATTTTTGACGCTTTTTGGATTCCCTCGGCTCTTTTTGAAACTTTAAACAAGATCTCTAATGTTTCAAGAGCTGACGTGAAACAGTTAATACAAAATTAGTCATATTATAGCAAAAGTAATCTAACAGCAAAATAATTCTTCGTAAAATCGGATCTGATATCGGTTAAAACTAACAATTTATTGACTAGAGACATTGATAAAAAAAAATTGATAGTATCGATTAAATCGATAAAAAATATCGACATCGCCCATCACTAGTTGACGCATGCAAGACTTAGAAAAGCTTACGAAGTATGTATTATTGAAAGACGGGAAGTTGTCATTGTCAGGGCCATCGCTAAGACTTTTTATTGAGGGGGGAAAGGACCTTAAATTGCCAAGTCAAATTTCAGTATTTGCCAACTCATTGAGAAGCAAAAATAAATAGTTCTCGCCAATTCAACAAGTTAGTGAACTAGTTTTATAATTTTGCCAAGTTACCACAATTAGAAAATGTAATATACTTCTTATTTGTAAAAAGTTTAAATTAGATTTGTAACTTTTGCCATGTCTATGAGAAATAGAAAGTATATTATAGTTTTTATTAAAGTTTTAAACAAATTTGCCAACTAAAAATTTGTAAATTTGCCAAGTGTAATAGCATTCGCGAACGTTTGGGGGGAAGGCTCCCCCCCCCCTTAGCGAGGGCCCTGGTCATTGTTATTTAGTAATAATCTAATTGAGGACGTGAGTTTCAAAACTCTGTCTTATCCAAGAAATCAAATTTTGGGAAATCGCGAAAAGCCTCAAACTGTTTCCATTGGTTTTAATTGTAAACCAAAATTTTACAATGCCAGAAATGCATACTAAGACTAGTTTTTTTTGCGGATAGAAGTGTTTTTTCGGCGCAGATTGATACAGAAAACACGATTTTTTAAAATTTTGGATAAAGCGAGTTTTGAAACTCACGTCCTCAATTATATGTCGAATCTTCAGTTGTATACTTAGTTGTTTATTAAACATTATTGTAAATATTTATATTTGAATCTCTGTTGTGGTGAAATGAAATCACACATTACTCACCGTAATCCCACATACACACACACAATCAACATTTGGACGGAGGGTGGTTTTGGGGTCTAGGGGTCATGGTCAATGAAAATATACCGAAATTTTCAGGAATTGCTTTCCCTCAGACGGCTGCAATACTTCTTACTTTTTGTAATGGATGCTACGTAAAATCAGTTCACATACAGAATCAGAGTTCATGCTTATTTTCACTTTTTTTCCCCCAGAATTTCCCCTGATATTCAAGTTTTCCCGAGGAGTTCTAGAACTAAATATGTCCCAAACGTTGAACAAAATTCAGGATAACAAATCTACTAAAAAATGGTTAAACACGTACTTCAGCAGTTTTAGAAAATCACCCTTAAGGGAGTTAAATGGGGGGTCGAAAGGTTTAGGTCACCTCGCCATTTTAACCCCCATAATGGTTAAATTTCTAAAATCACTGAAAAAAGTGTTTAACCATTTTTTTAGTAGATTTGTTATGCTGGATTTCACGCTCCTACCTAAAACTGTTACAGAGATATGGCGAGGTGACCTAAAACTTTCGACTACTCATTTAACCCCCTTACGGGATGAACTTTCAAAAATCATTTCTTAGTGGGTGCCTACATTATATAAAGAACTTGTCTTCCAAATTTCATTGTTCTAGGAGCAACGGTTGAGGTTCGGTGTTGATTATGAGTCATCAGGACATGTTATTTTATAAGTATAGATTATCCACTTCTATCCGTACAAGATCAGGCATGTACGGGAGTTACATCACACTGACAATGATAAGCGATTGACTTTTGCTCTGATCTTTCCTGCCAGAATGGGAGTAGATGATGCTTGGCCGTGGAAAATCTTATGGTGAGACGAGGCCCCTTTTTTACCTGAATGGATGTGTAAATACCCAGAACTGCCAATGTTGCGATTACAATTCACCAAATGCATTCGAATTTTCTTTACAATCACCAAAGATAACTGTTTGGCGACCAGCCCGGGAACGTAATAACCTTACACAAAACTCAACTTTGTATGATTTTATATCTTCGGAAAATCTTTCAAATGAATCGAGTTTCGGGAGCCCCACTGCCTTCGGCAGCGTAGAGTGTTTCAATTGAACTTAGTTTCCGGGGTCCCACTGCCTTCGGCAGCGTCTAATGTGTTCCAAACAAACCTGTGATCTGGCTCCCCTATGCCAAAGGCAGCGTATACCGGAATTGCTGTACACGCACCAGAGACAATCGAAAACCAAGTTGAATGAGCCAAACCCAGTAATAATCGGGCCCATAAAATCGGAGATAAGAATGCGCCCCCTGGTGGTGAAAGGTGGAACTAAAATCTGTAAGACAATCGAAAACAAAGTTGAATTAATCAAACCTTCGTTGTAATCAGGCACATATAACCCCAGAAAAAAATGCGCCCCCAGGCGGTGGAAGGTGTTTCCCCCCCATCTGTAAATTTAACGAGTTACTTTTAACATTAACGCGATATTTAATTTACGGATGAAATTCCCCCCCCCCTCCTCTAAACTTAACCACTTACCTTTAACATTAACGCGATATTTAATTTACGGATGAAATTCCCCCCTTCCCCCCCCCTCTAAACTTAACCACTTACCTTTAACAGTAACGCGATTTTTAATTTACGGCTCGGCTGTAGTGAGTAAGTGTAAGTTGATGCCGGAAAAGAAGATTAATATTCAAAATTGGTAGTAGCTGAGGTCCGAGAAATTCCTTTGTAGTAGCTAGAAAACCTAAAAAGTTAGGGAAAAAAAGTGAATCGGACGACTTTTAAGTGAGCTATAGTAGGCGGCCCAAAAGGGGCCAACTGATAGTTTTGAGAAGAACCCTAAAATGAAAAAATGTTAAAAGGTCTTAGTAGTTAGCGCTTTAGATCTTCAATTAGCATAAGGTTTAAATCAATTAGCCAAAATGGGAGGGGCGGGGGGGGGGGGGGAATGCTTTAAAAAGAACCCTAGGGCCCCAATAAAAATATGAGGGTTTTGGACTAGGGAGAGAGTCTAAGTCTCAACTTTAAAGTTATGTATTGAAAGGCTTAGAGGGTAGAAAATGCATGGTGCACAAAAAGTTCAAGGGGCTCCGGTCTTAAGTGGAACGTAGAAATGGGAGAATAACTAAATGGAGAAATGCTCCAAAAACGAAGAAGATCGGATTAAAAGGGGGCAAGTTATTAACAATTTAGGAAAGAAAACTTCAAGGGGCCCCAGGGTTTTAACTGGAATGTAGTAATGGGGGAATAACTAAATGGGAAAAGGGCAAAAAACCGAAAGAGATTGGATAAAAAGAGGCCAAGTTATTAACAATTTAGGGCACTATAACTTAAAGCGGCCCAGGGGGCACGGGTCTTATAAAACTAAAAATCTGAGCCTCAGGTGCATCAGGACCTGCCTTGAACTATTTGCACTCAAATTTTCAGACTTTTAAGTGCGGTAGATTTCGTCAGCCATCACATACAGTCAGACAGGCACACACACAGAGAGAGACAAACAATTTTCTTTTATTTGTATAGAAGATTTACAATTTATCCCCAGAGTACCACTGGGGTCACCTGTGACCCCAATACAAATTTATATATGAGATCATATTTCGAACACAAAATTTTATATTTTAAATTAAAACATATTTTTTGTAACAAAACAAATACAATTAACGTTTATAATCATTTAGTTATAATATTATGTGTAACAAAATAAAAATCTTAGTGGGGTCACATATGACCCCGGTGGTACTCAATGGAAGAAAAAAAAAAGTTGGTATTAGGAGGGTTAACTATGGTCACCTTGTATTTATGCTTAAATACTCATACACAGGGTTGTTTGATTTAAATCAAATGATTTTTTTAAATCTTTGATTTAAATCAGTATTTTTAGCATTGATATTTACAAGCTGAATAAGGATTAAATTAATCATTCATGTTCAAATAAATGTCATAATTCATGTCAGATTAAAATTACCTTTTAAAAATTTTAAATAAAACTTTCATAAAATAATTATTTTCAACTTATAAAAGTAAATGCAACACTACATTCAAAATATTATTTATCCATGGTGCATCCCAAAACAAATACTGATAAATGCTCTTCATTTTTAAATTTTTGTCTTTCTTAGATGATCACTTCATTTCTGCTTCCTTTCCTAGAATTCATAGCTTACTGCAATGGAAAATATAAGATATGTTATTATACCTTATTTCTAAGCTAAATAGTCATTTCTACTGTTAAGTAAGCATAATTGATTGTTGAAATTGGCTGAGGACTGGATAACGCTGACAGCTTCGTTCTTTTAGTTATGCGATTACTTTGCGTCTTGTAACTGTTTTGTAATCATTAATATAGTATAGTGTGAAACACAAGTTGGACAAGAATATCAGTACAGAGAGCTTTAGGATACATTAATACATAAGAAAAATGGCTGGCAAAAAGAAAGATCCAATGTGGCTTTATTTTACAGCAGAGAAAAAAAAAAATCAGGAAAATGCGGGAAAGCAATATGTAAACCATGTAGTATAGAAATGGCACACATTGTGGCAAAAAAAAAAAAAACACAAAGAAACTTAGTCTATGGGATAAAGATGACAGTGAATCTGAATCCGTTGAAATGAGGTTGGTTTTTTACCTTTCAAAAATTTATTTAGGAAATATACTTTTGTATTTTCAAAAATGTATTTTTGTCAGGACAGTGGCAAAAAGTGAAAAAAAAAAACGGAAGTTGATCACGATTGTAATTTAAATCGCTGATTTTAATCTGTTAAAATTATGATTTAAACATTGAAATAATGTAATTTAAATAAAATCCTTAAAATCCTGTTTTAAAATACTAGCAGTTTTTGCCAGTGGCAAAAATTATGGCAAAAAGTATTTTTGCCGGGACAGTTTTTTCCACTTAGGCAAAAATTGGCCAACTCTGGTTGAAATACACATATATATTTAACATTCTTTGCTGCATTTATTATATGATTCGATATTATGTATATTATTGGAGTAATACCTTAATGAAAAATTTAATAAATTAACTAGAAATTATACACACAAGACACATAGGTATATCTTATCTATAACAATTTAATAGTAGAAAAATATGATAGTAAATCTGAATTTGTTATGCTACAATCTTTTTTTTTTTTTCTTTTTTTTTTTTGAATTTTTATCTAGGAACTGTAATAAAATTAATAGAAATGTGTAAATCTATGCAGAGAAAATGAATTAATACTTGCACAGTACACAAATAATATTAATAAAAAAATTCTTATTTAAATAAAAAAAATCTGATTTAAATAAAAAAAATCCGATTTAAATCAAATAAATCCGATTTTTTTTATTTTTTCTAAAAAAATCGTGATTTTTATCAACCCTGCTCATACACTATCAAGACCAAATTTTTTATGTGAGAGCAGAAACCGAGGTTTTGTAAAATATCGAACATTTTCGAGTAAATGTAGATGTACCAACGCAGCAGTCTCATAGACTGCTATTTCCAGGGTTAAGGGTCGTTAAGGGTTAACAAGAGTTATTTTAACATTTGTACATCAGAACATACAATAAACATTTCTAATTTTGTAAAAGTCACACTTTCATACTAAATCCCCCCTTTTTTTAAAAAAAAATCCCTGACGGCTCGGCCTACAGGCACAGGTAGATTTCGAAGACGCAGACCGTGGGGCGCCTGTTTGTCGGGAATTGTGGAAGAAATGACCTTTTTGCGATGATGCTGCAGTTGGAACCGCCTACTTCGAAACCAAACTTGTTTGCAGGCGGAGCCAGCAAGGATTTTTTTTTTTTTTTTTTTTTGCTATAAGAGTTGGTCCTATAAAAAACATGTCAATATAAAAGTTTTAGATAATATTAAGAGGATTTATAATAAATTTAAGCGGACTTGAAATCTTGGGAATTGACGAAATTATGAATTTTTTTCTTTTAAAAACCCCCTCCTCCCCCCCCCCTTTAAGGCAATTTTTAATTATATCAAAAATCTGTCATACATAAGTTTTTGCCCCTGTTCCTAGAAGTAATAATAACTTTAAACGGATTCGATACGTATCATAATTAAGAAATTATGGTTTTTTTCTGTTTTCACAAAAAACCCCCCCATCCCTCCCCCCCACCTTGGTTCGATTTTGCCCATTAACGAACTTGACCGAGATTTTATGCCCCTTGATTTTATGTATCAGTTTCGAAAATATGCGGGAGTTGGAACCGCCTACTTCGAAAAATAAGTTGTTTGCAGGCGGAGCCGATAGGGATTGTTTTTGTTTTTAATTTGTTTTTGCTATAACGGTTGGTCCTATAAAAAACTTGTCAATATAAAAGTTTTAGATAATACTAAGAGGATTAATAATAAATTTACGCGGATTTGATATCTTGTGAATTGGCGAAGCTATGATTTTTTTTCTTGTAAACCCCCCCCCCTTGGGGCCATTTTTAATTATATCAAAAATCTGTCATACATAAGTTTTCGGCCCTCTTCCTAGAAGTAATAATAACTTTAAACGGATTCGATACGTATAATAATAAAGAAATTATGAGGGTTTTTCTGTTTTCACAAAAAGCCCCCCCATTCCCCCCCCCTTGGTTCGATTTTGCCCATTAACGAACTTGACCGAGATTTTATGCCCCTTGATTTTATGTATCAGTTTCGAAAAGATGCGGGAGTTGGAACCGCCTACTTCGAAAAATAAGTTGTTTGCAGGCGGAGCCGATAGGGATTGTTTTTGTTTTTAATTTTTTTTTGCTATAACGGTTGGTCCTATAAAAAACTTGTCAATATAAAAGTTGTAGATAATACTAAGAGGATTAATAATAAATTTACGCGGATTTGATATCTTGTGAATTGACGAAGCTATGATTTTTTTTCTTCTAAAACCCCCCTTTCCCCCCCCCCCTTGGGGCCATTTTTAATTATATCAAAAATCTGTCATACATAAATTTTCGGCCCTCTTCCTAGAAGTAATAATAACTTTAAACGGATTCGATACGTATAATAATAAAGAAATTATGAGGGTTTTTCTGTTTTCACAAAAAGCCCCCCCATTTTCCCCCCCTTGGTTCGATTTTGCCCATTAACGAACTTGACCGAGATTTTATGACCCTTGATTTTATGTATCAGTTTGGAAGAGATTTCTGCAGAATTTTTCCAGTTATCGTGGTCAGAAAAAAGTGACATAGATAGATAGATATATATATAAACTTTTGAACTGGGGGTGGTTTTGGGTTCTGGGAGTCATGATCGGCGTAAATCTGCAAAAATTTTTCAAAATTTCCAACTTAGGTGAGAATGTAATAGGTAGTATTTCTTACGAAATCTACCTAAAAATCGAGTCTTTATAATCCTTAATTCAGGAAAAGAAAAAGAAAGCGTATAAACATTGTTAACAAAGAGAAATACAATGAAAGCTGATTTTCTTCTATTAGTTTAAACAATTTCTCATTTTAGGGCCTAAAAAAGCTAATTTTGTATTATAAATTTTATGATTCTTTGTAAACTTAGAAGCAGGGTTGTTTAGGTTTAAACCACGCTGGTTTAAAAAAAAAAAAACAGACTTGGTTTTTTTGAAATACCAAAACTTTTATTTAAAAAAGAAAAATGGTTGCCCAAGATTTACAATGATGAACTTCAGAGATGTAAAGCTGATTTAGAAAACAAAACAGTTTGCATGGCAATGGATTGATGGTCGAACATCCATAATGAACCTACTGTGTGTATAAGTGTTATCAAAGAGTGTGGTAAAGTCACTCTTGTTGATACTATTGACACATCCGGCTCATCACATACTGGAAATTATTTAGCAAATTTGGTTTTGAGTTCAGTGCAGACAGCAGAAGAAAAGTTCAAATGTAAAATATCAAGTTTTGTCACAGACAATACTGCAAATATGGTTTCTGCCAGAAACATTCTGCATGAAGAGCTTGGTTTTTCGGGACTTACATATGGGTGTTGTGCCCACATTTTAAATCTGTTAGCCAAAGATTTGGTTAAAAGTGATGTAGCAAAACATGTTACAAGTATTTAAAAATATTTTCGCAATCATCATCTCCCGAAAGCATGGTATCATGCAGAAGGTGGAAGTGCGTTGGTACTTCCTCTAGAGGTACGATGGAATACTTATTGTGATTCACTTGAATCTTATGTTAAAAATTAGTCAATTCTTACAAAAGTTTGTGAGGTTCACAGATCTGAGATTGATAGTGACATCTCCAGTAAAATCTTAAGTATTTGTTTAAAAAGAAATATTGAGGACATGATTGCGATTCTGAAACCAATCGCCGAAACTATTGATTTTGTACAGAGGAATAGCTGTTCTCTTGCTGAATGTGTATTAGCATGGAAAAAGCTATAATTGAAGCTAAAAGAAGCATCAACATCAAACAATAAAAAGGCCATATCATCAGTGTATAAACAGAACTATGAACAATCATTAGTAGATGCACATTTTGCTGCATTTATTTTAAGCCCATCAGTTTTAATTTCTAACCTAGGAATTGATGTCACAAAAGAAGAGAAAAACAAGGGTCTTGAATTTATCAAACAAAAATGTGGCTCTGATTTCTTAGCACTTACATTAAAATTTTTGGGGAAGTTGGAACCATTTCATAATCATGATCAAAATGTTTTTTTTTACCCCAAAGTTGTTGATACAATGTCTGACTTTGAATGGTGGAATAGTTTTTATAATGTTTCAGGTAAATCTTCGATTACGGAGAATGATTTGGAATTTGTGAACATGCTAACTACAGCCAAAGCATCAACTGCCTGTGTTGAAAGGATTTTTTCAATATTTGGTGTAGTTCATTCAAAATTGCGAAACAGATTAGGAGTAGAGAAAGCATCACAATTAGTGGTCGTAATGAAACAAATGAACAATGATTGAGGGTAAAATTTATTATTTATTCCTATTATTCAATACTGCTGTAAGATACTAGGATTAGAGCAGTATTGAATATGATTCAAGAAATGTCAAGTTTTCTTTTTTCTTTAATAAAATGTTTGGATATATTTCATTAGTTTGTGATTCTTTATCTTCAGTTTTCAAATAGTTTTCAAATAGTTGTTATTTGTGTCAGTTAAAATTTCTTAGTTTAATTTTCTTTAAAAGGAAATGTAGATTAAAGACTAGCGTGTTAGTAGTGGTGATTGATTTATATATATACATATATAAGTGATAATTTTTATTGTTTATTGTATATTGAAATATTATAATAATAAAAAAATATTATAATGGTTTAATTAAAATAGTAAAAAATTTATTATATAATTTCAACAAAATAACAAAGTAATTTTTGTTTAATGCTTGACTTCAAATATTTGAAAATATTAATATTCATCGTTCTTCTAAAATATAAAATCATTTAAACCAAAAAAACCTGGTTTAAACAAAAAAAACCAGGTTTTTAAAAAAAAAAAACCTGGTTTTTGGGGTTTTTTTGAAAAAAAACCTAGTTTTTTTACAACCTTGCTTAGAAGTGTAATTTGTAAAACAATTTTTTGCATAATTTAAGAGATATGATTTTTTATTAAAAGCTTGCATATGCATAGAAAAAAATGGCTGACTTCAAACTTAATGCATAATTATATTAAAAATTGAAGTATGTAACTTCTTCAATATTGTAGACAGTATTGCTGTATCTTTTTTTCCTTCTTTTAATGGCGTTTGTTATATAAATAACCCTCCAAGATATAGTATGTAAAAAAAATAATAAATAAAAATACAGGACCCCCTTTCTCACATAGAAATTCTAAAGTGCAAACACCTGTAAACCAAACTCCACATACGAGTTGTAATTTTCCAACTGGACGAAAAATGTCTGGGCCAGGATTCGAACCTGGGATCTCTTGGCTGAAGCTGCCACGTTCTACCAACTGAGCTATCCCGGTCGAATCTGGAGGGCATAATTCATTCAGTAAATAAGTTGAGCTGATTCAAATATCAGACCAGATGCTATGATCAATAAGGTTTACTGGATGAATTATGCCCTCCAGATTAGACCGGGATAGCTCAGTTGATAGAGCATGGCAGCTTCAGCCAAGAGATCCCAGGTTCGAATCCTGGACCGGACATTTTTCGTCCAGTTGGAAAATTAAAACTCATATGATTTCTTTACCAATTTGAATAATTGTGTTAAAATTAATCTAATGCAAATGCTCCACAATCCACACGAGCCTATAAAAATATATAAATTGAATGAATAAAAAGATCTATAACAGAATGAAAGATTTTATTACTTCATGCTTAAAAATAATTTATAAAAGCACCTTTAAAAGCATACATATTTATGTAGCACAACAATAACAAAGTCTGCATATATATCTATATTGTCACTAAATATAGGATGACAATGAAGCAAATTAACATATTAAAAATAGGATTTCAACTGCAGGTACTCCACGTTTAATGGGAGAGTTGCATTTACAGAACTCTGTCAGTTAGTGAATGAAAAATTAGGTTTTATTTTTTACTTTCATCTATCTACAATTGATTATAAGTACTGTAATCGAAATTTTTTCGATGGATTTAGACATTTTAGGAGTCAGAGATCGTGAAAAACATGTTTTTACTAAATGTCTGCCTGCCTCTGTGTGTCCTCTTTGTATCATCGAAAAGTGAATGAAGTTATGCATAGAATTGAACAAAATTTCCTTTATATCTTTTTCGCTATGGCCAGCAGGTCCCATTTGAAGTTGGGGCTATTCCACTGCTAGGGGGTGCTGTTATAGTTATTTTTTGTAGTTGTGTTGTACATCGGATGCTTGTGCAGCGTAGGATGCATCACATCCAGGTAACCCAATGATTCACAAACAGCTAACGTACAACAGAATCACAAAAAATATTGATTTTATTGGCACTGTGATAAATTTTGAAGTATTAACATGTATGAGATAGAAGAAAGTTTTGGGATTGGCTCATCCGAGTATCAGTTTAAATAACAATTACCGTAATTACTCTAATCCAATATGCACCCTAATCTCTTTATTGCAAAAATATGATTTTTTTTCATCCTATCATCCTATTGCTTTTCACTGATGTTTCAGAACATTTTTCATTCATATATTAAATGCATGATGTCTCGTTTTTTCTTTAATCACCTGTGTTTATTTTTATAAACATGGAAACAATCTTTGATTTACCTAGTACTGACATGGAAACAATATTTGATTTACCAAGTACTGACATGGAAACAATCTTTGATTTACCTAGTACGGACATGGAAACAATCTTTGATTTACCTAGTACTGACATGGAAACAATCTTTGATTTACCTAGTACGGACATGGAAACAATACTTGATTTACCTAGTACGGACATGGAAACAATATTTGATTTACCTAGTACGGACATGGAAACAATATTTGATTTACCTAGTACTGACATGGAAACAATATTTGATTTACCTAGTACGGACATGGAAACAATACTTGATTTACCTAGTACGGACATGGAAACAATATTTGATTTACCTAGTACGGACATGGAAACAATCTTTGATTTACCTAGTACGGACATGGAAACAATCTTTGATTTACCTAGTACTGACATGGAAACAATCTTTGATTTACCTAGTACGGACATGGAAACAATACTTGATTTACCTAGTACGGACATGGAAACAATATTTGATTTACCTAGTACGGACATGGAAACAATATTTGATTTACCTAGTACGGACATGGAAACAATACTTGATTTACCTAGTACTGACATGGAAACAATCTTTGATTTACCTAGTACGGACATGGAAACAATACTTGATTTACCTAGTACGGACATGGAAACAATATTTGATTTACCTAGTACGGACATGGAAACAATATTTGATTTACCTAGTACTGACATGGAAACAATCTCTGATTTACCTAGTACTGACATGGAAACAATCTCTGATTTACCTAGTACTGACATGGAAACAATCTCTGATTTACCTAGTACTGACATGGAAACAATATCTGATTTACCTAGTACTGACATGGAAACAATCTGTGATTTACCTAGTACTGACATGGATGCAATCTCTGATTTACCTAGTACTGACATGGAAACAATCTCTGATTTACCTAGTACTGACATGGAAACAATCTCTGATTTACCTAGTACTGACATGGATGCAATCTGTGATTTACCTAGTACTGACATGGAAACAATCTGTGATTTACCTAGTACTGACATGGAAACAATCTGTGATTTACCTAGTACTGACATGGAAACAATCTGTGATTTACCTAGTACTGACATGGAAAATCTCTGAATTACCTAGTACTGACATGGAAACAATCTCTGATTTACCTAGTACTGACATGGAAACAATCTGTGATTTACCTAGTACTGACATGGAAACAATCTCTGATTTACCTAGTACTGACATGGATGCAATCTTATCTTTTTCAAAAGCGAAGGCTTTTACCAAACAGACAACTCTGCGAAAATGGCCCCCGATATGAAACTGTATGTTACTAATGATGAAGCTACAGGAAGATACAACATAAAAAGTTATATAAAGAAAAAAATTGACCCTGTGTTGTAATTGCTATAAAGTTTATGTATTGTTGGGCACAGGAATTAACATGCTGTAAAAACCAACTCTATATGGGTGAAAATGTGACAGTTGATTTGAAATAGTTACATGAGAGAAGTGTTAAAAAATTGTTATTCTTGTGAAGCATTGTAAGAAATTGTTATGCAACATTGTAATATATTCTTATTAGAATAAAATATTATATTGCTTAATGCAATGGTATTTATTTTTATATCTCTATTATACATGCAAGTATTATCTGTTATTCACACATCTCGAACTCAGCAAAATTGATTGCAACTTGGCATAATCGTAATTGTGGGTGCTGCTATAAGCAAATAGCATGTTTACAAACAAATACTTCTGTCAACCAATTTACCACTACATTTTTGTCATAGTGATCATTGCAAGAATAATCATGGCATCGTAGCCAATCATATTATAGACCTGTTTAACGTAGACCAATCAAATTTCCCCATCTCATGTGTACAGAAGTCGCAAAGAATGGACAGGGTTTTTTTGCTATCCAACAGTAATTTAACCAACAGTGATGTCAGTTGCCCTTTCTTACAGCAAAGATGTAACAGTTACGGAATATCATAAATCCTAATCTTATTTATTCTCAATTCTCCACAATTATATTAAATTAATATCCATTTTTCAAAGACATCCCTCCATCTACATCATTAGATAATTTGCAAGAATTTTCAGAACTGGTTTCAAAATGTGGCTTCATAGTTGGTATTGTCTGAAAGACAGCGTCATTCATTTTCAGTTCCATCCATTGCATTTGTTTGCATGAGGAGAGAGGAATTCGGGGATAAATTAACTTTCTTTTCTAATTGAATGTACGCATATACATATCTAATTTTACAGTATTAAGAATTGTGCTCGATTGCGAGACATACTCAATTAAATGAGTTCTATTTTAAAAAAAAGGGCACATTTTGGATTCGAGTAAATATGGTAATATTAATATATACACAAGCCTTGGCAAATGTAGTCAACAGGTTGCCACTGGTAACCAAGTTTTTTATCTCGCAACCAAGCTATCTTTTTTTTTTTTTTGGTACAAAAATTAACTTAAGAAATGCAACAAACAGCATTTTTTCTTCTCTTTTTCGTTATTTTTAATTTGGCACAAATAAGTTCTACCAATGCAAATTTTAAAATAATAAAATCAGAATTATTTGATTGACTTCGATAGGAAAATGGGTAAAAAACTTGTTTTTCTTCTTTACTATTTCACCGATGCTCCCCCCCCCCCCCCCCCCCAAATCAGATATAGATTTTGTAGCTCTCAACTCTCTGGACATTTGAAGCTTTCAATCAACATTTCACGAACATGTCTTTTAATTCATCCTTTACAGTGTTTATTTACTTTTTTCATTGATATATAATTTTAATAAGTTTTATTAGAAAATTTGGTTTATATATCTTCTTAAACTAAGTACTATTTTAAACTATGCAACTAGTAATTCTAAACTATGTTTGTTATCATTTTTTCCAATTAGTTCATAAAACTTTTGTGCTTTTTGAAAATCAATGACGGGGAGGGTGGAAGGGGGTAAATATTTCTTACTGGCGACTAGAATTTTTTGCTGGATACCAGATTTTAGCAAATTTGTAAATCCCTGTATATATATATATATAATCATCAATAGTACAGAAAAATAATTACATACAAGTAAGTCTGACTTAACAGTATATCAATCAATATCCAGATAAGTACAAAAGCTAGATTAAACATTCCTGGGAGTTATAACTCTCAGGAACTGTGAACTTTGAAGTTGTTCAAGAAATGTCAATTGGGACCCCCATACACAAAGAGGTTATATATATGAAGAGAACCTTGTCTGGAGCATGAAAATGGGAAACAATTTAATTATTTTCGTCTTCTGTGGCCCAGAGCAGCTAAAGCCAGCGACTACACACCCTTATCCTCCCAAAAAATTTGCTCTCATAATAAAAATACAATAGAAGATATTTATAACCTAAAAACAAGGAGTTGTGCGTTATATAGAATTTTGTCTTATACAGATCATTTCACACATCATTAAAATTTACCTTGTAAACATAGCAAAATATATCTGGAACACATCAATGAACATTTGAAGATCATGATATTGCATTTCTTGGGACTAGAAACTGTGCAGATTTATAATTTTTTGCATAATATAGATCTTTTCATACATTGTTAAATTACATTATAAACATGATTCAAATATGCATGGATTAAATCATTATATTACTCATTTCCAAAATTTTTCATTTAATAGCATTTTTTCATTAAAAAACTCTAAATTAAGGAGATAAATATTTAACAATGTCTAAAACTTAGCACTCTAGAGAGTAGCAATATTTCTACAATATGTATTGCAGGCGCTTCTTAACTGCAAAATTCATTGTTTATATCTGAGAAGTTGTGCTGAATTGCATTATACAGATCTTCTATGTCTTTGTTCATTCATACAAAACCTCAAAACATTAATTAAAAACAACACATGATCTTATTTAGCACCATCAGTATTCATAATCGGCAGATTTTTCTATCAGGTTTTGCTCACTTGACTCGCAAAAATTCAGTGGGTGACTTGATTGCATGGTTTGGCTTTTTGTGCTCATGTTTTCACTTGTTTTGGTAGATTGATTGATACAGCTTTAACAATCAAATCGATCAGAGATCTAAAATGGTTCAACTTTTTAACATTCTAAAATGAAACCTTCATATTTTCTAATGACCCAGTATAAAAAATATAACAGTAGCGAAGTATGATTAATCAGTTTTAGGTACAAAACAGTTGACGACAGTTATAAAAATATCTGTATTATTATTGTACACAACAATGGATATAATACAATAAAGTTTCATTTGGTATAACAAATGTATCATTCTATTGTAAAACTGTTTTTTAACTAAAAAGGAGAGTGCCAGATGTTCGAATCACTGATTTGCTTAACACGGGTTAACAGAAGGAAAATAGCTTTACAAAAATATTATATAGACAGGGTGTCCCTAAAAGATTAAAACATGCTTTATTTATTTACCTGTTGGAGATACGTAGGCAAAGTAAATTGCAAAGTGTTCAAAATAAGGTTGGAATTAAGACTGTGTTGATGAAAAAATCTTGCCAGTAATTTTCAAATAATTACACTTTAATTTGTATACAATCCCTATGTAGAGGTCTGCACCCGGCGCAATGAAGGCAAATTTTCAATCAGGCCGTGTTGGTGGAATAAAGACAACTTTTTTTTAACGGGCCAGGCTAATAACAAAAATTAAACGGGCAAGCCAAAGCCAGTAAAAAAAATTAAGCAGGCTGACCAGCCCAATATAACAAATTTAAAAGGATCAAACTAAGCTGATAATATATGAAAAATTTTCAATGGGTTGAGAATAAGTATGCTGCACAAGCCGATGCTAGCTTGACAACATCACAACAAAAGTATAACATGTCCAGCATAGAAATCGGCATCGGATAGTTACATCATGTCTAAGCTCGGGCTTAATTTTTTAAGCAGACTCCGACAGGGCGGTATCAGGTTTACATATTATTCTACATACTTGGCCCGAGCCAGAACTAGACTTAATTTTTCCTAGTACGTGTCGAGCAAGCAATTTGTTAAAAGAAAGGGTAAAGAAAGAAAATGCTGTCTAAGTGGCATTTTGAATCAAATTTCCTGATATGATAGCATGGAAAAAAAAAAAAAAACCCTGCCATTATGTGACAACAACCACTTATAACTCACAAGATAATTCATTTATTGAAAAAGGAAAAAAACTGTTTGATTAATACAAATCATTTCAATAATCATGTCTGCAAGGGTCAAGCTTTTATGTTTAAAAATGCATCTGTAAATGTGTCGGAAAGTTTTGTGCTGCTAGGCAGGAAAAAATGTGTTTTCAAGAACCGCTTAAAATAATTTTCCTCAAGAGTTAATGTAGTATGCTTCTAGGGTTGATAAATATGATATTTTCAAAAATTAAAAATCAATATTTTGATATCTATCTTATATTTTTAAACTAGTGAACTTATTGCTGATTATTTATAAATTAGAAAATAATAAAGTATAAATTAGAATAATATGGCATAAATTAGAAACTAAAACATATTTCACCTAACATGAAAACTTAATAAAACACTATTATAAATATCTTTTCTTTCTTTTTTTCCCTTATACAACAAAATTGAAGATTAATTAATTGAAAACAAAAACAGCTTTTTTTTTTTTACCACTTATGAAAAAATAAATTATAGGATTCATTATCAAGTATCAATAAAAATTTATGTTTCATAAAACAAAATTTTAAATACATATATTTTTTTTAACTGAAAATTTTGAACATAAATGTAAGCTTGTCTGCTTTTTCCATTCCCTAACCTATTGTGAAGTTTAAACTGAACAACAATCAGACCAGAAAAGATTATTTTTAATAACTGATTATCTAAATTAGACAGTTTATCTATCAATGTCTGTCCTAAGTTAATATTGCCCCTCATGATTATTGGCTCTACATTTAAAAATTCAGCCTCAAATGTATTGCCTAGAAAAGATTTTTTTGGGATTAAAAAGTCATTGCTAGAGGCAAAAGTACTTTATCTACAGAAGAACACAATCAATAACAGCTGAAAAATTCCTTCACACCTGTTTTGACTGAAAATATCATAAACAATGATATTTTGAAAATTAAATATAAAATATATGAAAATATCGAAAATAAATGTTGGATATATATCATGATATATTATCACCAAACGATGTTGACTTCCAAACCATATAAGGCGTCATTAAATGTGGAGCACCTGAGTTCATTGATAATTCTCTCATATTAGCATATTTAAAATATAACTAAAATTATTTGAAACTATCTATTTTAAAATCTAATAATATAGTCAACATTTATGTACACAATAAGTTCAATTACTTATCTTGAATAAACTAGCACAGTTCACATGCACAGATATTAATATGATATGTTTATATATAAAATACTATACTTGATTTCACAGAAATCATTGAAAAGCATTTTAGAGATTGAAATTAATATTGTACGAGATCTCAGGTGTATAATACAAATTATGAATGTGCAAATATACAAACACAAATTTGCATACCTAATAATTGAATCCCTTCTTCCTGCTTTTTTTTTTTAAAGGGAGGGGGGATCTTTTTAAAATTAAAACAATACGGTAAATGCAATGCCTATAGTCTTTGCTTGAGTTCACAATTTAAAAAATATATTGATAACAGAAACTGAAATGCTATTTTAATGCCATTGAAGCCTCAAAAGTATACTTCAAAAATTTCACCCAATCTATAAAAGTACAGAGTACAATAGGGCTGACATTAGAAATTTTACTCTTTGAGACACTCAGTTGGCAACATTTTGTTACTCTTGTAACATCATTTCTTACAGTATGAGGTAAAATCCTTCTTTGATAATTAAAAAAAAAAAAAAAAAAAAAAAAAATCCTTTTAGCAATTTTTATCACCAGGTGGTACAGAACAGGTGTATGCCACAAAAGTGAGAAGTAAGTATGGTTAGACTTGTTTCTGTTCTTGTAGTGCATGTGTGTTCTGCTAAATATCATGAAGAGGCTCTACTAATTGACTGTTCCAAAAACTTCAGGATGTTTTTTAAAAATATATACACAATTTATTTGCTAATAACTGTCGTGTCTTTCAGGTTTAACTAAGTTGATACAAGGGCTGAAATCAGACTAAGCTTTGAGTGAAGCAGGGATCGGTTTAGGAAAAATTTGGGTCTTTTAAAGGACCTGTCACAAAATTCTTTGTCTTAAAAATAAACCTTTCACAAAGGTGTTTAATTTCCAAACAACCTATTATCTAGCTGTTTTATACATAAAGGTTCCTGTTAAAAATATATAAAAATGAACCTGCATATAATAATTTCAAATTCACAAAATTATGACTAGAATTTTCCCAAATGTAAAAAAATAATCTTCACAATTTCATAAAAACAGGAATTTATGAGAAAAGTCTGGACAGACCCCTGAAGGAAATTTATCCTAAAGTGAAAACATGGCTGAAGTGTAGAGAGTTTAGGAGACCGTTTCAATCAGACCCTCTTACATGACTTAAAATCGCTAGAACTAGAGATGTTTGAGACAGATGGAACTGCTTAAAATGTTTACAAGCAATGTTCAGAAGATCACAGTCATCAACAAACTCTGCAGAAACCTACGACGAAAATTGAAGGAAATCTGTTTGGCAAGTGGCTCACGGGATAGGACTTTCAAAATAAAGTGCTCATTACATCGTTTTTTAAAATTGCCTAAATTGGAAAAGTTTCACTCCAAGATCGGTCCATGTTAGAGGTCTGTGCAGGACCAGCTTGTAAAAAACATCTATTTTCCCAGGTCATCCTGGTATAAAAGCTAAAAGTTGGGCTTGTTATGATATCTAAAATTTTTGTCTAGGACTGGTCCAAATCATGCAAAAACTTTATTGGCCCAATTCAGTATAAAAACTAAAAGTTTGACTTAAGATCAGCCCAGCTCAATTTCTACAAAACATGATATTTCTGAAGCAACATTATCCTACAATTAAAAATTCTTCAAAAAGCATTTTATCTTCCGATTATGTGTCTGCAATTCATGGAATACAAAATAACAATAAAGAAAATCACAATTATAAAGCTAAAAAAAAAAAAAGGTTTTTAAAAAAATTTTACTTTAATTTATTAAAACAAATTAAATTTCTTAAGTGTTTGTTAAACAAATGTACATCATCATTATTAATTTTTACAAAAATAAATAAATAAAATACCAGTTCAACACAGCCTGAGGGGAGAGAATGAAGTCCAAACCTGGATCGGCTTGGAAAAAAAAAGTCTGACCTGTTCCGTGCGGACTTCTCGTCCATTTTCTGAAGAAGATTATCTGGACTAGAGAGTGCACTTGTATATACATTTTTTCGAAATATCCTACAATCATATTTTTGTGAAGTCATAGAAGGATTTTTAGTCCAAAATCCGGAATCCATCGGATGTCGGTGACTCTGAATTTAAGATCATTTGCAGTTTATTTTGTTGTGTTGATTCAGAAACAATTGTTCCAGTGTTGGAAAAATTAATTTAAAAAAAAAAATGATTTTCCACATGTCTCAGTGATTTTCTCGTCTTACATGGCGAGCGATAGTGGATGTATACTAAATTTTAAATGTAAATAGATACTGGATTATTCCAAAATAAAATTACCTTACTGTAACTTTAAACGCTTAAAAAAAATATTAAAATTTTATACCTAAACAAAAAAAAAATAAATTATCACTATTTTAATTTGATTGATTAAACTTTAAAACTCAAATTATCAAAATAACAATTTGTCAAAAAAATAATTTTAACCCCACCCCTTGAATCAGTTACGTCAAGAAAGCATTTGCAATACTAAAGAAAGATAACACTAAAGCAGATATTTTAATAGAGAAATATATATGAAAAATCTGTGATTTTTAGCATTTTTTTTTTTTTAATTTTGTGCCAATTTTTCCACATTAATAAACTGAATCCAGTTTCAATCTTTTAGTCCAATATAGTAAATGTACCTTTTATCAATAAAGTTTAATCAGAATTCCCACTGCAATCTTTTAATTTTTTTGTAATTTTTAGATATTTTTCGCATTTTGCGGCGATTGTTTGATATTCATAAAAGGAATTCGGTTTCAAACTTTTAGCAAAACATAGTAAATTTTATCTTCTGAATTCTTTTTCTTATTTCATGGCAATAAAAAAAGGCTGGTTAGTAAAACATTCAGATTTTGGAGAATTCCAAATTTCGGACATCCGGATTTGAGACTTTGTAGTATTGCTAAATTTTTACAGTGATGAAGTCAACTTCATATTCTGCCTCCTTACTTCACACTTTGCAGTGGCCTGGTAAAATAAGCTGTTATTCTTGCTATCTGAATTGACTAATGATAAACATTTTAAAAATTTTACTGATAATGCACTCAAAACTGTAAATACTGCGGCTTTATTATTAGTCTCCAAAGTATAGATCAAATAATTGAGTATGATTAGTATTCACTACATACCATATAGAAGGCTGTACAAGTTTTCTGACAGCAAAACTAAAAAAATAATATTGTAAATCTAGCAAATCTTCATTTGTTGCTATTCTCTGAAAAAAACTGCAGATAGGGCAGATAAAATGCTTTATAAATAGTTTATTTTTGGTCCCAAATGAAATATTATATTTAATTCTCAGAATTTTTTAACCAGTCTTCAGCCAAAAGCAAAGAATTGTGCGTATCTTTAGAGAGCAAGTAATAATCTATTTATGTTTGTTTGTTGCAAGGCCAACCACTGTATCTAACTGCCCGACAATTACCAGTGCTTTTGCCCCATATAACTTTTTAAGGATTCATAATATCGGCTTTTAAAAATGGCCATACTGTTATTTTAATATACACTTTTGATGCCATTGAAATTTCAACTTTTGATTTCTTTGTAAATATACACAATAAAAATTTATATACATACTGCAAATTTGTTAGTAAATAAGCTTGTACCTGTTTTCTAACGATGTAACATGAATAAAAGACTCTCAGTCTTAAATAATGTATATAATACTGAATTAAGTATTACTTCCATAATAATTCTATTTTTACATTCAAAATGTTTTTTTTTTTTTTTTTGCATCAATTTAGATTATCACATACTTGGAATTAGATTATTGAGCATTTTTATTATTATAAAGATTTCTTTAAAGATTGTAATTAATAAAAAAATAAGATTTTTGAATTAGAAAAGCGCTATGGTATATGGTACCTAATCTCATTTATGACAATAAACAAATTTTATTTACAAGCTATTCAAAATACCGAAATAAAATATTTTTGAAAAGATAAATTATATATAAGTATAAAAGTAAAAATAGTTTTTTTTTTTTTTTTTTAAAGAAAGATTCTTTTCTAAGCACCCATGTTTATCCTGAAAAGCATATCTATTTTTATGACTGCAATTCATGCTGCTGTTTACATTAATTTAGTATGGGCCCTGATCATGGTAAATTCACCACTTTAACTTAGCCTAGGTTTAAAAAATTCTAATTTTTGCTCTGCCTTTTTAAAAATATGGTAACCAGGGAAAAAAAAAAAAAAAAACTGAACTATCTATTCAGGATTTTTAAATTCTTTTCTTAATGTATAATTATAATTTAATTATTAAACTATAATTGATAAAAGCACATTTAAAAAAATCATTACAGTCTTATTTTTTTCCTACTTTTAGCGTTTAAAATATTTCACTGTTGCAGTTTCACAGCTAGTAGGCATATTTTTGAAAACATACTCTCATTGTTGTTGTAACTTGTATACAGTTGTAACCATAAAGAATATTTGGTGATGTATCACCTGCATCCAATTAACAAAAAAAGTTTTTAAAATTAATTAGTTAATTAATAGTTAAGTCCTAAAAATATTAAAATGTTGTATTGTCGTTGGAAACACACCTATGTACACAATTTTTATAATTATAGCATTTCAGAAAGTGAATGAAAAACTGATTACAAAATTCCGTTTTTTCATACATAAACTAAGCAAAATTATATAGAAGTCTAAAAACCAATTCAAAAATTTTATAATCAAATTATGAAAATTGCAAATCTAAAGGCACACAATACTCTTGTGAAAAGAAAGAAAATATATTTGCTGTTTTTACAGCAAAATTAAGTTATTTTAAACTTATGAAAACAATTTTACAGTAAAATATTATTTTGACATTTGATAGTTCAATGATTTGTGTTTCAATGTATTTTTCAAAGTAAAACAAGGTAAACTATTGTATTGTAATTCAAATTTTCTATTATACTTAACTAAACACACCTTTCAAAAATTAAATATAGTTTATGAATCAGTACATCATGGTATCTAAATCATCTAACCTATAACTATATACAAATTTTATCTACAAACAAGCCATTTAAAATACTTCTGAAAAATAAATTTTATAATTAAGTTATGGGACTTGCAAAAGTTAAATATAATTATTAGAAAAAAAAATTGCTTTATTTTAACAAAATTGAACTGTTTTTAAATCATGGGAATTATTCTATGATGAAACAGAATATTTATAAATTATTGGACCCATTTTCAATGTCATATTGTAATGCAAGAGAAATTTCAATAGCTTCAATCCAACACATATCAGTAGTTATCTACTTGCTAATTGAAGCATGTTAAAAATGTATTATCTTGCTACATTTATAGTGCCATTGTTTTTCAGATATGAGTACAATATTTTTGTATGAATTTGCATGAACTTAAAAAGCATATCACTGCTGTTATTACATTTATAAAGAATGTAATGTTTGAAAGGAAACTGGAGATACTTAGATGACATATAAACTATACAAATATATATATATATTGTTTTTTATGTAATTAAATATTTTTTACTGTATCTTTTATGAATTTTTCATTGCATGGCATTAAAATAAGTCCAATACATTACAGAAGCTCATATTTATTTTTAAAAATAATGGAAGCTGGTTCTTAAAAAAGAAAACATTTATTAATTAACTCTTTAAAATAAAATGTGCTATATGTTGGCTAAGTTTTAATAGCTATAAAACAATTCACACTTGAACCAACTGTGCATGCAATCACACAAATGTGATGTCCACAAGATAGTTCATACATAGTTCATTAAGTTTTATACATCAGCTTTCAACTGAGTGTCTGTCAGCGTGATTTTTTCTCCAGGCTTAAAAGCAGGCATGCCGAGGTAGGGACAACTTGCACAGCGGAATGCATCCCCAAGGTAGCACTGGAACATAAAAGGAAATTTCTATTTATTCATAATAATAATAATAATAAAAAAATGAAGGCTAATCAAGGAAAAAAAGCATTAAAATATTGAACAAACTGGTGTGGTACAATAGCAGCAAAAAACTTCTTAACCTGTAAGCACACACATGGGATAGATTTTATCGCAGTCACATTTTTTTTTTTTCCTTCGAAAAAAGGCAGTGCAATTTTTACAGACATTGCTACAAATTCTTCAAATAAATGTAAAAAGCATGATTCCCCCCCCCCCTAAAAAGATGTAAAACTTATACATTTTACAATATACATCAGTAGATTTGTTTTTAAAATGTATTTAGTGTTAAATATATTGGGAGAAAAATGGGGTGAGATTTACCCCATGTGTGTGCTAAAGTTACAAATATAGACATGTGTGCTTATGGGTTAATAACACTATAAAAACTAGGAAATGTGCAAAAATATTGAACAAACTGGTGCAATACAATAAAGATAAAAAAAAAAAAACCCTACTTAATAACATCATAAAAACTAGGAAATGCCCTAGGCTTTTCGAAATAACTTTATCTTTTTATCTTTCTTATTCAGGCATAAAGAATATGTGCTACCACTTTGAAGGCAAGAGCAAGACTGAAAAGAAATGGACAAGTTAAAGAAAACAGCCAATAGGAAAGCAGAAGGCATCAGCCAATCACACAAGAGCATTTTGTGCATTTCCTAGTTTCTTTGTGTTATTAAACAGTAAAACCTTTATTCAAGAATAATTAATTAATTTTTTTTAAAGCACTTTATCTGCCTTTTTAGAGAATTAACCATAACTTCTTAAGATGCAGTCATGCCAATATTCAGATAAATGTCATGTCTCTTCCGTATGTGTGGGCGTTCTAAAGGAAACAGGCCGTTCTAATTACGAACACAAGTTTAATTCTTGACATAACGATGACATAAAGTTGACATAAAAATGACGAAGACAGGTACATCACACGACATTAAATGAACATAACAGATTATTCATATTTTTCAAGATTCATGACCGATAACATTTACTCACGGCCATTTTCATACTATTTCTGTTTCCATAAATCAGACGACGTTCTTCGCCGCTGACGTTCTGCGTTCTACTGCCGCGCGCTTTCGTTTCTCCAGAAGGGGGCGCTACTAGAGCAAGAAGAGGCATGCGCAATCCTCACAATGATTATACAGCCAAAGGGATTGCTAAACTTTTGACTGTCGACACCTTCAAGAATTTTGCAGCTGTTTATTGACACCCACAGCTATAGCTAAGTAAAATGCAAAAACAAAATAAATAAAATTTTACTTTTGGTGGTAGCGCAAAAGGCCTAAAATTTGAGAAAAAAACACATTTTAGGCCAAATTTTAGGCCTTTTGCACACACATGCCTTTAGGACACAAGTTTTTTTCGGTATAGCGAATCAAAACAGAAAAAAAGACCCGGCCAACATTCACTGAGTGAATACAACTTGATTGCGTTAACCTAAGGATTTTTTAAATGCTTTGCGCTACCTCAAATGAAGTAATTTTGCTTCTTTTTTTATTAAAATTTGTTTTTATATCTTTCTTTTAAGGATTTTTCACTATAGCGTTTTTTCTTCTTTTATAGCTTTTAAAAAATAAAGAAAACTATTGCTTTCCAAAAAATTTGTTTGAGCAGCTCTGCCGCTAAAATTAAAATTTAATAAATTTTTTTTTTCATTTTATTTTACTAAGCAACCCAAAAGCAAAGTTTTCCGCAGTATAGCGAATCAAAAAAAAAAAAAAAAAAAAAAAGTTTTTTTCGGCCTACCCTAGTGTACATGCTTGGCTAGCAGTTAACTCCAATGCTCAAAAGGAGTATTAGTTTGTTTATGATGAGGCTGAATGAATTTAAATATTTTTCTTATGTTCTTCTAATAAGTTTAACAAAAATGTTCTTAAAGGATATGTTTGAACTAATCTGTTAATAAAGATTTGTTAGTTATAAAGAAGGTTTTACTGCTTAACTGACTTATCTCAACATAACAGTGGTACAATCATCTCAACACTCTTTAAATGTCCATTTTCAACAGTTGGCTAACAGGAATATGGCTGTACATCCTCCAACAATCGGCAAAATTCACGATTTATACGCAGACGATCGACGAAATTTACTATTTATACGCATCCAAGCGGCAAAATTTGAGATTTTTACGTGCCTGATTGGCAAAATTCACAATTTATACGCACCCGATCGGCAAAATTCGCAAAATTTACGATTTTTACGGGCCCGATTGGCAAAATTTGTGACTTTTACACAGCCGGCAGGCGAAATTTGCGATTTTTACATGTCCGATCGGCGAAATTTGGCAAAATTCGCGATTGTTACGCACCCGATCGGCGAAATTCGCGATTTTTTCGCGTCTCGATTGGCGAATTGATCTGTGGGCCACCAGTAATTCGATCGCGGGCCATAGGTTGTGCATCCCTAATCTAGACACATTTTAACAGATATTTATATAATAAAATGGAATATAACTGCATGTATGACAACTTAAATATTAAAAACAAAACAAATTTAAACAAACAATAAATGCATAGGTTCATTAAATCAAAACAAAGAATGGAAGGCAGTTTGATAAAGGTGTAAACTCAAATATATCTGATGAATTTATGTGAAGTACAGCAATTCATTTTTCAAAACAAATATTATTCTAGATGAAGATTTTTACCCTCCTTTCTAAGGGAAAAGAAAATCTCCATGCTAAATATAGGCACGTCAAAGTGATCTCACTTTGTTAATAACTACAGAACCAACACTTAATAACACCAGAGATATATATCTAAAAATACATAGCTGAAACTATATCCAAAAGTGTATAAAAGGGACAAAATATTCTATTCCAAAAAGAACCTTATACAAACTTCTTTCCACATTTAAAGTCTGAAAAAATATATCACTCTGGAAATACTTTAAACAACTTCATTTATGTGATTTTCAGATGCTGATAAAATAAGCTGACTTCCGATTCGATGGCTCCTCAGCACAGCAGTCCAGAAACAAATTTCTCAGCCTCCTTCCTCCCTTACATGCTTCCAATTTGAAAATTGCTTTAAAAAAGGTGGAATTCCTTCTTAAGGAGAAACTCTTTCATGCATCATTACCAATTGTGTAGCAATCTTTCTTGATACCAAAATGTTTATATATATATATATATATAACCATGTTAGAATACTGCATTATTACACTAGATTTTCAATTATTAACTTTCCAACATAGTTGAAGGGTTTATGACTTCAGTTTGTCTGTCTGTGTTCTAACTCTCGTTATTATACTCTGATTCATATATGTGATTGATCTTTACTATGGCATGTTTGTTAAGGAAAAATGAGTGTGTACCAATAATAGTTCATTTACAGGGAAACTCAAAAGAATACTGTCACATTATGGTCTGTGAGAGAAAATTGTTTGTAGTGTATTTTAATGACGTTACACTACTATTTTATCATAACAAAATTTAAATACATTATTAGGGCACAGTACAAGATGCTTACTGTAGAATATATGAATAAAAATTATCATTCAAAAGATTTTGATTGCAGTACTGTCTATAATCAATAAATACTAAAAGTGTGTTAAGTTTTATTACTTTTTTTCATACTACATGGTGTGTATAAATTCTATAGATCATGTATTGTACTGTCCTCTAAAAAAAACTCACAGCAAAATGTTCCCTTAAAAAAATTCTTACTGCATCAAATATTTCACTAAAGTCATTTTTTTGTTTATGACTTCGGTTTGTCTGCCGTATGGCCGTCTGTCCGTGCTCTAACTCCCGTAAATAGGCTCGGATTGCTCTGCAACTTTTATATGTTATTATTGTTATCTATAGCATGTTCCCTATTTCAACAGAAGTGTGTAGCACTTATAGTTTTTTTACAGGGACACTCAAAAGAATTCTGTTACATTACGTCTATGGAGAAAAATCATCTGCGGTTTATTTAAATAATGTTTCACTATTTTAAACGCATTGAAATTTATATATATCACTAAGGTGCATTACAAGAGGCTTACTACAGAATATTGTGTGTATAGCAGTCATCGTTCATTTACAGGGACACAGAAAAGAATTCTCTACTGTCTGTTAACATTAATTCCTGGACGTGCATTTTAAGTTACTGAACGAGATTTTAAATTTAACGCACTTTTTGTCTATTACGTGGTATGTATAAATTCTGTAGATCCTATACAGGGAAGCACAAAATTTCGTGGACACATTTCCATTTATTGACAGAAACTCTAGAAGGAGAATTTTAAACTCTGCTAAGCGTTTTCTAACTGAACTAAAATTTAGCATCCTATGTAGTATGTATACAAATCTATAGATCATATACAGGGCTGAATAAAAGTATTCGGATATTTTTCCGAATATTGTATATATTGAAAATTTCTGATTTTTTTTTTTTTTTTTTTTTTTAATTTGGTATGCGTTTTCCCAATTCTTTACTTAGATGTTATCTTTCAGCTTGGTATGATTTGGAAGCATTGGAAAGTGTTACATAATCTATGCTTGACACATGATTTTTCGTTCTTGTTTTTTGTTTTGTTCTGTTTTTATGCACCACTTAGGATAATAAAAATATTAAAAAATACCTAGAGAGTGCTTATTTAGTTTTAAAATAATTTAAACAAACAGCTGCAGAATTCTAGCAAAACATGAGCTTCATTTTTACAGATTTTCTTGTTACAATAGAATTTCAGAATGATCTACATAAATTTTTTTAATTGTTTTTATGTTAAACCATTAATATGAAATAAAATGCTTCATTTTCAGCTGATTATGTCAGGTGTGAGTTTTTTTCAGGTAACATGGGTTATTTTTTGGAATACAGTGGAACTCCAGTTATACGTTTTGCCAGGGACCAGGCAACTAAATGTATAACTCAGTAAAACATGTAACTCAATTAATAGTCTACCAGAATCTTTTTTAAATATATCGCGAAAATTTAGTTTTGTTGAGGCATTTGTTACTTTTTGTGTCGAAAATGGCAGTTTTGTAAGTATTACTGCACATATGACATATATTCGCGGAAATGTAACAGAGTAAGACATAAGAAAAGTACACATGAGGTTATTTTATCACAAAACCTTTATTAAGTATACTTTTTTACACACATAGCACATAGCATAGGTAACGTATAACTAAAGTTCCACTGTAGTGGTTTTTTTTTCAAATTCTCGCTTAATTGACTACCACTTAGTAATAAAATGATAAAATGAAAAATGCTCAACATTAAAATCTTGGTTAGAACAAACTGTAAAAATTTAATCATATTTAATTTTGTTATGACACACAATTATTGGAATTGCTTTGGAATGTAAATCATTTATCAAAATTCATTTCAGTAGTTTACTGAATCTTATTGATATACGTAATCACTAATCTTTGATTGTTTTTTTTTTAGCAGAGTAACACCTCCTTTCCCCCTCTCCTATGCTCTGTTTCACATGTGGCCAGTTTGATTCCCCGAAACCTTAGAGCGGTGGTCAGAAGGAATGAAAGGCAAGGTATAGAGCAGATTCTGAAAAAATGATCTTTGGCGAAATGTATAAGGGAGACAAAATTTTGCAAGGGGATTCAAAAACGTAACGTATAACTGAGTGAAATGTATAACTTGGCTAATCTTAAATGACAAATGGCCAGGACCGCCGAGTTGAAACATATAACTGAGGGAAACTTACAATCCAGGTAACGTATAACTAAAGTTCCACTGTAGTGGGTTTTTTTTTCAAATTCTCGCTTAATTGACTACCACTTAGTAATAAAATGATAAAATGAAAAATGCTCAACATTAAAATCTTGGTTAGAACAAACTGTAAAAATTTAGTCATATTTAATTTTGTCATATTTAATTTTTTCAGAGGACAGCACAATACAGGTCTACACCGAATAATTTGTAAGCATTATTGTATATAAGAGTGAATTTCTAAAGGTTGTTTCTTAACAGAGTTATGCACTTCCCAGCTGAACAATATTCAGCATACTAAAAGGTGTTTGTGGAATATAAATAAATTCATATATAGGGTTAAAGGTTAAAATTCCCGGTCGCCACCGGCCAAAGGGCGACTAAATGTAAAAAATTGGCGACTTAATGCTCAGCATCTGATTGCCAAAGTGGCGATTTCTATTTTTTATGTAGCAGTACATCAAATTTTTAGCACCAGTTTGTTTCCAGGGATGCCATTTTGCTGCCGAACAGCCGATTTCAGCTTTAATTTTTTAAAAATCGAATCGGCTATCTCAATTTTCATTTCATAAACCAAATACAACGTTGTAACGCACAAATAAGACAATTGGTACAAAAAACCGCATACGACCGTTTCAAGGATGCATCAATCCCCTTCCTCAGTGCGAAAAATAAAAGATATAAATGGGTTTTAAGAACCCCTCGGTTATAGCCCCGAGTACTGGCTTGAATGAAAAAGTAAAAACAAGAGTTTATATATACCAAAGAAATGATGTAGTTGACCGGAAATAACTGAAAAAGGAGTCACTGCGCAGGATCCCTCCACACGTGCGAGAAGAAAGGGGTGCTGGTCATATCATTCACCAAGGATGAACTATGTTTGTGAATAAAGTAAGATTCGTAAAAGTCCAGATCTATAACCGAATTACATTTTTGGATAATTTTAGCTTCTGAATAATTAAACCTGTGGTTGGAATCCCAACAATGTTTAGCTATTGTAGATTTCTCACACTCCTGCTTTTTAACATAATTTTGGTGTTCTTTCAGCCTAATTCTAAGAGCACGCTTCTCTTACGCCAATGTAAGAGAGGCCGCATTCACAAAAAATTCTGTAAATGCCCCAGGTATTATGTTCATCAATTGGATCTGTGGAATTTATGCTTATCTCAATTTTCGTCAAGTGATCACGGAAAACGATCGCGAAATAAAACCGCGATTTTCGGCAAGCGACCGCTAAGTAAAACCACTATTTTAGGAAGTGACAGCGAAATAAAACTATAATTTTCAGCAAACGATTGCGAAATTAAACTGCGATTTTTGTTAAAAGATTCCGAAATAAAATCGTGAATTTTGGGAAGTGACCGCGAAATTATACCGCGATTTTTGTCAAACAATCATGAAATAAAATCGACGATTTTTGTCAAACGATTTCGAAATAAAACAGCCATTTTCATCAAACGATTGCCAAATAAAACAGCAATTTTTGTCAAATGATCGCGAAACAGGCATGAGATTCTTCCGATCTGTAGGCACAGTGACAAAAAAGCGGAAAATAGCGGATCCGTGGTTTTCCGCTTTTTTGTCACTTCAACTACATATTGCAAAAAAAAAAAAACTCGAATTTCTTCAGAGGATCGCGGGAAAAACACGAATTTCGTCAAAGGATCGCTGAAAAAACGTGAATTTTGTCAGAAGATCGTGTGAAGAAATGCGAATTTCTTCAAAAGATCACTGAAAAAACACAAATTTCATTAAAAGATCATGTGAAAAACGTGAAAATCTATAAAAAAAAAAATCCCGAAAAACACGAAATTTGCTTAAAAATTACGGAAAACACGCGAATTTTGTTATATGATCGCTGAAAAAAACGTGAATTTTGTCAGAAGATTGTGTGAAGAAATGCGAATTTCTTCAAAAGATCGCTGAAAAAACACAAATTTCATTGAAAGATCATGTGAAAAACGTGAAAATCTATAAAAAAAAAAAAAAAAAAAATCACGAAAAAACACGAAATTTGCTTAAAAACTACGGAAAACACGCGAATTTTGTCATAGGATCGCTGAAAAACCGTGAATTTTGTCAGAAGATCGTGTGAAGAAATGTGAATTTCTTCAAAAGATCGCTGAAAAAACAAATTTCATTAAAGGATCATGTAAAAAACGTGAAAATCTATAAAAAAAAAAAATCACGAAAAAACACGAAATTTGCTTAAAAATTACAGAAAACACGTGAATTTTGTCATAGGATCGCTGAAAAAACGTGAATTTTGTCAGAAGATCACGGGAAGAAACGCGAATTTCTTCAAAGGATCGATGAAAAAAAAGCAAATTTCAAACGCAAAAATATGAAAAACACGGAAAAACCCGAAATTTGCTTAAAAATTACGGAAAACACGTGAATTTTGTCATAGGATCGCTGAAAAACACTAATTTCGCGAAAAGATCAGCGAAAAAACGTGCATTTTGTGAAAAGATCGATGAAAAGCACGCATTTTGCCAAAAGATCGCTGAAAAAGCGCGCATTTTGCCAAAAGATCGCAGAAAAACATGCATTTCGCCAAAAGATCGCCGAAAAAACATTCATTTCGGCAAAAGATCGCTGAAAAAACATGCATTTCGGCAAAAGATCGCCGAAAAAAACACAAATTTCACCAAAAAATCATCAAAAAACGTGAATTTCGCCAAAAATAGCTAATTTCCTTAAAAGATCGCTGAAAAAACGCGAATTTCGTCAAAGGATCGCTGAAAATACGCAATTTTCGTCAGTTTACTGCATTGGTTTAAAAGATTGAAACCAAATTTCTTTTAGTAATGTAGAAAATTCGCCATGAAATGCGAAAACAAATTAAATTAAAAAAATCTATTCAAAAAATACAAAAACTGGCTTCAAGCTGACTGATAATAATGACCTGGAATCTGGAATAATCACGGCACTGACTAGTTGGTGCCACTGTAATGTCCTTAGAAAATCTCTTTAATTCCTTAAAAACCCATTTTTTATTTTAAAAAAAGTATGTGAAATCTGTTCTATCATTTATTTAAGGTGGTTGCAATTATTAGCATATACTTGATTTGCTGTTTTAAGAAAAGTGTCTTACTATTTTCAAATTTTCAATTAAAAATGTTCATGCCAATGAAGGGTTTTATTAATGTGCTGTATCTTGGTAAAACAGACTTTTTATTTGAGTAAGTAAACAATTTCTGCCTAATTCTTGTTAATAATTTCGTTTTAATTTACTCAAACCTAAAGTGATGTAATATATATATATATATTTTATATTGCAATTATAATATTTGTGGCGCTTGAAATTCATAACTACTATTGCTCAAACGTCGTTCGTGCAGTTTTCTGCTTTTTTGTCAATCTCATCCCTGTCGCGAAATAAAACAGCGATTTTCGGTAAAATACAGTGAAATAAAACTGCAATTTTCATAGAACAGCCGCGAAATAAAATCATGATTTTCGTAAGGCGATCGTGAAATCAAAGTGTGATTTTCGTCAGACGATCGCGAAATAAAACCATGATTTTAATCAAACGACCGCAAAATAAAACCATGATTTTCGTCAGGTCGCAAAATCAAACTGTGATTTTCGTCAAACAATCGTGAAATAAAATCACGATTTTCGTCATATGATCGTGAAATAAAACTGCTATTCTCATCAACCGATCGCCAAATAAAACCATGATTTTTGTTAGATGATCCCAAAATAAAATCGTAATTTTCGTCAAATGATGGCGAAATAAAACCACGATTTTTGTCAGGCGATCTCGAAATAAAACTGATTTTTGTCAGATGATCGCGAAATAAAATCACAATTTTCTTCAAACGATCGCGAAATAAAACTGCTATTTTCGGCAAAATACAGTGAAATAAAACTGCAATTTTTGTCAAACGACCGCAAAATAAAACCACGATTTTCGTCAGGCAATCGCGAAATCAAACTATGTTTTTGGCAGACAATTGAAATAAAACCACGATTTTAATTGAACAACCTCGAAATAAAACCCCGATTTTTGTCAGATGATCGCGAAATCGAACTGTGATTTTCGTCAGATGATCGCGTAATAATACCATGATTTTCGTCAAATGATCGCAAAATAAAACCGCGATTTTCGTTCAGCGACTGCAAAATAAAACTGTAATTTTTGGTAAATGATTGCGAAGTAAACTGCGCTTTTTGTAAGAAGATCGCGAAAAAAACTGAGATTTGTTTTTGTTGGAGTAAGTAAACTGCCACTGTGATAATTTTATTTATACTTTAAAGGATGTCTCCGTAATATTCAGATTTTTAAATATTTACTTTAAAACTATTTAAATATACAACCCACGGTAATAAGTGGCCACTAACTTGACATTAGTGGCTACTAAACATACAGCCTTTACTGGCCACTGGCTACTAATGAAAAGAGTGAATTTTAACCTTTATATAGGTCTATGGCAAAGAACGGGATACACTGCCATATTATATTTGTAGTTTTGTGATGAGTTTTTATTCTAAAATTAAATTTTAGTTTACTATGAGACATGTTTAAAAATCTGTAGATAATACACAGGGCAGTACAAAATTATTAGAGTACATTTTTGTTTCTTTGTGGAAATTGCTGGAAGGGAATTTTTGGTTGTGTTATATGTTTTGTAACTAAGCTAAATTTTAGAACACTATGCAATGTATATACAGAGATATAGATCATGTAAAAGAACACACAAAAGTACCTTTCTGGCTATGGACAGTAATACTGAAACTTTGTTTTCAAATGTGTTATGCTTTAGTTAGATATAACCTTTTTAAATGGCAAAGTTTCATTACACAGAGCTACCAACTCTCCCGTTTTTTAGACCGATCTCCCATTTTTATGGTTAAGTATGATTTTCTCCCGTTTTTCACTCGTACTTTAAAATTCCTAGAAACGTACTTCTGGAAATAAAAAAAACCCATTCTCAACAGATTGCGTCACAGGATTTTGCCATAGGATCGTTAAAAGACGCGATTTTCGTCAAAGGATCCTGTAAAAAATGTAAATTTCGTCAGAAAACGGCAACAAAACTGCAAATTTCGTCAAAAAAATGGCGACAGAACTGCAAATTTCGCCAAAAATTGGTGACAAAACTGCACATTCTGTCAAAAAACGGCAAAAAAACTGCACATTTCGTCAAAAACGGCGACAAAACTGCACATTTCGTCAAAAAAACAGCAAAAAAACTGCACATTTCGTCAAAAGATCGCGAAAAAACATTTCGTCAAAAAACGGCAAAAAATACTGCAAATTTCGTCAAAAAAGGGCAAAAAATACTGCAAATTTCGTCAAAAAACGGTGAAAAATACTGCAAATTTCGTCAAAAGATCGCCAAAAAAACACATTTCGTGAAAAAATCGCAAAAAAAAAAAGCATCAAAAGATTGTCAAAAAATGCAAATTTCGTCAAAGGATCGAAAAAAAAAAAAAAAAACGCAAATTGCGTCAAAGGGTCGCGGGAAAAATACATAGTTAGTGCTGGAAGTGGATTCCCACGCATCCTCCCCCCCCCCCCATCCCTGCTGCTGTAACCTATCAGAAAATTTGCTGTGAATTTCAGATTTTTTTTTTTTTTTTTTTTTTTTTTTTTTTAAACTCAGAATCATCCCTGGAGCAGTCATAAAAGAAAAATTCTAATGCAATGCTTGGAATTTTGTCTATTCCTCACAGCAATGCTGAGTATGAGCGCATATTTAGAAATTAAGAAAAGTTAATTTAGAATATTAAGAAAAAATGGATCTGAATTCCAGCTATCCATTTCGAATGATAATTTAGAGAATTTAATTGTTAAGAGATTAATATAAGTTATCTCAGGCCATCTTTGACCAAAAATTTGATGTAGAATTTTTAAACAGAGCAAAATCTGCAATTTCTTCAAAAGTTAAATGCTAGAATATCATAAATTAAGTTCTAATAAATATTTTCTTTTTATTTGAAAAAAGTTAGTTTCAATTGATGATATCGTATACAAAAGTATATATATATATATATATATATATATATACAGTCAAACCCCGATTTAGTGCCATCTTGAAATAGCGCCAATTCCGTTTAACCGCCAATTGCGTCTATGAACAAATCTGCCAAATAGGAATTTCAATGTAATGTATCCGTTAAAGCGCCAACTCGATATACCGCCAAAAAAAAAGTCTAGAAATTACTGTATTTTCTTTGCATATCTTTCTTTTTTAAATTTTTTGTTAGAATTTCAAAGGACACTTCCTTTTCATGTGTCTAGATGTTTTCAAGCTCAATTCAAACTTTATTGAATAGCAAAGAATTTATATTGTTCTCAACACCTGCCAAAATGCACCTGCTACCCATTCTACTTGTCATTGGGAGAAGAAAAATAACGCGCACTGAGTGCCGAGCAAGTAAAACTTCTGATTCAGACTGGCGAGTCATGTGATCCGATCCGCTTCTGGAGCAGGGAGAAAACAAGGCATGGCACGCCATTGGCTGAAAGGGTCTCTCCTCTCTCAGGTGAGAACAATGTAAAAAATAACTTCTCCCTGTACTTTATGTCGATTTCTTAGAAAGAAAACGGTGTGCAGTGCAAAATCTCTCATTCAAAATTTTGGTCGGACGTTGATTGAAAGATCGAAGAATTCACCAGCTAAATCTGTAAAATATCATTCTGTCTCTTTATTTTAACTCATTATGGCGAAAAGAGCAGTTTTATCAATTTCAGAAAAGCGGGAAATTTGTGAATATAAAGAAAGAAATGTGAATGTATCGCAGCAACACATCTCCAATCATTTTTCTACACTCTGGAAAAAGCCTAATAGCAGGCGCTGCATCGGAGACATTTTGATAAATACAGAAAAATGGATTAACACCAACGAACTGCAATCATCTGTAAAAAGACTGAAAACAGCGAAACATGAAGACTTAGGGGATGCCCTTTGCACATGGATACAACAAATGAGTGCTAAAAATGCCACTATCAACGGAGATGTCATCAGAGAGCAGGCAAAAGTTCTTGGCCAGCAAATGAATATTACAGATTTCAAATACAGTAGTGGCTGGTTGAACAGATTTAAAAAGCGACGAGGATTCTCTCAGTACATACGAAGTGGTGAAACTGCAGGTGTTGATGAAGATATTGTGTCAAATGGTCGCAAAAAACTGAGTGAGCTGATTTTAGAATATAAACAAGAGGACGTTTACAATATGGATGAAAGTGGCCTTTTTTACCGCTTGCAGCCAGATAAAACAATTTCGAGTGGGCCTGCTAAAGGATTAAAAAAAAAAAAAGATTGTGTGTCTCTTGTGTTCTGTACGAATAGTGATGGATCTGATAAAAGAACTATGACAGTGATTGGAAAATCAGCTAAGCCACGATGTTTTAAAATTTTTAATCCTGCTCTTTATGTAGATTATGAGAATAATAACAAAGCGTGGATGACTTCAGCATTATTTCAAAAATGGTTAGCGAATTTCAACATAGAAATGAAAAGAAGCAAACGCCATATTTTATTGATTTTGGATAATGCCCCTTGTCACAAAGCATATCCAATGAGTAATATCCGCATTGAATTTTTACCTCCTGACTGTACTGGATTTTTGCAACCTTTGGATGCTGGTATAATAAACTCATTCAAAGCTCATTATCGAAAGTATCACGTCCGCCATATCATTGAAAAAATCAGTAAAGATGATTTTTCTCCAATCCTTTTACATGATGCTATTCGCATGATAAAAAAAGCATGGGATGAAATTTCATCAGAAACTATTGTTAACTGCTGGAAACATACTGGATTGATTAAACCTGAAGGATCTACTAAAAAACAAAACAGTACAGCACTTCAGGAACTACAAGACGAAATACACAAATTAACAGAAATTGAGCATCCTATATCGGCAATTGAGTACATTAATATAGACAAAAGTGTTTCAACATTTGAAGATTTGACAATCGAAGAAATTGTTGCCAATCAAAATGAAAATGAAAATTCATCTGACAGCGAAGCTGAAACGCCGCATGTTACATCTGATGAAGTTAAAAATTGCATTGGGAAAATAAGAATTTTCTTAGAAAAACATGCAACTGATAAAAAAATGATGAACAATCTTTTAGTTGTAGAAAAAGATATTGAAAAAATCAATATTGAAAGGAAAACTCAAACTAGCATATTAAAATATTTTCCTGTAAAAGATAATCTCATCAAAAAGTCACTTGTAAAAAATGCAGCCAAGTCTCGTAACTCATTTACCGTAAAAAGTACTGAGATCGTATAAAGCCAAGTTTAACTATCTTATTAACTCTGAAATTTTCATTCACAAATCACTCCTAGTCTCTACATCTTTAGTTAATTATTATTTTGTGACTTGGCAATTACGTAGCACGAGAATGTGATGTATATAGTTAGTCTTAATCAAATAATACTATAACATATTAAAGTATAATAACTTCCCTGTGCGTATATAATTTGCCTTAATTAAATTATCCCATCCCATCCCATAACATAGTAAGGTGTAACAACTTCCCTGTGCTGCGTAATTGCCAAGTCACAAAATAATAATTAACTAAAGATGTAGAGACTAGGAGTGATTTGTGAATGAAAGTTAATAAGATAGTTAAACTTGGCTTTATACGATCTCAGTACTTTTTACGGTAAATGAGTTACGAGACTTGGCTGCATTTTTTACAAGTGACTTTTTGATGAGATTTCACTTCTTTTTGTAAGTAATCCTCCTTTTCTTGATTTTGGGTTCTTTTTGGAGTTCATCCACTGATTTTCGCTAAGCCCTCACTCTGTCCCTATTATTTACAGGTATAAAAAATTTGAAGATTTAGTTTCGTTTGCAAAGTACTGTAGATAAAAAGAGATTTAAGGTTCCTAGGCAAGCACTAAGCTATGGGAGGGGGAGTGTCAAAAGTACTCTCAATTGCTTCCAGGGTAGGTGCTATCCATCTGAGATATTACACGCAGCCCTAGATACTTGATATTTAACATAAAAGAACTTTTTAGTATAAAAAGAAAGCCAAAATTAAAATTTCCGGAAATTTCCAATAAATCAAACTTTATTCCCTTTTTCGATGTTTTTTTTTAGTTTTTTTAGTCTTTTTTTTTATTATTTACGGATTTTTTAAATTTTTCTTACTTTGTGTGCTAAACCCTGCCTTTCTGCCAAATGTCAAGCTTCTAGGACTACAAAATCGAATTATTTTCAAATTTTCGACTTTTTATAAATTTATTGATTTTTCGATTTTAATTCTAAGTTACCTGATTATCATGCCAATATAGTAATTCTTTGATCCGTCTTCTTAGGATCATTTAGGTTCAATTTAGAGATAAATCAAGTGAATCTTAGAGTCACCATGATTTTATTTAGAAAGGACTATCAAGCCATAACCAGCCAGTAATGTCGGGAGGGTAGGGGGAGCTGTGAAAATTTTTGTGGGGCTAACATCATTTAACAATCCATGTTTCATATGTGTAGTAAAAAGAGTACAACCTGTGAAAGAAAACAAACCTGTCTATAAAGAAATCGTCTATATCGTAGCCAGTCTATAGCGGAACTTTTCTATAACGAATTTCGTAAACGAAAGAAAAGAAAACCATAATCCGGGGGAACTAACATAAAACAATTAGGGGCGTTGTACTAGCTAATAGGACAATTATCTTAAAACTAATGTTTCTAGCAGTACAAAATCAAATTGTTTTCGAATTTCCGATTTCTTAAACATATTTCGATTTTTTTATTTTATTTTCGAATTTAACGAATATTTTAATTGTTCCTTTTATTGAATAGTACATACTAACTTTACACCAAGTTTTAAGTTTCTAAGACTACAAGATAAAATTATTTTAAATTTTTGATTTTTTCGAATTTTTTTTATAATTTTCTAGATTTTTTAATTTTTTTCTTATTTTGTATCCTTTATTACAAATTTCAAGTTGCTAGCGCTACAAAATCGAATTATTTTGAAATTTCCGATCTTTTTCGAGTTTTTTATTCTATTTTCGAATTTATTGTGTTTTAATTTTTCCTTTTTCTGTATCCTAAACAATAAGTTTACGCTGAATTTTAAGTTCTAAAGCTACAAAATCGAATTTTTTTCAATTTTTTTTTCGAATTTTAAAATTTTTTTATTTATTTCTTTTTTTTGTATCCTAAATACTACCTTTATTCCAAATTTTAAGTTTCTAACTTTACAAAATCGAATTATTTTCAATTTTTCGTTTTTTTTTCGATTTTTTGATTTTATTTTCAATTTTTGTTGTGTTTTTAATTGTTTATTTTTCTGAATCCTAAACACTACCTTTACACCAAATTTTCAGTTTCTAAGACTACGAGATCATATTATTTTCATTTTCTCTCTTTTTCTTTCTTTCTTTCTACTTTTTTTTTTTTTGAAAGTTTCGATTTTTTCTTTAATTATCCATATTTTTTAATGTTTCCTTATTTAGTATCTTAAATATTAGCTTTATTCCAAATTTCAAGTTTCTAGCGCTGTGAAATCGAATTATTTTCAAAATTTCCTTGTTTTTCGATTTCTTTCGATTTTTTTATTTTATTTTCGAATTTTATTGCGTTTTTATTTTAACTTATTCTGAATCCTAAACACTATCTTCACCGCGAATTTTAAGTTTCTAAGGCCACAAATCAAAGTAACCACAGATTTTTTTTCGAATTTTTCGAATTTTTGATTTTTTTTTTCGAATTTTCTGGATTTGTTAATTTTTTCTTATTTTGCATCCTAAATACTACCTTTATTCCGAATTTCAAGTTTCTAGCGCAACAAAATTGGATTATTTGAAATTTTTCGATTTTTCGATTTTATTCTAAAAAATTTTTTGTGTTTTTGATGTTTTCTTTTTCTGAATTCTAAACACTACCTTCACACTAAATTTTAAGTTTTTAAGACTACAAGATCGTGTTATTTTCAATATTCAATTTGTTCGATTTTTTTTTTAATTTTCGAATGTTTTTTTTTTTTAAATTTTCCGGATTCTATAATTTTTCCTTTATTTGTATCAGTTGATTCCAAATTTTAAGTTTCTGTGGCTGCGGGATCTACCCAATCTTTTTGATGACGCGAGAGTGAGTGAGTGTGTGAGTGACAAAAAATCGAAACTTTGAGTTCATATATCGTCTGCACTAATTTATGGGTATTTTTTGAATTATCCATATTTTTGAATTTTTCCTTATTTAGTATCTTAAATATTATCTTTATTCCAAATTTCAAGTTTCTAGCGCTGTAAAATCGAATTATTTTCAATTTTTCCTTATTTTTCGATTTTTCCGATTTTTTTTATTTTATTTTCAAATTTTATTGCGTTTTTTATTTTAACTTATTCTGAATCCTAAACACTATCTTTACTGCGAATTTAAAGTTTCTAAGGCTAAAAAATCAAATTATTTTAATTATTTTAATTTTTTTCGAATTTTTCGAATTTTTGAATTGTTTTTTCGAATTTTCCGAGATTTTTAATTTTTTCTTATTTTGCATCCTAAATACTACCTTTATTCCGAATTCCAAGTTTCTAGCGCAACAAAATCGGATTATTTGAAATTTTTCGATTTTTTTCGATTTTTCGATTTTTTCAATTTTGCTTTCGATTTCTTTGGTGTTTTTGATGTTTTCTTTTTCTGGATACTAAATACTACCTTCACACCGAATCTAAAGTTTCTAAGACTTCAAGATCGTATTATTTTCAATTTTCAATTTTGATGGAATTTGTTGAATTTTCGAATGTTTTTTTTTTTTCGAATTTTCCGGATTTTATAATTTTTCCTTTCTTTGTATCCTAACCACTACCTTTTGTCCAAATGTCAAGTTTCTAGGGCTGCGTGATCTACCTAATCTTTTTGATGACGCGTGAACGAGTGAGTGAGTGAGTGACAAAAAATCGAATGTTTGAGTTCATATATCGTCTGAACTAGAAAAGACAGAAAGTTGTAATTTTAAATTTTGGTCCTGTATGCCGAATACTCTAGAAAAACGAAGTTTCAAATTTTTGGGATACTCCAGTGCGGAGATATGGGGGGGGTCAAAAGTGCCCTGAGTTGCTTCCAGAAAAGTATGCTTACGGCTGTCCTCTCTCGACTTGGCGAGGGTACTGACGTGCCTCCAGATCTTGCCAAGGCTGTGGTTTTCCTATTAGACGTAATGTTAGCTATATGCTCCATTTTTCTGCAACTATATTTCCTCATGCCAATATAGTAATTCATTGATCCGTTTTCTTAGGATCGTTTATGTTCAATTTAGAGATAAATCAAGAGAATCTTAGAATCACCATGATTTTATTTAGAAAGGACTATCAAGCCATAACCAACCAGTAATGTCGGGAGGGAGGGAGAGATGTGAAAATTTTTGTGCGACCAACATCTTTTAACAACAAATATTTCATATATAAATTAAATAGAGTAAAGCCTGTGAAAGAAAATGAACCTGTCTATAAAAAAAAAGGTCTATAACGTAGACAGTCTATAGCGGAACTTTTCTATTACAAAATTCGTAAACAAAAGAAAAGAAAGGCATAATCCGGGGAAAATAACACAAAAGAATAACGGAAGGTGTACTAGCTAATAGGACAATTATCTTAAAATCTATCTAAAACAAACTATCCCCATCCTGTGGGATTTGTTTTTCAATGTTTTACTTTATTTAATGCAAAACATAGATTGCATCCGACAACTCATAAAAAAGTCCTCCGGCCTGTACCGGCAGGAAAAGGTAGCTTTCCTATATCTTCGTTTTAAAATTTTAGCTAATGTTACTCGAAAACAGCAAGTTAAAATGCAAAGAAACCGTTTACAAAAGATTCGTTTACACTGAATTTGAATAAGAAATTCGCCAAATTATTCAGCTATAGCCAAGTTGGCTTCATTTATGACGACTTATTTTTGTCGCCAAATTTGGCGAGATTTCGCCAATTGTCGCCAAGCTTGGCGAGAATTTGGCGCTAATGGATATGAATATATAGTTTTATGCGTATGATTGGGAAAATGATTACAACAATGAAAGAAAATAATTTGCGAGAAATCGCGTTCACTAAAACTTATAAATTTATATTAAAATCATTAAAATTACAGACATTACAATACACTTTCATAAAACATTAAAAACATATTAAAATTGGACGTTTCGGATTTACATGGAAAATCCCTCTTCAACAACAACATTTCACTTAGCGTAAATCATAGTTCAAAAATATCAACAAATAGAAAATGCAACGTATCAAAATTTCGAAGTCAAAGTTACAGTTATAATAACACGGAGTATTCATTCAGGATTGCACCTGCTTGACCATTATTGACTTTATCGTTGGTTTTTTGTAATGTGCTGTTTTGTTTCAAAATGTCAGCCACCCTAGAATTTCAAACTGCTCTATCTCAGCCAATTTTTAAGATAGAGGTAAAACAAAAAATGCTCTGGAATCCTTGTATCAAGTCCTAACACCTAATTAAAAAATAAAATTGATTTTTTAACTTTTTTGTATATTTATTTTAGTTTTAAAATTTTCCGTGGCCGCCATCTTGAAACAAGATGGCGGACCAAGCTGGCCAACGAACTCGGTCGAGGCATTGGTGAGCTTAATACACACAATTAGTTTCATCCAAATTAATTTATAAATACGAGCGTTATCGTATCAAATTATTTTCGTTTTTTCAATTTTTTTCGAATTTTTTAATTTTTTTTTCGAATTTTCTGGATTTTTTTAATTTTCCTTTTTCTGTATCCTGAATACTATCTTTATTCCTAATTTGAATTTTCTAGCGCAACAAAATCGGATTGTCTTCAAATTTTCGGTTTTTTTCAATTTCTTCGATTTTTTCAATTTTGCTTTCGATTTTTTTGGTGTTTTTGATGTTTTCTTTTTCTGGATGTTAAACACTACCTTCACACCAAATCTTAAGTTTCCAAGACTACAAGATCGTATTATTTTCAATTTTCAATTTTGATGGAATTTGTTGAATTTTCGAATGTTTTTTTTCGAATTTTCTGGATTTTATAATTTTTCCTTTGTTTGTATCCTAAACACTACCTTTTTTCCAAATGTCAAGTTTCTGGGGCTACGGGATCTACCCAATCTTTTTGATGACGCGTGAACGAGTGAGTAAGAAGTGACAAAAAATCGAATGTTTGAGTTCATATATCGCCTGAACTAGAAAAGACAGAAAGTTGTAATTTTAAATTTTGGTCCTGTGGGCCAAATACTCTCTATAATTGAAGTTTAAAATTTTTGGGATACTCCAGCGCGGAGATATGGGGGGGGTCAAAAGTGCCCTGAGTTGCTTCCAGAAAAGTATGCTTACGGCTGTCCTCTCTCGACTTGGCGGAGGCACTGCCGTGCCTCCAGATTAAAGTAAAATAATTCAGTGTGATATTTAATGTATGTGTGTGTCTGTTATGTGCATAATTATCTACTTTATCTAAAATTGACTATATAAAGAGGTAAGTGCATGTTAATTTCATACATTAATTGGATAATTTTGAATCATGTAGCATTAATTATATTATGTATATTAATTATATTATATTAATTTATACTATTATAATATACTATATACCATTGGATAATTTAATAAAAAGGCATTACTGATATTTATTTTTATAATAATAATAATATTAGTATAATAGTATGAAAATTAATTTTTATTGTATTTTAATTCGATATACCGCCAAACTCGTTATAGCGCCAAAAATTTCTTGAACGGATAATGGCGGTATAACGAGGTTTGACTGTATATATATATTAATGATTATATTTAAGTTATTAAGTCAATCATTAATCTATTCTAAATAAATTGTAAAATAAATTTTTATTCTTACGTAAATTCACTTTTAAAAAATCTCCCTTTTTCTCACTTTAAACTGCGAAGAATCTCCCTGTTTTTTCTCTTGCTAAGGTTGGCAGCTCTGATTACAGTATTCTGGAAGTGTTGGAAAGTGTTTCATAATCTATGCTTGACGCATGATATTTCGTTCTGTAAACCATTTATTTTAATTCAAACTTGCAGTTAAATCTCAGTATAGATTCCCTTCGATTATGTGTTATAATTTTCTGTGAAATTTCAAACAAATAATTTTAATCCATGTTTAGGGTTATCCTGCATATAAAATCTTTTTTGTAAAGGAGAAGGAAAGAGGGTGATTTCTTAAGCATCAGTCAATTTTTGGCCCTATTACTATAGTTTTAATGCATTCAGGGAGGACTTTTGAAGAGAGAGTGACCCAAATATTATTTGTAAAGGAGAAGGAAAGAGGATGATTTCTTAAGCATCAGTCAGTTTTTGGCCCTATTACTATAGTTTTAATGCATTCATGGAGGACTTTTAAAGAGAGAGTGACCCCATTTTTTTTTTTTACAAGGAAAATCTTGAAAAGCTTGCACAGTCAGCAGCTAACCTCTGGGCTGAGTGGGCCCCATTTTTGTAGGATTCTCACAAGACTCTATACTACGGTTTTACTATAATTTAAAATCATGCTGAGAAAGGCGAAGGATATTACATAGAATGGCTGTTACACAAAAGTTAGTGGTTCATAATCAGTTCAGAACAGATTATTAAATTATATAAAAGGAAACCCAGATTGTTGTTCTTGAACATAAACACGCACACACACACACACACAAACATACATATATATATGTGTGTGTGTGCATGTAAGGAAAATCAGTAAATTAAATCTGCAGATTATATTTACATGTCAGAATAGCGAAGGTTTAATAAATACCTTTTAATTCCTATATTAAAAGATATATTCTGTACTCTGATGCATAAATAAAATATGCAGATAAGAGACATTTTTAATGTTTACAATTGACAATAATAATAATAAAACAAACTCATTTCAAAATCTTTAAAAGTGAAGCTTTATAAGAAGCTTGTTATTTTTATTTTAACTTCTTGTGGTATAGATACACCATCAATATTTCTATTCTTCATTGTTGGCATTGAGTATAAAATTATGCTAAAATCTCTGAACAGAAATTCTCAGAAATGGTTTGTTTCTCAATAAAGAAATTTCTATAATGCCAATGTGTAGATGAAACAACTTTTTGCTTCCCACCCTTCTTTATTTTTCTGAATATTGAAATAAAATTATATTGAATAAAGAAAAAAAAGATGGTTGATCCATACAAAAAATAAAAATAAAATAAAATAAATAAATAAATTTTTTCAAAACTGACAAAATCATTTCTTAAACTATATATATATATTTTTTCTCAAAATAAGTTATAAGTGAAATATGAAATGTATTAAACAAGCCTCTAAAGATCATCATTAACATTAAAAATATTTAATAAAATAGATTGTAATATAACATTCAGAAGTTTTAGAATCAAAAGCATAAAAGAATAATACACTTAATACTTACATTTCCACAAGAAGAAGGGGCTGCTTTATTTTTTTCAATTTTCTCTGATGCTTCATTTTCTAGTTCTTCAGCTAAACCACAAGTGCAGTTTTTACATGCTTTTCTTTTCTGTGTTGTTGCACACACTAAACAGGGAAAAAAGAGTAAACATAAGAAATTATTCAAAAACAAATAAATAAAGCAATTTCAAAGCATTACTTTAGTATTTAATTTGCTAATGATCATATGTAAATACAGTCAGTAAAAATGCACCAATACAAGATTAGTTTTAATAGACTGCCAATAAAGGTGGTGATACAATTTGTTTGTATGTTTACAGCTATAGCAAAAGATTCTGTAAGTATCATCAATGAGTATTGTGGCGTTTTCTTGTCTTTTTTTTTTTTTTTTACTATTTCAAAAATAAATGGGTCAAAAAATAGAAACACTTTAAAAAAAATATAATAAGAATTACAAGTTTCTTTCTTTCTTTCTTTTTTTTTTTTTAAAATAACTGTTTTATAAAATGGCCACTGTATGACTAATTTCTTTGCAAAAAACTGCTTTTTTTTACGGGATTTATATGAAAAGAAATGAGTGGAATAGTGCACAGTTGCAAAATATTTCAGGAATACATAACAATGAACAATTAGTAAGAAATAAGTTGGATTTTCTATAAAGAAAGTTTTTACAGAAATACATGTAAAAACAGTACCAGATTGTAGAGAGAATCTTTCTAAAATGACTTCAAGAAAGAAAAGAATGCTTCTCCGAAATCAAGAGAGAAAATATTTTTGTCTCCCAAAGAAACTGGTCTTTAAGTACATGACATAACTATTTAAAGGAAACAATTTATTAAAATATATACTCTTGAAATCTAAGGAAGATTCAATCACTGAAAAACATACAAATTTGTCAAAATTGTACTACATAGAAAACAACCTTGAAATTGAAAAAAAAAAAAAAAAAAAAAAAAAAAAAAATAGTAGAGAAATATGCTGTGGAGTGATCGAAAGAAAAAAAGTTTGGAATAGATGGAAAATTTGTTTGCTAGGTGATCTCAAAGTCAAGCATATAATGCAAAATACATAAGGGAAATCTGTTAAAGTTAACTGTGGTAGTTTGGTGGTGTGAAGCTGTTTTTCATGGTGTAGTGCAAGTTCAATTTTTCATATATGTGGATATCTTAGAGCACACAATGTCAAAGATGGGTGGACAAAAATGTGCCATTGAATTGATGTTTCCAACATAATTAGATTCAATAAAGCAGACAAAACGTTGATTCTGTCATGGCCTTTCTGTCACTGGGTTTAAATATTATAGGGAACTTATGGCATAAACTAAAATATAACATTAAAGGCAAACACATTAAATTTGCAAATACTTTGGAGAATTGTGCAAGACGAATGGTATTTCATTCCTACTGAAAAATCTCAAAATTAGTAAACTTCATTTCAAATAGAATTAGCAAAGTCCTTAAAAAGGTTTTGCAATTAAATATAAAAAAATAAATAAATAAAAAAATAAAAAAAAAATGCTTTTTGTTCCCAATAACCAAGTGTTTCTATTTTTTTTTTTTTTTTTTTAGGATAGTTCAGAGAAAACCAGTATGATGTGAAAACAACTAAATAATCAATAATTATACTTAAAGAATCAATAAATTATAACATTAGGATCCAAACAATATACAATAAACATATATTGTATAAGTTAAAATGACATTCTAAAAAAAATAATAATAAGAATACGAGGTGTTTATTTATTTATATTTTTTTTTGGCTATAGCTGTATATATTTTTTAATGTGTGTCCTAGCATAACATTTGAACAGATGCTTCAATTATCAAAATTATTTATTTTGTAAAGAGCTTATTTTTGGTTGTATTGTATAAATTTTATTAGTATAAAAAAATGGCACACTTGCCTCTTTTTACTCTAATGTCTCTTAACTTTTATAAAAATTAGCCAATCCCAAAACTTGAATATGTTGTTAAAGTGCATAGTACTTTATGTTTCTAAAGTTGTCATATCTGTGTAAAATTATTTTACGAGGACATATCTGTTTGCCGTTACAAATGTAATGATTGGGGTTAAAGGGAAAACAGCAAAATAGCATATTGCTTTGAAAGTGTTTATACTGATTTCTGTAACCCCGATGAATAAGGAAAACAACACTAAAATGAAATATATATCCAATAGAAATAATCAGTTGAAAAATGAAATTCTATGTGTGGTAGATTGAAAATAAAGATAACAGATTAAAAAGACATTTATTTAAAACTTAACAAAATCATAAACCAGTAATTAAAAAAACATTAACCATATATATCATCTTTTAACATTTACTAGTATCAGGAATAAAAATAACTTATTTGAAATAACACTCTGGAGTGTCATGACATGAAAATGATAAACTTCAGCTCTAATTAAAACACTATTTTAATTTAACCTTTCCAACAATGCATTAATTTCCATTTCAGCTGACTTTATTAAACATTTAGCACTTTTGGAATTCAAAGGGACAATGACTACAATATGATGATAGATTAACAAGGCTTGGCTTTAAAATATATTTCATTATTACATACAAAGCTAGCTGACAAAAATAAGTAAATATTATTCAGCCATGAAAAGTCCTCCAGCACTTCTGTAGTTAAACACTGTTAAGGAAATATGAATTAAGGATACACATCTTTGCTATAGCTTCGCTAGATACAGATTCCATCCATCTACTTGCCAAGACCTTTTTCCATTTAAAACAGAATTTTGTTCATACACAGGTTCTCTTTTCACAGTTTTTACTGTACTTAATTTTTGCCTAGAAATGTATGTACTATGTACTATTCTTAAAAAAAAAAAAGATTAATAGTATAGTAATGGCTGGCCAGGCTAATAATGTTTTTCACATGTACTGGGTTGGGCCGAACTTTTAGGTTTTATACTAGGCTGGGTTCGAATAAAAATTTCAGCCTTCTGCAGCTGTCTAGAAATAATGAAGTCCAGACCCAGCTCAAATCTGCAGAAAAAAGTAAGACCTGGACCAAGCTCAGCTTGGAAAGAATTAAAAATCAGGCTCAGACCAGCTTGCATGAATGAAAATTGGCCCAAGCCCAGCCTGTAAGTCGGGTTTCAGGACAGGCCCAGATCTGTGCAGGTCACTAACTGTACCAAACATTTTCCAGACAAAATGAAATTTGTTAAATAAAGAACAAGTGATTACTTACCCCTTAATGTACTGGGATCAGGCTTTTTGAGATCATCCTCATCAAGTAAATCATCTTCATTAATTAATTCAACATTTTCATCTAAAGCGTCGTCGGTAGAGAGCATCCAAATCTTTGCTGCATTAGGATCAACTTTTGCAGTGGCTAAAAAGTAAAAATTTAAAACGACTTTAGTAATTATTATAATCATAGAACAACAGTTATGCTTTTTCAGTAGGAATCAAAGTTTTAGTAATTCATTTTATTGATTTTGAACCCCTTCAGGACCAGCATCCCATACACTAATTTTATTCGGTTGGCATAGTTTTTTTTTTTTTTTTTTAAACAGTTATCTTTACTTATTTAATGACAGAAATTCTCTAATTAAATAAAGCAAATATGACTTTTCTTTATTACTGATGCCAAAAAACAAGTCCTGTGTGCATCTTTTGAAGATGCATATATGTACCCATGGTCTCGAAGGGGTTACAATTGTTTTAAAGAGCACAACAACACTTGAAAAATCCTATGAAAAACTAGCTGTTAATGAAATACTATTAGGTCATCCAGAGAATTCTGCGGTTTTTTAAAGCAAAGCGCGGTTTCGTCTAGTTATTTTGCTAACTGCTGATAAGGAGTGACCTTGAATGACCCAGATATGTGCATTCGGTCTTTTCTGCTTGTGCTGCATAATTCTTGCTTGTGTTGTGGCATAATTTTTGCCATATTATGCTTGATAAAAGTGACTTTTGTTTATAATGCAAAATATGAAATATAATAGTAAGTTCCCTATCCACGAGTAAAAGGTCCTAACTCTCAAAAGTTTAAAGAATTGTCAGCTTTCCTAATATAGATATTTGAACTCTTTATAATAAATTAAAAAAATTACGTTTACATCTTTTAGAAAATTGTACCTTTACTGTCAGATTGTAAAATAAAATTTGAAGTTGTTTATTAAAGTAGGAGCTCATTAATTTTCTTTCTTACTTTTAAGTTAAACAATTAAACAGACCTATTTTTGTTTTTGTTTTTTAACTTGTATGTTAAAAAAACTTTATACTTATTATCTACTAATAAAAGAAACTTTTGTTTTGTGTGTGTGATGGCTACCAAAATCTACCGCACATAGGAGTCTGAAAATTTAGGTGAGGATAGGCTATGGCAGGTTCCTGATGCACCTCAGGCTCAGACTTAATTTTTTGTGATCTGGGCCCCTGTACATTTTTGCCTTGAATTGTTAATAACTTGTTCCCTTTTTATCCGATCTTCTTCATTTTTGGGGTTCTTTCTCCATCTCCATTTAGCTATTCCTCATTTCTATATTCCAGTTAAGACCCTGGTCTCCTGGAGCCCGGTATGGGGGGCCCCCGTTGAAGTTTTTGTTCCCTAAATTGTAAATAACTTGCCTCCTTTTAATTCGATCTTCCTCGTTTTTGGGGCCTTTTTTCTCATTTAGTTATTCCCCCATTTTTACATTCCAGTTAGAACCCGGGGCCCTTTGAACTGATTGTGTGCCATGCGTTTTTACCCCCCCCCAATTGTGTTACCCTCTCAATGCATACTGTATATACTCGCGTATAAACAAACCACCCAAATTCGAGATGAAAACAGTTTTAATACGAATATTTTGCAGTAGTTTTCTTCGCGCCTTAAATTATTTAGAATTAAATGAGGTGAAATAAGGCGTAGAAAACCATTCTGAATTAAACATGTTTTCATCTTGAATTCAGGATTCGAGTATGTATGGTAACTTTAAAGGTGAGTCTTGGACACCTCTCTCCAGGCCTCAAAACTTTATTGGTTCCTAGGGCCCAATTTTTTAAGCATTTCTTTAAAATTTTATTTTAATGATTTATTTATACCTTATGCTTAATTTCGACTAATTGAAGATCTAAAGTGCTAAGTACTAGGAAATTTTTAAGATGTTTTCTTCTCACGGCCTTGCTCAAAACTATCAGTTGGCCCCTTTTGGGTCCTCTACGATAGCTCCCTTAAAAATCATATGATTCACTAGCAGTTTAAGTGTGTTCATAATTGTATAAATACATAACACCTATAGTCATTTGCTGGTCTGTCCGCATATAACAGCGCAAAAATTACCCAACCGAATGGTTTGAAATTTAATACATATAATCAATGCAGAATTTTGTCGAGTCATTTCAAGTTTTATGAAAATTGAATCAAAACTTAAAGATATTAATAAAAATATTTATTAAGTAATTTGAATTTTTTTAAAAATCGGCACTTCCTTTGTTATAGCAGCTTCCGAGGATTAATCGTCAAGCGACCGAGATGTATCGTCAAGTTATCTGACATGTATGACGTTTATAGTCATATATGACATTTTATAACCTCTATGACCAAGTTATAGTCACATTCTTCATTCTATTAAATCCTATCATACGTAATTAATTCAATGATATCCCATGATAGGTAATGTTTCTTGGTTGCCATGATGATTACATCCTATTTAAGAGGGAGTCATATTATTTCCGTATTGCTGAATTTAAAAACCGAATTTTTATACTAAAATTGTTTAATTATAGCAATTATAAAATCTACCAACAGTTTTTTGGATAGATGTTTCCGGAGAAATAGATATTAAATTGAAAAAGAGTGTAAATATGTATTTAAAGTTCTGAAATTTTCAAAGCTAGGCTTCAGTTTCCCATGGAAATTTTCAGTAAATGTCAACAAAAGATAAAATGTTGCCAACTTAAAATACACTTATTTCATTACAGAAATTAATCATATCATAATAACAGACACTATAATTTATTTCACTGAAGCTAATTATAGTACGAACACACTTTATTTGTCATGTTTGACGTACAATTTCCAACTTGTTTTTCTAACAACTTCTTAGGACTTCCAGCTACTACATGAACAACAAAAAAAATTCTCAGACGAGACTCAGGCACCCTTTAAGTTTTTGTGCCATAAATTGTTAATAACTTGTCCCTTGTTTATCCGATCTTCTTTATTTTTAGAGCCCATTTCTACATTCCAGTTAAGACCCCTAGCTCCCTGGGGCCCAGTACAAGGCCCCTTGAAGTTTTTATCTCTAAATTGCTAATAACGTGCCCCTTTTTAATCCGATCTTCTTCGTTTTGGAGGATTTTCTTTATTTAGTTATTTCCTCATTTCTACATTCAACTTAGGACCCTGCTTCCCGGTCCGGGGCCATTGTCTTTTTTGTGCCCTGAAAGACAAAAAAAAATTTCGGACCTCAGCTACAACCAATTTTGAATATTAATCTCCTTCTTGGGACGCTTGGTGCAGCTTCTTAAAAAAAAAAAAAAAAAAATCTGTGAAACTTGAGTTCTGTTTAAGGTTTTTATCATGGGCCCGGGCAACGCCGGGTGGGTCAGCTAGTTTTTAATAAAAGAATTTTAATGCATAACCTGAAATTCTGTTTCACACCTGTATAAAACTACTAGGGGAAATATAACTTCATTATAAATATTTAAAATTAAAAGTAATTTTCTTTTTATTTATAAATCTCTAAAAGTAATTTAACTTAAAATAAAACTAAATGTGACTTAAAGTAAAACAGTATTAAATAATTAAAACAGAAAAAAGCATCAACTAAACCTATATTTGAAGAAAATAACTCTTCAACTATATTAGTAGATATTTTATGCTTAAATAAATAAAAAAAAAAGGTATTTATTTGTGAAAATACTCTACATTTATTTTATAGGTATATTATTAAATGTGTTATGGTTAAAATTTGTTTACTTCTGCCAGCGTTGTACAAATAAACAAAATATTTTAATGTTTACATTTTTTATGCAGCATTATTAATATACATATATTTAAAGAGATATAGTTTTTGTAAATTATATTTCAATATATTTGAAACGTTTTAATGATATGTGAAACATGTTTGTAATTTATTGTTCTGGGATGGCATTATATAAAGAAATAAATAAGTATACACCATAACTAAAAGCAGAATATCTAGTGCCGGATATCCGGCAGGCAAACAGCTTCGGATATCCGAAATCCGGCAAAATCCATATCCGGTGCATCCCTAATTCTCTTACGTTTTTTTTTTTTTTTTTTTGTACCGTGGTATTCACCAGTCTGCATTGAGTGGAACTTACACACAGGTTTGTTTACAGAGGTTTTACTGTATTAACGTAAATTTTTATAGTTCTGCATTAAGGAATATCGTACAAATCTACCTGCTATGACCAAAAACCTGTCTAAAAACAAAATATTTTTCTGGTCCCTAACGATTCTGTTTTTACACTGTTTAATGTACGTGATTCCGTAAAACCTGGCATAAAGGAAGCCGTTTATAATGTAATCCTGTCTTAAGCATATAAATTTCACAGTCCCTACTGAAGGAATATCATACAATTATAACTGCTCAATCAGAAACCTTTCCATAACTGGATTTTGTTTTGGGTCCCAGCGATTCTCCTTTCACAGATTTTACTGTGTAAGATTATTGAGTAGATTTAACTGTACTAAATACACAAAAAGGAAATCTCAAATGGTAGAAAGATCCTGTTTTAGACAGGTTTCTGTCTTAGAAGTTATAATTTTATGGTATTTTTTTTCAAAGAGACTATGAATTTTCTATGTTTAAGTAACGATTAAATTATAGACAGGTTCAGTTTTTATAGGATTCGTTATATTTTTATATCCCAATTTAAAAGTCGCTGTCGTACCTTTCTGCGAAAGCGAAAATGGCAACACTAGATTGCGAATATTGTCCACTAAATCACCGCTAAATTAGTGGTCTGGGTAGGGAAAGGGGAGGGCTCTGTTAGGCTGACAATTATAGCTGCCTTTCTTAATTGGCTCACTGGTTGCCATTGCTTAATAGTCAATCAATTTCTGATACAACAAAGGTCTATTTTTAAGATAAAACATTTTGTGAAAGGTTGTGTTTTAAGATGAAAAATTTTTGAACGGTACTTCAAAAGAGTCAAATTATTTCTAAACGAACTCCTGTACAGTATATTTTAAAGTTAACAATTAAAGTTAATCATTTTTCTAAAGTATCTTAGATATTAAGTGAGAAAATTATTGAGGAGTATTTTTCCTTAATTTATAATTTGGGGCATAAATGGTTAAATATATCACAAAAAAGACAATTTAATACCAAACCAATTATAATTGTTTATATACAAAAAAGTCATCTTGGAATTTAATAATTTTCAGTTCAACTCTCAAAAACAAATTACCTTTCTTAGGTGTTGAAAGAGGTAGAAAGGCACCCACTTCAAAACTGGGTTTGTTCGCTCGAATTTCTATTAGAGATATATCGTCTGACTGATTATGGAAGTGTTTTTCATATTCTTTTACATTTGTCTTGGTAATAGATAGTGGTTCTGGCTACAAGAAAAAAAAAAGAATATAAAATAAATATCAGACTAATAGAAAACTTTTAAATTTTGCTAAGATTAGAGATACAGGTAACCATTCAAAATTTGAACTCTAAATAACATAAGCATTAAGATTAGTACACATTGCTAGAAATTTTAAATAATTTAAATCTAACAATTTTCTAAAATTCACTTGTACGACAGAATTAGAGTTCAATAAAACTTCTAAGAACATTGCTTTTGAAACTGTAACAAAACCTAATTATACCCAAGATGACTAACTAAAACAAGATAAAAAGCCAACAGATAAAAATATTCAAAGACATCTCCCTGAAAGAATAGGCACATGTCGGTTCTGATACCAACAGCTACATCTAACAACCATTTAAAATCAGAAGGTTATCTATATCACAGCCAGACATGACAATTGCTTATTACGCAACTCCAGACATGCCCCCAGACCAGGGGTTCTCAAACTATGGTACACGTACCAGTAGTGGTACACAAAGCTCTGGCTACAAGTATGCGAAAGTGCAATGATGGTACGTAAAATGAAATACCATAAATCAAAAATGGCATTAATTTATCATCTTCGAAATTTTCGAATAAAAATTAGAGACTGTAAACACTTTTTTGTTGTTGTTGTTGTTACTAAAAATGTTTCTTATGGCAAACTGTCTGAAATCTGCACATGCTGTTTATGATACAACCATTTTTCCAGAATTAAACAATTATATTTATACGGGAAAAAATAAAAATATGTAAATAAAGACCCAATTTAAAAATTAATCAATGAAACAGTTTTAATTAGCAGAAAAACTGTTTTAAACATGTTTTTTAAAATGTATTATCAGAAGGTAAATTCTGAATTCATGAAAGTAGAAGAAGTTTGTTCGAATAGGAGGAATTAAAACATTTATTTTTAATTTGAAAAATAATTTATTATTTATTTAAGTCTGTCAATTGAAAAATGTATCTTCTTTTGTACCAAATGTGTAAGTTTCTTTCTATTTCATGGAAACCGGTTTTTAATACAGTAAAGTTTTTTAAAAATATGGGAAGTTCTACTTTCACAGTTTTTCCTGTATTAGCATTACTTTTGATCCCTACTACAAACTTTGTAATTTCAAAAATTGTGTTGTGAAGGGTAAAACTAATTCCTTTGTCCTTGTTACAAAACGAATTTGACAGTATTTGAGATTTTTCTTGACTTTTAAAATGCATTTCTCATGACTTGACCTTTTCCTGTCATTTTTTCTTTTCCTTACCTTTCAAAATAACTTAAAAACTTTTATAAAGTTAGCTCAAATTTTGTGCATTTTCAAATCAAAAACTTTTTTTCCAAAACAGCTTGAAATTTGGCATCTAAATGTTAATTTAAATATTTGTAGATAAAAAAAATATTTTGAAAAATGGATATTGCTATTAAAAATTTAACAATTTATTTAATAACATTTTAATAAGGAAGGAGATGGCCTCCACAACAAAATTTATGTATATCATCACAGTGATGTTGCTAGACTTCTCTAAAGAGATAGCAGGGGGTGATTCTGAGTAAAAAAAAAATTTCTGAAATTCATAGCAAATTTTCTGAAAAGTTACAACAGAGGGGGGGGGGGAGTTTTTTCGCAATGTTTTTTACGAAATTTGCCGTTTATTCGCAATCTTTTGACGAAATTTGCCATTTTTTGCAATGTTTTTGACGAAATTTGCCGTTTATTCGCAATGTTTTGACGAAATTTTCCGTTTATTCGCAATGTTTTGACGAAATTTACCGCCTTTTTCGCAATGTTTTTGGTGAAATTTGCCATTTTTTCTCAATGGTTTTGACGAAATTTGCCGTTTTTCGCAATGTTTGACGAAATTTGCCGTTTTTTGCGATTTTTTTGCGAAATTTTTTTTTTCGCAATGTTTTGACGAAATTTGCTGTTTATTCGCAATGTTTTGACGAAATTTACTGCTTTTCCTCAATGTTTTTGACGAAATTTGCCGTTTTTTCTCAATGTTTTTGACAAAATTTGCCGTTTTTTTCTCAATGTTTTTGACGAAATTTGCAGGTTTTTGCAATGTTTTGACGAAATTTGCCGTTTTTCGCGATTTTTTGACGAAATTTGCCGTTTTTCACAATGTTTTTCACGAAATTTGCCGTTTTTTCGTGATCTTTAGGCGAAATTTGCCATTTTTCGCAATATTTTTGACAAAATCTGCCGTTTTTTTGAGATTTTTTGACAAAATTTGCCGTTTTTCGCAATGTTCTTGAAAAAATTTGCCGTTTTTTCGCAATGTTTTGACGAAATTTGCCGATTTTTGCAATGTTTTTGTTGAAATTTGCCGTTTTTTTTAACGATTTTTTGATGAAATTTACCGATTTTTGCAATGTTTTTGACGAAATTTGCCGTTTTTTCGCGATTATTTGACGAAAGTCATGTTTTTCCTGCAATCCTTTGATACAATTGGCGACTTTTCTTCGAACGAATGACGAGATTGATTTTTTTTGGCAATCATTTGCCGAAATACCGATACATTTTATGTCCGAATTTTCGGATTTATGACATATTTTTTTAATTTTCGGAAATCATTACCTTAATTTTTCGGAAAATTTGGACCAGAATCACCCCTGAGAGATAGGTAGATAGTCCTCCCCCCTCCCCCCAATAGGAAAAAAATTATTTTCTCTTTTCTAAGATGTTTGGACCATTAACATAATTCAGGATCTTTATTTACTGCCAGTAGTCTGATTGTTAAAATGTGTCGTACAAGATCAGAAAAATGAGATGAATTTAGAGAATTTTTAATGCATTTCAATCTATCACCTTTTTTGTATGAAATACTCATAACACCACTTGTAGTTTTTAATATGATTTGCTTTTTGATAGACGACATATTAACATATGTAAAAATTGTGATGGTCTTATGAGCACTTCATATGGAAAAAAAATATATATATAGTTGAAATGCCTTAAAATTTATTTTTAAAAAAACCTGCCAATGATTCTGATCTTGTCTAACAAATTTAAATAAAACAAAACCAAAAAAATCAATCAGAGAAGCAGTAAATACAGATCCTAAATGATATTAAAAGAGTCGAAATATATACAGGGGTCAGAGTGACCAATTCATAAAATATAGGACATTTTTCGTGAAAAATATGACATATATACGACATTTAGAAAATAACATTATAGGAAATATTTAGCAATAAAAATTTATTTAACACATAATCTATATTACTTAATAAATTTTCACTAATTAATGATATTAAATCAAGATATCTATCTAAATAAAAGAAAGTCCTGACTAGGAAGATCAATTCAACGCACAGTCAAAACTACTGAAGCTAGAAACATGAAAATTGCAGGGGAAATACTTCTTTTCTTAGGATGTAGACAAATGCTAAGTAAAGATTTTCCAAAACTAGACCCTTAAGGAGGTAAAAAAAACAAATATAAAAAAAAATCCTTAAAAATTGGATATTATAGTTATGTGTCAAATAACATATTTTAATGTATTTTTGTATGCTGAATCAAATGGTACCAAGTACATTCTTCTAAGTCCAATAGTTTGTCAGATATTACACATTTTTCTAATTTGGCGATGTCTTTGGTGCCAAAACCTCAAAATTCTAACATTACAAACGATAATTTCTAAAAATACATGCATAATTATGGAAATACGGCAAAAACAAAACAGCAGAAACAATCAAACGCTAGCAGGTAGCGATTATAATACCAAATATATGAGAAAGTAGAGAAATATAGTAAATGTAGGACAGTTACAGAAATATAGAACAATATAGGATATTTTGTAAGGTTATTTTATAAATATAGGAAAACTCTGACACCTGTATATATAATGTTGATTTTCTACCCCTTGACTTTATGTATCAGTTTGGAAGAGATTTATGCAGAAATATGGGAGTTATCGTGTCCATAAAAAAGTGATATAGATCGAGATATAAAGTTTTGAACTGTGGGTGGTTTTGAGTTCAAGGAGTCATGATCAACATAGATCTGCAAAATTTTTTCAGAAATTCCAACATTGGAGAGAATGTAATAGGTAATATTTCTGGAGAAATCTACCTAAAAAGGTATCAGCAAATAATCCCAAAGATTGCAGTGCAAATGCCTCACACAGGGCCATTGATATGCATAAATTATTTGAAAAATTTCAAATTTAAATAATTATTAAGAAAAGCACCAAACTATATCTTCAAAAATTTCTATATTTCAATTTACAGCAAAATATTTGTCATCGGGTTTTGATTAAATAAAGTACTTCAATATTTATTCTTATTAAATTTAAGAATGGTAATTCAAAATTGCAATGTTTACAACATATTATGTGTCACTTGTACCTTCTTACTTTTCAAGAATAAAAGTATCCATAAACATTTTAAAAAAATGGCACAATTCGAGACTACATGAAAAATATTTAGTTGCTTAGAATTGCTTTCTCAATAACAAGAGCTCTTTATTATTAAGTAATGTCTTCTTAGAAACATTAAGCGCAAGTACTGTTTTAAGTTCAAGAATATTTTCGTTCAGAAAGAACAGTTGTAGAATGAGTATTCTTTAGCACAATTTAATTCTTGTGATCGGGCCATTCTTTTTAAAGTCTCACCAAAGCCCCAATAATAAGTACCTAATTTTCTTATTAGCAAATTAAACATATACTCACTTGACTAACATTAATAAACCCAGACAATTTTAAAGCTGAAGCTAGTTTTGCAGCAGTACGAAGAGATGGAACATTGTCTGAAAAGAAGAAAAAGAAACATCTCAGAGATACAATTCAGTTACTTATGAAATAACATGATAAAAACATTTTAAAAATTTATTTATAAGTTATAATATAAAATTCAATTTGCCGATCAGAATCCACCAGTCAAAAGCATGTTTCCCCCAGGAAAATCACATCATACTTAAAAGAAAAATTACATTGGCACTCATACAACTCAAACATTTTTAAATGGTTGCAATTCAATGATGACCATACCATAATCTCGGAATGATAGAATGCTTCTGATGATGCAAACATCTTTCTTTTGTGAAAAGATAATTTTGAACCATGAAAGTAAACTATTTTACTATGATTGTGTCAGTATGACTACACTGTCTATATTTATACTGTCATTTATTTTTGCATATAAAGAAACTGAACCTGGATGTTTTAAATAGCTCTGATATGCAAGGAATAAAACCAAGGGTCGATGCAGATTCTTTTTCTTGGGGCCTATTTTGGTAACGAAAGAGGAAATCTAATTACTCAAATTCAAACCAAGCATTTATTAATAATAACTTCTTCAAGTCCTTCTGCTAAAATTTTCCTTTCTGGCAAACTTGTTTTGTGTGCAAATTACACATTTTAAAAGCTAATAAAATAAAAATAATTATTGAAAAGTATGTGTTTATAGAATGTAATTTATTAAGAGGATTTTTGTAAAAGGGCCTGTTTTATTAAAATGAATTTTATGAAAAAGGCCTGTTTTATTAAAGGGATTTTTGTGAAAGAGCCCTAAATAGGCCCCTAATTTTACCTGGCTTGACCCCTAAAAACATTTCTAAAAATTATGTCATTTCAACATAAGTATTCAATAAAACTCAAATATTTTAAAATGACTGCAGTAAATGATGCATTAATCTCAGATGGTTTAGCGTTGAAAATAACATCCTTCTCATAAAAAGAAAAGATTTTTATCATGAAATAAAAATATAATTTACTATGATTATGTCAAAATGATGTCACATTCACTAGACTTTATTTCTGCTCATAAAGAAACTGATCTCTTTACCATTTACTGAAAGATCCTTTGTATCTTCCATACTTGTTACATTAATTAAGAAAAAGTGAAAACTCATAATGTAGCTTACAAATAAATTCTTTGATTAGTAGAAACTAATGTAATCAAGTTTTTATGACATGTATGTACCATACAATATGGATTTTATTGGCAAGCATCAGCAACAGGGCTTGATTAATTAATGCACGGACGTGTGGGACAATTGCCATGCTGCCCCCCCCTCCCCCCACTATTTTAGGGATTCCATAAGGTTAGTCAAGACTTGACTAACCTTATAATGTTGAATAATCTTATATGGTTAGACTAACCAAATTGTTAAAATTGGCCTAAAGTGACCAAAATTCTTAGATTTTCAAAGATTTAGGAAGGGAGTGAGGTCCTCTCTTTTCCTTCTCTGCTTCCCATAACCCGCCCCCCTAAAAAAAAAAGCATTAGAAAACTAATTATTAAAATTTTATAACAACTTAGAATTCTACTGTTTTCAAGAAAAAATCATTATTGACATTTTCCTTGTAACAAATAAATTTAAAATCATTAATGATGACTAATCAGGAACATTTTTTTTAAACATCTCATGAGATGACATATGTAAAGTAAACATTAAGCAACAGAGAAAGTTTGCAAACAAACACCCCTGTCAACCAAACCATAATTTTTTTCTATTATATTTTCTTACTAGAATTTTTTCTTAAAGTTGTGACCATCTTTCTTATGATATACAGATGTGAAACTACCTGGTACAAAATTTATTTATGTATAAAAGTACACATTTAGTTCTTTACAAATAATATATAAAAAAGCAATTAATCATGTTTTTGTGAGTTATTTGACAAAATAGACATAACATTTGTATCTTAAGGGTTGATATTAAGGCAGATAGTCATAATCACAATCACGTTCAATCAATCACATGTCTTTCTTGTTATCTTGTTGGCTATTCAAATACATCTTGTGTCATTCACTGATGTTTTTACAATAAACGACAATTTTACCAAGCCATTTCTGAGTGGCAACAGATAAATAAACCTATATAATATTTATCCACACTTGTGAGTCTGTCTCTAATGGTACATTTTCAACAAAAAAGTGCACTTGAAAAAAAAAAAAAAATTAAATCAATTTATTTAAATCTTGATTTTAACTGAGCTGATTTAAGTCAACAAATCAAGTTTAAAAATGAAAAGCAGCAAGTCGGATGTGCCAATCCCAAAACTTTCTTCTATCTCATACATGTTAATGCTACAAGAAGTGTTTTAATATGCATTTTAGAAACAAACAAGATGCTAAAATGTGCGTCGCTGCATGAGCATCCAGTGAAAAACACAACTATTCTAACTTTGACTTTCATCTAAAATTTATGCTTCATTTAAATGGAGTAAATCCAAGTTAATCTTGATTCGTCATTGTTTTGTACGTCAGCTGCTTGTGAATTGCCAGGTTACCAGAATCTGAAGCACTCTTCACTGCATGAACAGCCAATGTACAACACACCTATGAAAATCAAGAAAATTGCACAAAAATCACCATACACCTTCTGGGGGAATATCTCCATGTTCAACTGGTATTTAACCAACATAGTCAAAAACATATATATGAAATTTTGTTCAATTCTTTGCATAACTTCATATACTTTTCGCTGATACAAAGAGGACACATGCACAGACACACAATCATTTTATAAAAACATGTTTTTTGGTATCTCTGACCCTTAAAATGCGTTAATCGGTCGAAAATCAGAAGTTAAAAAATAAATAAATTGACTACAATACTTTCTTCTATTATAGATAAAAGAAAGAACAAATGCACACATCTTAAGAACATATATTTCATGATATTTTGAAAATAAACATCGGATATATATCACTGAACCCTGTATATAAATAAATAGACCATATAGCTACATGAATATAGATCAGGGTTGGCAAGTTTTTGACAGTGTGATGGTTTTATCCGGTTTTAACCATGGTTATAACCGTCATGTCAAAAACCCCTTTTTGACATAGTTTTTGACAACGACTGTCAAAAACCTAAAATTGAGTCCAAAAACAGTTTAAAATTATTTTTACAACAACATTAAATTTACAATTTTTCATAATTTTTAGTGTTAGACACATGGGTAAACTTTTTGACAGTACAATCAGTATAAAAATCCTGTATAAAACCAGGGGTTAATCCAGGAAAAAGTTGGGACATATCTAGGTTTTCTTCACAAAAATCGATTTAATAAATCAGGCCCTTTCACAAAATTCCTCTTAATAAGAAAGGTCCCTTCACAAAATTCCTCTTAATAAAATTGGTCCCTTCACAAAATTCTATTCCATAAAAATGTATCCTAATGGATTATTTTTTATTTTGTTAGGTTTTAAAATGTATAATTTACAAAGAAAACAAGTTCACAAGAAAGGAAAACTTTAGTAGGACTTAAAGAAGTAATTATTAAATGCTTGGTTTGAATTTCAGCAGCTTCCATCTTTCACAACAAAATGTTAATTTTCACAAAAATATAATAATTTTCACAAAAATACGATAAATTTCACAAAAATTATTTTTATTTTTCACAAAATGGGCCCCAAGAAAGAAAATCTTCATAGACTCCTGAAAACTTGAAACATTATTTTGGTTTAACAAGTTTCTTAGAAAATAGAAAACAATTGTAAGCTATAAATATAGAATAAAAAATAATTAAAAGTATTGTTACATTTAAAATATAAACTAATCAAACTATCAAATACTTATATAATTTAATGTATAAAATTTCATGATTTTCTTATTTCTAAGTAGCATTTATTTCAACTTGTTTATTAATTAAAATTTTATATGAAACATATTTATACTATGAACTACGAGATTAGAAACAAATAGGATTCACACAGAACAATAAACAAATCTACAGCGATTCATATATGCTTTATATGGCAGTTGAAGAGATAAATACCTTTAAGAACAACAAAACATTAGAACAAATATACTGTAAAGCATATGGCAGCCAAACGAAAAATTAGTCATTTCTAACTGAAACTTGGCTGATTGACATCTTTGCATTACATTTAGATTGAAAAGAGCAACTTCTTCATTTCAAATGGAAGTTTTATTGATTTTTAAAATTGAATAAAAAACATAAGAAATTAATATGGAAATATTACGTTTAAACAAACAAAAAATAAAAAAAGTTGGTAATTCTGAACTGGTGAATTATTTTTTTTTTTTTTTTTACAAAAATAGTAGCTGTTACTGAAAAATAGTCTCCTTTTTCTGGTTTTTCTCCAAAATAGTTGCTTTTGAAGGGTTTTGGCCAAAAATAGTATTCATAGTATGTCGGATGCTGAAAACAGTCGCTTTTAGTACCAAATGGCAGCCCTAAATTAAACTGCATGCTAAATAGTTTTTTTGAAGATGATATCAATGGTTCACATTTAGATATCATTTTGCACTTTTTGAGGAATAATTCGGTGCTGTTAAAATTTTAAATATATGAAAATCTTAAAACTAATTTTTTAAGGCAAGAGGTGATGACGCCCATTAAAAATAAATTGTGTGATCCAAAGGCAGTAGTGAATTGCTTCTAATTTGTGCATTTGCTGAACAAGGGTTAGAGTAAAGGCTTTCAAGTAAGTAAAGGGACCAGAGTTCTTGGCGGTGAATTTAGATTTTTACTGCTCATTTGTTTTGTCTCATTAAGCTTAGTAATTTCAGGGATCATTCTAGAACATAAAAAAGGGCAGGGTGCACATTACATAATAAGGGCAATTTATTTGAAAAGGGCACATCATTTCATAAAATGGGCATTTTTATAATAAGTACGTACACCAATATACTGGTGGGGAAGGGAGTCTGGCAACTGCTTAAAGAAACTATAGCTAATAAATCCTCTATAATTATAATACAATAATATTTAATATTTACATAACTTCACTGTAAGAAAAGTATTAAAAACAGTAAAATAAAACTTACGTTCTCAATTTTTATTGTAAAATAGTCTTTGGCCTTATTTACTATACGGTCAATTTTCCCTCTTCCTACAATCTTTAAAAACTTTCCTTTCTAAAACTTTTATTTACCAGATAACTTTTTCTGGTTTTAGTAAAAACTGTTGAAAAAAATACAAAATAAAAGTTCTAAAGTTACTTCTCATTTTTTTTATACAACTTGTGTAAGTTACCATGTGGTCAAAGGCCAGGACATCTGATCCAATACTAGTTCACTAGAGAAGGTGAATCAATGACCTAGTTACCTTTTATGTCTTGTTCAATGGAAAGAATGAATCACAAAGTCCAAGATTAGGCATACCAGGACATTTCAGAGAGAAATAAGATGTGTGGATGGGAGGGAAAGAGAAGATATACTCCTAGTGTACCAAACTAGAGTTCTAAAAAGAAAAGATAGGTAAAGAATTTTTGAAAGTACTATGCAAATAAGGCAGGATTTTACCAAGGCATAAAAGGAGGGTGGGATTCTACCCGAAAAAAGGGCAAGGGCGGGAGGGATTTTATCTAATAGGGGCATGAAGGCAGGCCCCCCCTTCCGAAACTCTAGAGTGATCACTGGTAATTTGATGCTTTGCATATCGGCTATCGAGTTTTAATAATGACAAGAGGTGGGGTTAAAGTTCAAAATTTTGTTTATTGCAAAACAGGTGCCGTCAAATAAATAAGAATGATATTTGTACTGCCATACAATGATGATAATCAATTTCTGACCTATCGTTCTTTTCAAAGAAATGATTAAAACAAAAATAGGGAACAATATCGTCAAGCTTCAATCACTGTCACACTATCAGCTTGCATATGTTAAGTTCATTCCTATACCTATGTTCAAGTGTGGTTTTGAAAAAAGAAGTTGCACTGATAAAAACAAGTATGTCACCCCTACAGACTGCTGCTATAAGATTAAAAAAATCCCTGACGGCTCGGCCTACAGGCACAGGTAGATTTCGAATATGCAGACTGTGGGGCGCTTGTTTGTTGGGAATTGTAGAAGAAATGACCCTTTTGCCATGATGCAGTAGTGGGAACCTCCCACTTCGAAACCTAACTTATTTGCAGGCAGAGCCGGCAGGGATTTTTTTTGTTTTTAATTTTTTTTTGCTATAAGGGTTGGTCCTATAGAAAACTTGTCAATATAACAGTTTTAGATATATTAAGAGGATTTATAATAAATTTAAGCAGATTTGATATCTTGTGAATTGACAAAGTTATGAATTTTTTCTTCTAAACCCCCCCCCCTCCCTTGGGGCCATTTTTAATTATATCAAAAATCTGTCATACATAAATTTTTGGCCCTTTTCATAGAAGTAATAATAACTTTAAACGGATTTGATACGTATTATAATTAAGAAATTACGGGTTTTTTCTGTTTTCACAAAAAGCCCCCCCCTAATTCCCCTTCATTGGTTTGATTTTGCCCAGTAACAAACTTGACCAAGATTTTATGCCCCTTAATTTTATGTATCAGTTCGGAAGAGATTTGTGCAGAATTATGGGAGTTATCATGTACATAAAAAAGTGAAATAGATAGATAAAGTTTTGAACTGGGGGTGGTTTTGGATCCTGGGAGTCATGATCGGCGTAGATCTGCAAAATTTGTACAAAAATTCCAACTCAGGGGAGAATGTAATAGGTAGTATTTCTTACGAAATCTACCTAAAAGGAAGCAGACCAGTTTTGAGTGCACCATCCAGTCAGCTGAAGTAGAAGCCCTTGTTCGTTGTGTTCATTGCGAGAATTATTTTTAGCTTTAATCACTTCTTTAGGAAGACCAGTATGTCAGAAATTGATTAATCAATGTATGGCAGTGCAAATACCTTAATTGAACTTATATCATACTTATTTCTTTGACAGCAACTGTTTTCAATAAAGAAATTTTGAACTTTGACCTGACCTCCTGTCATTATTAAAGCTCAATGGCTGATATGCAAGGCAATAAATAACTAAACTCAATTAGACAAAACAAATGAACTATACAAATCTAAATTCATCACCAAGTGCTCTGGTCCCTTTACTTGTTAGAAACACAGAAATTAGGTAAAAATCCAAAGCTTGGAGCAAATAGCAAAATGAATACACACACACGTTACCATGTGCAGACACAGACTCTCGAATTATCACAGTTCCACCTGGTTTCAATATCCTGGCAATTTCGTTGAATATTTCAGCAGGGTGCATTGTCGTTGTCGGTGTGAGAGCTCCACAGAATACAACATCAAATGATGAACTGGCATGGTCAGCTGAAAAATAATTAAATACTTAATAAAAAAAATATACATAATATTAACAAACAATAATAATATTACAGATGATGTTAATAGTATAAAATTGAAGGGTGCTTTACTACATTGTACCCACATGTGAAGGCACTTGCACAATGTTTAGAGAATAAACTTATTCAATAAGTTTATTTTATTAATTTGTTCATGGGCCAGAGCTTCCCCCCGACAGTTTCAGAAGGGTACTGCAACCTGCCTGTCCTTTGGTTTACAAAATAGCACCCTTCTTGCCCCTCATAAAAATAATTAGCACCTTTCTTGCCCTTCAATAAAAGAATTAGCACCCTTCTTGTCACCAGAGCTGTGGAGTCGGAGTCAGGCCTATTTTGGGGCAAAAGTCAGAGTCACTAAAAAACAGGCCGACTCCGACTCCAGCTTGTTTTTTAGACAGTTCGAAGTGAAATTGAACCAATTTTATGTAATTTTAAATTTATAAACTGAATTATTATTTTTTTATTTGGACTATACATACAAGGAAATCCAGGTTAAACAGTCCCAATATACTGTCCAGTGTACAGCACATATGAAAATTGTTTTTAATTGAAATCTCTAGTTTATATTTTATATTTAGTATATAGTTCATTACAAGATGTTATTTTTCACAAATATATAATACATTTCACAAAATAGGCCCTAAGAAAAAAAAAAAACCTGCATCGATCCCTTGGGTTGATATGCACATCATATGCTTCAAGGTCAAACAGGAATGTAACAGCAGGTTGCAGTGTTGGCAGTTGAGTTTTTTCTTTTTTTTTCCCGATTGCTGCCACTTTTTTTTTTTAATAGTAATATTTCATTTATTTAATGATAAATTTAATAAAGCGACTATTACTATTTCAAAACAAATGACAGCAATGAAGCAATCTGAATAATTGGAATCAACAGGCAATACTACTAGTACTTTAGCCATCCCAAAGTCGGATCCTTTAAAATTTCAGGAGTCAGAATCGGAGTCTGTCATTTTTCCCACAGACTCTGCAGCCCTGTTTGCCACTCAGTAAAAAAAAAATGTCCTTTCTCCTCTTTGGATTAAAAAATTTGCTTTCATAGTAAAAATTGACTCAATGTTGTCTTGAAAAGAGTACCCTGACTTTTAAATTTTAAAAACCAAAAGAATGCCTTTAACAATAAAAAAAAAAGTGCCCTTAAGAATACAAAAAGTACCCTTAAAAATAAAAAAAGTGCCCTTTTCTTACTAGCAGAACCCTGCCCTTTTGTAAACCTGGGGGAAACTCTTATGGACCCTTAAAAGATTAAAAATATACTTGTTAAAAAAATGCATACAAATCTAACCGGACATGGAAAAAACTTTCTACGACACAGAGAGATCATGATTTTTTGAGATTTCTTTGGTTAGATCTTGAAGGAAATTTGAAAGTTTATCAACATTATCATGTAACATTCAGGATCATAGGTTTTTTTTGTGTTGTTGTTTCTAATCCCAGATGGTTTAGCTATGCTAAACCATCTCCACAAAACCAAAGACTTCCAGAAAATCATGAAAGAGCGCTGGATTTTCCAAGATTCCACAGCGGGTAAAATTTAGGCATTTGATAATATGCAGAGGAGAGGTCTGGACTCCCGGGCACCGATGACACTCAGAAAATGTTTTCTGGCCCTGATGGAAAGATAGTCCTCTTAAGTGACCACTCATAAAGCGTGAGAGTGCCGTCTGTTGTTTCCTACAAAGATTATGTTGGAGAGACCATCCTGGTGTTTAATAAAGTACCATGGATGAATAGGAGGTACTCTCCAAAGTGAATTTAATTCTTGTTTCTTAATCGAAGCTATTTCACTATAGGTTAATATTCTATCTTCCTGATGATCTTCAGCTGAGGCAGACTTGGCCAAACCATCGGCTATTTCGTTTCCTCTCAGCCCAACATGTGACGGGAGCCACTGAAAGTGGATGGAGTGTCTTGCAGATAAGCAATTCAATAGTTCCAGGATGTTCAGACTCGTTCTGTCCCCCACACTTGTCCAATTAATAAGATACTGTATAGAGGCACGACTATCAGTTAAAATCCAAATGTCCTTGTACTCGAGTCCTGGTGTCAAATCAAGAAAACAAAGACATTTATAAATAGCCAAAAGCTCAGATCTAAAAACCGAGCAATAATTAGCATTTCTTATCTGTATGTCGAATGTACGATCCGGTGTCTCAATGTGAACACCACTGCCAGAAATACCTCCCACACCCCTACTACCATCTGTAAACATTTTCAGGGCCGAAGGTGGAATGCAGTGAATAGTTTCCAGTACCATTTGTCTAGTAAATGCCGGGTTCTCAAGCCAACCTAAGCTGCAATGGAGACCTTAAGGAGTGGGGTTCCACATTATTGGAAGGTAGGCCCATCTCTTTCGCATAAGAAAAAGGGCTGTGTCGCTTAAGTCGGCGATTATTTTGCCAAGAATGGAGGTAAGCAGAAGTACGATGTTGGTCATGATAGCTGTAGATCTTATAGTACTTTGCAAGGCAATATTCTCTTCTCCTTGAAAGGGGAAGAAGATCAGATTCATACAACACTATATCTCTTGGGCAGCTGTTTCGGAGCCCAGTAATAATTCTGGCGGTGCTCAATTGCACTCTTTTAGGCTTATTTAGATTAGTGGCGGAAGCACAAGAATATATAAGAAAACCATATTCGAGAATTGGTCTAATCAGCGATAGGTATGTTGTTCTAAGAGTTTTAGCATCCGCACCCCAGTCTCGACCGGATATATATTTTAGAATGTTTAATCTTTTCCTACATTTAGCCACTTGTGCCTCAATATGTTTGCTGCCCAGAATCTCCTGATCCAACACATATCCAAGATATTTAGCATTTTTTGCATAGTTTAATTGGCAGTCATTCATGTAAACCACTGGCTTATAGTTATAAAGATGTTTGTTGGTAGTAAAAAAGGTAACCAAAGATTTTGAAGAATTAAATGTCAGCTTATAATGATCAGCTTATGATGATCAGTTTTTTTTTGTTGTTGTTGTTAGTGGCCGCACTCAGTCATCATCTTTTAAGTAAAGTTCCTGAACATTTGCAAGACCTGGCTCAAATTTTGAAAGATTCATTTTCCATACAGAATTCTCTAACCAGTTTAAACTCTATGGAAAAAACTGAAAAATTTATAACAGAATCCAAACCAATTTTAGCCTCTGGCCGTTTCAATTTAAGATGTTGATGATCAAATTTGCCTCAGGCTATGATTGATGAAGCTGGAGATAAACAGAAATTTGATCAGTGCTAGAATTAGTTTAGCACTTAAAAAAAAGATAGTCGAATTTGCAATTAATATTATCGTTTTGTAAAGAGAGCATTTCCAAAGAATCTAAAGTGATTGTCTTTAAATAAAATGGATTTGAGTGTCAATCGTGTTTTTTTTCTGCCATCTACATTTTTATTCGGCTGCTGATGCATAAACTTTGAGTACGACAGCATTAATTTGGGGATGTTTGCCATCTTTTTTCTTTGATTGTTGTATGTAGCTAAAACTATAGCAGAATCAGGGCTGCGGAGTCGGAGTCAGGCCTATTTTTGGACAAAAGAGTCGGAGTCACTAAAAAACAGGCCGACTCTGACTCCAGCTTGTTCTTTAGACAGTTTAAAGTGAAATTAAACCAATTCTATGTAATTTTAAATTGATAAACTGAATTATTATTTTTATATTTGGACTATATATACAAGGAAACCCAGGTTAAACAAACCCAATATACTGTCCAGTTTACAGCTTATATGAAAACTGCTTTTAATTGAAATCTCTAGTTCATATTTTATATTAGTATGCAGTACTTTCTCTCGGTTTTTGGAGTTTGCAGAACCCGAGGTAATGCGAAAATTGGAAGTTTCTGTTCTTTTTGGAGTCCACAGGATCCGAAATATCATTGTAATAGAAAATTTTTCCCTTTTGTTTTCCTCAGATTCTTCAGGCCTGTGGGACCAGGAGTAATGTTGAAATTGTAATAAATTTTCTCCTATTTTTTTCGTGTGCATAGGTCCCCCAGCCCCCAGCAAATAAAAAAAAAATGAAATTTAATTTTTTTTTTTCCTTAGTCTACAGTACTTAAAATAATGATGAAATAATAAAATTTCTGTTATATTTCTCCTTTTGATATTCAAGTCTTGCAGACCCGAAATAAAGCCAAAATTATAAAGTTAATGCAGGAAATACAAAATTTTCCTCTTTATTTTTCTTCCCTTACATCGGAATTTTTCGGGTCTGGAAGACATAACTCCAACATTACAACATTTTGCATTTTCTTTTCCAAGTCAGCAGGATCTGAAATAGTAAAATTTCCATTTTATTTACTTCTTTAGATTCCAATATTTGGATTTTTTGGGTCTGCAGGACCCAAAATTGTACAATTAATAATGCTGAAAATATAAAATTTCTACCCATTTTTTACGAAGCCGTGAGAACAGAATTAATGCTAAAATAGTAACATTTTCATTTTTATTTTTCTTGCATTCCCCCCATAATTTTTCGGTTCTGGAGACACCAACTGATACTTAAATTGTAAAAATTTCACCTCCTATTTTGGGGGTCTGCAGGAATAGATATAAAACCAAAATTAAACATCCTTTCACCCATATTTTGGTGAAACTTTTTATACTAAAATACTGTCAGAAGTTTGCCACTGCAGTAAATAAGTCCTAGTCTTGAGTACCTATCACAGCTTATACCTATAATTCATCCAAAAATATACACATCATACACTTTGAGGTCAAACAGGAATGGAATAGCAGGTTGCAGTGTTGCCAATTGAGTTTTTTTTTTAAATTCTGATTGCTTGATTGCTGCCATTTTTTTTAAATAGTAATATTTTCTTTATTTAATGACAAATTTAATAAAAAGACTATTACTATTTCAAAACAAATGACAGCAATAAAGCAATCTGAATAATAGGAATCAACAGGCAATACTAGTACTTTAGACGTCCTGGAGTCGGAGTCGGTTCCTTTAAAATTTCAGGAGTCTGAGTCGGTCATTTTTCCCACCGACTCTGCAGCCCTGAGCAGAATGCAACATAGTGCTAATTAAATTTTCAGCAGAGCTGAAATTATGATGGAGATTACTTATATAACAAAGGATAACTACTCAGTGTATAACTAACACAGTGAAAAAGATGTCCAGACAGGAGATCGAAAGCAGCACCTTTGGTATTCCCGCACTAATGTTCTAACATTTGGAGCTATCCAGACGACATCCAATATCCAATCTAACATTTTCTCACTCTTATGTACTGGCACGGGTTGCTAATCTTGTGCTGCAAAGTCGCAGGCCGTGCCAATACATTCGGCTAACCGAATATTCAGTCTATCAGTTACTATTCAGCTAGCTGAATATTCGGCATTTGGCTTACATGTAGGCTGAATATTCGGCCAAAACCACTATTCAGGGATTATATAAATTAGGGCATCCATCCCGGGCTTCCTGGGATAGAGAATATAGGTGAAAACCATTTATTTTTTTATTGAAAACTCTAATAGCTTTTTTATATTTAATAATTCTTTATAGATTGTCCCCTAACAACATCAAGGTGCATTTTATATGAAAAATCTCAATTATATATTAAAATAATGTTTTGAAATTTATTAAAAGCTGTAACTTGTGTTTTATTTATGCTATTTTATATATTGCTTAATGAAGTTTTAATTTTGTTATGGAATATTAGCTGGAAACACATGCTGAACTTTTTATATTGTTTAAAGTGCAAACGGATTAATATTTTGTAATCATCTGCTAGCGATAAAGATAAATTAAAAAAAAAAATCATGTTTGAAATTTAATTTAATGCTGTAATAAATCAGTCAACTAAGATACAGTTTTCAAACAAATTGTATTTGAAAGTAGATTTTTTTTCCCTATATAATGGTGTAAAAATTGAAAATGTGCGATGTTTAGAAATTAAAAAAAATAGCAGCAGCAAAAATCACAAAATCGAAATTTCATCGTCAACTGTTGCCATTTGCAAAATGATGTCAGCGTTACGCACGGACACGTTTGTCCTTTATAATATAGATATATAATAAATCAGGTATAAGGAAATAAAAAATATCAAGCACCAAACTTACAGACAACTAAAGTTTCTATATCTTCTACTGCAACTAGTTTGCTGTCTTCAACAGCTTTTTGTAGATTCTGTACAACTTCATTTAAGTGTTCTTTAGTGGTATAATAAGCAGAAAGTAACAGGACCTTATGTCCTGCAGCAGGAACAGAAGTCATTCTAAAAACAATAAATATATAAGAACATATCAGAGTAATATGATTACAACATGCACAAACTAATAAACTAAAGCTCAAAATGAATTTTTTTCTTGCTGAGCTGTCACCATTTGAACAGATTGTATTATTTATTTATTTTGTACTTTAGTCCCTTTCTGACAAATAAACAATATGCGACTGTAAAATTTTCCTTCTAATTCCTTCAAAATTTCTCTTTGTTTAAAAATATTTATTTTAGAATATTATTCATTTATTTTAATTCAGAGGAGAAGCCATGAATTTTTAGTTTTATTAATTAAAAAAGTTTTCAGACTATCCTCTTCTTAAATAACAACTCAAAGCATAGATTTATTTTACTGTAAAGTTTATTTGTAAAAATGCCTGTTCATCAAAATGGAAATATTTGAGTTATGTAAAATAGTGTTTAAATTTAACCCTTTGTAGTACTTTTAATCTCTGAATCATACGATTAAATACTTACCTTCATTACTTATTTGATTATATATCTAACTTTATATAAAAATAAAGGAAATTAAATTGCATAAAACAAAAGAAACATTTTAAAAATTTTATTTAGAACTCAAAAAATAATTACAAGGAACAAGTGTTGGCTAGTAATATTAAGTTAAGATGATTTCATAGATTTTACTCTTTTATTAATTTTACACATTTATTCTAATCAGTAGATTAATCAAACAAGATAATAAATCATACTGAGTGAATTGTGCCCACCAGATTTGTTTAGGGTAGCTCAGTTGGCAGAGCATTAGCAGCTGAAGGGGAAAAAAATCCCTGGTTAAAATCCTGGCCAGGACAGTTTTATAATCAGTTGGAAAATTACAACTTGTATTATTTCATAGATTATTTTAGATCAGATCTAACTTGGAAAAAAGCATTTCTACTGATGAAGGAGTTTGCACAATTATTTATCAGGTGCATTACGAAATCTACAAATTGCAAATCAATATTTTCCAATTTTTTATTACTGCCCACCAAATATAACAATGCATTTAGTTACCCTTTAGAAAATATTAGTCAAATATAAATATATGTTTTTGCTTGAAACACTGTTACATAAAAAAATTGCATGTATGTTTAAAAATTAAAATGTTTATTATTAAATATATATAATATAATGACAAATATTTAAATTAATACACAGTTTAAGCAATTTATGTAAGCTTATTTAGTAGAAAACCAATATTGACGAGTTTTAAACAGTTAAAATCAGTTTTGACCAATGTCATGGTTCAAATTAGTTTTCACGGGTCAAAATTACAACGCAAGTTCAGGACTTTATTAAATTTAGTCATGTTTATGGTAAGAAGCATTGTTATTTTAAACAAAAAAAGAAACATCAAAATTCCATTTTTTTTTCAGAACCAAAATCACATCTATACCTGAACTTATTTATACTATGTCAATAGCATAAAGCACAAAAACGAAACGACAGATCGCATTTACTAAACCTTAAGGCGAACTTGACCAACAGGAGTGTTATGCAGGTTTCGGGATAAACAAATTGTTTATAGAAGATTAGATAGTATCGTGGAAAACACTAATGCGTAAACAAGGAAGATAACAAATATGACAACAAGTTCAGATGTATAAGAAATACATAAAAATCACAAATGATGACGAAGACAAAAAAATACCTTTCTAAATTAACTTAAAAATTTAGAGAAATACACCAAAATCTCAAAAAACTACAATTTTATACTCTATGTTGTGGAAAAACTCGAAAAATTATAAATAATCAATGAACTCAAAGCTGTTGCCAATCAGAAATTGAAAAAATATTTCTGTTATCCAAATAGTTATCGATTAATGATATCTTTTTTTTTACAAAAGAAAGAAAATGAAAATTATTAATAAGCAGGAAAATGACTTGTTTTAGAAATCAAAATATATTTCTTTTTTTGCATGGTGTACTTAAATAATATGTGATTTGTAACTTCCATTCAATGATTCTAAATGATTCAATTCATGATTCATATCTCATTCATTTTTAGGATTTAATCAACATAAACATTGTTTTAGATAAACAATGTGTAGATTAGCTTTTGTGTTAATAAATATTATAAGTTTATTTTAAATTTTCGCGATGCTACAAAACTGGAATGTACTTGTAATAACATGCCCTTCAATTTCATCTGTTATATCTACCGAAAAAGGTTTGTAGCTAAGTATTAAAAAATATTATTATTATTTTAAGCTAAAGCACAAAGTTAATAATAATCATTTTTACCTTAATCTCTGTTGTTTCTATCAAAACTATCAACTGCAGTATAAAATTCTAATAAAGAAATGCGTTGGCATGTAAATTTCAGTCGTTTTTGTTTATTTATTTAATTATTTTACATATATTAGTTTGAAAGTCTTGATTGTTACTAAGTGGCAATGGGGCTAAATGGAAGAAGAGGGGGGTGGGAGGTTAAATCTAAAATTGCAGAAAGATTCTTTGAAAACGTACTTCACTTTCTGAAAAAGGGATTCAATAATAGATTTCCTTTAATTTCTTAACTCGGACATCATATAGAAGGTAACAAAGACATCTTACCATATCCAGGGTTTTTATTCATATCTAAGAGATGTTTTAAAAAGGGTTAAGAGCAATAAGAGTTAAAAGCAATATCATAAAGTTTCCAGTATTTGAGAAGCCAAGCATTTTATTTCTGTGTGAACATGTGGCGATAATTGTTTAAAAATAACAATCAGTCAGGATTCTGTCCACATCGACTAGTCCAAAAAAATCCGCTTAATTTTTCTTTCTTTTTTTAAGAAGCAGGGTTTGTTGATTTAAATTAACTTTTTTTTTTAAATCAACTTAAAAAGATTATTTCAAATTTAGGTCAAGATATTTTGTAATAAATTTTATGTTTTACTGAAAATACATTGTAAATTTAAGGAGTGGGAGAGGCTAAGAACTAAAAATCTATGCCTTTTTGAATTTTATTTAAATCAAATATCACACTTTAAAATAAAAATCCTAAATTAAAATTAGAGAATTTCAGTTAAAAAATGTTAAAAGATTAATGCATATAGAAAGTTATTAGGAAATATCTAAATCTTATGTGAATTTTTTAATACAAAAACAGGGAGAATTTCTGCGAGAATATGGAAAACTTTAGAATAAATAAATATAGATCATTCAAAAGTATTTTTATTGATATTTATGTAGAGATCTCATTATGTCCTTGTGCACATGTAAATAAAAAAATTTTCAATTTCCAATGTAGCTTATTTATGGAAAGATTTGGAAAATAAAAATAAGGATTTCATGATTAGTAGTGTAATAGTCTGATATATGTTTATACATTTTTTTAAGTATAATTTCAATTTTAATTACTTATTTGTAGTTAATTAAAGTAAGTTAATTGATAACTAAAGTCTTTAAAAAAAATCTGATATAATTTAAATCAAATAAATCCAACTTTGATTTTTTTTAAATAAAAAAAGGTACTTCTCTATTATCTCGTTGACCACTTTTCATAACAAAAAACTATCGCCAAACTATAAGATTAAACACCAAAAATGCAGTCCCATTTACTTGATGTCAAAAGCATTATACGTGTTTGTTATGTCATCAAGTGGTTTTTAATTTGACATTTGCATGTATTTTTCATTATGTTTTACTGATTTATTAGTTATTTCATTCATTAAAATAACAATTGTGTCCTTAAATTATTATATTTTATTTATTTATCAATTTTGATATTCTGATGGCAACATTCTCCCGTTTATTTGGCGTTACAGTTTGGCAATAGTTTTCTGTTATGAAAAGTGGTCGACGGGATAATACAGAAGTACCTAAAAATATCACAAATGCTGTTTTAAAATAAAATCACATTTTAAATTATAATATTGCAACATACTTTTTAATCTTAAAATTTTTGCAACAGTCAAAGAAACCATCCTAATATGGAATAACAAACTGCATGGAAATGTTAATTAAAATTACTTTTTCTTATAAACTGACAGTGTTTTAACAGTCCTTTTTTTTCTTTAAATTCTTTCTACATATTTTGGTGTCTGTTTTGTTCACATATTTTAAGATCTTCACAGGCCTGGTTGTGGCAAAGCGTGTTTACAATAATGAATATAACTAGCAAAAAAGAGAAAACACTATATGGCAGTTAATTGCAGTACTTTTATATTGCAGTTAATGTAAGTAAGTGCTCATATAACACAAGAAAATTTGTTTTATTTAGTTCATGTTATCAAAAGTAAAAGAGAATTCACATTTTCAAATTAAATCTGTTGATATTGCTCTATTTTTTAACTATATATGTATAATTTTTCATATGGTTAAAATATTTCAAATTACTAACCAAATGAATGAGTTTATTATTATTATGAATTTTTTTTTTTTTTGTAAATTTCAGATAAATTTAAATAAGCTTTCCTAATTATCAATTTTAATGATTTAGTAAAAGTTATTTTATTTTAAAATATGTAGTTTTAAAATTATATTTTGAATACAAAAATAAATCTGATTTAAATTTTAAAAAATCCGATTTTTTTTTAATTTAAAAAATAAAAAAACCACAAATCCTGTTTTGAAAGCAATATCATAAAGTTTTCAGTATTTGAAAAGCCGAGCATTTTATTTCTGTGATTGTTGTTTAAAATAACAAATAGTCAGGGCTGTATGCTTGTTGACACTTATAATCATATCTAGCCTTATAAACAGCCTACAATTATATCCCTAACATCAGTTTTATATTTTATTATAAAAATGAACATATAATATTAAAAAAATATACAGGGTGGGCCAAAAGTCCTGCATCATAGGAAACACATGTGTTGTTACAATATGTTCTCAATATGATTGTCTCCGTTGTCAAAACACAACTGCAGGTGATTGTTCATGTTCCTCAGAATGTTGGCCACTAAGATTGGCATTATGGCATGGCACTCAGTAGCAATTCGCTCATGCAAATGCTTTTTATCCCTGATCTTCTCACTGTAAACTTTCAATTTAAGGTAACCCCATACAGCAAACTATACACGCTCTTCAGTAGTCAGCATTTTCACCTACATATTAAAACAAATTAAAAACTAAATTGAAAAATTAAAAAACTCCTATGATGTGGGACTTTTGGCCCACCCTGTCATTTGAAAAAGATTCAAGTGTTTCTTTTGAAAAATTGGGTCAGCCCAAAACATTTAAAGTTAACTTGATTTACAATGGAAAAAAATATTGTCAACCAAACCCAGACTGCAAGTCAGATTGAGTTTAGGCAAAATCGGGTTACCCGACCTGATGCAAGTCTCTACTATAGATCTGTTTGTAGAGAAAGAAGTTTTCAAATAAGAAAATCATCTGCATCTTATTGAAAGCTTGAAGAATTATAAATTTGTTTAACATACTTTTAAATTATTAACATTCACTTACACTTAGGACTTTTAAAGGAAAACATTACAAAATGCAATCAGCGCTTTAAAACTTCTGCATTTTATAGATAATTAAGGGACATACTTCTTTTAAACCTTAAAAAATTCATTATTTTGAGAAACATATTATATCAAAGACAAAGAGCAACATTATCTGTGCAGTTTAAAACAAACCATATAACAAAAGTCCTATATTACTCTAGTTATGATTTGAAACAGCTGAGGAAGAATATTTTAAAGTTGTTTACTTTAAATGGTGAAAATGAACTTTTCAAAATCGGGTATGAGATTTCTTTCTTGAATCACTTAATATTTTTACATGCAATTTTCATGGATTTACAGGTTGCATCCACATCTTAAGACTGAACCTAAGCATGTTTCTTGTTACACTACACCTACAAAAAAAGAAAAAAAATCTTCGATAAACTCTGAAAATAAAATATGCGATGCATTCAATTTTACTTTTAAAATATAAATTTTACTATGATATATACACATGTTTATGATAACACATGTTCTTAAAATATAGATATGAGCTATAAATCTGCGAATCTATCAGGGATTGATGTAGGATTATAATTATATATATATATTTATTTATTTTTTTCTTTTGTGGGGGGGGGGGGCATTTTGTGAAAAGTAAAAGTTATTTTTATGAAATTTCATTATATTTTTGTGAAAAATTTGTACTGAAAGATGAAATCCAGTTACTCAAATTCGAACCAAGCATTTATATAATTAATAACTTTCTAAAGTCCTCCTAAAAGAGTTTTCATTTCTGTTTTTTTTTTACAAATTACACATTTTAAAACCTAACAAAATAAAAATAATTAATGAAGAACAGGTTCTTATGGAATAGAATTTTGTGAAGGGGCCTGTTTTATTAAAAGGAATATTGTGAAGGCGCATGTTTTATTAAGAGGAATTTTGTGAAAGGGTCTGTTTTATTAAATCGATTTTTGTGATTTTTTTTTATAAAATCGATTTTTGTGAAGGAGCCTGTTTTATTAAATCGATTTTTGTGATTTTTTTTTATAAAATCGATTTTTGTGAAGGGGCCTGTTTTATTAAATCGATTTTTGTGATTTTTTTTTATAAAATCGATTTTTGTGAAGGGGCTGTTTTATTAAAAGGAATTTTGTGAAAGGGCATGTTTTATAAAATCGATTTTTGTGAAGAGACTTGTTTTATTAAATGGACTTTTGTGAAGGAGCCCAAAATAATCTCTAAATTTTACCTGGGTCAACCCCTCTTGTACTTTTGAAAGTAAATTCATAGCAGAGTTGAGCAAATAAATTTGTAAGTAAAAATGTTTGTTAGTTACCACCAATCATCATTAATGGACATTACCCATGAATGGCAACAGCCACGCCTCTGCGGGTATACTTTCAAAAAAAGACTGTTTATTGGAAATCAGGAAAGCAGATTTAAAATATCCTTCACGCCTATTGGTGTTTATTTCAAAATACTCGCAGCTGACGTGACATGGGTAAATAATCTTTAAAAGAGTTTTCCTTTACCTAAGTGTTAAATTGATAAAAAATAAAATAAAAATTGGCTGTAAAACATGTAACGGGTTGGGATTCAAGCCCCCTCTGCCTCCCCCGCCCCCCACTCCTTACGGACGCCATTAATTAATAGCAACTTATCTACTCGGAAAGCTTTTCTTGTAAAGAAGCATGGAATCAACAATAAAAAACCACCGAAATAATCAATTAAAACATTTCAAAATTGCCCAACAGTACTTTATTGAGTTGGGTCAGTTACCAGTTCTAAAACCTAAATATATCTGAGTTATGAAAAATTTATTTCTAATGTGCCGAAATTATGATTTGCCAAAATAAGCATTTTGCTCGTGCAGGCCCTGAATTTTATCATCATGGAGCAATACTCTTACATAAGGTACAATGCAGAGATGGAAAATATTAACCCATATTTCCATATGACATCAAAATATGTTGTACAGAAAATACCTAAATGATGTCATAACCCGAGAAGTATAGATTTTTGTCATGCTAAACTGAGTGAACATCAGCATTCTCCATGTTATTGGAAGTACATGTGAATATTTTGAATGTTAGCTTGAAGAATTAATTAATATAAATATATATTGCTTAAATTGACCTTGATTTTTCTTAAGTCTAGTATACATAATGTAACTTTTCATTAAAGTATGCAGGAATTATTAAATATTGCCTTTTTTATTATTAGAAATTATATATCTGAAGAAGAAAAAAAGGTTGCCCAATGATTTATGTGTGCTAACTGTAGAAGATCCAGCAAAAAACATTGGAAGTGGAGCAGCCGCATTAAATGCATTATTAGTAGCTACAGAACATCTAAGCGTCAAACAAAACTTGATGGTATGTTTATGTGGTATCTTTACTTAGTACAGATGTTGCAGATGCACTGGGGTACCTTTTACTTACCCATCACACGTAGTATAGGGTAAATTTTGTAATCGTTTTGAAAATCGAAAAAAAAAATTGACGGATTTATACGTTTTAGACACTGGAGAGAGATTTCGAAAAACATATTTTTAGATTTTTTTTTTTTTTTTTTTTTTTGCCGTCCGTTTGTCAGTGTGTGTGTCTGTAAACGCTCTATCTCCCGAACAAATTGAGATAGAGACTTGAAATTTGGTATGTACTTAGTATGTAATAATGGGAAGAAACTTATTGAATTTCAGTAACCTTGAATATCCGGAACTATTTCTTTCGGACTCTCGAAATATTCGTTCTGATAAGAAGTATATAAATATTTTCGAAATTGTTTATTTCAAGGAGTGGATATCAAAGACAATAAAAATACATACATTTTACATAAAGAATGAAGTCGATCAGATAATGAGTTGCTGAGATATTTGTAATCACACTCTTCGATTTTTCATGACCCTTTATTTCATCCAAATTTCAATTCAAATATATATTTCAATTGGAAATGAGACGCTTAATCCGACGCAATAAACCGTTAGTTAATATGCTTAACATTTTTGGAGTTATAAGGATGTTTCTCTTTCGCAATTCAGTAATAGAGCATTTAAAGTTTATGACATCATCAAGCCACGATTTTATTCGAATTGCAATGCATTTTATAAATAGTTTACACGTGTTTTATTTTCATATTTTATATTAAGCATATCCATCATAGGTTAAGTATTACGGTGACCCCCAACGACTAGTTTGGTGACAAAATGGTGATTTTGGCGAGATTTTGCTTCGTATGGCAACCTGGTAGACCAGATAGTGTGTATTAATTAAAGCCCTCTGATATTAATAGCAGGGTCAGTTGTATTCTTGACAATGTTTGTGTTTTATAATAAATTAAACATTGTGTGCGTTTTACAATAAAATAATTTATCTGTGTTTATAATAAAAATTGTTTGTGTTCTATAATAAAATAAATGTGTGTGTTTTGTAATTAAATTTTGTGTGTTTTAAAATAAAATAAATGGGTGTGATTTTGAGTGTTTTAAAATAAATGTGTGTGCTTTATAATAAAATTGTGTTTGTTTTATAATAAAATTGTGTGTGTTTTATAATAAAATAAACTTTCATAATAAAATAAAACTAACTTGCTAGTTTCGCACTCTAAGCCTAACATGTATTCGAAAACAGGGTTTTCTTAAATAAAATAAATAAACAAAAATCTGTGCCAATCCCCGTGCGTCTGTGGCATCTGTTTCCCTTTATTTGAGGATTGCCCTTCTGTGTTTTTATCAAGTTTTTTAATGTTAGATGTTGTAAAAAAATGAGTCGCATCCATGTTTTGTATTTCGTTTCATATATTTGTTTTTCTTAAAATATAATTTTTTGGTACAGTCTTCAATCCCAGTCCCCCCCCCCCCGCCCCCCAAACACATGCGCAGATCCCATACTATCAATTGCCAAAGTGTGATGTCAGTCATAGTAAAACAGCTGAGTGACAATCCCAATTAAGCCATAATGGTGTTTAAAGAATATTCTGCACTTTCTTTACTTCCCTCTTTACCATTTACGTTAAGGCTGCTGGTCCGTAAACTTCACGATTCCCCTCGCTAATGTTAATCCTATGAGCGTAGGATACATTCGTATTTTTAAAATATCTCCTCAGGAAATTAATATTTTTAACTTCTGTTTTCTGTGTACACTTCTTAACCCCTTCGGGACGAGCGACACGTATACGTGCCACATAAGATGCTCAGAATCTTCGATTAGTTCTCAATTTTTTTCTAAAATATATACTTAATTTTATATGAAATGTTAGAATCGTATTCAGTTTCGCTAAGATTTTAACACATAAAAATATAAATTAAGCACATGGTTTAGAAATATTTTGATAACTAAGAAAAAAATAGACATTCTTTAAGAACAGTACAAAGAAAACAGAAGTTAAAATTATTAATTTTCCGAGGAGATATTTTAAAAATACGAATGCATCTTACGCCCATAGGAATAACATTAGAGAGGGGAATCGGGAAGTTTACTGACGAGCAGCCTTAAGTGCGGGGACATCCGCTAGTGTCAGCTCTATACAGCGTTGATTGGCTCATGGTGCACAGGTTCAGTGAAAGTGATAAGAGAAGGACAGTGACTTTCGACGACTCATCACCCCACCCTATCCATCCCTTCCCCTCCCGCGTTCCAAGAATTACTACCAGGGTTACTGCATTTCCACTATCACAGAGTACTGGCGTATAGATTCCGTGTTTTTGCCAACGTTGACAAATGATTTTGAAACTCGCCTCCCGGTCAGTGTTTACTCTAGGGGAGTTTCAGGAACTGTGTACGCTTATTGCAAATTTATTGTGAAAAACTGTGGTTCCATGAGTATTGGGTTACTGCTTTACCGAGTCACTGTGCCTTTTTTATTAATTTTCGCAATTCTTGACGCAAACTGTTAAACATGGCAAGTAAACGAAGTCGTTCTTTGAAAAACTTGAAGTGTTAAAAAGACTGGACAAGGGACAAAGTGCTACTAAATTATCACTCGAATATGGTGTCGGAAAAGCAACGATTAGTGACTGGAAAAGAAATCGCCTTAAAATTGAGCAGTTTTGTTCTGCTTCTAGTGAAAAAACTCTTGAACAACGGCAAGAAACGACTGTGTCCTCATATGAAAAACTTGACCAGGCCTTATTCTTGTGGTTCACTCAAGAAATACAGAAAGTCATCTTTGGTTCTAAAGTGACTACGTTCAATAGAGAAAATGGATTGCACAATCGTGCTCTGCTCATTATAGACAATGCTTCGTCCCACCCAGAAGAAACTGAACTTTTTTGTGTGGAGATATCAAAGCAGTTTTTCTGCCACCGAATGTTACTTCAATTCTTCAGCCTATGGACCAGGATGTGTTGCAGGACATTAAACAACTAGTCGGATGTGTCAATCCCAAAACTTTCTTCAATCTCACACAGGTTTCACATACACTAAAAAGAATCAGCACCAATTTATATCAAGGTCTAACTGAAACTCAAGTCTTATTAAATTCCGTGCATTACTTCTTGAGTTATGACTATCGCTAAAATCGTGTAAATGCTGCATAGCAGCGGCACCTGCTGGGCGATTTTTACCAAAAACTAATCAGCACCAATTTATATCAGAGACTAACTGAATATAAAGTTTTATTAAATTCCGAGCATTAGTTCTTGAGATAGAGCTATTGCGGAAATCGCGAAAAATGCTGCATAGCAGCGCCACCTGCCGGGCGATTTTTACCAAAAGCTAATCAGCACCCATTTATATCAAGAACTAACTGAATCTAAAGTTTTACTAAATTCCGAGCATTAGTTCTTGAGATAGAGCTATTGCGGAAATCGCGAAAAATGCTGCACAGCAGCGCCACCTGCCGGGCGATTTTTACCAAAAACTAATCAGCACCAATTTATATCAGGGACTAACTAAATCTAAAGTTTTATTAAATTCCGAGCGTTAGTTCTTGAGATAGAGCGCCCACAAAATTTGTATCACATACAGACTGACAGACTCACAGAGAGACATTTTCTAAAAACAGTCAAATCGTGTTCAGGACCTTCTAAAACGTATAAATCCGTCGAAAACCGGAAGTCAAAAATTTTCATGAATCCAATACTTTCTTCTTGTAAAGATAGAAGAAAGTAAAAATACAGAAAAATGCTACTTCACACCTTACTTGAAGAGGATGAAAATAAACTCACAATCCTGCAAAAACATAAGAAAGTTACAATAAAAGATGTGATTTACTGGATGGCTGAAGCTTGGGATAACACCACTAAAGACGCAATACAAAAATCATGGAAAAACCTCTGGCATACATTGAAAATTTTAAACTAGTGAAAGACTGTCACGTCTTCCACTAGTCAAGAAAATTCTTGGCTGTGAAGACGCAGAAGAAAGCTGTGTTGAAGAGTGGACTGTTGTTGACGACAATGGCCACCAGGAGTACGGAGAAGAATACATTGTAGCAGTGGCGTATCCAGGATTTAATTTCGGGGGGGGGGGGGGGGGGTGATGACTTAAATTTCGATAATGTTCTGAGTCTTACGAAACAGGGGGCGGGGGCGGGGGGAGGTACGGGGCCTAACCCGAGCACCCGCCGTCGAAATAAGTTGAAAAGTAATAATGGATTGTTTCATATACTTTCATTTAAAAGAAAGTCATTGTAGCTTATAATCTATAAAGTTGTCTCCTTCGCCCCTAAATTCTGGCTACGATTCTTGCTTGACAATAAATTAATTTTGCTTGGGACAATCTCAAACAATTTTTTTTTTCATAATTTGTTTTCTACTTTTGGATCAATTCCCTGTTACTGCCAAGGCACGTGGGCCCTTTCCCAGAACCCCCATATTTAAGGGGCCCAAACATTTATGGTGTTTCAAATCAATTTTATTGTAAACATTCTTAATGGAATAAAAAATTAAAATTTCTAGATTCATTACACAACTTATGTAAGCTAAAATTGTCAGCGATATCATAAGTATATTTATATTTTTTCTTCTCATTTGAAGATTTAAGTTTCTCATAATGCACCCAATTTATTTCAGCTTCTTCATATGTGTTTTAAACTTGTTTAAAAATGTTTTTATTTTATGACTATCTTATTTATAAAATATCATTTTCTTTGGGTTGCGTATGTTTTTAAAGTTCGTGCAACTTTAGTTCATGTTTATTTAACGTGATATTTGAGTCTGTCAAGTTAATTTTTACGAAGAAATTTCAATAATAATAATAATAATCCAACTTCAGTTCACATTTATTCTCAGTCTTTCATTTAAATGGGTGCATTACACAGTTATATTCATACATTCACAGTATTTGTAAAAATGTGATAATCAACGATTAGGGCCCAAAATATTTTCTGTTGCCATGGCCCAAAATTTTAATGGTCAGAGTCTGTTCAGGATAAACAAACTTTCTTTGCAAAATCTCTTTTTTAATACCAACAAAAATTTAATTCAAAATCTTAAGAGTAGCAAGCATTCCTTCTTGATCTCCCCCTTCCCTTCGTATACATGCTCCTGGGATTTTTATCAAACGTATGGCTATTAACCTTCAAGAAAATATATGTTAAAAAAAACTCATCAAATTTGTGAAGGAAGGGACAAGTTAAGAATTAATTGGAAACTAAACATCCGATTTCCCTTTTTTTAAAAAGAGTTAAAGTTATTGAATTATGACTAACAACATTACTGGACTTTTAAAAAAAACGGTAAGTAAAATTGTAAGATAATTTATTTTTAACCTGTGAATTTATTTAATGCTTCTTTTGTTAAATATTCCAAATGGTAAAAATGTCGATAAAGTGCCGACTAAAGTGTGTCGTGTCAAAATAAGAGCGATTAGAAAAGAACACTATTCGTAATTGCTGGATCACTTGTACACTGAAATATTGAAAAAGGCATCTTCCTCCCTGCTCATCAACGGGAAACTTTCTGACACATTTTTTAACGCAAATGCATTAGACTAGCAGGCCTGACTATGGAAGAGATTTGGAATCGAGATGAGTTTTCCATCTTTTGATAAATAGATTACTTATCGAGTTATAAGTGATTCTGGTTACGTATTACCGACTCGTTTTTCGCGCTTCTCAGGCTGCTGCGTCAGGAATCTGATTCAAAACGCCAACTTGGATAGTGCTTTCTGAAAAATTTTCTACCTTTACAAAAAAAAAAAAAAAAAAAAAAAAAAAGGGAAAACTTGTTTCGATTGCAAAGTTTCTGAATAAAAAGACCTGTGAATTTCATGTGTTTCCGAACAAAAATCAATTTAAAAATATGTCATAAAATAGCCAGTTTGTATTTGAGAACAGCCTTAAATCTAGAAAAGCGCGTAACGTAAATAAAACTAGTTCGCTAGTAAAAAGACCAGGAACAAACAAATCAACAGGAGATTATTTTTTTAGTATTACCACTGGGCATCTTTAAAAGACCTTTCCAAAACCGAAAATCAATAATCTTGCTTGACATTGCCATTCACAAAAAAATTTCAGTTCATACATTTGCTGATTTGGCGATAATGTTTAATGTCACTGCGCACTAATATACCTCCTTAGTCTTGGCATCATCTTTAGAAGAGAGTTAAATATTCTTTAAATTAATTAAACTACTTCTAGATCTTGCCAATTGAGCATATTATACGTATTCAATTATCCACTAAAACATGTATGGAACTGTTTTTCAGTCATTTGAAAATAGATTTTGTGGTCTCAAGTAATTTTGATCGCAGGACTGAGAGGCATATGGGGCCAACGAGAAAACAAATTCTTTGCGTGCCAGAAAATAAAACAAATTTATCTCAAAAAGAAAGAAACAAAGTCAGTTTTTTTTTCACTGCGACCACTTCGGAAGGGGAATGAAGCTGTTACCCCATAATCCGCACCCCTTGTGTACTAATATGGGGCTAAAGAAAATGGAGTGGGTTGTCCATTGCATGACAGAAAAAATAATTATAATTTTATCTCAAACATAAAGAGAAAAATCGGCACTTTTTTCATTCCATTTTTGACCATTTTGGGAGGTGGGGGGTCTGTGCCTCATCAGCCCCTTCCCCCTCTTTGGATATGCTGTGGTGTTACTCTGTACTAATATGGGAGTAAAGAGAAGAAAGTAGGTAGTCTGTTGTATAACAAAAATAAATACAAATTTATCTCAAAGAAGAAAAAAACAGCATTATTTTCATGAGATGTTCGACTATTTCGGGAAGAGGGAACACTCTGTAACCCCATCAGCCCCTTCCCCTTTTTAGATACGCTCTGATGTCACTGTGAACTAATATGGGGCTAAAAAGAAGTGAGTGATAGTCTGTTCTATGACAAAAAAATACAAATTTATCTCAAAGATGTAAAAAACAGCACCATTTTCATGAGATGTTCGACTATTTCGGGAAGAGGGGATCTGTAACACCATCAAGTAAAAAAAGCAGCACTATTTTCATGAGATGTTCGACTATTTCGGGAAGTGGGGCGCTGTAACCCCATCAAGAAAAAAAAACAGCGCTATTTTCATGACGTGTTCGACAATTTCGGGAAGTGGGGGGCTGTAACCCCATCAAGAAAAAAAACAGCACTATTTTCATGAAGTGTTCGACTATTTCGGGAAGAAGGGGCTGGGGGGCTGTAACCCCATCAGCCCCCTTCTCTTTTTTAGGTATGCTCTGATGTCAATGTGAACTAATATGGGTTTAAAAAGAAGAGAGTGGGTAGTCTATTGTATGACAAAAAAAAATATATATACAAATTTATCTCAAAGAATTAAAAAACAGCACTTTTTTCATGAGATATTCGACTATTTCGGGAAGGGGGGGCTGTAAACCCATCAGCCCCCTTCCTCTTTTTAGATATGCTCTGATGTTAATGTGAACTAATATGGGGCTAAAAAAAGAGAGTGGGTAGTCTGTTGTATAACCAAAAAAAATTACAAATTTATCTGAAAAAAGAAGAAAACAGCACTTTTTTCATGAGATTTTCGACTATTTCGGGCGGGGGGGGGGGGGGGGGGCTAAAACCCCATCAGCCCCCTTACCCTGTTTATTCTGTGATGTCAATGCGGACTAATATGGACTAACGAGAATGGGTAATCCGCTGTATAACAGAAAAAAAAATTGAAATTTATCTAAAAAAGAAAGAAAAAAGCACTTTTTTCATTTTACTCTTGACAATTTTGGGGGGGGGGGCTGTAGCCCCATCAGCCCATCCCCCTGGATACGCCACTGCATTGTAGCAATGATGCAGGACTCATCAGCTCAGATCGACTCGGAGGAAAACAAGGAGGTGAACGTTCAAACTGAAGTCATATCATACAGAGACGCGGCAAATGCTCTTGACTTAGCCTTACGCTACGTCAAACAACACGCTTCATCAACACCAAATGATGTTATGTTCATGCGGCGATGGCGGAACATTGCATCCTCAAGTCGATTCAGTGCTCTTCGTCAAAAAAAAAATCACTGACTTTACTTCTTAAGTGTGTGTAAATTAGTTATTTTCTGTGTTTAGCAGTGATTAAAAATGATTCTACAGAATTGTATAAATGGAGCTGACATGTATTGTAAGTAACCAGCTTTCATTCCAATTTGGTTTCAGGCGTTTTCATCAATCTTAGGCTCTATGTATGTCTCTATTTAACTTCTTTGTATAACAGTAAATGTACGTTATTTCACGAACGTCTTTTTAATTTTTCTAGTTTTTAAGTTAAATTTTTTTTTCTGAAATCCGTTCGGAATAGGTGGATTTCGGAATAGCGGGACTCTACTGTATGTATATTTTAACTGTCTTAAACTGTAAATTATAATTATTTTTCTTGTATATATTGCTATTATTATTTTTATTGTATTAATGTAGCTGATTTTTCTAACACCGTTAACTAAATATAAAATATGTGTAATGAAAAATAAATAAGTTGTACACGTTAAAATAATTTCTCATCTTATATTAAGAAAAATATTGTTGGGGGTCCCCGAAATGCATATCACATCAAAAGGGGGTCGCGAGATCACAAAGTTTAAGAAACGCTGTTCCAGATAATATTGTTAAAAATGGGTTAAAATTTGATGGGTTGAGATTTGTTCAAGTTATTGTGATCATTGACTTTAAAAACATAGTTTTAAGATAATCACATTTAAGGATTCAAGTAATGATTTATGTATGATAGAACAAATTAAAGCGTCGTAATTTCCTTAATTTTAATCAGATCGACTCGAAAATATACTGAAAGTTTGCACGTAAGCATAGGCCTAGCGTGACTAGAAATTTTGAGGGTACACAAAAACGATTATTATACACACGTGTATATATATATATATATATATATATATGAAATGAATGTGAAAAAGTATGAAAGAATTTTGAATGTGAACGAATGTGGATTGATATGAAAGGATAGTTTAGTTAAACCCATTCCAAATCAGAAACTAAAATATAAAAATTCAAAGTTTAAAATCCCTAAATCGTGTGTCAAAATTTTAAAGCCCTGCCTTCATTTCTAGTTGCCCCTGTAACTTAACTTTCCTTACAATGCATTTATTACGAACAGATATCAATTTTGAATCCTAGTTAAGATTAAAAGTGCTGACGGTAGCGCATCTCTCTTCTCCCGGTGGCTAGATCTTGCATGTTAATTATCTGGGCTGCTTACCCATATATGAGTCAAAGGCTAATTAGCCAATTAAATTACATTATTTCATAAGTTGCAAAGCGGTCTTTGGCGGTAGTTTCGATGTATATAATGTGAGGAGCACGTTTTTTGCGTGGCTTTTGACTCTAATCACTCTCCCCAATAACTACGGCCGTTATAAGTCCGATAATTCGCGATCTGCGGCCGATAAGACGATGTTTTCCCGGTGAAAGACTCCTCAAACTCTGGCCTGGGCCTAGCTTAATCAAAGAGACTTGTAATTAATTGGAATAAAAGCTAGTTCCCAGGAAAATGTCTGCTGATTTCTCCTACACTCGTCCGACTACATACTTTTATCTTCTAGCCTATGAATTACACGGTGATTCAACGAACGAATGCCAAGAACTACATTAACGGAGCTAAATATGGTCCTTCGAACATCGTGATATCTAGTAATGGGATGTGTGATAGCGGTGATCGACCGCTCGTTACAGAGAGATCGATGTGCGTTCGTTATACCGAATTGCGCCCGTTATACAGAGCGGTACCTTACAGTGAGTCTGCTAGGATTAAATGCCTGTCACGGGAAAATCCTTTCTTTTAAATAACTATTCATCAATAAGAAACATCGTAATCGAACCAACCATAAAAAGACTTTATTTTTAATCACCGGGCCTTTAAAAGAAAATAACAGAAGACTAGTGTGTTTAACTGAAAAGAAAAAGTTTGTGTCCAAAATAAAGAAATAAATATCTACGATCAGTCAATAAAAGAAAGAGCTCCTTCTTCGTTCCTCATTAAGCTATCAAATAATAGGCTGTGTTTCGGATCATCTATCAAACAATTTTTTTTCTCTCCCTTTTCATCTGGGTTAAACATTTTATTTCGTTGCCTACTTAAACAATTTTTCTTCAGCTCTTCACTCCAAAAGACTTCTTTTCAATGGGGAAATTGCACGTTTTTCAATTTAACTTGCATCTGATAGAGTGTAAAAATACGAACATTTTGATACCATTTTTACATATATTTGAAACTTGTATAATTCATTAAATTAACTTTTAAAACGCAGTTTTTGCCGTGGCGGGAAAAAGCCACGTCACGTGACGAAAGCTGTTCTGACGTCACTACACATGTAAACAAACCCTCGCTGTATTTCTCCCTGTTATTTCCTATGGGGACGGCTTGCTTTACGCTGGGCTATTTCTTTTTTTTTTCTTAAAAATGATTAGTATAACAAATTACTAGGACTTATTTCATTAGGGAAGGTGGAGTCAACTTATAAAAGGGTTTTTGTATTTATATTTTATACTTAAATTATGAATTTTGCTTGGTTTCACTATATGTTTTATCTCTTTAATTGTTAAGTAAACTGTTTTGAATATTTGAAAAACAGCTAAAGTTATTAGAAAGAGCGAAATGTGCTAAGATAGCTTTAAGACAAGCTTACAGAATTTTTATATAAATATACACGAGAAAAGTTTAATAATTTTTCAAAAAATGTTTCCAGGGACCTATCCAGATTTTTCTCACAGGGTTCTTTTTGTGTGAAATTGTGAAAAGTATTTCATATTTGTGAAAAAACTAATTATAATTTTGTGAATTGAAATAACTGTTATATTCAGTTTCTTGTTTATGAATTTTTGACAAGATCTTTTATATATGTAAAAGCTACATAAATAGATTCTTTAACGGATTCAGTTGTTTTGTGTCAGGTCAGATTTTTCTTTTAAATAATTAAATTTGTAAAAGGTTTAGTTTGGAGATGGAAAAAAATTGTGAAAGGTCTATTTTTAAGACAAAAAATTTTGTGAAGGGTCTTGTTTTAAGGTGGAATGTATTGTGAAGGTTCCTGTTTTAATATGAAAAATTTTGTGAAGGGTCCTTTAAAGGACTCAATTTTTTTCTAAACAGATATCTGGCCTACACTACACACAGGCAAAACAATCAAGTAATTATTTTAAATACTGTCAGTTTTGTGACATTTTCAGAATGTGGGATTGAAGGTTTTATGCTTTATAGAACTTTGCAGATTAGAGATGATGTTTAGTTTAAAAATTATCTGTTTTATTTTTGTTATAAATTAACAATATTTCTACGGAAATTAAAAACGCCAAAAGATAAATATTATGCAGAAATATAATAATTCTAAATATATTTGAAGAAATGTTATGTATATTTAAATTTTATTGCTGTTATTAACATTTTAAACATTAAATGAATGGTAGTATGTTTGAATTTTCGTTCATGATGTATAAATGTTTTTCTTTATTATTTTGTTCTATGTTAAATTTTTGTTGCTAAATTAATATATAATCCACACCTTCCAAATAATTAAAAAAATTAATCATGCAAATTCATGCCTTACCTGTGAATTGAATTTAAAAACCATTGTGATGTTATAGCATAATATCTCTCAACAAAATGCCCTGCCCTTATGATACTAATGCATTGTTCAAACAAAGAATAAACCTTGTATGATAATATATCTTGATTTCTTTATATGTCACTATAAAAAGTTTACGTGTAATGAGATGGCTGTTTTCAAAAGTGAAAAGAGTGGGCTCTACTTCAACAACATATTCAAATTCTCAGCACATCTCACTCTGTTTTAAAAAAGCTTTGTGCAGTATAATGCTTATTTTCAAAATTAAGATACTGCTTTCTTTAAAAAGATTTTAAAATATTGTCATTATTTTTATTTTTTACGAAAGTTAGAACATTGAGGAAAATAAAGATATAAAATTTTTAGAACATGATAAATCTAAAAATAGGACATTCTGAGAAATTATATTTCAAACAAACAAAAAGTACTGCATCCATTCAAAAATTAAACGTAAGCAAATAATAACTAGTCGTTGGGGGCCACCGTAATACTTACCCATCATGGATATGCATAATGTAAAATATTAAAATAAAAATGTGTAAACTACTTATAAAATGCATTGCAATTCAAATAAAATCGTGGCTTGATGACGTCACAAACTTTAAAGGCTCGATTACTGAATTGCTTGAAAGATGTTTTTCCTTATAACTCTAAAAATAATAATCCTATTAACTAGCGGTTTATTGCATCTGATTAAGCGTCAAATTTTCAATTAAAATATATCTTTGAAGTGAAATTTGGATGAAATACAGGGTCATGAAAAATCGAAGAGTGTGGAAAATAGGATTCCAAATATCTCGGCAACTCATTATCCGATCGACTTCATGCTTTATGCAAAATTTATATTTTTTTATTGTCTTTTATATTCATTTCTTAAAATAAAGAATTTCGAAAATTTTTATATACCTTTCATCAGAACGAATATTTCGAGAGTCCGAAAAAAATTGTTCCGGTTAATCGAGGTTATTGAAATGAAATAGGCTTCTTCCCATTATTACATACTAAGTACATACCAAATTGCAAGTCTCTATCTCAATTTTTTCGGGAGATAGAGCGTTTACACACAGACGGACGGCAAAATTTTTTTTCTAAAAATATGTTTTTCGGAATCTCCAGTGTCTGAAACGTGTAAATCCGTCAAAAATTTTTTTTTCGATTTTCGAAACGATTACAAGACTTACCCTATACTACGTATGATGGGTAAGTAATAAAACGATAATTAAATTATTTTTACACTTTTCTATATTAATTGAATTATGATTATACGTTGAGAAATCAATTTAGCAATCCTAAAAAGATAGTTTAAATAATGGTTTTTTTTTCCTCTTTCCATACCTTAGAACAGAAAAAAGCAAAGATTATACATTTATTTTAATAAGTTTATTAGCTCTCATTTTCTACCAAACGTTAAAAAAAAAAAAAAAAAAAAAAAAAAAAAAAAAAAAAATCCTATTAAGCTTCGGTGTCCACGCCAAATTATAGTATTATATTGGACATTTTTTGAAAAATCACGAATTCCAATCATAAAAGGAGGCGTGATTATTAAAATAAACATTGGATGCTTATAAAAGATGTATATTTAAAAAATATATTTAATTTAATACTTATTTTTAAGTAAGTACATAAAAAGAGAAAATAAAAGACAATAGTGATAAATTTACTCACGTATGTTGCAGTAAGTTTTTTTTTCTGAAGAGTATGTAATTATTATTGTCAGTATTTAATTAAAATTTTTATTCAATAAATCAGTGTAACAAAAGTATCTTATTTCAATTAAAGAAGTTCTTATTTCATTTAAATAAATCAGAGTAAGTGAACAATATACGTGCCTTTTAGCTTTAGCTTCCTGTATTTTTACCCACATGAAATGCAGTTTTTCTGTCCTAAAACAAATTCGAATTAAAAAAATAAAAAAACTATTTCCGAAAGACATAATTTTGTATTTTTCGAATCCGACCAACTTCAACATTTTTCTAAATGAAAATTAATGCAAATGTATAAATTAATAGTGCATTATATTTAGATATGATAAAATAATCTTTTGTCTTTAATTTTTGTTTTTGTGTAAACGAGTCTTTAAAAGATGTTTATAGTACATGGAAAGCAATATAAAACAGTCTGCGAGCACAGGGCTCTAAGCAGAATTCCCCTTTCATGTGTAGTGACGTCAAACCAATCCCGTCGCGTTTTCCGAGCACGTGGTTTTGTTTTGCTTTTAGCGGAGTTTAAAACTCCAATAACTACATAGTTTTAATTATTTTTGCGATTCCGAGTTAAGTTTTGAGGTAAGTAAAGTTGTCTTCATCAATTAAACATAAAAGAATGCATAATCTAAAGTGAGTGCAACTTCCCCATTGACCTACTTATCAGCAGAATGTGTGTGGAGAAAAACACATGCTCTGTGAGATCAAAGTTCAACCATACGACTCTTTAGCAGACAGATGGTTGTGAATGAAGGATGGTTATGAATGAAAGATCAAACAGCTGTTTAACCCTGCTCTAATGACCTATTGAAAACGTTTGGTTAAATCACTTTTTTTTCTTTCCTTTTATTTATTTTTTATTTTATCAGTATTGTGGTGCATTAAAAATGGATTTAAGACAAAAAGGAAAAAAACAGGTATGTCACTTTGTTATTTTTTAAGAAGTTTAAAACGGAAAGAGACTTTTATTTTTATTTTTTGAAACAGTAAGAGGGTTTTAAAGAAGAATAATTTGAAATTTTATTTTTTAAGTGTTATTTTCATGAAATATATTATTATTATTATTATTATTTTATTATTATTGTTATTGTCTCTATGTTACAACGTAAGTGATTAAATGAAGCAGATTATTTTTGGTTATTATTTTTAAAATTTAAGCGGGATTTAATGAAAAATTAAGAAAAAAAGAGGGCAAATTAAAAAAAAAAAAAAGATTTTTTCTAGTAAAAATATTTTTTTTTATATTTTGTTTAATGAGATTGTAAAAATAAGTAATAAAAATGAGTGCAGAAGACAAATCCACTCAAGTGGGTGAAGGTAGCGAATCTTTGAAAGAAAAAAACACAGAAGTTGATGAAAGTGGAAACCCTTTTAAAGAAAGTTCCCCTGTAAATATGAATGGAGCCATTAGCCCAGAGAGCCAACAATCTCTTAAAAATCAGGCCCTAACCCCTGAAATACAGTTAATCAAAAAGGCCGCTGTAGCTAGCGATGCAGCAAATATTGAGGAAAAAAACAACCAAAGATCCTGAGATTATCTCGTTTTCGCCGGAAGCAAAGATGATCTTTGCCTCTTGGCTTGCTTATTTTGAGGCTGTATGTATTGAATCCAAAAAAGATGATGTTTGGAAGATAAGAAACATCCAGAAATTTTTAAAAGATAGTGCCCTTACCCTATACATTAACAACTGTCTTAATGTTTTGCACTGGAATGAGTTTGTTTCACTATTCCATGAAAATTTTTCTACCCCAGATACACTATCACTAAGCGACTTTACTAGTATTCGGTATAGGTCAGGTGATGACCTCAACGAGTACTACCAAAAGAAAACGAAAATGGGTCGTAATCTGGGTTTAGACAACAAATTCATTCTGGAAGGGTTATCCGAAGGTTTGCCAATTTCTATGCAGATACTTATAGTGACTAATGCCCCCAAAACTGCCACAGAATGGAGATAATTAGTTTTTAAACTTACTAAGCTTGAAGTAGCAGGCAAGTGTCCTGAAATGAAGCAGACCCAACTCCCCAAAATCAGTTCAGACAATGGCGACCATATCGACCTAATACCACTGAGCAGAATTTTCTAATGCGATCCTGGAATTATAGATACCCTTATCAAAACCCCCAGAATCGCCCAAATGTGCCTAACCCTCAAAGAACTTTCCAAAATGTGAGACCATTTCAACCGTCTCCTCCCAGACCAAATATACACTACCAGGCTACATTGCCACCATCGCCATGCCGCGTGTGCCTTAATCTTAATATTCCAAATGCTTACCATTGGGTACGAGATTGTCCTTTTCGAAAGCAATCTTTAGAGGCCTCTTCTCTAACCCAACAACCAAACATTTAAATCCAAAATCCAAATCAGACACAAAGTGATTTTTCTGCAAACCCAAGTAGTAACCAATGACAACTAATAGTACCCGGGTACATAGGAAAAAGAAAAGGATCCAAAGAAAACCCAAAGAAACGTCAAATTACTACTCTAGGGATACCAGAAAACTCAATACCCTGTTTGATCGACTCAGGAAGCTCGTTAAGTGTCATTCCATTACATTTAGTCCAAAAATTCCAATTAAACACTTCCAAAATTCGTAAAGGTCTAACGGTCGCTCAAACACAAGGCATTCTCACCTTGCAGGAAAAATGTCGTGTTAATTTGAAAATTGGCCACATATCCAAATATGTTGATCTTTATGTTATTGATAATAAATTACCCTATACCCTTATTGGACTTAACCATTGCCAAAGTTTCCCGTTAAATATTGATTGTGTTAAGATGCAAATTTTCCAAAATGACCAAAGAGTGCCTCTCCTGAACCAATTACGAAATATTCCAACAGTTAATTCCTTGCATGTATCAGAACCTAATGAAGATGTCTCAGAAAAGGAAAATGCAGGGATATTTGGCGAAAATTATGAGCCGGAGTTTGTAAACGCCACTGAACCTATCCAAGTTCAGTCTGCTCCTAACAAACTGCCTACTCTCTTAGCCAAATATGTCGGTATTTTTTCCAAAGATAAATATGATGTAGGATGTGTCAACATGGAACCCCAGAGAATACATTTAACTTCCGACTTACCAATTTCACTTAGAGCTTATAGTACTTCCCCTAAGGAAGAAGAAGAAATTAGAGAACAAGTTCAAAATTTGTTAAAAGCCGGTATCATTAAAGAAAGTCATTCCCCTTATTCTTCACCTGTAACCTTAGTTTATAAACGTGAAGAAGGAAAGAAAACTCGGTTGTGTGTCGATTTCCGAAAATTAAATGCCATAACCAAAACAGATGCAGAACCCTTACCCCGAATCGACACTTTATTGGACAAATTGGTGCAAGCTAAAGTGTTTTCCACTCTCGATTTAGCAAGTGGATATTGGCATATACTTATCCACCCTAAAGATACTGAAAAATTAGCTTTTGCCACAACGTTTGGCTTATTTGAGTGGAAGAGGCTCGCGTTCGGCTTGAAAATTGCGCCCGCGAATTTCAACCGTATCCTTCGAAGAATCCTAAATAAATATAAAATTGACTTTGCATGCAGTTATTTTGATGATATTATTGTATTCTCACAAAATGAAGAAGAACATTACCATCATTTGGAAATCATTTTTGATATTTGTGTCCAGGAATTTTAAATTAAAGCTGTCTAAATGTAATTTTGTTAAGAAAACAATTAATTTTCTTGGATATGAAGTGTCGAATGGTTGTATTACACCCGATAACCCAAATATTGAAACCATCAAGAGGTTAAAACCACCAACCAATGTTAAAGAGTTACAACGCTTTTTGGGATCTATTAATGTTTATAATAAATTCATTCATAAATATGCTGAGGTTAGATATCCTCTAAATAATTTGCTAAAGAAAAATGTTCCCTATGTATGGGACCAGGACTGTCAAAATTCTTTTGAAAAATTAAAAGCAGCTCTAATTCAAAAACCTATCTTAAGATTGTTTGATCCCAAAACACCTTGTAATTTATTTGTAGATGCATCAAGTCTTGGAGTGGGATGTGCTGTGAAACAGGCTGATGAAAATGGTATTTTGCACCACATAGCATATCATTCTAGAAATCTTCGCGACTATGAAAAAAATTATGCAATTACTGAACTCGAATGTTTGGCAATTGTGGATGCTCTAGATAAATTTTACCATTATTTACATGGTCAAAAATTTGTCATTCATACAGACCACGCGGCTCTCACTTGGCTAAAAAATGTTAAAAACCTAAGAGGACGTCTTTTCCGCTGGTCCCTTAAACTGAGTATGTTTGACTATGATATTAAATATAAAAAGGGCTCCACTAATGTAGAGGCTGATATGCTGTCTAGATTACCTGTTTCAGAAGACCCCCCACATCATACACATTTACTCAACTTGAATGATATCAGAGAAAATCAGAAAAAAGAAAATGTCAAGGTAGATGGTAAAAAATATGTTGAAATTAATGATGTTATTGTGATTAAAAAGAAAAGTTTGTATAAGATTGTCGTCCCCATGGCTTTACATTTACCCCTCTTGGAAAAAGCCCACACAGATTTTGGACATCCTGGAATTTATAAGATGATAAATTTAATTACAAATCAATATTATTGGCCTAATCTTAATAAAGATATTGAAAATTTTGTTAAACATTGTCATACCTGCCAAATCAACAAAAAAAGTAGGCAAAAAAGATTTGGTTTGTTGCAGCTCATGCCCCCAACGGATATACCTTTCGAATGCTTGGCATTGGACTCTGTTGGCGGATTTAATCATTATAATTCGGCAAAGAAATATCTGCATTTGGTCATAGACCATGCAACTCGCTATGTGTGGGGTTTCACTTCAAAAAGTGTAACAACTGAAACTTATACAAACATTCTAAAACAATTATTTCAAACTCAAGTACCAGAAAAATTACTTACTGATAGAAATGGAGCATTTACAGCTTCTAGATTTAAACGTTTTCTTCGTAATTATAATGTAAAACACCGATTAACCTCCAGTCATCACCCGGAAACGAATGGGAAGATTGAACGTTTGAATCAAACTATTGTCACTAGATTAAAATGTATTGTAAATTCATCACCAACTAAATTACCTTGGACAAAATTTTTAGATGAAGTATTGTACCAATATAATGCTACTCCATATTCTGTAACTCAGTTTCCACCTAGTTATTTGCTGTTAGGAAAATTACCTTATGATCCTCTTTTGCCAGATAATGATTATTACCTTTCTGTTGAAGAAGCTAGAAAATTGGCTAAGGAAAGAACAATAGCTTACCATAAAAAAACAAAATCCATTATGATGCTCGTTTTCTTCCTGTAAAGTTTAAAGTTGGTGACATTGTAATGTATGAAGAATTCCACTATCCTAATACACGTAAATTGACTCCACCATATTCTGGACCATATACTATCTTAAAACAACTATCTGATGCAAGTTTTGAAATTGATAAACCCAGTATACATTTTAAGAGAGATTCTGAAATAGTGCACGCCTCCAAGTTGAGATTCTATAACCCTCCTCAAAATTTAAAACTCTACCATGAATAACCCCCGTCTATCCCTTTCATCTTTCAATTTTTTATTTTTGCTTTCCTATCGTCCCTCTATCATTTTAGTGTTTGGATGAGGACCCAGCTGGATGTTAATTTAAAACCCAGCGGTGTAGTTGGCGGAGCAGTTTTAAAGTACTGCTAACCTTTTTATTTTTTTTATTACTTATACAATGACAAAACTAGGAACACGTTAGGGGTCCTCCGCTCCGTGGTCTCCCGTCTATAGTTGAACTGTTTTCCCATTTTCTCTTTCCATGTAGAATGGAGAATTTGGCAAAACTGCTTCGCTTTCCCTCTGTAGGTCATTATCGGCATCCACTTTTCCTTTTTCCTTGTGCAAGAGACACATTTTTTGGATGATAATCACCTCAGAGTTTAGAAATCCATGTTTCACTGAGCATGGTGGAAAGGATAGCCTAATTTTTTATTTTTTTTTGTTTAGAATTTCCTATTTTTCCAAAGTTTTCAAGTTCAATTTTTTTCCTCCTGAGAATAATTCCCACTAGAGTGTCCTATAAGCCCAAAGATGCTTATAAATAGATAATTTGGAGTAGTAACAGAGTTTGTAACTGCTCATATGACATTTTTATGTTTGTGTTGTTTTTATTGCATTTGTAGTAATTGTTTTGTCCTATATTTACAATATATTTGAAGTATCTTTTATTCTATATTTTTTTAATTTAATGTTTTGAATAAGTGTTTATATCATGTTGAAATATTTTTATAAGTTTAAGTGCATATTTTAATTGTTTGTGTTTTGTGAATCATATAAGTAATTGCCATATTATATTTCTGTTTTCAAGTATCATATTCTTTAGTTTTTATTGTAAGTAGTAGGATAATGAGAGTTCAACGGCCACAGGCGCAGCCGCAGCTGAGCAACCGAGCAACCGATAGTGCATTGTTCAGAATCAACCCTCTTTTTCTTGCAATAATCTTTTCTCTCATTTTGTTGGTACATCTGATATTTTATTAAAAAGGTTTGTGTGTAAGAGTATGTTTTAAAAAGCATATATGTCTTATAGTTATTATAAATAGTTCTCTTTGTGTGTGTATATGTGTGTGTGTATGTATGTGGGTAACAAATAGTTCTCTTTATGTGTGTATGTATGTGTCTGTGTGTGACAAATAGTTCTCTTTATGTGTGTATATATGTGTGTGTATGTGTGCATGACAAATAGTTCTCTTTTTGTATGTGTGTGTGACTATCTGCTTGTTTATCAAAGTTTTAGAAATATTTTTCATGTTTTTATAACGAAAAAAAAATATGCGGTAGTTAGTTAAAAAGTTTTACAAATTAAAAAAAAAATTCTTTTAGAAAAAGTTTCACATTACTTAAAAAATTTAAAAAAGTAATCAATAATAAAATCAACAATTTTTATTATAACAAAATAATTTACATAAAGATATTTACAGATCAAAATATACATCACGATTTTGCGTTAGCAATACAAATCAACATTTTCTTCTTTATTACAAACGGTATTAATGTCATAATGGCCATAAGCATAACTGGTGATCCCATCATCCAATAAGTAACGCTTGTCGTCAAAGGGACTTAAGCTAATTTTATTTTGAGTTAATGTATATAGGCGATGGTCATCTTGGGCAATCCTTACCTGTTTCTCCATACTTGTTTTTTGTTGTTGGAGACACTCCAAGTAGTCTTCATGTGTAATTTTCTGCCGAACAATCGGCGTAGACACGCCTTTTGCACGCTTCTTTTCGTCTTTAACAGATTTTAGAGAGTACATTTTTGATTTCAGTCCGACAAATTCAAGGGCTAATTCGCCATTCAGTTCATCCTTAAACTTTCCGAGCGTCTTCTTATTATCTTCAGAGTATAGACGATGAGATTTCGGATATTCAGAAAAGTAAAAAAAATCACGATGCTGCTCCAGATCCTTATAAATATTATTGGTTTGAATATGATACGTTAGGGAATCTGTATCCGTAAAAAGTAAAACTGCACGATCGTTTTCTTTATAAAATTGTAATGGAAATCATACATACAAAGTTTAGATAGTTCGAGTATAGAAAATCCAACATAGATGGGTCAATTCATAAGTATGCTAGTTTTTAGTCTCTCCACAGCAGTCAAGTCTTCATCATAAGTTTTGAACGATTTAAAAGTAGGTGAAGCTACTAATTTTTTGGCTCTTTTTTCACCATTACAAAGTGCAATATTTCTTCTTTTTCGGAGATTTTCCATGGTTTTACTAAAAACAGAATTGTTCATTAACTTAAAAAAGTCTTTCTCAAAAGAAGATTTTGCTTCTTTCCTTTTTTCGGTATTGAAATTAATATATTTCTGTAACCATGGACCCTGTTTAAATTTTAAGGCTTTATGCACAGCTGTAATTTTTAAACCAAGTTCTAAATAAAATTTGAGATTACGATAATGGGTTATATAATTTCGTTTATTATTTAAATTTGGTATAAGTTTAGGAGTTCCCACGAATTTTCTATTGTTAAGTAAGCTTCTTGCATGAGAAGACAGCATCTGATACTCTACAGTTACTCTCTCAGGGGCGACAGGGTATTCATTATGCAAATGATGTAAATGTTTCAGGTATTCCAAATCTAGCTCGAAAAGATACCCAATTTCGGAGCTATCAGATAAAGATAGAACCCACTCTTCTGTGATATGACTTGTTTCACACCATTCAAAACCGCCGTAGGGTAAAAATTGGCTCATAGCCCACCCGTATAAGTTATTGGCATCCCAATACATGATGTAGCTGGGTGCCTCATCTTTCTTATAATCGGACGTACCAGGGATGTTTGCTCGGGCATATCTTTTACTTATCATGTTAATGCCACCTCGTATTCCATTTTCAACCATAAGCAACATATCTATATCACTGAGTAACTCTAAAGGTGTATCAGACATCTTCAAACAAGCCTGCCATGCTAGCCCAGGTGCTGTAAACAGGTGAGCAGGGTCAATTTCATAATACTGCTGACATAATTTTCTAAAGTTTTGAAACACGTCAGCAAGTAGTAGAACATCTGTCTTCATATAAAGGTTGTGATAATCACCAAGAGTCTTGATATCAAATGTTTTCCATACATTCTGGGCATGTAGATATTCCTTTTCATCTATAGGTTCATTGGTTAAACTATTAAAAAAGGCAGAAGGCGGGGGAAACTGCTTCTCAGTAAATTTTTCAAAACAAGTAAAATAATCATAGGGGTAAACCCCTTTCCGTATAAGTAAAGATAAATTATTATTTTGTGGGAAATTTTCTGCAAGTATAGTGAATTGATTAGGTTGAAGATTTTTAACAAGTTTTTCCAATGACGTAGGCAAAAATTGGAAAGAATCTATAAACACCATCTGAATAGGAGATGTAGGCTTTCTGATTTTAAAGGTGATATAGTTTTCCATAGAAGTAGCAATAACATCGATTTCATGATCGAATATGATGGCCATCGTAGTTTTTCAAGTTATGGAATATAACAGGAATTGTTTTACACTGCTTATAATTCAAGTTGCATTCCACATGTGCAGCTCCTCTGTACGCACCTGACAGGTGATCATGGTCACGTGTACGTTTCTCATCTAAAGTTTTCTTACAAATATGACAAAACTCTGCTTCTCTAAATGCCTTTTCTTCCTTGGGAGAAAGCTTCATAGGTTTAATATTTTGCAACTTTTCTCCTAAAATTTCCTTCTCTTGCATCATTCGGTTTAAAAAATGCTCAACACAGTTTCTACCACGATATACCTGTGCTTTCTTCACACACGTTCCATCGTGTCCAATAACCACATAAGCATAACCACATGGCAAGTGATGGGTTGTTTTCTCGGTATAAGATGCTTTAGAAGAGGCTGGGGCTGATGAAATAGGTATAAGGAGACTCTCAAAATCCGCATAAATCGTATAGGCAACAGGATGTTGTAAATGAATACCTGTAAACTTTAATATATTATCATTTTCACTAGGCATCTTTATAGCTTGCGCAACATGAGAACAATATTCATTATGCTTATCCAATAGATCTTGTCTTGAAAATCGATGCAAACATCGATAACAGTAGTGTTGCAAACCATTATGTTTGGTAAGATCACCTAAAAGTCTTGAAAAACTTCTTATCAAACAATAGTGTTGCTTTTCACCGTCACCAACCAAAATCACATCTTGATCTTTCTTTTCAGATATATACAGGGGGCAAACTTCATCCTCTTCATAACCAAACACATTAACCCGTAAATTGTTGAGTTATTCAATAACAGGTATCTTCTGAAGGGGTACAGGGCATTCTACACTACCTAATTTAATATCATGTTCATAGGGTCGATAATGCGAAACACGTTCAGGTTTTTTTGTATAATCTAAGTTCAATTCAAAAGCCAAAAGACACAATACTAAACATTTGTTATCTTCGTTTTTTATATTCAGCACTGCTTTTTTATCATCGAGTTTTTTAGAAGGAATATAGGAACTCGCAGCGAGGGGATGATATTTAGCAATCTTGAGTTCTAAATGAAGAATTTTTCTAAGTTTCCAGCCACTCTTTGTACAAATTCTTCAAAGGATTTAATAATCTTCGAAAATCTTTCCTCAATATGCTGTGAGATAGTATCTTCTATAAGTTCGGTCATACAAGAACATCGAAAATAACATTGAATTTCTTCAAACTCCTCATTATCAGTCAGACGTTCAAGTGATATTTTTTCTACAATATACCATTTAATTGCACCTTTTTCATGAATTTCACTTATTAAACGTTCTTGTATTTCAGTTTGTACATGTCTATGAAATACCTCTAAATAATTTTCCTCACGTTCATCTGGATGCAAAATTACTGTTTTAAACACATTAAGTGCATCAGAATGCTTTATGTTTTTCAACTTTGTATTAGATAAGCTCATTTTACGTTTTACACTCACAAGAGGTGTGCGGGAGTGTTGAGTGCGTACATGTTGCCTCAGTTCAAATTTTCTTCCAAACACTTTATCACATTCACGGCAAGGAAATGTTGAATTCCGATGCGACTGTAAATGCTGCTTCAAATTATCCCTCCGGGTAAAAACTTGATCACGTTCATCACACTTAAATGTAGACTGTCCACCAGTATTATGGGTTTCTGAATGTCTTAACAAGTCCGATTTCCTTCTAAAACACTTTCCGCAAGTTTCACAGGAAAACGACTTTTCATTAATATGAATCTTAACATGCTGTTTTAAATTAGAATATGTTGAAAAAACTTTCCCACAGGTGGGGCAAACATGCTTCTTTTCCACATTTGTAGGGGTCACAGTCTTTAAAGAAACATCCTCTTCAGCTTGTTGATTAAAATTGGAAGAACTTTGAGATATAGTATCTTTTTCTGTAAGAACTTCAGAGAATCCCTCATGCTGTATCAATCCAACACTATCATGTGTTTTTAAATGTCTTCGTAAGTTTGATCTTCGTCCAAAAAGCTTCTGACAGATATTGAAAGTATATAATTTCTCGCCAGAATGAATTTTCATATGTTGGTTCAGATTAGAAGTGCTCGAAAATTTTTTATCGCAAGTAAGACAGCTAAACATCTTCTTCGCAGATACAGAATCTCCCAAAGACATGACTTCATCAATAGGCATATCAACATCCATAATAAAAATCAATAAAAAAACTTTAACTCTTAATAGCAAACAACAACGATTTGCACTGATAAAAAGCGGGAGCAATTTAAAACACGTTTAACCACTAGCGATACGAATCATCAAATGATGAAAATCATAATTCCCCCCCCCCTCTATTTATTCCAAACCACATACCCCAACCCAAAGGCAAAGTTGAGTTGTAGTATTGTTTGATATGATTGTTATCAAAACGCGTCATACGATTTCGGGGGCCTATAAGTTTCTTTCCCCTCTTTATAATATAGCATAATTAAACAGATAAACCCAAATGTATACAAATTTAAATTCGTAAATTATAATATATCGCAAAATATAAAAAATCCTACAGAATAAAAATAGAATTTAGCACTTACCCCAAAAACACATTCACTTTAGTTATTGGTCTTCACTTAACTAATCTTTCTTCCTTATCTTTAGTAGGGGGCGCTGCCATCGCCGCGAGAGGCACTGCCCGTCTTCCGGTTTGTGACGTAGTTTCCGGTTTGAGATAAGACTAAACCTTAAATACACACGCTTAGTCATTCTTCCTTCGGTCTTACTCGCTAGTAGTTGTCAGTTTCTTGTTTAGACGTGTTGGGTGACGTCATTATATGTTTGCGATAAGAACAAGATTATCCCCTTATCAACAGGTAAAAAGCTGCGCTTCAGTGACGTCATAGGTCATATGACATAGCTGATAACGGTAAGATTAGCTGATAAGAATTTGTACTAATCATCTATTTCCCTTCAAGACATTGCATGAGACGGTTGAGCTCCAACAGCTGTATATAAGGTAAGAGTAATTTATATATTATAATAGGATTTTAAATTAATTTAGTAGATGTTACAATTTGATATTTAAAAATTTTCATGCTAAACGATGTGATTATATGTTGTTCATCATACTAAATCCACAAATTTTAATTCGAAATAAATATTATTAAAATTATAATCTAAAATAAATTAGCGAAAATGACTAACAGATTTCAACAAAAAGAAGCTAATTATAAAAGGAAATGTACAAAGGTTATAAATTTACACGTGTGTTAAATGTGTTTACAAACCTTATCATAGGCACAAGTCTAATTCGACTAGCCTATTTGTTATAAGTTTAACTATAAGTCAGCATGTAAGATATTTGTGAAAAGGAATGCTATGATTTTTAAATTTCCTAGTTCAGTTTCAATCATATTGTAAAAGGATAATTCAAACTTTGAGATGATCTATAATAAAATACTTAAATTAAAATATATTTTTGATAGTTTAAGATTTATAAACTAAAACTTCGACTACTTTTTAAAATGTTTGTCCAGTAGGAAACTAAAATAACATGTTTATGTTTGAATTTTTCTGATAACATGTCTGTGTTCGAATTTTTCTGATAACATGTCTGTGTTTGAATTTTTCTGATAACATGTCTGTGCTTGAATTTTTCTTATAACATGTCTATGTTTAAATTTTTCTGTTAACATGTCTATGTTTGATTTTTCTCTTCTTTTAAAATGTATAAATTTTTTGCTATGCATTTTTTTCGATTTCATTGAAGAAAAAAGTGATCGATCAACTTTTTCAAACCATTTTAATGTTAATATTTTTAAACGAACGCAATAATCAGATAAAAATATATGTAGCTAATTCATATTATTCCACTAAACATTGTATAACAAAAGAATCTTACAAAAATTTTATACTTCAACATTCAAAAATTGACAATATTCACATCTTAATACTAAAAAACAATCCTTATCTTGGAGTATTTCCTGTAACAAAATCTAAAAATTTCATATCAACAAGACCCAAGTTAGAAACTTTACCTATGAACTTAATACCAATTTTTAATCACAACGTGATAAAACTTAGAATTTTTTTTAAAAGTTACTTCTAAATCATCTCATAGATGGCGCTGTTGAAAAAAATTAATTCAAAACTTGTTTAAAAGACTTAAAAAAATTAAATCTAACTTTAAACTAACAAAAACCTGTAGAACAATCACTTTCAGTTAGAAATATTTAAAAAATAATTGTTAATTCTAAAACCGCCCACAGAGGGCGTTGCTGAAAAAAAAATAAACTCAAAGTTGTTTAAAATATATTAAAAAACAAATCTAACTTTAAACTATCATCAAACTCCAGAAAAATTACTTTCAATTAGAAATATTTTAAAATAATTAAAACTTCTAAAACCGTTCATAGGGGGCGCTGCTGTGAAAAAATCATTTCTAAACTTGTAAAAAATTAATCCAAAACTTATTTAAAACACTTTTACAAAAAATTTGGCCAAAATACCGATAAACATCAAGTAGATATAAAACAAGAGCTCTACATCAGTGGTGGAGATAGATGGCGGTGACCTTCTATGACCTCTCAAGGTCACTGGAAGTGGCAGGTGTGGACACCGGATGTAGAAGGTGCTGATAACAGACATGTTGGAACAGGATGTGGGGCATGTTTAGACAGGAAGTGATTCCGGAAGTAAAACCGGAAACGCGATGGAAGGGGAAGCCGGAAGTTCCAGCTTCGACTTCCTGTCGTATTTCCGGTCTTACTTCCGGGATCACTCCTGTCTAAACATGCCCCACTTCCTGTTCCAGCATGTATGTTATCAGCACCTGCTACATCCGGTGTCCACACCTGCCACTTCCGATAACCTTCATTCCGCTTGTGACGCATCTTATTTATTATCTAATGTGAAATGATGTGTGTGGGGATGTGAAATGAATGTGAAAAAGTATGAAAGAATTTTGAATGTGAACGAATGTGGATTGATATGAAAGGATAGTTTAGTTAAACCCATTCCAAATCAGAAACTAAAATATAAAAATTCAAAGTTTAAAATCCCTAAATCGTGTGTCAAAATTTTAAAGCCCTGCCTTCATTTCTAGTTGCCCCTGTAACTTAACTTTCCTTACAATACATTTATTACGAACAGATATCAATTTTGAATCCTAGTTAAGATTAAAAGTGCTGACGGTAGCGCATCTCTCTTCTCCCGGTGGCTAGATCGTGCATGTTAATTATCTGGGCTGCTTACCCAGATATGAGTCAAAGGCTAATTAGCCAATTAAATTACATTATTTCATAAGTTGCAAAGCGGTCTCTGGCGGTAGTTTCGATGTATATAATGTGAGGAGCACGTTTTTTGCGTGGCTTTTGACTCTAATCACTCTCCCCAATAACTACGGCCGTTATAAGTCCGATAATTCCCGATCTCCGGCCGATAAGACGATGTTTTCCCGGTGAAAGACTCCTCAAACTCTGGCCTGGGCCTAGCTTAATCAAAGAGACTTGTAATTAATTGGAATAAAAGCTAGTTAGGCCCAGGAAAATGTCTGCTGATTTCTCCTACACTCGTCCGACTACATACTTTTATCTTCTAGCCTATGAATTACACGGTGATTCAACGAACGAATGCCAAGAACTACATTAACGGAGCTAAATATGGTCCTTCGAACATCGTGATATCTAGTAATGGGATGTGTGATAGCGGTGATCGATCGCTCGTTACAGAGAGATCGATGTGCGTTCGTTATACCGAGGTGCGCCCGTTATACAGAGCGGTACCTTACATATATATATATATTAGAGGGATTTGCGCCCTTCGTGTGATACCCTCCGGGCTATCAGCAGACTTGCGCTTTGCAAATTTGCTCCTAATATTTCAACTGGTGGAAACACCTTTACTGCCCGAGAGGAACTATCCAGACTAGGAAATCAAGTCTATAGAGCATAGATGTCCCTCCGGATCCCCTTTATTGAGGTAATTAAAAACAAATTACGAAATTCAGCCAAAGCTATGCCTGCTGGTAAGCGCGACAGAGGGCGGGGTGGTGAACAGAAGACAAATGTATTATTGATCTAGAAGAACTGTGGGTGAACTTTACATGCTGAAGAACTTTACATCTAGAAGAACTTTACATGCTGTGGTTGTGGTACACAACCAGGCTGCCGAAAATTCCGACATAGGGCAGAAGTAATTAATATGGGAATAATAGATGCGAGGGCGAAAAATGCTAAACGTTCAAAAGTTTCTACTTGATAAAAAGTCTACTAGTATGCGTAGCCAGCTGCCATCCAAGCGCAACACTGAGCAGGAGATGGATATAAAAAACATTGCGATTGCACGATGATGAAACGCCTTAGAATATTGAACATTGAAAAAAAAATCTTGATGAAGAAATATAGAAAACAATGTCACATTATGTAAAAATTTTAAATTTCTCTATGATTGTATTTGCGCTATAGTTACAGAAAAACTTGGGGACATAACTAGATTAGGTACATGAATGTAGTTGATGGTATATTGAAGGTTGTCAGGAATGTTGATTATAAGGGAACTGTGTTGAGAAAGAAGGTGAATATTGCAATATGGAATCTCTCCGAGGAAGAGGAATTCTTTGATGGTCTATTTTAATGCTATTTAAGATTAATTGGAATTCATTGTTCAGGTGAGATCTTCCAGAGAGCAAGCTGCTCATGAATACTCGTGAGGGTCAGTTTAAAGTTCGAGCTCATATTATCAGATGTAGGTAAATGACTTTCCAATGAAGTCAAAATGCCATCAGCTATCTTGTTGAAAGCCTTTTTAAGTTGAAAATTATAGAACTGTAGTAATTTGTCAGTGGGGATATGGAGTTCCTTCAGTAGAGTAGTGACGTTTTTCTTCTGAATATCAAAATACTTCTGAAGAACCCTCGAAATTAAGCGATGCAAATCATCCTTCACATCAGAGGAATCCACCGCAAAGGAGAAATAATGTTCCATTGCGGAGTGTACTTCCTCGATTTGCTGGAGAATTTTTGAGAAGGAAGAATTAATGTTGTCTCTATAATTTGGGAGGTGGAGAATTTCAGCGAATCTGTAAAGGTCGTGTTCAATAATTCTTGTAATTGGGAGAGGTTACATATGTTATGTAAGAAAGCTGATCCTTTCTCGTGTTCCAGATCTTGGGCAACATATCTTTAGATGGAGAATTGCTATTCGATGATCTTTCGACTTTATCCTCAATTGAGTGTAAGTGGTTGAGAACGACTGTACTAACATTTATTTACAGCTTGTAAAAAAAACTTAACATTAATTAAATGGGGGTAACGAGCAGTTAGATTTAAGCAAAGAGATAGTGACTGCTTATTACATAATCTTTACAAATTGGCTTATCGGAAACGAATAGGGGTTACATGCAACCAAGGAAAGATATACGAATCGAAAAATTTCCGACTGAGTGAAAATATGTCCAGACCGGGTGTCGAACTCGAGACCTTTGGCTTAGATCGCCAACCCTCTGCTAACTGAGCTACCTGGACCGACAAACTGCCGACACATTTCAAACACATAACCTTGTTGGAAATAGCCGGTCGTCGGTTCAGGTAATTCAATAGGCAGAGCGAGCGTTGGCTATCTAAGTCAAAGGCCTTTAATTCGGCTCCCAGCCTGGACATTGTCACTCAGTTGGAAAAATTTCAACTCGTATGATATCTTTACCCATCAGTTTGATTGAGTTACAAATAACGAAGTGTATCTGCGTATCCATTGTTTAATGGAGTTTTCATTATCTGTGTTATATTGTGTTGAGCTGTCTATATGGCAGACCTGATGCTATTGCCAACAAAGTTATGTGAGTGAAATGCACCGTTCAGTTGTCTGTCCAGATAGCTCAATAAACAGATCGTTGGCGATCTAAGCCAAAGGTGTTAGGTTCGACTCCCGACCTGGATATATGGGGAAGTTGCAATCAACTGGAGACTTTTTCATCCGCCACTCACAACTGCCTGGTTGACTTCTAATCCTCTCAGCTACCAATCACAACTGCCCACCGATAGTTTGACCTCCAATGGGTAGTTTGTGACGTCATTTGAAACTACCCTATTTTTCCTCAGTTGGAAAAATTTCGATTCGTATGATATCTTCACCAATCAGTTTGTTTGAGTTAAAAATAATAAAGCGCACGAAAATATATATGTTCTTATGTCATACTTATTCGTTGGCATTAAAAATCACTGATTGGCCAAATGTATACTGACAACAAAAATAAGTGACAGTAAACAAGCACTCTATGTAGTTATTGGATGCACTCGAGGGGAGATTCTACTTCATTGGCCTAAAATTCATGTGATTTTTAAAAAAAATTTCTGTTACAAAGAAAAGGGATACCACCTTCGAACATTTGGCATTATATTGATTGACCTTATATATTTAAATTTTTATGCCTAAAAAAAGAATAATGCGTCTTGTGCGATGGGGAGTACATGCAGGTGCACGCCAATCGGGGTACCGTTTTTCTTCGGTCGCAAGTAAACAAATTTAGTCACCAAATTATAAAAAGGCTTTCAATTCTCTGGAACTTATACCAACATTTAGTTTAAAAAGTAGATTTATGACAAAATGGCAATCATTTAAACAAAAAATGTCATTTTTTTCGCCTCTTTTTAATTTGGCGAGCTCGAAAATATAATTAATCGATGAAAATTATACTTTTCGGCGGTATAAGCTCTAGCAAAAACGTTTATCTTTCTTTTAAATTAAAAATGAAGGAAATCGGTCGAATAGCTCTCGAGAAAAAGGGTCGCCCAGTTTGAAAAACAGGGTTTCGAGAAAAACAAGTTTAAAGTTTTACAATAGTGTTACTTTAAACCAGCAGCATTACATTCAATCAGGAAAAAATATTGTAAGGAAATGGCATATCATATGAAACTGAATTAGGTTAATAATCTACACGCTTGAGGGATGCAAAATTTAAAAAAATCGAAAATTTTGACGCAAAGAATATTATTTCACTCACGGTGAAACACCAGCTCGTTAATGTTAATCCTATGGGAGAAATTTTTTAAAGTATCTCGTTTGCATTTCAATATTTTAAATGATTTTTTTTTCATTGGATAGCTGAGGCCGATCTCTACAAAGGCCGTTTTTTACATTTTCGATTTTGTTTACAGTTTTTATTATTTTTTTATTAGGATACTTTTATTACCGGAACTAGTTTTACAAAAAAAGTATCCTCCATAAAAAAAAAAAAAACCTGCAAGCAAAATCGAAAAAGTAAAAAAACGGCCTTTGTAGAGATCGACCTGAGCTATGCAATGCAATGCAATATATATATATATATATATATATATATATATATATTAAATATATGGAAATGCAAACGACATATTTCATATTTCTAAAAATTTCTTCCATAGGATTAACATTAGCGAGCAGGAGTTTTCTCGTAAGTGAAATAGCCCCTTAAGATTTTATTGGCATGTAATAATGTGACATTTTTCTTTATTTCTACTGTTTGACAGTGCTGATTCATTTTTATTAACACTTTCCAAACTAGTTGAAAAGTGTTTATGACTTCGGTTTGTCTGGCCGTCTGCCGTCTGTCCGTGCTCTAACTCCCGTAAATATGCTCGTATTGCTCTGCAATTTTATATGTTATTGTCGTTATCTATAGCATGTTCCCTATTTCAACTGAAGTGTGTAGCACTTATAGTTTTTTACAGGCACACTCAAAAGAGTTCCGTTACATGACGGTCTATGGGGAAAAATCATTTGCGGTTCATTTTAATGATGTCACACAATTTCAAACACATCGTAATTGATATATATCACTAAGGTGCATTACAAGAAGCTTAATATGGAATAGGGTGTGCATAGCACTTATAGTTACTTTACAGGGGCAGTCAAAAGAATTCCGTTACATTACGTCTATGGAGAAAAATCGTCTGCGGTTTATTTAAATAATGTTTCACTATTTTAAACGCCTTGAAATTTATATATATATCACTAAAATGCATTACAAGAGGCTTACTACAGAATATTGTGTGTATAGCAGTCATCGTTCATTTACAGGGACACACAAAAGAATTCTCTACTGTCTGTTAACAATAATTCCTGGAAGTGCGTTTTAAGTTACTGAACGCGATTTTAAATTTAACTCACTTTTTGTTTACTACGTGGTGTGTATAAATTCTGTAGATAATATACAGGGAAGCACAAAAGTTCGCAAACACATTTCCGTTTATTGACAGAAACTCCAGAAGGAGAATTTTAAACTGTGCTACGCGTTTCTTAACTGAACTAAAGTTTAGCATCCTATGTAGTATATGTACAAATCTATGATTATATACAGGGCTGAATAAAAGTATTCGGATATTTTTCCGAATATTGTATATGTTGGAAATAAATGTTGGAAATTCCTGAAATTACGTTTTTAAATATGTTATGCGTTTTCCAAATTGTTTACTTCGATGTTATCTTTCAGCTTATTAAACGGTAATGATTTGTAAAATTATTTCGGAAGCGTGAAAGTGTTACATAATCTATGCTTGACGCATCATTTTTCGTTCTTGTTATATATTCATGTATTCTTTTTGTTTTTTTTAAATTTCTAATATTCTTATTTTAATTTTAGGTCATATCTTCAGATGTGTTGAATGAAGCGCGGATTTTAATATTGCATAATGTGAGTTTACAGTCATAATTTTTGGATTTATGTGCTTTTAATTTGCTGTAAAAATATTATAATTTGTGAAAAATAATACCTTAAATTTTAACCAATAAGCGAAAACATTTGTTAATAGTTAATAATATTTCTAAGTAGTTACTTTCTGTATTATTTTTTCATTATTACAGGGCAGGAATTGTTTATATAGTACTACAGGAAATGCTTTTATAGCTCTACCTTTGGAATATGCCCAAGTTAATTCTGACCATAAAGTGTTGGCTAGTGGAATTGTTAGTAATTTAGAGTCAGTGTTGTTGTTAATAGATGAGGTAATATAATATATATTTTTCTTTTTTTCCCCAAAAATCATTTTGTGTTTGAAACCTATTTAAGGGATTCACATTCCTTAATGTAGGGAGAAATAGGGTCAAATTGGGTATCCTGTTTCCTCTCTGGTGGTTGCTTCCCTGTGGACATCAACCGTCTTAACTACATTCCTGATACCTGTTCGCACCGGACATTTAAGATAACTTAGACTGCCATTTTTGAGGTGGTACCCTCCCGGAATTGAATACCTGTTCACACCGCAAAACTCATCTAAGATAACTCACTGAACATCACCATGTTCGAGATCTGAACAACACAGATTGCGCGCATGCGCATAAGTTAAAGGCAGCCTCAACAGCCAATCGACCTTCAGGACCAATCAAAGTGAGAGGTCCTGGCTGTATCTAGCAATAGAAAGTTCGAACTCACTGAGTGAGTTTGTTGAACACCCTCAGTGAGTTCGGCGATCTAAGATATCTTAAATATTCGATCTGAACCGAGTATTAGCGTCCCCTTGCAGTGTGCCATCGGCTTTTGAGGTTAATTAATCTCTGTGTCCGTGCAGTGCCGTTGGAAAGGAATTCACCTCAAAAGTTTTAATTTTTCACCGTCTTTTCTGCTCTTCAAATAAATCCAGCTTGACGGATCGATTTAGGTAAGTAAACCACTGTTTTCTATAGCTTTCACACGATATTTTGATGTCAAGTGTAGAAGTGTGTACGTCCAGCTATCCAGGAGAACGGCCATGTTGATTTTTGGTCGTCTGTTGGGACTAAACCATAGACCTTCTAATATACTTCTATTTTTACTCTGAGGGCAAAACCGGGTACCCATGGTTTTGCATTCAATTCTGCAATGAATAGATCAATTTCAACTGACGTCACACCATAGCAACCACCTTAGCAACCAGATGGGTGTTTATGTTTGCCCCCCAAAGATGGTTGATTGTGATTGGTTGGCACATAATACAGGTTGCAAATCGATGTTTATGATTGGTTGGATAAAAATGGGTGGGCTCGTGATCACGTGGTTGAAACTGATCTATTGTTTCTTCACTCACAGGTGGTGAAAGATGGATACAGTGTTCAGTCTGCAAAGAGTGGGAATATGAGGAGGGCGGCGGACACGATAAGTAAAAAGCTGAGAAAGCCATTACATAACATTATTAAAAATTACTTGAAAGCCTGAAAAAAAAAAGTTACTGACCTTACAAAATGTAGATATGTTTTAAAGTTTGATTCAAAATGTATTAAAATAAAGCTCTTTTGTTAATGGAAGTGTGAAAACTTAATTTCTGATGAATACCCGGTTTTACCCTACTACCAGAATTCTAAGCTGATTCAGTTGGTGCTATAAAACGCTTTTTCCTAATTATAGAAAAATTTTCCCATGGCAGCAGGTGTGGTTTCTCAATAGCCCAGATATCCCCAAACATTTTTGTGGGGTGTTTTTCCACCCTTCTAGGGACAACAAACTTCTAGGTACCCGGTTTTACCCTACTTTCCCTTACATGTATTTAAATTTGTTTATATATTTTTTTCGTACCAAATGTGTCCAATTTTTCATAAATGAATTTTTCAGTTTGGCATGTTTGAATTATGCTTGCTTTTTAAATCCTCTTTTAGATTTCAAGAACTTGTCCGCCTGGAGTATGGATATGCAGCACAGATATGATGATACTCAGGGGACAAGAAAGTAAATAATAATTTCCTCAATTTCCATGTACTAAAACAATAAATGAAAAAAGAAATCTTTAAAACAACCATTCAAATATTTGAATTTTAAAAATACAGAGTAGTGGAAAAATAAAATGAGAAACCAATCATTAAAAAAAAAAAAAAAGTGGGGAGGGTGAAAGTAGAACTTTTTATTAACAAAATAGGTGGACAACCTTCTTTCCCAATTCTTTACTAGTAAATACAACAAACACATTTTAAACATACTTTGCACCTGGTTTCTCTAACAGCGGATTACATGCGCATATGACAGAAGATACACCATATTTTGGAATTAAATGATTTTATAATCATTTAATGGCTTTAATAATAGCTTTGTATTTTCATAAAAATAGATAATAGATTAAAAAAAATAATTTGATTTAAAGATAATAAAATGGTTGAATTGAAAATGATAACGATATTAAAGACAACTTTCTACTCATCCCCCTAGAGATGTTTTACGATATCAAGTGCGCCCCCCCCCCCACCGTTAAAGTGATAAAGTTATATATGTTCAGCCCCTAACCTGTTTACGGATCTTACCACGACTACGCTGGCAGCATATCTACTCTAAAATTGATTGTAAAATTGTAATGCTGTCTTCTGTACTAATAGCATTGTGAAGTTCTTATAATTTTACTTGAATATATTTTTTCTAAGCTGTTATCACAATCAATATCTAAAAGTCTTTGTAATTGTATATTTGTAGGTATTGCGGTGAAGTGGGAGAATGTTGCAGATGTAGTTATGTTCTGTGTTCCATCTGATGTTAAATATGCTACGGGACATGGTGTTGTGGCAATTGATGAAGAAGTAAAAAAAAAAAATATTGATTAAATTCTTCTTTCTAACGTCTTGTAATCGTCAGTATTAATACAGTATAAGATCTATATAATGCAATTATCTATGTAACGCACAACTTCTCAGATGTAAACAAAGAGGCTACTTCACTCACGCGAAAACACCCGCTCGCTAATGTTAATCCTATGGGGGAAATATTTAAAAATATCTCGTTCGCATTTCAACATTTTTAAATTATTATTATTATTATCATTATTATTATTATTATTGCATTGGGTAGCTGAGGTCAATCTCTATGCAGGCTCTTTTTACTTTTCCGATTTTGGTTGCAGTTCTTTTTATTGAGGATACTTTCACTTTTTGAAACCGGTTCCGAAAGTGAAAGTATCTTAATAAATAAAAAAAAAAAACTTATAATCAAAATCGAAAAAGTAAAAAAGAGCGTGCATAGAGATTGACCTCAGCTATCCTCCCTCCCCCCCCCCCCCCCAAAAAAAAAAAGAATATATATATCATTTAAAAATATTGAAATGCGAACAAGACATCTTAAAATATTTTCCCCCATAGGATTAACATTAGCGAGCGAGTGTTTTCACGTGAGTGAAGTAGAATCTTTGAAAAATTGTTACTTTCTAGCCGTTTCACCGTTTGAGGATTTTCCTGTATTTTCATAAGTATGCTTGTAAATCCCAGGATATACACATTTTTTAATCGCCAGTATGATGCTATAATTTCTTTTATATCCCCTCATTCTATATGCGGTTCAAAAATAATTCTGTTAAAAATATTTTTGTCTAAAGCCATTCTAACATTACTTCTAGTAACGAAAAAACACGGGACTAAAAGTGAAAGGGCTAGAGGACTAAATTTGATACATTAGTTCAACTTTATCTTCTTAATTGATAGTTTTATAATGAAAAAATTGCTATTGTTACAATAAAAAGTTTTGAAAGTGAGTAATATAATGTACGATTTGGTCCAGGCTTTTTTGAACCAACTTTTTAATAAAGAAAACTGCCCATTAAACTGAGGGCATTGAGCTCACAGGCTATTCACACTTATTGTATATTATACTCTTATTTCAGAGAATTTGAAATAAGCCCTCTAAAAATAAAGAAATCGACAAGATATCATCCCCCCGTCCACCCACCCTTATAGTTAACCAATGAACCTCCAAAACTAATCAGGGAAGCCCCTTATTACAATTAACATACATACAAAATTTGAAGCAGATCGAATAAATCTGCATGAAAAACCCATTTATCTAAATTAAGGGGGATTAGTCTCCGTAACCCACCTTTATACTTAACCATAGAACTCCCTAAACTAATCAAGAAAGCGCCTTATCACAATGAATTTATATACAAAATTTGAAGAAAAGTGGATAATTCTGCTTGAGAAGCCTATTTATCTAAATTAAGCGGGGATTACCCCCGTTCCCCCCCCCCTTTATACTTCACCAATGAACCCCCAAAATTAATCAGGGAAGCGCCTTATCACAAGGAACCTATAAACAAAATTTTAAGCAAAACGGATATTTCTATCAAGAGTTATCGCGTTACGTACTTACATACATACATACATACGTACATACATGCATACAGAACGGGCGGGCACATTAGCTCTCAGGCTTTGATAGCCTGTGAGCTAATAATGTAGTTTAATAATGTGTGAAATGATTTATATTATACAAAAATTCCTAATGTGCACAACTTCTGGTCCCAAGGAATGCAATATAAAGATTACTCTACTGTGTATTCATACATTTCAATATTCATGCATTTCATATTTGATAATGTTTACAAGGTAAGTTTAATGGATGTATGAAATGTGATCTACAGGGTGAGCCAAAAGTCCCGCATCATAGCAGGTTTTTTGGTTTTTATTTTTTTTTAATTTGTAGGTGAAAATGCTGACTACTGAAGAGTGTTTAGAGTTTGCTGTATGGGGTTACCTTAAATCGAAAGTTTACAGTGAGAAGATCAGGGATAAAAGCCATTAGCGTGAGTGAATGCTACTGAGTGCCATGCCATAACGCCAATCTTAGTGGCCAACATTCTGAGGAACATGAACGATCGCCCGCAGATGTGTTTAGACAACGGAGGCAATCACATTGAGACCATATTGTAACAATACATGTGTTTCCTATGATGCGGGACTTTTGGCCCACCCTGTATATTTTTTAATATTATATGTTCATTTTTATACAAAAATATAAAATTGATGTTGTCTGGGTTGAGTTGACAATAAATTTTTCCATTTTAAATCAAGTTAACTTAAAATATTTTAGGTTGACCCAATTTTTCAAAAGAAACTACTGGCTGGGCCAAAAGTCCCACATCATAGGAGTTTTTTAATTTGTTTTAATATGTAGGTGAAAATGCTGACTACTGAAGAGCGTGTACAGTTTGCTGTATGGGGTTACCTTAAATCGAAAGTTTACAGTGAGAAGATCAGGGATAAAAGCCATTAGCGTGAGTGAATGCTACTGAGTGCCATGCCATAACGCCAATCTTAGTGGCCAACATTCTGAGGAACATGAACGATCGCCCGCAGATGTGTTTAGACAACGGAAGCAATCACATTGAGACCATATTGTAACAATACATGTGTTTCCTATGATGCGGGACTTTTGGCCCACCCTGTATATTTTTTAATATTATATGTTCATTTTTATACAAAAATATAAAATTGATGTTGTCTGGGTTGAGTTGACAATAAATTTTTCCATTTTAAATCAAGTTAACTTAAAATATTTTAGGTTGACCCAATTTTTCAAAAGAAACTACTGGGTGGGCCAAAAGTCCCACATCATAGGAGTTTTTTAATTTGTTTTAATATGTAGGTGAAAATGCTGACTACTGAAGAGCGTGTACAGTTTGCTGTATGGGGTTACCTTAAATCGAAAGTTTACAGTGAGAAGATCAGGGATAAAAGCCATTAGCGTGAGTGAATGCTACTGAGTGCCATGCCATAACGCCAATCTTAGTGGCCAACATTCTGAGGAACATGAACGATCGCCCGCAGATGTGTTTAGACAACGGAGGCAATCACATTGAGACCATATTGTAACAATACATGTGTTTCCTATGATGCGGGACTTTTGGCCCACCCTGTATATTTTTTAATATTATATGTTCATTTTTATACAAAAATATAAAATTGATGTTGTCTGGGTTGAGTTGACAATAAATTTTTCCATTTTAAATCAAGTTAACTTAAAATATTTTAGGTTGACCCAATTTTTCAAAAGAAACTACTGGGTGGGCCAAAAGTCCCACATCATAGGAGTTTTTTAATTTGCTTTAATATGTAGGTGAAAATGCTGACTACTGAAGAGCGTGTACAGTTTGCTGTATGGGGTTACCTGAAATCGAAAGTTTACAGTGAGAAGATCAGGGATAAAAGCCATTAGCGTGAGTGAATGCTACTGAGTGCCATGCCATAACGCCAATCTTAGTGGCCAACATTCTGAGGAACATGAACGATCGCCCGCAGATGTGTTTAGACAACGGAGGCAATCACATTGAGACCATATTGTAACAATACATGTGTTTCCTATGATGCGGGACTTTTGGCCCACCCTGTATATTTTTTAATATTATATGTTCATTTTTATACAAAAATATAAAATTGATGTTGTCTGGGTTGAGTTGACAATAAATTTTTCCATTTTAAATCAAGTTAACTTAAAATATTTTAGGTTGACCCAATTTTTCAAAAGAAACTACTGGGTGGGCCAAAAGTCCCACATCATAGGAGTTTTTTAATTTGTTTTAATATGTAGGTGAAAATGCTGACTACTGAAGAGCGTGTACAGTTTGCTGTATGGGGTTACCTTAAATCGAAAGTTTACAGTGAGAAGATCAGGGATAAAAGCCATTAGCGTGAGTGAATGCTACTGAGTGCCATGCCATAACGCCAATCTTAGTGGCCAACATTCTGAGGAACATGAACGATCGCCCGCAGATGTGTTTAGACAACGGAGGCAATCACATTGAGACCATATTGTAACAATACATGTGTTTCCTATGATGCGGGACTTTTGGCCCACCCTGTATATTTTTTAATATTATATGTTCATTTTTATACAAAAATATAAAATTGATGTTGTCTGGGTTGAGTTGACAATAAATTTTTCCATTTTAAATCAAGTTAACTTAAAATATTTTAGGTTGACCCAATTTTTCAAAAGAAACTACTGGGTGGACCAAAAGTCCCACATCATAGGAGTTTTTTAATTTGCTTTAATATGTAGGTGAAAATGCTGACTACTGAAGAGCGTGTACAGTTTGCTGTATGGGGTTACCTTAAATCGAAAGTTTACAGTGAGAAGATCAGGGATAAAAGCCATTAGCGTGAGTGAATGCTACTGAGTGCCATGCCATAACGCCAATCTTAGGGGCCAACATTCTGAGGAACATGAACGATCGCCCGCAGATGTGTTTAGACAACGGAGGCAATCACATTGAGACCATATTGTAACAATACATGTGTTTCCTATGATGCGGGACTTTTGGCCCACCCTGTATATTTTTTAATATTATATGTTCATTTTTATACAAAAATATAAAATTGATGTTGTCTGGGTTGAGTTGACAATAAATTTTTCCATTTTAAATCAAGTTAACTTAAAATATTTTAGGTTGACCCAATTTTTCAAAAGAAACTACTGGGTGGGCCAAAAGTCCCACATCATAGGAGTTTTTTAATTTGTTTTAATATGTAGGTGAAAATGCTGACTACTGAAGAGCGTGTACAGTTTGCTGTATGGGGTTACCTTAAATCGAAAGTTTACAGTGAGAAGATCAGGGATAAAAGCCATTAGCGTGAGTGAATGCTACTGAGTGCCATGCCATAACGCCAATCTTAGTGGCCAACATTCTGAGGAACATGAACGATCGCCCGCAGATGTGTTTAGACAACGGAGGCAATCACATTGAGACCATATTGTAACAATACATGTGTTTCCTATGATGCGGGACTTTTGGCCCACCCTGTATATTTTTTAATATTATATGTTCATTTTTATACAAAAATATAAAATTGATGTTGTCTGGGTTGAGTTGACAATAAATTTTTCCATTTTAAATCAAGTTAACTTAAAATATTTTAGGTTGACCCAATTTTTCAAAAGAAACTACTGGGTGGGCCAAAAGTCCCACATCATAGGAGTTTTTTAATTTGTTTTAATATGTAGGTGAAAATGCTGCTAATGAAGAGCGTGTACAGTTTGCTGTATGGGGTTACCTTAAATCGAAAGTTTACAGTGAGAAGATCAGGGATAAAAGCCATTAGCGTGAGTGAATGCTACTGAATGCCATGCCATAACGCCAATCTTAGTGGCCAACATTCTGAGGAACATGAACGATCGCCCGCAGATGTGTTTAGACAACGGAGGCAATCACATTGAGACCATATTGTAACAATACATGTGTTTCCTATGATGCGGGACTTTTGGCCCACCCTGTATATTTTTTAATATTATATGTTCATTTTTATACAAAAATATAAAATTGATGTTGTCTGGGTTGAGTTGACAATAAATTTTTCCATTTTAAATCAAGTTAACTTAAAATATTTTAGGTTGACCCAATTTTTCAAAAGAAACTACTGGGTGGGCCAAAAGTCCCACATCATAGGAGTTTTTTAATTTGTTTTAATATGTAGGTGAAAATGCTGACTACTGAAGAGCGTGTACAGTTTGCTGTATGCGGTTACCTTAAATCGAAAGTTTACAGTGAGAAGATCAGGGATAAAAGCCATTAGCGTGAGTGAATGCTACTGAGTGCCATGCCATAACGCCAATCTTAGTGGCCAACATTCTGAGGAACATGAACGATCGCCCGCAGATGTGTTTAGACAACGGAGGCAATCACATTGAGACCATATTGTAACAATACATGTGTTTCCTATGATGCGGGACTTTTGGCCCACCCTGTATATTTTTTACTATTATATGTTCATTTTTATACAAAAATATAAAATTGATGTTGTCTGGGTTGAGTTGACAATAAATTTTTCCATTTTAAATCAAGTTAACTTAAAATATTTTAGGTTGACCCAATTTTTCAAAAGAAACTACTGGGTGGGCCAAAAGTCCCACATCATAGGAGTTTTTTAATTTGTTTTAATATGTAGGTGAAAATGCTGACTACTGAAGAGCGTGTACAGTTTGCTGTATGGGGTTACCTTAAATCGAAAGTTTACAGTGAGAAGATCAGGGATAAAAGCCATTAGCGTGAGTGAATGCTACTGAGTGCCATGCCATAACGCCAATCTTAGTGGCCAACATTCTGAGGAACATGAACGATCGCCCGCAGATGTGTTTAGACAACGGAGGCAATCACATTGAGACCATATTGTAACAATACATGTGTTTCCTATGTTGCGGGACTTTTGGCCCACCCTATATATTTTTTACTATTATATGTTCATTTTTATACAAAAATATAAAATTGATGTTGTCTGGGTTGAGTTGACAATAAATTTTTCCATTTTAAATCAAGTTAACTTAAAATATTTTAGGTTGACCCAATTTTTCAAAAGAAACTACTGGGTGGGCCAAAAGTCCCACATCATAGGAGTTTTTTAATTTGTTTTAATATGTAGGTGAAAATGCTGACTACTGAAGAGCGTGTACAGTTTGCTGTATGGGGTTACCTTAAATCGAAAGTTTACAGTGAGAAGATCAGGGATAAAAGCCATTAGCGTGAGTGAATGCTACTGAGTGCCATGCCATAACGCCAATCTTAGTGGCCAACATTCTGAGGAACATGAACGATCGCCCGCAGATGTGTTTAGACAACGGAGGCAATCACATTGAGACCATATTGTAACAATACATGTGTTTCCTATGATGCGGGACTTTTGGCCCACCCTGTATATTTTTTAATATTATATGTTCATTTTTATACAAAAATATAAAATTGATGTTGTCTGGGTTGAGTTGACAATAAATTTTTCCATTTTAAATCAAGTTAACTTAAAATATTTTAGGTTGACCCAATTTTTCAAAAGAAACTACTGGGTGGGCCAAAAGTCCCACATCATAGGAGTTTTTTAATTTGTTTTAATATGTAGGTGAAAATGCTGACTACTGAAGAGCGTGTACAGTTTGCTGTATGGGGTTACCTTAAATCGAAAGTTTACAGTGAGAAGATCAGGGATAAAAGCCATTAGCGTGAGTGAATGCTACTGAGTGCCATGCCATAACGCCAATCTTAGGGGCCAACATTCTGAGGAACATGAACGATCGCCCGCAGATGTGTTTAGACAACGGAGGCAATCACATTGAGACCATATTGTAACAATACATGTGTTTCCTATGATGCGGGACTTTTGGCCCACCCTGTATATTTTTTAATATTATATGTTCATTTTTATACAAAAATAAAATTGATGTTGTCTGGGTTGAGTTGACAATAAATTTTTCCATTTTAAATCAAGTTAACTTAAAATATTTTAGGTTGACCCAATTTTTCAAAAGAAACTACTGGGTGGGCCAAAAGTCCCACATCATAGGAGTTTTTTAATTTGTTTTAATATGTAGGTGAAAATGCTGACTACTGAAGAGCGTGTACAGTTTGCTGTATGGGGTTACCTTAAATCGAAAGTTTACAGTGAGAAGATCAGGGATAAAAGCCATTAGCGTGAGTGAATGCTACTGAGTGCCATGCCATAACGCCAATCTTAGTGGCCAACATTCTGAGGAACATGAACGATCGCCCGCAGATGTGTTTAGACAACGGAGGCAATCACATTGAGACCATATTGTAACAATACATGTGTTTCCTATGATGCGGGACTTTTGGCCCACCCTGTATATTTTTTAATATTATATGTTCATTTTTATACAAAAATATAAAATTGATGTTGTCTGGGTTGAGTTGACAATAAATTTTTCCATTTTAAATCAAGTTAACTTAAAATATTTTAGGTTGACCCAATTTTTCAAAAGAAACTACTGGGTGGGCCAAAAGTCCCACATCATAGGAGTTTTTTAATTTGTTTTAATATGTAGGTGAAAATGCTGACTACTGAAGAGCGTGTACAGTTTGCTGTATGCGGTTACCTTAAATCGAAAGTTTACAGTGAGAAGATCAGGGATAAAAGCCATTAGCGTGAGTGAATGCTACTGAGTGCCATGCCATAACGCCAATCTTAGTGGCCAACATTCTGAGGAACATGAACGATCGCCCGCAGATGTGTTTAGACAACGGAGGCAATCACATTGAGACCATATTGTAACAATACATGTGTTTCCTATGATGCGGGACTTTTGGCCCACCCTGTATATTTTTTACTATTATATGTTCATTTTTATACAAAAATATAAAATTGATGTTGTCTGGGTTGAGTTGACAATAAATTTTTCCATTTTAAATCAAGTTAACTTAAAATATTTTAGGTTGACCCAATTTTTCAAAAGAAACTACTGGGTGGGCCAAAAGTCCCACATCATAGGAGTTTTTTAATTTGTTTTAATATGTAGGTGAAAATGCTGACTACTGAAGAGCGTGTACAGTTTGCTGTATGGGGTTACCTTAAATCGAAAGTTTACAGTGAGAAGATCAGGGATAAAAGCCATTAGCGTGAGTGAATGCTACTGAGTGCCATGCCATAACGCCAATCTTAGTGGCCAACATTCTGAGGAACATGAACGATCGCCCGCAGATGTGTTTAGACAACGGAGGCAATCACATTGAGACCATATTGTAACAATACATGTGTTTCCTATGATGCGGGACTTTTGGCCCACCCTGTATATTTTTTACTATTATATGTTCATTTTTATACAAAAATATAAAATTGATGTTGTCTGGGTTGAGTTGACAATAAATTTTTCCATTTTAAATCAAGTTAACTTAAAATATTTTAGGTTGACCCAATTTTTCAAAAGAAACTACTGGGTGGGCCAAAAGTCCCACATCATAGGAGTTTTTTAATTTGTTTTAATATGTAGGTGAAAATGCTGACTACTGAAGAGCGTGTACAGTTTGCTGTATGGGGTTACCTTAAATCGAAAGTTTACAGTGAGAAGATCAGGGATAAAAGCCATTAGCGTGAGTGAATGCTACTGAGTGCCATGCCATAACGCCAATCTTAGTGGCCAACATTCTGAGGAACATGAACGATCGCCCGCAGATGTGTTTAGACAACGGAGGCAATCACATTGAGACCATATTGTAACAATACATGTGTTTCCTATGATGCAGGACTTTTGGCCCACCCTGTATATTTTTTAATATTATATGTTCATTTTTATACAAAAATATAAAATTGATGTTGTCTGGGTTGAGTTGACAATAAATTTTTCCATTTTAAATCAAGTTAACTTAAAATATTTTAGGTTGACCCAATTTTTCAAAAGAAACTACTGGGTGGGCCAAAAGTCCCACATCATAGGAGTTTTTTAATTTGTTTTAATATGTAGGTGAAAATGCTGACTACTGAAGAGCGTGTACAGTTTGCTGTATGGGGTTACCTTAAATCGAAAGTTTACAGTGAGAAGATCAGGGATAAAAGCCATTAGCGTGAGTGAATGCTACTGAGTGCCATGCCATAACGCCAATCTTAGTGGCCAACATTCTGAGGAACATGAACGATCGCCCGCAGATGTGTTTAGACAACGGAGGCAATCACATTGAGACCATATTGTAACAATACATGTATTTCCTATGATGCGGGACTTTTGGCCCACCCTGTATATTTTTTTAATATTATATGTTCATTTTTATACAAAAATATAAAATTGATGTTGTCTGGGTTGAGTTGACAATAAATTTTTCCATTTTAAATCAAGTTAACTTAAAATATTTTAGGTTGACCCAATTTTTCAAAAGAAACTACTGGGTGGGCCAAAAGTCCCACATCATAGGAGTTTTTTAATTTGTTTTAATATGTAGGTGAAAATGCTGACTACTGAAGAGCGTGTACAGTTTGCTGTATGGGGTTACCTTAAATCGAAAGTTTACAGTGAGAAGATCAGGGATAAAAGCCATTAGCGTGAGTGAATGCTACTGAGTGCCATGCCATAACGCCAATCTTAGAGGCCAACATTCTGAGGAAAATGAACGATCGCCCGCAGATGTGTTTAGACAACGGAGGCAATCACATTGAGACCATATTGTAACAATACATGTGTTTCCTATGATGCGGGACTTTTGGCCCACCCTGTATATTTTTTAATATTATATGTTCATTTTTATACAAAAATATAAAATTGATGTTGTCTGGGTTGAGTTGACAATAAATTTTTCCATTTTAAATCAAGTTAACTTAAAATATTTTAGGTTGACCCAATTTTTCAAAAGAAACTACTGGGTGGGCCAAAAGTCTCACATCATAGGAGTTTTTTAATTTGTTTTAATATGTAGGTGAAAATGCTGACTACTGAAGAGCGTGTACAGTTTGCTGTATGGGGTTACCTTAAATCGAAAGTTTACAGTGAGAAGATCAGGGATAAAAGCCATTAGCGTGAGTGAATGCTACTGAGTGCCATGCCATAACGCCAATCTTAGTGGCCAACATTCTGGGGAACATGAACGATCGCCCGCAGATGTGTTTAGACAACGGAGGCAATCACATTGAGACCATATTGTAACAATACATGTGTTTCCTATGATGCGGGACTTTTGGCCCACCCTGTATATTTTTTAATATTATATGTTCATTTTTATACAAAAATATAAAATTGATGTTGTCTGGGTTGAGTTGACAATAAATTTTTCCATTTTAAATCAAGTTAACTTAAAATATTTTAGGTTGACCCAATTTTTCAAAAGAAACTACTGGGTGGGCCAAAAGTCCCACATCATAGGAGTTTTTTAATTTGTTTTAATATGTAGGTGAAAATGCTGACTACTGAAGAGCGTGTACAGTTTGCTGTATGGGGTTACCTTAAATCGAAAGTTTACAGTGAGAAGATCAGGGATAAAAGCCATTAGCGTGAGTGAATGCTACTGAGTGCCATGCCATAACGCCAATCTTAGTGGCCAACATTCTGAGGAACATTAACGATCGCCCGCAGATGTGTTTAGACAACGGCGGCAATCACATTGAGACCATATTGTAACAATACATGTGTTTCCTATGATGCGGGACTTTTGGCCCACCCTGTATATTTTTTAATATTATATGTTCATTTTTATACAAAAATATAAAATTGATGTTGTCTGGGTTGAGTTGACAATAAATTTTTCCATTTTAAATCAAGTTAACTTAAAATATTTTAGGTTGACCCAATTTTTCAAAAGAAACTACTGGGTGGGCCAAAAGTCCCACATCATAGGAGTTTTTTAATTTGTTTTAATATGTAGGTGAAAATGCTGACTACTGAAGAGCGTGTACAGTTTGCTGTATGGGGTTACCTTAAATCGAAAGTTTACAGTGAGAAGATCAGGGATAAAAGCCATTAGCGTGAGTGAATGCTACTGAGTGCCATGCCATAACGCCAATCTTAGTGGCCAACATTCTGAGGAACATGAACGATCGCCCGCAGATGTGTTTAGACAACGGAGGCAATCATATTGAGAACATATTGTAACAATACATGTGTTTCCTATGATGCGGGAATTTTGGCCCACCCTGTATATTTTTTAATATTATATGTTCATTTTTATACAAAAATATAAAATTGATGTTGTCTGGGTTGAGTTGACAATAAATTTTTCCATTTTAAATCAAGTTAACTTAAAATATTTTAGGTTGACCCAATTTTTCAAAAGAAACTACTGGGTGGGCCAAAAGTCTCACATCATAGGAGTTTTTTAATTTGTTTTAATATGTAGGTGAAAATGCTGACTACTGAAGAGCGTGTACAGTTTGCTGTATGGGGTTACCTTAAATCGAAAGTTTACAGTGAGAAGATCAGGGATAAAAACCATTTGCGTGAGCGAATTGCTACTGAGTGCCATGCCATAAGTCCAATCTTAGTGGCCAACATTCTGCGGAACATGAACGATCACCCGCAGTTGTGTTTTGACAACGGAGGCAATCATATTGAGAACATATTGTAACAATACATGTGTTTCCTATGATTCTGGACTTTTGGCCCACCCTGTATATAACATAAAATTCTATAATGTACACAACCTCTCGTCTCAGAACGTGCGTTATAAATATCTTCCAATGTACAATAGATATACTAATACAATCTAATTAATTATATTTCTTTGTTTCAGGATTATGTTGCAGATATTCTGTATTGTGCTGATGAAAATCAAATTACAGATCTTGTGCAGAGTGATGGCAAAGTTCCTTTGGTTTGTATTATGTAATTATTATTATTATTTTTCCGAATCAATTTGGAAATGTAGTTTTCTGCTTTAAAGGTGCATACAATTGTTAAATCTTTTTTTAAAAAAATCATTATTATTTAAAAAAAAATAAGTGTGTATGGAAGATCAATACTTTTTTGAACATTTAAAAAAAAACTGCGCAAACAATTTTCTTTAATTATACTAGTTATCAATAAAAAGGCGTCAATTGTAAACAATAATTAAAAGGATAGTTTAAAGTGGTTTATCTCCAAATGTTAAAAGCATGTTTTTAACATTTTCCAATATAATTGGAAAGTGTCTATGACATTGATTTGTCTGTTTGTATTCTAATTCGCGTAAATATACTCGGACTGCCATATAATTGATATGGTATTGAGGTTTAGTATGGTATGTTCCCTATTGAAAATGAAGTGTGTAGCATTTATACTTCATTTACAGGGACACTAAAAGAAATTCTGCTTCATTATGGTTTAGGTGAAAAATCATTTACAGTGCATTTTAATGGTATTCCACTGTTTTAAACATTTTCAATTTTATATGCATCACCGATGTGTTATGCGTTTTCCAACTTGTTTACATAGACTTCACCCATCTTATATTGTGAAGTTCTGTTAAAGTATTCTAGAAGTGTTGGAAAATGTTTCATAATCTATGTTTGATGCATGATTTTTCTTTTGTGTATGTCAATTTGAATAATTATAATCCCTCCTTCCCCCGGAGCATTGAAATGCAGTTGATTTGAGATTTTATGCTTTTTTTTATTTTTTTTTTATTTGAGATTTTATGCCCCCGGAAGATTTGAGATTTTATCCTTTTAGTGGTTAAAAAGTGCAATTTCTCCCCGAAACTGTACAATGTCTCTCCCCCCCCCCCTACGGAGCCACAGAAGTCCCTCCCGGAGGAAAGTATCTGAATTCAACACTGTTTCATATTTTCTGTTTATGAATGGTCTGTGATTTTCCTCCTGTCCCCTGAGCTGCGAAAATTCATTCCGGAGAAAAATGTCTGTTAATGCAACACTGCAACTCAGGCAGAAAAAGCTTGAAAATGCATAATTTTACATTGTTCAACTCCCCACATTATAAAATGCGAAGTTTTGTGGTAATTAAGAGCCTACATCAGTCACGCGAAAAGACGCTCCAGCTAATGTTAAGTCTATGGGAAGGTTATCGCGAGATTTCTCGCTCGCATTTTAATATTTTTAAATGATTTTTTTTGCATAGGATAGGTCGATCTCTAACGTTGTTAGTTTTTACTTTTTCGATTTTGGTTCCAGTATTTTTATATAAGGGTACTTTCTCTTTCAGAACCGGTTCCAACCGGTACCAAAATTAAAAATGTCCGCTTATAAAAAAACCGTAACTAAAATTGAAAAAGTAAAAACTAACAACGTTAGAGATCAACCTCAGTTATCCTATGCAAAAATAAATCATTTAAAAATATTAAAATGCGATCGAGAAATCGCGCGATAACCTTCTCATAGATTTAACATTAGCTGGAGCGTTTCTTCGCGTGACTAGCGTAGGCTCTTAACGATGAAATATGCCCTCAATCATTTAAAATATGACTAAATGTTATACTTAACTCTAGCTTCGATAAATTCTAATAGATGTTGTTTCACAATAAGTTTTGATTTTTTTGTGAATATATAGGGTGAAACCCCTAGTAACTGACACTTTAAAGATTCTTTCTTGTTCAAATCACTATTACAAAAATTTAAATCTGTTTTATACGTACCTTTTGCTTTTGAAAGGATAGTAGAGATGTATTAAAAAATTATTGCTGGAAAAATTTTGAAAAATTATGCATTTTATTATTAAAAATTATTTTTTTTCATAAATAGGGTCAAAAACTCCAGTAACTGACACCATCCCGATTTTGAAACACCAATAACTGACACAAAGGGAACCAGTGACTGACACTTTATTTTAAAAGATTAAAATGATTTAAAAAAACTTTATTCTTTATTATAAAAACAAAATAGATTAATATTTATTATAAAAAGTGGGATTTAGTAAGTTGTACTGCATTAATAGTAATGCAGAGTACTATATAGTAAGAGTATATAGCAGTAATATTTAGTACTGTATTATTAGCAAGACAGATATCCATTAACTGACATTTATGAACCAGTAACTGACATCTAATATGAGACACTGATAAAACAACTTAAATTTTAATGGTGTTTGCAACAAGATAAATTTAATTTACTATTATGCCTTTGTAAACAGTTCAGATAATAGATTTCAACTTTCTTTAATATAACCTATAACTAACACCTCCGTCAGAGACTGATGAAATGAAATTCTCGGAACCAACAACTGGCACCCCCCTTTAAGTTAAATTAAATAACTATAAACCATAAATCAGGGCTCTAATATATCATATGTATCTTTAAACTAATTTCTACAAGTATAACTTTTAAAAAAAAGTGTAGAATGGTTGCATTACAAATAGATTTGAAAAATACTTCCTTAATTTTAGAAATAGGATGCTTGCTACAAAATGGCACTTTTTGTATTCTCAAAAGTCTCTTCCTCATTAAATATGTTCTTGGCCCTCTAGTGCTGTATAAATTGACTTCAAAATAAAAACTAGTCGTTGTGGGCCACCGTAATACTTACCCATCATGGATATGCATAATGTAAAATATTAAAATAACAAGAACGAAAAATCATGCGTCAAGCATAGATTATGTAACACTTTCCAACGCTTCCAAAATAATTTTACAAATCATACCGTTTAATAAGCTGAAAGATAACATCTAAGTAAACAATTTGGAAAACACATAACATATTTAAAAACATAATTTCAAGAATTTCCAACGTATACAATATTCGGAAAAATATCCGAATACTTTTATTCAGCCCTGTATATGATCTATAGATTTGTATATATACTACATAGGATGCTAAATTTTAGTTCAGTTAAGAAATGCGTAGCACAGTTTAAAATTCTCCTTCTGGAGTTCCTGTCAATAAACGGAAATGTGTTCGCGAAATTTTGTGCTTCCCTGTATAGGATCTACAGAATTTATACACACCACGTAATAAACAAAAAGTGAGTTAAATTTAAAATCGCGTTCAGTAACTTAAAACGCACTTCCAGGAATTATTGTTAACAGACAGTAGATAATTCTTTTGTGCGTCCCTGTAAATGAACGATGACTGCTATACACACACTATTCTGTAGTAAGCCTCTTGTAATGCACCTTAGTGATATATATAAATTTCAGTGCGTTTAAAATAGTGAAACATTATTTAAATAAACCGCAGACGATTTTTCTCCATAGACGTAATGTAACAGAATTCTTTTGACTGTCCATGTAAATTAACTATAAGTGCTATGCACACCCTATTCCATATTAAGCTTCTTGTAATACACCTTAGTGATATATATCAATTACAATGTGTTTGAAATTGTGTAACATCATTAAAATAAACCGCAAATGAATTTTCCCCATAGACCGTAATGTAACGGAATTCTTTTGAGTGTCCCTGTAAAAAAAACTATAAGTGTTACACACTTCAGTTGAAATAGGGAACGTGCTATAGATAACGACAATAACATATAAAAATTGCAAGGCAATCCGAGCATATTTACGGGAGTTAGAGCACGGACAGGCGGCCAGACGGCAGACGGGCAGACGGCCATACGGCCAGACAAACCGAAGTCATAAACACTTTTCAACTAGGTTGGAAAGTGTTAAAAATGTGTAAACTACTTATAAAATGCATTGCAATTCAAATAAAATCGTGGCTTGATGACGTCCTAAACTTTAAAGGCTCAATTACTGAATTGCTTGAAAGAGGTTTTTCCTTATAACTCCAAAAACAATAATCCTTATTAACTAGCGGTTTATTGCATCTGACTAAGCTTCAAACTTCCAATTAAAATATATCTTTGAAGTGAAATTTGGATGAAATACAGGGTCATGAAAAATCGAAGAGTGTGGAAAATAGGATTCCAAATATCTCGGCAACTCATTATCCGATCGACTTCAGGCTTTATGTAAAATTTATGTTTTTTTATTGTCTTTTATATTCATTTCTTAAAATAAACAATTTCGAAAATTTTCATATCCCTTTTATCAGAACGACTATTTCGAGAGTCCGAAGAAAAGAGTTCCGGATCATCGAGGTTACTGAAATTCAATAAGCTTCTTCCCATTATTACATACTAAGTACATACCAAATTGCAAGTCTCTATCTCAATTTTTTCGGGAGATAGAGCGTTTACAGACACACAGACGGACGGCAAAATTTTTTTTTCTAAAAATATGTTTTTCGGAATCTCCAGTGTCTGAAACGTGTAAATCCGTCAAATTTTTTTTTTCGATTTTCAAAACGATTACAAGACTTACCCTATACTACGTATGATGGGTAAGTAATAAGTGTTTCATTTACCATTAGATGACATTACTTTGCAGAATTTTACAACAAAATGCTTATTTCAGTTAGATTTTTGCTCAAGTGTCAGTTACTGGTTAAATGTCAATAACTGGGGGTTTCACCCTATAACTTGTTTTAGTTAATTTTAAATGTTTGCCTTATGTTACACTTTTCTAGGTATCTGGAATAGTGTATATGAGTGTGAATGTGGCAGAAAGCTTATTAGCTCTTCATGCTCAAGCTCCTATGGACAGTTGTACATATTTAGGGTTAGACAGTGGAGCGGAACCTATTCAGGTAATTTTAATCTTTTATTTTTTGTGAAAGATAAAATATCCTCATTTCAGACTTTCCAAGGCTCCTGAATTTCTGATTGGACCCTTGTTTGGATCCTGAATTTCTGTTTGGATGGTGCAGGGCTGTTCAACGGGGCACCCTTTGAAGTTTTCCTTGATGCACTTTCAAATGTTTCTTTTTACTAGCTTTTTTAAAAATAAAAATCCTTTTAAAATGAAGCTTTCTTTAAAATCAATAATATTTGCATGTTATTATTATTATTATTATTATTATTATAGGCATGATTAAGGATTATGGTTCCTTTCCCTATAATTTTTTATGATAGCCCCCCACCCCTTCCCTCTCAGAGAAATGTAAATTTAAATTTACTATGTTTTATATTCTTTCTGCAAATTATTTTTACGTGGAATTCTTGAATCATTAGGGTTTTATGGCTATCACTTAGAGGTGTATGTGCATTTAATAAGAGATGCGTATATTGCTGACATTGCTACAATGAAATAATATTGTTACATGTTTCCAGTCATGGGAATAAAGACTAAAGACACAATTCATTTTTTTCCACCAGCTAACAGCTAAGATGCACCCCTGCTTATTGAAATTTTGGACAGGCCTGCTTTAAAAGATCCTTCACAATTTTTTTTTTTTTGTTGTTTTAGAAAAGGACCCTTCCAAAAATTTTACATGGCCAAAATCATTCCTCTCAAATTTAATAATTTTAAAATAAAACTGGAGCTGTCACGAAACAGCTGTAATCATCAAAGATCCTATTAATCTAGTTGTATATAAATGTAAAAAATACGCAATTTATGTTGGCTTTCTGTCACAAATATAGCAGAATGTTGGCTGATAGTTATATTACATAACTTGAAAGACTTGTGGTGGAAGTGATATAATAATTTGATCCGGGACGTCGCTAATTAAACGAACTTCATTTAATGCCCAGTTCGATGATACAGTTGTGGTCGTGAGTCAGTGGGAGGCCCCTGTTGTTGTTGTTGTTGTGTCAGAGAAAGTGCCATGGCACTTTTCTGAAAGAAGGGGTGCCAAAGCCTCAAGAGAGTTTAGACTTGTGGAGCTGGTCTCCTAATTTTTGAACCAATTCCAGATGAGAGACCGGCACCTGGATTGGCACCCCCAGAGGTATCGTTTTCAAACTTGGAGGACATTGGAGCAACGGACAGATTTTACGTGCATCGGCTCCCATTAACGTACACGGTCCCACAGCAGCCGCAGTCGAGAGAGGTTGTCACCCTCCCAAGCATTGACTATGGTCGATGCTGCTTTACTTTCAGTGATCTCGACAGGAACCGAGCTTAATCGTCTGCACCACTGCGGGACTTAGTAGGAGGCCTCTAGAACCATATTACTATTTAAATTCCTAAATATTCATAAGGTCACTAGACTCTCCAGAGCAATCTCAAATGTACAAAGCCTGTCTTTTTCGCGCGGGTTCGAGCGTTTAAAGGCTGTTCTCAAATCCAAACTGGCTACTTTATGGCATATTTTTTAATTCATTTTTGTTTGGAATCACATGAAATTGGTAGGTGTTCTTATTCAGAAACGATGTAATCGAAAAACGTTTTCCATTTTTTGGATCTTTCAGAAAGTACTGGCATAGTCGGCTTTTTGAACCGAATTTCCTACGCCGCTGCACGAGAAAGGGGGAAAACGTATCTCTCGTGACGCGAATCGCTTATAACTCGAGATGAGTAATTTATTTATCAAAAAATCGAAAACTTATTTTGATTCCAAATCGCTTCAATAGTTTACTGCCAATTTTATGCCTTAATACTGTTATGAATTTTGTATATATCTGTAAATATTCCATTTGTTTAAATTTATTTTATTTTATTATTGTGAAAATTGCAGTATTATTAATGTATTTCCTATTGAGCATCATGTAACTCAATGCTAAAGGCCTCAGGTGGTTTGCAAGGAAAACAACCTTACACCCTCATCTTTATAACGGAAGTCTATGGTAAAATCGCCAAGGAATGGGTTTATCGCCAAGTTGGCGATGGTTTTGGCGACTTATTTTTGTCGCCAAATTTGGCGATATATCGCCAAATATCGCCAAGTTGACGACGGATTTGGCGACTTTTTGTGCAACCCCCCCCCCCCCCCCCTTTATACTTGTACATTGGGATCCTTTCTCGCTTTGGTTCTCTATCGAAAGTTAAAGCACTTTCTGGTAATTTCTAGCATCTGAAGGCTCTGGAATAATCTGGAAAGATCTCTGAAGCCTATATAAGGGACCTCCACCAGTCCAGTTAGTTAGTTGTCTGTCAACTGCGATTGAATTCATACGAGAGGCTTTGCATTGAGAACTGTGTTTCTCGGATCGATTTTGTCATTGATACGTCGTATTGAACGCATTGTTTCTGTGTGAAATTTTGCTGCGCTTTTATTGGATTTGAAGATTACTGAATATCTTGTAATTTTCAGAAGATATTTGTGATCGTATTGCACTGTTTATAGTGAATAAAGCCTTTTTTTTATTGTTCTTATATATTGGCATCAGTCCTTTCGAACCCCGAGCTCACAACATTTGGTGTCAGAAGTGGGATTGAATGCCGATTACCAGAGCAATGGAGGCGCAACTGACTAAATTATTGGAGAAATTAGGAGAGATGGATGAGAAAATGACTGCGAATCAGGCTGAAATGAAGAAGGAAATGTCAGCGATGGATGAGAAAATGACTGCAAACCAGGCTGAAATGAAGGAGGAAATGTCAGCGATAGACGAGAAAATGACTGCCAACCTTGGCGACTTAAAAAATGAAATGAAGAAGGATATGTCAACCAACCTTGGAGAGTTGAAAGACTTAATAGAGGATAAAATAACATCTTTAAATGACAGAATTGACGGCGTGGAAAACAAAGTTGAAGGAAGATTTCAACAAATAGAAGGAAAAGTAGAAGAAATTCAAAGGACAGCCAATACCGTAGAAGAAAGAGTAGAAGAAAAAGTTCAAAAGATCGCCGAGACCGTTGAAGAAAGAGTAGAAGAAAAAGTTCAAAAGATCGCCAAGACCGTCGAAGAAAGGATTGAGAGTGTAGAAAAGGAGTTGGAAAATGTGAAGAAACAAAAGATAACTGCCGAAAACTATCCCGAAGATGTCAAGTATCAAGCTATGCTTCCTCGGGCCTCTATTAAACTCTCGACCTATGACGGAAAATCCTTATGGCCAGTTTTTAAGACACAATTTGGGATCGTAGCGGACGCCAATGGATGGGATTCCCAGACAAAAGCTTGCCAGTTAGCTGCTTCTCTACGAGCTGATGCTGCCGACGTCTTACAGACTTTGCCTGCAAATGAACCGCTGGATTTTGAAACGCTCGTCAGTGCCTTAGAATTGCGCTTTGGCGAGGAATGCATGAAGGAATATAGCAGACTCCAGCTCAAATCTCGACAGCAGAAATCCACTGAATCCCTGCAAGATCTTGCTACGGATGTCGAGAGACTTTCCCATCTTGCTTATCCTGACTGTCCGACTGAAATTAGAGAAAGCTTAGCTCTACAACATTTTATTGATGGTGTGCGTGATCCTGAGATCCAGACAGCACTCCGGATTGCAGATCTCAATGATTTAAAAGGGGCTTTGGTTTACGCTCTGAAATTCGAGGCAGCCCAGCAAGCTACTAGGAAAGATCGACACTTTGTGCGAGCAGCTAACCTGCCTGAGACGTCGGATAGAGCTGTGGAGTGCTTACAGCAGCAGATGAATGACATAATGAGAAAGATGAACTCCTTAATGGCCAACAAACCTTACAGGAAGATCAAGTGCTGGAAATGCGGTGGAGAAGGCCATATCCAAATCGACTGCCCAAGACGACCCAGCACCGAAGGTAATAGCTCGCCCGCTAACGGAGGAGCAAGAAAACTGATTATTGACCATCTTGCGGGACGGAGGTTTCCAGATCTAAAGAAGCCTCATTTTCAAGTATGTGAAATTTCTGCAAGAAGTTGCGGCGAGAACGGAGTTTTTCTAGTCGGAAGTGTGAATGATTTGCCCTGTAATATGATCATCGATACAGGAGCCAATGTGACCATCATTCGGAAAGATCTAGCTCAGCGGCTGAAAGAAAAACTCTCCTGGACCCCGCCACGTGTAATCCTTCAAACTGTGACAGGAGATAAGATCGACATATTTGGAAGAATGACACTGGAAATAAAGTTTGGGAACGCCGCTTACCATCATACAGTCTACGTGGCCGATATTTCAGATCCTTTCATACTCGGACTGGACTTTTTAAAAGAGCATGGATTTACACTGGACTTTAAGAATAATGAGTTACGCTCTGCTCAAGAAGATGTCACTATTTTCAAACTTGGAAATGAGTCCGGGTCTATTCAACGGATCACAGCCAAGGCAGATGTTATCATCCCTCCTCGGACCGAAATGATGATACCTGGATTAACTGAGAACGAAAGAAGTTTTCAGTGTGGCTTGGTTGGATATCCTGAGAAGAGCCCAAAAGGAGTGCTAATAGCATCAGCGCTGGTAGATCTGTCGAGAGATGTGATACCCGTGAGGATTGCAAACGTAAGTGAAAAGTCTAGAATTATCCAGAAAGGTGAAGTGCTTGCAACCTGTGCTCCAGTCACCTGCGTTTGCAAAGACCCGAGCTTGACGTTATCGGAGCCGCCTACAAGTTTAACACCTGTAATTGGACGAAATGAAAATTTATCTCCTGAACAGAAACATGCCGCAGAAAGACTGTTCCAGGAATTTAAGGATGTGTTTTCACAAAACGAGAGTGATATAGGGCGCACTTCACTGACACGTCATAGAATTGATACTGCCAACCATCCACCGATTAAACAGCATCCAAGACGCTTGCCGTTCGCAAAACAAGAAGAGGTTTCTAAGCTCTTACGAGAGATGCAGGATAGTGACATCATCGAACCGTCATCAAGTCCGTGGGCCTCTCCCATCGTGTTGGTCCGAAAGAAAGATGGCTCCACAAGATTTTGTGTGGATTATCGTAAACTTAACGATATCAAGAAGAAGGACAGCTATCCTCTACCAAGAATAGACGACACGCTAGATACTCTTTCAGGACATAAATGGTTTTCCACGCTGGATTTGAAGAGTGGATATTGGCAAGTAGAGATCCATCCTGATGACAAAGAGAAGACCGCATTTACTACTGGACAAGGACTTTGGGAATTTAAAGTTATGCCGTTCGGGATCTGCAATGCTCCAGCAACGTTCGAGCGCCTCATGGAGACAGTGTTAAAAGGTCTGACTTTTGAAGCTTGTCTCATCTACCTAGATGACGTCATCATTGGTGGCCGCACGTTTGAAGAACATCTAGAGAATATTCGAAAAGTGTTAACGAAACTAAGAGCGGCGAATTTAAAGCTGAACCCTTTGAAATGCAAGTTCTTCCAACGAGAAGTAAACTATTTAGGACACATCATCTCAGCTGAAGGTGTTCGAACAGATCCTGAAAAAGTGTCTGCAGTAAAGCACTGGAAGCGTCCGGAAAATGTCCATCAGTTGCGAAGCTTTCTGGGACTATGCACTTATTACAGAAAGTTTGTACAGGGGTTCTCCAACATCGCAAGACCCTTGCATAGGCTCACTGAAAGCAAACAGAAGTTTCTATGGACACAAGAATGCGAGAATTCCTTCCAGCAGCTGAAAGAAGCTCTCACATCCTCTCCAGTCCTAACCTATCCACACCCCGACAAACAATTCATTGTGGACACGGATGCTAGTCATGAAAGTGTCGGTGCTGTACTTTCCCAAGAAATAGATGGCCAAGAACGAGTCGTAGCATACTGGAGCAAATGTTTGTCGAAACCAGAGCGGAATTATTGCGTCACTCGTAAGGAGTTATTAGCTATAGTAAAAGCCATAGAACACTTCCATCACTATCTCTATGGCAGGAAATTTCTCCTTCGTACTGATCACGCATCCCTAACATGGCTGATGAATTTTAAGAACCCAGAGGGCCAAGTAGCCAGATGGATACAACGACTCCAGGAATACGACTTTGACATCAGGCATCGTAAAGGCTCATCGCATGGAAATGCTGATGCCTTATCAAGAAGACCGTGTCCCGAAAGTTGTCGCTATTGTTCCAGAGCGGAGAACAAGTATAATCCCGAACATGTCATACGCCAGACGAAGACTTCACTATCAACGCCACCAGATCCCTGGAGTGATGAGAAGATTCGAGAAGATCAAATGGCAGACTCTGACATCAAACCAATCTTGGAGTTATTAGAATCTTCTAGCACGAAGCCCAGTTGGAAAGACATCTCGACTTACAGTCCTACGACGAAGCAATATTGGGCTCTTTGGAACTCCCTCCACGTCAAGAATGGTGTCCTGTTCCGAAAATTCGAATCGGAAGATGGGAAGACATCTCGGTGGCAGTTGGTACTTCCTCGATCCCGAATACCAGAGGTCCTCAAGGAATTACATGGCAGTCCCACTGGTGGCCATTTTGGAGTCATGAAAACATTACACAGAGTCCGAGAGCGCTTCTTCTGGGGAAAAGCGAGAGCTGACGTCGAACAATGGTGCAAATCTTGCGGTGCATGTGCAGCTCGGAAAGGACCAAAGAAACGTAGCCGAGGAAGACTACATCTCTACAATGTAGGAGCACCTTTTGAACGCATCGCCCTTGACATCCTAGGTCCTCTGCCAAGAAGTGCTGATGGCAACAAATACCTCCTTGTTGTCATGGACTATTTCACGAAATGGCCTGAAGTTTATGCCATCCCTGATCAAGAAGCTTCTACGGTTGCGGATGCCTTGGTACACCAGTGGATATCAAGGTATGGAGTCCCTCTTCAAATGCATTCGGACCAGGGGAGAAATTTCATCTCTGCTGTGATTGAGGGTCTCTGTCAACTTCTCGGAATGGACAAAACTAGGATGACGCCTTTACATCCACAGTCGGATGGCATGGTTGAGAGGTTTAATCGTACCATCCTCAACAATCTCTCACTGCTAGTTTCAAGAAACCAACAAGACTGGGACCAAAAACTTCCCTTTTTTCTCCTCGCCTATCGCAGCGCCGTCCATGAAACGACCGGCTATTCCCCGTCCCAGATGCTTTTCGGTCGTGATCTTCGTTTACCTTGTGATCTGCTGTTTGGTCGCCCTCCAGATGCGCCTTCATCGCCAGAGGGATACGTGCAGAATTTCCAGGCACGATTTGAAGACGTCCACAACTTGGCTCGAGAGCGGATGAATATACAGACGGAGAAGATGAAGACCAGGTACGACACGAAAGCCACGGGACATCAATTCAAAGAAGGTGACAAGGTTTGGTTTTATAATCCGACTCGACGTAAAGGACTTTCTCCCAAACTGCAATCGCACTGGGACGGTCCTTATACAGTCCTAAACAGACTGAACGATGTCGTAATTCGGATCCGAAAGTCACCAAGTTCGAAGCCTAGAGTCGTTCATTACGACAGGCTGGCTCCATACTATGGCCATAGTACTTAGTTCATTGATTGTAAATAGTGTAATGTAAATAATGTAAATTAGTATGACCATGGTCTTGTATATAAATTAATGTAATTATTTATTTTGCTTAGCATTATCATTATTATTGTTATTATTATTTAAATACTAGTATGTAATAATGTCTATGCTTTAATTTTATTTTATTTTTAAATAAGTGTATATTTTGTATAATTCAGCATTATGAATGTGTTTTGAATAGTATAGCATTTGTTGGTAACGGGTTTGCTTTCCGATCAAAGGTTGAACTGCCCGGGACGTGCAGTCCTTGAGAGGGGGGCAATGTTATGAATTTTGTATATATCTGTAAATATTCCATTTGTTTAAATTTATTTTATTTTATTATTGTGAAAATTGCAGTATTATTAATGTATTTCCTATTGAGCATCATGTAACTCAATGCTAAAGGCCTCAGATGGTTTGCAAGGAAAACAACCTTACACCCTCATCTTTATAATGGAAGTCTATGGTAAAATCGCCAAGGAATGGGTTTATCGCCAAGTTGGCGATGGTTTTGGCGACTTATTTTTGTCGCCAAATTTGGCGATATATCGCCAAATATCGCCAAGTTGGCGACGGATTTGGCGACTTTTTGTGCAACCCCCCCCCTTTATACCTGTACATTGGGATCCTTTCTCGCTTTGGTTCTCTATCGAAAGTTAAAGCACTTTCTGGTAATTTCTAGCATCTGAAGGCTCTGGAATAATCTGGAAAGATCTCTGAAGCCTATATAAGGGACCTCCACCAGTCCAGTTAGTTAGTTGTCTGTCAACTGCGATTGAATTCATACGAGAGGCTTTGCATTGAGAACTGTGTTTCTCGGATCGATTTTGTCATTGATACGTCGTATTGAACGCATTGTTTCTGTGTGAAATTTTGCTGCGCTTTTATTGGATTTGAAGATTACTGAATATCTTGTAATTTTCAGAAGATATTTGTGATCGTATTGCACTGTTTATAGTGAATAAAGCCTTTTTTTATTGTTCTTATATATTGGCATCAGTCCTTTCGAACCCCGAGCTCACAACAATACGTTTAAAAATGAGTCAGAAAGTTTCGCGTTGTTGAGCGGGTCATTTGAGAGCCACCTTAATCAGTGCTTGGAATATTTTTCAGCAGGGGACGAAATTATAAAATTGGAAGTAAACTTTAATTGGTTTAATAACTTCTGATTAATGCCCGGCTCTGTGACGTAAGCAAGGGTTGGCCAAGCCTTGTTACATCTCTAACCACAGACTGCTGCAAATTGTGTTAACAGTGCTGATGTGCATTTTCAGTCTTCAAGTTGGTTACAATTTAATATCTGAAAGTAATATTTTTGTAATTTTATTTCTCAGGTCTCTTTATTTTTTGATCTTCTAATTGCTATGTCATCCAAAATCAGCAAAGAGTCATTTGTCACTGGAAAATGCGGGAAATTATACAATCTTAGAGTTGGAATCGGCCAAGATTCCTCAAAAGAAAGCGCATCGGCCAGATCATTAGTTTGGAATGAATTATCCAAATACAACATGTCTCCGAGTAAGTATGATACCCAGTTCTATCAAAACACTGTTAGTTTATTAACCACTAACGGCCCGTCCCGGCTTTGCACGGGTACACAATGTAATTATTTTAGTAGATTTGTTTTCCTGAATTTCGCGCTCCTACCAAAAACTGTTGCTGAGATGTGGCGAAATGACCTAAAACTTTCGAATCCCCCTTTAACCACCTTCGGGGGGAGGGGATTTCTAAATTCACTGAAATACGTGTTTAATCATTTGTTTAGTAGATTTGTTTTCCTGAATTTCGCGCACCTACATAAAACAGCTGCTGAGATATGGCGAAATGTCCTAAAATTTTCGAAACCATCCCCTTTAAAACCCTTCGGGGGGGGGGGGGGATTTCTAAAATCACTGAAATGTGTGTTTATCATTTTTTTGGTAGATGTGTTTTCCTGACTGTCACGCTTCTACATAAATCTGCTGCTGAGATATGGCGAAATGATCCAAAACTTTTGAATACCACTTTAACCACCTTCTGGGGGGAATTTCCAAAATCGCCGAAATACGTGTTTAACCAATTTTTTAGTAGATTTGTTTTCCTTAATTTCGCGCACCTACATAAAACTGCTGGTGAGATATGGCGAAATGACATAAAACATTCGACCATCCCCTTTAACCACCTTCAGGGGGGAATTTCTAAAATCGCAGAAATACATGTTTAATAATTTTTTTAGCAGATTTGTTTTCCTGATTTTTGCGCTCCTACCTATAACTGCTGCTGAGATATGGCGAAATGACCTAAAACATTCGATCACCCCCCTTTAAACCCCTCTTAGGGGAATTTCTAAAATCGCTGAAATAGGTGTTTAATCATTTTTTAGTAGATTTGTTTTCCTGATTTTCGCGCTCCTACCTATAACTGCTGCTGAGATATGGCGAAATGACCTAAAACATTCGACCACCCCCTTTAACCCCCTTCGGGGGGGATTTCTGAAATCACTGAAACACATGTTCAATTATTTTTTTAGTAAATTTATTTTCTGGAATTTCACGCTCCTACCTGAAACGGCTACTGAGATATAGCCACATGTTTTAAAATTTTCGAAAAGTTTTGAACCCCCTTTTAACCCCCTTCGGGGGAGGAATTTCAAAGATCGCTGAAACACGTGTTCAATTATTTTCTTAGTCAATTTATTTTCTGGAATTTCACGCTGCTACCTAAAACTGCTGCTGAGATATGGCAAAATGATCTAAAACATTCGAACCCCCCTTTAACCCCCTTTGGGGGGGGGTTCAAAAATCCTTTCTTATTGCTTGCCTAGGCCATAACAGCAATCTACAGTCCAAATTTCGTGAACCTGACTTTAGTAGTTTCGGCTGGGCGTTGATGAGTCAGTCAATCAGTCAGTCACCGTTTCCTCTTTATATAATAGTATAGATTGAGAAAATGGTTGTTGTTTTCGGTCGAGAATGGACCTCTTGGCATCGTCACTTTATTTTTTTAAGCGTTTTTAACGAAATTCTGTAACTTTAGAAGAATTTTTCTTTGAATAAGCAATAGAAATGCATAAAATCGTTACAAAAATGTTAAAGTTACAAAAAGGATCGATGCAAACTATCAGATATGAAAAAAGAGCCGAATTGAAAAATGGACGTGTCGGAAGAAAAAGCGTCTTAAAAAAGCAAAAAAAAAAACGCGGTCTTCCACTTTAATTTCCTTAAAATACCTTTAGCTCAGACATCCATCTAAACAAGAGTTAAAGTTATTGTAGGAAGGATCCGATAAAATATGAAGGTATATTGGTTAACATATATTGTTTAGCACTTTCCCTTTATTTGCACGACTTAATGTTACTCAATAGCGTTCAGTTGCTTCTCTTATCAATCTACTCGTTTAAAGAATTCTTCCTGACAGTATGTTGTTAAATATTATTATTTATCGCGCAATATTTATCGTTTGCTGGTTGAACCATCTGGGACATCGACATGCGATGATGGAAAGGCGCACTGCTTACAATCGAATGACGAATGCATTCAACGCTATCAGGGGTGCGATGGAGAGATTGATTGTGTAGATGGTTCATAGGAATATTTTTTCGAGGGCAGAGAATACCAGTATATCTTCAACTGTGTAGCAATGGAAAATGAGTTTATCTGTAGATGGTTCCGACGAATATTTTTTCGAGGGCAGAGAATACCGCGATCTCTTCAACTGTAGTAATGGAAAATGCGTTTATTTGTAGCAGTATGCAACGGTTATGATAACTGCGGCGATGGTTCAGACGAAATGTTTTTACATAGTTGTTCGTCGTTATTAAATACTTTGATACAGCTTTCGGAACATTTTCCCAATGGTTGTTGTAATTTGTTAAATTATAATTTATTTATTTTTTTAATTTAGTCTTATTTTGGTTAGACGTTAAATATAGACGTTTGGTTAGTTAAAATATATTATTTCTTTTCCTTTCCCAAAGGAAAAACTTCTTTGCATTTTACAAAAAATGTATGAAATACAAATATGCCGGGGATAGGGGAATATGTTACCATTTTTAATAATACAAAACATTAAGTCTCTGGTACTTTTTAACACTTTCCAACATAGTTGAAAAGTGTTTATGAATTCGGCTGTCCGTACTCTCACTCGCATTAATATACTTGGATTGCCATGAAAATTTTATATGTTATTATTGATGTTTACTATGGTGTGTTCGGTATTGAAAATGAAGTGTGTAGCATTTATAGTTCGTTTACAGGAACACACCAAAAAATTCTGTTACATTACGGTCTGTGATGAAAATTGTTTCCGGTGTATTTTAATGATGTTACACTGTTTCAAACATATTGAAATTGATATATATCACTGCAGTGCACCATAAGATGCTTAATGTAGAACAGGGTCTGTATAGCATTCACCGTTCATTAACATTTACAGGGACACACAAAAAATTCGGTTACAGTACTGCCTATGAACAATAATGACTGGAAGTGTAATTTCAGTTGTGGTCCACGTTTTATATTTATCTAGTTTTTTGCATATAATTTGGTGTATATAAATTACATAGATTATATACAGAGCTGCACAAAATATCTCAAATACATTTCTGTTTATTGCTGGGGAATTTTCAACTGTGCTACGCATTTCCTACACTGCAAAAAATAATTGTTGATTTTACAGTATAAAACTGGCATCCCAGCTGCCAGTATTATACCGTAAAATTAACAGTATTAAACAGTAAAATAAGCAGTAATACGATGCCGCGCAAGCAGTAATACACTACCGCGCATGCGCGGTTGTGTATTACTGCTTGCGCGGCAGCGTATTACTGCTTATTTTACTGTTTAATACTGTTAATTTTACGGTATAATACTGGCAGCTAGGATGCCAGTTTTATACTGTAAAATCAACAATTATTTTTTGCAGTGTAACTGAACTAAATGTTAACATACTATATAGTACATATACCAAACTATAGATTTTATACAGGGTTGCACAAAAGGATTTGGCTATCTTTCCGGCCATTGATGCTAATTCCTGAAATTGTGTTTTCAAATGTGTTATGCGTTTTCCAAATTGTTTACTTAGACATCATGTCTCATTTTATTAAACGGTGAACTTTCGGTAAAGTATTCTGGAAGTGTTGGAAGTTGTTTCATAATCGATGCATGATGCATGATCTTTCTTTCTTGTTTTGTTAGAAATCATACCCTGCTAATATGCCATAAATTTGAATTACTATATCTAGAGCAAATAATAACATTTGTGTATGCAAAACTGTTTTTGATTTTTCCTTAGTTTTTTCCCCCCTTTTTCTTTAATTAGAAATTTTGTCTGGATGCCAGCATTTATACTGGTCTGCTCGTGACTGTGGTAAAAACTTCACGGATAATCTATTTCATATTGCGAAGACTAGAAGAGTTCATTCTTTAATTAAGGTAATTATATTTTTATTTCATTTTTTATTTTCAAGATCTGCATTCCAGTTTTATTTATTTAGTTATTTGATTGCTTTTCAAAATGTTTTGATTGCAGCATGTGCGTAGGCAGAGGCTTATTAAAATTTCAGAGGGGAGGGGAGAGGCACAGTCAGTCAGGGATGTTGATTGACTTCTGTAATCCCGGTGACTGACCGTGAATAAAAATAATGCTGCACATTTCATTGGGGGTTGTTTTTTAATACAACCTCACATATATAAGGTTGCCACGTGTTATAGAGGGTAAAACATTGTCATTATTGTTAAAGTAATAAACAAAAATTCAAGTTCAGGTTTGAGTGAGATGCTTTATGTTTTCAACTGAGTAAATACGAGGGAAGGTCATTAAGTAAGTCACAAAAGGTAATTAAATAATAACTTACAATGATATTAACTTCAGAACTATTTTTATTTCTCAACATATTCTCCACCAATATTTATGCACTTATATCACCGTTTTATCAGTGCCCCAACACCAGCTGCATAACATTCTTTGGGTTGCTGTCTCAGCCACATTAGGACTTCAAGTTGAACCTTTTCATCATCTGTGAACATTTTCTTGCTTCCATTTTAGTTTTTTAGTGGACTAAACAGATGAAAATCGCTTGGGGCTAAGTCGAAGCTGTATGGTGGATGTTGAAGTTGGCAACCAAACTTTTGAATTGTCTCCTGTGTTCAACTTGAAGTTCTAATGTGGCTGAGATAGCAACCCAAAGAATGTTATGCAGCTGGTGTTGGGGCGCTGATAAAACGGTGATATAAGTGCATAAATATGGGTGGAGAATATGTTGAGAAATAAAAATAGTTTTGAAGTGAATATCATTGTAAGTTATTATTATTTAATTATCTTTTGTGACTTACTTAATGACTTTCCCTTGTAGATTGTGACCATAGTTTCCTGAATAAAAAATGTCTGTAGTGTGCTCTACCTCCTCTCAAAATTTGAATATGGAATTCTGAAACATTCTGTATATGATAAATGAGTTTTTTTTCCTGCTAGTATTAAGCATAATTGGTATTGTAATTATATTTTTATTAAAATATAGATAAAAATGCTTAAGTGATACAAACAGAACACAAAAAGGCTTATAATAACCTTTTAATATAAAGATCGACATATGTTTCAACGCTCATTATCAAGATCTACAACGATAAATAAACTATTGTCGCAAATTTTTAAAAATAAACTTGAAAACATAAATCACGTGAACATATATGTAAAAAAGCAGGTGCTTAAGAGCCTACACTAGTGACGGGAAGAAACGCTCAAGCTAATGTTAAGTCTATGGGGAGGTTCTAGCGCGATTTCTCGCTCGCATTTTAATATTTTTAAATGCTTTTTTTTGCATAGGATAGCTGAGGTCAATCTCCAGCGTTGTCAGTTTTTACTTTTTTGATTTTTGTTGCAGATTTTTTATAAGCGGGCATTTTTAATTTTGGAACCAGTTGGAACCGGTTCTGAAAGTGAAAGTACCCTTATATAAAATAACTGGAACCAAAATCGAAAAAGTAAAAACTAACAACGTTGGAGATCGACCTCAGTTATCCTATGCAAAAAAAAGCATTTAAAAATATTAAAATGCGAGCGAGAAATCGCGCTAGAACCTCCCCATAGACTTAACATTATCTTGAACGTTTTTTTTTGCGTGACTGATGTAGGCTCTTAAAATAATCAACTGTGAACGTGAAAATTAATATTTCTTCATTACTTTTTTTAAACTGAAAAATACCGCGTGCCAAATTTTAGGCAATTGAAATTCGTTGCAAATGTTCTCGCTACGCATTTAGATTTCTATTGATTCACGGATAATAGATGGAAAATGAACTCTTGATGGATAAATTAGTTTACTATTTTTAAAATCAATTTTTAAAGTCTCGGTTTTATGTAGTTCTTGCCAGTGCTGTAGTACTCCTGTCCTATTTAATATCTGCCATATGCTCTTTTAATCTTATTTTAAACTTTCTAGTTGTCATTTCTATATAATATTGCAACGGTTCCCAACCTGGGGTACGTGACAGTCTAGTTGGGGGTACGTGAAAATTACATTGGTAATGGCGAGGAAAAAAAAAAGAGTTAAAATGGAAACCTACAAACAAAACTGTAAACTTTTCTTTTACAATGTGAGATTTGTGTAAAAGTAAAATAGGCTATTTACATAAAATGAGGAAAATGCCAAAACTCAGTAATTGGTTGATTATTTGTTGCCATAATATCCGCCAACACCTAATAATATCTTGCATGTAACTCCTTCCTCCTTTCCTCTTAATATTCTTTTCATTCTTGTAATTTGCAGATGAAACATGAATCGTGTCGGGACTTAATTGAACCCACTTGAAAGCTGGTCATCATTTGAGTTTTAAACAAGGCAGCATTAGTATAAACTCATTAACGTATATCATTGGGAGTAGCTTCATTTCTTCTTTGTGAGTACTTGACCTTAATGTTGATGCCGTGTTGTGATTCAAAATGGATAAGTGATTGAAAACTGGAATTCTAAAGAGAACTGCATCTAACATTGATAGCTAGCATACGAACATTACTAAAGCACGAAACAAAAATGTTTGGGACCGGTTTATGTGATAAGGAGTACGCATAAATTAAAAGTCTAAGCAAGGGATACGTGAGAGAAAAAAGGTTGGGAACCGCTGTAATATTGTAATGTTCCATCTGCTCTGGTGCAGATGGAAACTTAAGTTTCATTCGCTAAATCGTTTTGTTTGTTTCAACTGTTTTATTGTAGGCTGATGTCCATTCCATTTCTCCACATTCCTTGATTGTCAATTCAGTTGTGAGGGTAACCGGACCATGCCACATTGCACCAAGAGCGATAATTTACGATTCCTTATTCAAGGCCAACTCTCTGGTTATTGGTGAGAACTCCTTTACCAGTGGTGTCATCTCAAAGACTCAAGCTGTAAGTAACACTGTAAGTAGCTGCTTCTTTAACACTTTTTAGCACTTTCCAACATAGTTGAAAAGTGTTTTTGAATCCGGTTTGTCTGGCTAGTCAGTTTGTGCTCTAACTCTCATAAATATACTTTACTGGATTGCCATATAATTTATGCATGTTATTGACGTTTGCCGTGGCCCGTTCAGAGAAAAATCTCATATCCTGTGCCGAAAAATTTGGCGAGTTTTTTTTTTTTTTTTTTTTTTTTTTTTTTTTTTTTTTTTTGCAATAAAAATTTGAATGTGGTTGTTGTCATCTTTTGGTGTTTGATAAATGTATAAATAAAATAAAATATAAATAATATAAATAATAATAAATATACAAATAATATATATATAAATAATCCTTATATATTCAAGCAACAAGCAAAAATTTCAGCGCAAAATTGATCTTTCTGCGCATACTTCAACTTTTTTTGAGGTTGAATAAAGGACGTAATAGAATTAACAAGAATCAAGAGGGTTGGGGAAAGAATAGCTCGCCTATTGGCTTAGTGCTCGCAACTCTAGCGTTCCTTCTACGACTTTTACTTTTTCTACCCCTTTCCGGAGCGCCTTGATCGTGAACCAGGAACCTTCTTCTACGTACTTTGTTTGACAGCGGGGTTTAGAATGAGAACCCCATTCGTTGGGGCTCATACGGAAAGCAGGACGGAAACCACATTTCTTTATACTAAAAGAATTACGGCCCTATTAATTTTTTTTTTGAAATATTGCCTTTATGGATTTAAAAATTATGCATGTATAAGTATTTTTCAACGACGAATCCAAATATCTGATTTTCATAACGAGGAGATAATTAGAAGCGGAAATATCATTTATTTTTTAATTAATTGATTCATTTTTTAACGCATCCTTTCATAGCTGAAACGCCCGACTTTCACTCGAGATATTGAGACTACTTACCGAAAGATTGAAAATTTTTATACTGCCAAATTTCGGGGCCCTCTAATTTTTTTTAAAATATCGGCTTTTTGGATCTGAAAAGTATGCATCCTTGCTTAAAGTGTGCTGGGATTTCAGAGTTTCAAAAATTTTTTGAATTCGGCCCATAATTTCTGATTTTAGCAAAATCCCGATTTTTATATAGAAAAAGAAATAAAACGCTAAAACTTTTGCTATTTTATTTCAAATTACCTCGGGTTGTATGGGTCCGATCCCGACGCGGTTTGCCTCATTCGACTCGATATCGATAGAACTTACCGATTTTAGTTTCATGTTTCATCAGTGAAAAAATAAATCAACAATCACAGTTTTAGGTAGCTTTCATTACAAAAAGCTACCTATTGCAGTCGTTCGGAGGAAAGCAATTCCAAAAAAATTTGGTACATTTTCACCAGTCATGACCCCCAGACCCACAAACCACCCTCCGTTCAAATGTTCATTCATATATATATGTATATCTGACATGTCTCATGCTGTAGCTCTCTTATTTATGAACCAATTTGGATGTGACTCAGTATGTGAATAGGACATACCAAGGTCTCGACAGAGTTCGTTGGCCAGCTTCGTCAGCCATCTTGTTTCAAAATGGCGGCCATTTAAAATGTTTTTAATTTTTAAAAATTCAAAAAGGCGTACAAAAAAATTTTAAATTGAAAAAATTGTGTTACGTGTTAGAACGTGATACAAGGATTCTTGGACATTTTTTGTTTTGGCTATATCTTAAACAAGAACGAAAAATCATGCGTCAAGCATAGATTATGTAGCACTTTCCAACGCTTCTAAAATAATTTTACAAATCATTACCGTTTAATAAGCTGAAAGATGACATCTAAGTAAACAATTTGGAAAACGCATAACATATTTAACAAGAACGAAAAATCATGCTTCAAGCATAGATTATGTAACACTTTCCAACGCTTCCAAAATAATTTTACAAATCATACCGTTTAATAAGCTAAAAGATAACATCTAAGTAATCAGAATACTTTTATTCAGCCCTGTATAGGATCTATAGATTTGTATATATACTACATAGGATAATAAATTTTAGTTCAGTTAGGAAACGCGTAGCACAGTTTAAAATTCTCCGTCTGGAGTTAAATAATACGGAAATGTGTTCGCGAACTTTTGTGCTTCCCTGTATAGGATCTACAGAATTTATACACACCACGTAATAGACAAAAAGCGAGTTAAAATTAAAATCGCTTTCAGTAACTTAAAACGCACTTCGAGGAATTATTGTTAACAGACAGTAGAGAATTCTTTTGTGTGTCCCTGTAAATGAACGATAACTGCTATACACACGATATTCTGTAGTAAGCCTCTTGTAATGCACCTCATATAAATTTCAATGCGTTTTAAATAGGGAAACATTATTTAAATAAACCGCAGACGATTTTTCTCCATAGACGTAATGTAACGAATTCTTTTGACTGTCCCTGTACAGTAAGTATAAGTGCTATGCACACCCTATTCCATGTTAAGCTTCTTCTAATACACCTTAGTGATATATATAAATTTCAATGCGTTTAAAATAGTGAAACATTATTTAAATAAACCGCAAATGATTTTCCCCCATAGACCGCAATGTAATGGAATTCTTTTGAGTGCCCCTGTAAAAATACTGTAAGTGCTACACACTTCCGTTGAAATAGGGAACATGCTATAGATAACGACTATAACATATAAAAATTGCAGAGCAATCCGAGCATATTTACGGGAGTTAGAGCACGGACAGACGGCAGACGGCCAGACCGCAGACGGCCAGACAAACCGAAGTCATAAACACTTTTCAACTAGGTTGGAAAGTGTTAAAAACGTAATTTCAGGAATTTTCAATATATACAATATTCGGAAAAATATCCGAATACTTTTATGTAGCCCAGTATATGATCTATAGATTTGTATATATACATAGGATGCTAAATTTTAGTTTAGTTAGGAAACGCGTAGCACAGTTTAAATTCTCCTTCTGGAGTTTCTGTCAATAAACGGAAATGTGTTCGCGAACTTTTGTGCTGCCCTGTATAGGATCTACAGAATTTATACACACCACGTGATAGACAAAAAGCTAGTTAAGATTAAAATCGCGTTCAGTAACTTAAAACGCACTTCCAGGAATTATTGTTAATAGACAGTAGAGAATTCTTTTGTGTGTCCCTGTAAATGAACGATAACTGCTATACACACACTATTCTGTAGTAAGCCTCTTGTAATGCACCTTAGTAATATATATAAACTTCAATGCGTTTAAAATAGTGGAACATTATTTAAATAAGCCGCAGACGATTTTTCTCCATAGACGTAATGTAACGGAATTATTTTGACTGTCCCTGTAAAGTAACTCTAAGTGCTATACACCTACTATTCCATATTAAGCTTCTTCTAATGCATCTTAGTGATCTATATAAATTTCAATGCGTTTACAATAGTGAAACATTTTTAAAATAAACCGCAAATGATTTTTCCCAATAGACCGCAATGTAACGGAATTCTTTTGAGTGTCCCTGTAAGAAAACTATAAGTGCTACACACTTCAGTTGAAATAGGGAACGTGCCATAGATAACGACAATAACATATAAAAATTGCAGAGCAATCCGAGCATATTTACGGGAGTTAGAGCACGGACAGACGGCCAGACGGCCATCCGGCCAGACAAACCGAAGTCATAAGCACTTGGAAAGTGCTAAAAATGGCTGAGATATGGCAGTTTGAATTCTAGGGTGGTGAAATTATATATATATTACAATACATAAATCATACAAATACAATGTTACACTTGGACGTAGGATTTTCAATTACAATAATTTTGCAAAATTTCTTACATCAAATGATAAACCTCCGTGCTTGTGTAATAATCCTAGTTTTAGTAATTATGTAGATAAGGTACATGGTCACATTATTACAGGGGATATTAATATTGTCGAGAATGATTATCTGCGCAATTTTATGACTAATGGGACTAAATTTCGAACACCATCATGTTATAATATTTTTTCTATATTAAGACAATTTAATCTGGATCTTGACCTTTTTATATATAAAATTTCAATAGATTATAATAAACCCATTGAATTTTTTAAAGAATGGAAATTAAATGTATTAAGTAATTTAAATGTTGAACTTTTCAGAAATATGGAAAATTTTAATTTTAATGTTAAACAACTAAATAGTGAAATAAAGAATTTACAAAACAAATTTATTATTACTTATGTTGATAAATCACCAAACAACTATGCTTTCATCTGCAAAAAATATTATTCGCAGCTAATATCTAATGCAATAAATACAAGTTTAAATTAAAAAAAAACTAATCTTAATACAATTATTAATAATCGACATATATCTCAATATTATAAATTGCTAAAAATTAAAAATTACAACTTTAATTATTCATATATTGTTGTTATACCTAAATTTCATAAAACTCCTATAAAATTTAGAACTGTAACTATAGGCTGTAATACGTATAATAATAATGCAAGTAAATTTCTATTAACTATTCTCACTAAATTGTTTGAACTTACAAAACTAAAAGATAATTTGTTTAGCATAAAAAATAGTTTTCAACTTGTCAATAATATAAAAAATTTAAATAACATAAGTTACATGAAGACGTTTGACTTTAATGACTTATTTAATAATATTGATATCAAGGATATGTTCAGGATTGTCAATTTATTATACAAAGAATACAAGGATTCCATAAAATTAAAAAATAACATTTCTTTAAATTACTTTAAAACTTTAACTAGATTTATTCTACATCATAATTATATTGTTTTTAATGAGACTATATATATTCAATGCTGTGGATTACCACAGGGTGGCATTGTTTCTTCAATTCTTGCAGAATTATATTTATATTATTATGAACGTAATTCACATATTGCTAATTGTAAAATGTACCGTTATATAGATGATATAATTGTCTTCTATTTTAATAATAATTCAAATTATTTACTACCAATAAAATATCATAAAAATTTAAATTATAGTTTCAACCTTATGGTAAATAATGAAATTAATTTTCTTGATCTTAAGATAATTCTTAAAGATAATAAAATTTTGTTTGACATTTATGACAAAAGAAATGATTTCACATTTAAAGTTAACTTATTTACTAATTATAAGTCTTGTATACATAAATCAGTATTTGTAAATATTTTAATAAATTTTGCACATAGAATAAACAATCTTTGTTCTAATAATTTTAAACCTCAAAATTTAAAACTTATTCTTCAACATGCAGTAGTATATGGCTATCCCTTTTATTTAGTTAAGTCAATTTTACGAATATAAATTTTGCTTTCATTGGGGTTTATATGTTTGCAGATTCTATCTGTTAAATCACTTACATTTTGATTGCTGATATATTTGGCTAAAGACTGAATTCCTTTATGTGCGAGCTGAGTGGGAATATTTTGGTTAAATATCTTTCATTATTTAAAAAATTTAAATTGTAAATTCTAATTTTTTTTTCTTTTCTAGGGAGAGAACTTTTAATATAATATTGTTCCAATAAGTGCGTTGCCATATTGGAGATTTTCTGGGTTTTTTTTTCTCCTTGCCAGGTAGCGAACTTTTAACAATATAGTTCCATTAAATGCGTTTGTAATATATATATATATATATATATTTTTTTTTTCAAGATATTAGTTCCAATAAGTAAGGTTGCCATATTGGAAATGTTTGGTTATTTTTAGCTACTATTAGATTTTCGGGATTTTGCCGATTTTTAAAAATTTGCATCGACGGTTCCGAGCGAGTTACGAAAAACTAAAAATACCAGACAATATCTACATTTCTTTCCCTTTCGACCTCTGCAATCGTTTTGAAAAATACGAATATTAACACTTCGAAAAAAAACTCGCGCACAGGACTCACTTTTGCAAATTCCAGTTTTCTGCGATATATAAAATCGCGCATTGGCTTTCTAAATTAACCAAACAAAAAACAAACACATCTATGTTCTACCGAGTTCAGGCAGAAACCATTAGTTTTTTTAAAAAAAATTAACGTTAACCCTTTAGAAAACATTTTTTACCGTAAGACAATTTCGCATTTTTAACGATTTCTCCTATCTTTAAAAATTCGAATTTGCGTTTATAAACAAGATACGAAAAACTAAAAATACGCGCCTAATCTGCATTTGTTTGCTTTTTAAAATCTGGTATCCGTTTCGAAAAACTTGAATTTTAACCCTCCGAAAAAAAATCGTTTCCAAAACTCACTCACGCGATTTTCGTTTTTCGGCTCAGGTTTAAAAATCGACATCGACTCGGGAAATGCGAATACGGACAAACAGAAGACACCAGATCATAGCCACGTTCATTTTCTTCAAAACGCACCCTTAGGTTTTAAAAAATATCTACATAACCTTACAGATTTCAGTCATATTCGTATAGAACCGATTGTTATTATAACGACCCGGACAACACCGGGGCGGGTGTGTTTAAAATTGATTTTAAATAGAGAGTTCAGGGGGCAAAAGCCTCCCCATAATCTATGCTTAGTACATGATTTTTCTTTCTTGTTATTTATATTTTCATTGTTCTTTTTCTTTCTTTCCTTTTTTCCATTAATCAATCTTCAAATATTTTTACAGGAACTGATCATTCCATCTGACTTATTTGTTATTGGTACTTGTATGGAGCGTTTTGAAAGAAGATTAATTTTAACCTTTGGCTGTGATGAAAATTTAGTAGTAGGTATTGCATATTTATTTTCAATTATTATCTGCTTTAAAGGGCTAGCCCCACTTTGACCAGTTAAAAATTTCAACCCCCCCCCCCCCAAAAAAAAAAAAATGTTGCTTAACCCCTTGAGCATCATATTCAGTTTAGTGATAGTTTCCTGAATACCAGATTTATTAAATTTCGTCAAAAGTAGTTTATAATATACAAATTTTTAATTGCTTAATAGGCGTAAAGCCAACATAGTGAAAAAGTACCCAAGCCGGGACTCGAACCCGGGTCATCAGTATAGCGCACTGACGTTTTACCAACTGAATCACTTGGGAACGATACTGAGCCTGGAACTTTCTCACTATAACATGTTGGCTAGGCTACAAACGCAGCACAAGATGGAATATTTTTCCGTGAGCCGCCAACCCTGGGGCAAACAGGAAATCAAAGAAAATCCAGCATCGACAATTGAATAAATTCATATTTTAATACTTGGAAATTTTTCCATAGAAATTTTCCCACCCCTTGCATTCATAATATACAAATTTTTAATTGCTTAATAGGCGTAAAGCCAACATAGTGAAAAAGTATGTTGGCTTGTATGTTGGTATGTGGTATGTTGGCTTTACGCCTATTAGGCAATTAAATATTTTTATATTATAAATGCAAGGAGTGGGAAATTTTCTATAGAAAAATTTCCAAGTATTAAAATATGAAGGTAAAAGTAGTTTATGTCATTATTTGTAAATACACGTGAAATATCTAATTACATGTAATGTAAGGAGATGATATAAAGATTTATTTATATTTTACAAACAGAAATAAGGCTTGAAGTTCCAATCTTCATCGCAGCGGGAAACTAATAAGTTTTTTTTTTTACACGTAACGTCATCTATTCTGTGCGAAAACAATCCTTGCTAAAAAATCCATACAAAACAAATCACAATGGCAATTAGCGACGTAAAAAACCAGACGCTTAGAACATTGCAGTCTGCACTTAAAACAAGTAATATAGAAACTTTTTTTTTAAAGTTAATTCCTACTTAGGTCAAATATAATTTTTTTCCAGCGATCTACACGCTTCGCCACTGACGGTATTTATTCCTAAATTTATATCCTGCTCAATATCTTACATAAGAGAAATTTTTGAAATGTATTAAAAATTAAATTTAAAAAAAATAGCTAAAATACCAAAAATTAATAGCTTGAAAAGTATTTCTCACAAAATTGTTAGACAAACTGCGTTAGAAAGGTAAAAAAATTGTATTTTTCTTGATATAAATTTAAAATCTTATGATTATGCCGTTTTTCAAATATTGAATTTCAAAAATTACCAAACTTCACAATAAAGTGCCATAGCGATGTTACAGTTAGCGATAATACAGTTTTTTCAAATATTAATTAATTAAATTTTATTATTAAATTTTAGTTTTATACTTCATTTCTGTTCAAAAGTATAAACTCACTCCACATTTATAGTCTCCTTCGCCTGCGAGCCGCGTGATCTTCGTCCGTGAACAGCCCCATTATCTTTTTACGTGTGAAGGTGAGACTATAAATATGGAGTGAGTCTATACTTTTGAACAAAAATGAAATATAAAACAAAAATTAATTAATTAAAAAAAAAGTAACTTGCAAAGCAAATTAATAAAAATAAATTTATTTCCAAAATTTTAAGCCCGAGAAGGGACAGATATTAAAATTATTTTATTTAGTCAATGCTACAATAATGTTGCATTTTTATATTAAATCTTGTTCCGTCTATTTAATCTTAAAATATTAAATTTAAATTTGAAACATGATGTTAAAGCAACTTTAAAACATTTCATTTAGTTGAAATGAAATCTAAATAAATCTTCAACTTTTTTAATTATTTGAACTTCTCATGTTTCTTGTCTGCTAGAATTTGCTACAATACAAATTTTGCATAATGCATGTAAAACTGAAAAAAAGTTGAAGATTTATTTAGATTTATTCCAACTAAATGAAATTTTTAAAGTTGCTTTAATATCATGTTTCAAATTTAAATTTAATATTTTAAGATTAAATAGACGGAACAAGATTTAATATAAAAATGCAACATTATTGTAGCATTGACTAAATAAAATAATTTTAATATCTGTCCCTTCTCGGGCTTAAAATTTTGGAAATAAATTTATTTTTATTAATTTGCTTTGCAAGTTACTTTTTTTTTAATATCTCAAGTTTTTTAATAACAAATTAATATGAAGCAGATAAGATTCACACAAGGCAAGTATGTAAAAGACTGCACAGATCAAAATCAATATTGGTAATATGAAATAAACAGTTCAAACTTTGATTATTCTGTAAACAATTCAAATAATAAAAGTAATTTTTAACAAAAAAAAATATAACGGACTTCAACGGATTGTTTCTTATCTTCATAATGATAATAATAAACGAATCATGTTCATTTTTGCAAATAATTTTATTTCACTGTGCAAAATACGTTTGCAACTACTTTGGAAAGAAACGGTAAGTGGTGTGTGAAAGCTATCGATAAAATCTTGTGTTGTTTTATCACATAATAAGAAGTATAAATATAATAACGAGTATATATGAGCAGAATGTTCTCGAATATAATTGTAAACAGTGAATGTGTCAAGAGTTTTTGTTATATAATACAAATAATAAGAAAACAAGCTGGCTTCGCATGCTAGCGGACCCCTAATTTACATCGGTGTCTCGAATCTTGTAAAACCTTGAACCGAACAAACCTCCGACTCGAGTCCCCTCTGCCTTTGGCACTGGATAATCCCTTAGTTTGCACATTGAATGCTATAAACCTCTAACACAACGAACGTCCAACCCGGGTCTCGCTGCCTTTGGCACCGTATACCGGTCGTGCTACACACGCACCGGATGATCCCTTAATTTGCACATCGAATAGTATAAACCTCTAACTGAACGAACCTCCGGCTCGGGTCCCCGCTGGTTTGGACGAACAATGTTAAAAACGTGTGCATTGTACTTCTTCCAATGCTGAAGGCAGGAATTCAGCATCATTATTGTGATTACTCATTAAACGAACTTTTTGACTGAGTAATTAAATTAGAAAGCTTTTTCCTGTACCAGCAACTCCGCTTACAATCAGATTTATGGGTGGAATAGACGGGTCTTTCTTTTGTTCTTCTACGTGCATTATAATTGATTCAAATATTTTCCTTTGATCAGCATTCATTTTCCTTGTTCAATTTATCTTCATTAATAACAATTTCTTGGTGAGTTTCAAAGTTATCAAAATCTGCGGCTATCATATCAACGTCTTCATTTGGTTCTTCAATATTTTCAAGCTTGTCGTGCAAATCACTTTCTTGTTGCAACTTTTCAGCCAAGTTGATTGCAGCTTGCAGTCGTTGTTTTGTTTCGCGACATTCTTCCATCTCTGGAAAATTTTTCGCATTGTGCTCAAAGGATTCACGGTAGAGTTTAAATTCTCCCAATAGGTCTTATTCGTTTCGCCAAGGCTTGAACAATATTAGAAATGAATTATAGTACAACTCAATTCCAGCGTCCGTTTTCGGGTTATGATTGGGCGTTTTCAAAACAACTGGTTTCAAATGTTTTCTGAACCAACTGAGGTTTTCTTTTAATTCGTAATATTCTACAGACTTTTGGTCTACAGTCGTTTGTATTAGTACCTTAGTGGCCAATTCGTATAAACACATGTTTTCTAATTTGTCATGTCGATTCGGGTAATAATCATCAATCAAATTCCGACAGTAAATTTCAGTAGATCGTTCATCCTCTTTTGCCAATAAAATTAAATCATGGTGACTTTCAGTTTTATTCGTCGGTCTTTTTTCATGTGGTATTTAAGTATTGCACAGCATCCCATGAATAGAAGCATTTATGGCCAAGAATTTTGTCTACGGCTTCGTAACTTCCAGTTTCTCGATTAATCAAGTTTTATCTCGCAAAAGGGCGTAATCTGGCACCGAGACTTTTGTTTTCGTCAATGGTATTCCAAATCTCTTCCTTACGATTTTTTCAGGTTGGTTATATAACACGTAATGTAATGATTTAACACCAAACTGGGTTCTCCAACAAACTGGATGTCAATGTTGGCGGCTCACATAAAGAAAATCGCGGGATTATAATCATTGATCCAAGTTTGTTTTTCTGATCGTTTCAAACCATATAACTTTGTAACATGGTGTCCACCTTTTCGAGATAAAATGCAGTCTTTAACAGAATTTAAAGTTCAAAGTTTCACCAAACCATACTTGAAAATTATGTGTAAAAATATGCAGCCTGATTATGGCACATTATTGATGACCTATTAGATGATAATAATGATAGATTTTCTAATATGTAATCGAGTCCCATGTTCCAATGTTAGCAAGAAACAAAAAAAAAAAAAAAAAAAAAAAAAAAAATTAGGTACTTTTGGGCTAGCCGGGAGCCAGTGAAATATATATATACTAGCCGCCACTGGCGACCAGTTTGGTCGCCCTTAAATGTATGTGAAGCATTGTAACAAATTATTTTTATTCATAATTTACTTTTTTCCTTAATCCTGAGCTAAACCGGAAAAATCTAATAGACAAATCAAGAACTTTTGCGATCGTGGTAGCATTTCGTATATTTTTTGTTATTATGTATTTTATCTTTCTTGACAAAAACCGCTTAACCCACTTTATAATAAATTAATCATTGTGTGTGTGTTTTATAATAAAATTGTGTGTTTTTTAACATAAAATAAACTATTTCATAATAAAATAAAAGTACATGCTGTTTTAGTAATCTCTAATAGGTACCTGAAAATGGGATTTTCTCGCCAAAATGGCGCAAAACAAAAATCGCGCCAACGCCGTTGCGTCTGTGACAGCTGTTCCAATTTAAAATACATGACGTTCACATTTTTCTTTAAAATAGAAAATAGATAAATAAGAAATAATATCATAAATCAAAACATTTGATTTCAAAATTAAAGTATCGTTTCTAATTTGCACACGCGAAAAATAAAAGCTGACAATTCGTTTCGAAATTTGATCTATTAAATATTATTACATGAGTTCAACTTACGTCCAGAAAAGATGAAGTTGAGTTGTATAGAACAGAATTATGGTAAACTTTGACTGTCTCACTGGTGCGGATTATTTTTTTTTACACCAGGCAGCGGTCCAAAAATTCATGGTTTAATATTTTAAACATTCACAACAAATGAATTTTTTTTGTTTACTTTCATGGATAGAGAATTTGAACTGCGAACCTAATTTAAACTGAAGTTATTGCAGAATGTATACATAATTGAACGTAAGTCATTTCTCAAATATTAATTTCTTTTGAACGATCTTTCTAAAAATGTAACTTTTATGCAGTTTTATTCTAAAAAATAATTTTGAATAAAAATGGCTGCCTGGCACATGAAAAAGTTAAGTGGGCATCCCGGAACTGTTGATGACAGTCACATGACTTACGGTTTTATTATATATATATATATATATATATATATATATGTGTGTGTGTGTACTTCACTGGCACCTGGTTAACCGAAAAGTACCAAAAATATTATAGCAACGATATGAATGCAGTGTAAATGTGGATATGATGAAGGTTTTTCACAAGATCGCAACAACCACATCAAACATTTATCGTCAATAAGAGCCCACTCAATCTACCAGCACAGGATTTTTCCCTTTATTGTATAACAATTATTTGTTTTCTCATTTTAAGTATATATTTGTGTTTTAATTTGAATAAAATAGTGCTTAAAAGTCTGTAATTTTTCAAATGTTATATTTTTTAAATGCTCACTTTTGTTTCAACATTGTTTTTTTTTTCTTTTTTCTTTCTTTCTTTTTTTTTTTTTTTTTTTTTTTTTTTCAAAGTGTTTTGATTCACGGGAATTTCATTTTGCGCCAACTATTACACTTGGTGACAATGGTTTTTGTATAACGGAAAAGTACCGAAAAAATGATTTACATTCAATAAAAAACAAATCACAATATTTGGCACGGTTTGCATGACAACACGGTTTGTAGACAACATCTGCTCGTCAGGGTTGAAATAATTGGCGCATTAGCAAACATTTTGGCATGGTGTTGGTATAACGGAAAAGTACCAAAATAAAAGATACAGCACAAGATATACAGGAACGACTTAATAACGACGACATTGAAAATTAGGTACTTCTCTATTATCCCGTCGACCACTTTTCACAACAAAAAACTATCACCTACTCAAAGATTAAACGCCAAAAATGCAGTCCCATTTACTGGATGTCAGAAGCATTATACGTGTTTGTTATGTCATCGAGTGGTTTTTAATTCGACATTTGCGTGTATTATTCATTATGTTTTACTGACTTATTAGTTATTTCATTAATTAAAATAACAATTGTGTCCGTAAATTCTTATATTTTATTTATTTATTTATTTATTTTGATATTCCAATGGTAACGTTCTCCAATATGGTTTTATATTCATTAATAACAATTTCTTGGTGAGTTTCAAAGTTATCAAAATCTGTGGCTATCATATCAACGTCTTCATTTGGTTCTTCAATATTTTCAAGCTTGTCGTGCAAATCACTTTCTTGTTGCAACTTTTCAGCCAAGTTGATTGCAGCTTGCAGTCGTTGTTTTGTTTCGCGACATTCTTCCATCTCTGGAAAATTTTTCGCATTGTGCTCAAAGGATTCACGGTAGAGTTTAAATTCTCCCAATAGGTCTTATTCGTTTCGCCAAGGCTTGAACAATATTAGAAATGAATTATAGTACAACTCAATTCCAGCGTCCGTTTTCGGGTTATGATTGGGCGTTTTCAAAACAACTGGTTACAAACGTTTTCTGAACCAACTGAGGTTTTCTTTTAATTCGTAATATTCTACAGACTTTTGGTCTACAGTCGTTTGTATTAGTACCTTAGTGGCCAATTCGTATAAACACATGTTTTCTAATTTGTCATGTCGATTCTGGTAATAATCATCAATCAAATTACGACAGTAAATTTCGAGCAAAAAAGTAAAGATACAGCAAAAGCTGTACAGGAACGACTTAATAACGACGACATTGAAAATTGGGAACTTCTCTATTATCCCGTCGACCACTTTTCACAACAAAAATCTATCACCAACTCAAAGATTAAACGCCAAAAATGCAGTTCCATTTACTTGATGTCAGAAGCATTATACATGTTTGTTATGTCATCGAGTGGTTTTTAATTCGACATTTGCGTGTATTATTCATTATGTTTTACTGACTTATTAGTTATTTCATTAATTAAAATAACAATTGTGTCCGTAAATTCTTATATTTTATTTATTTATTTATTTTGATATTCCAATGGCAACGTTCTCCCGTTTATTTGGCGTTACAGTTTGGCGATACTTTTTTGTTATGAAAAGTGGTCGACGGGATAATAGAGAAGTACCGAAAATTGTTTGCCGCATATTTTACGTGAATTAGATGAAATTATGAAACACAATTCTTTTACACAAGCATATAAAATGCTTAGTGAGTTTGAACGTTAATAGCAGGAGCCTGTTAGGCGATACAATTTTCCAATCTCTATATTCCCTCTTTGTCGATGAATAGTATATGAGTATTATTTCAAATTTAATGTGAAAACCACGATTTCTACCCACGATGTCCTATAACGGACATTTACGCTAGTATGAAAATAAAAACAAATAAGCATGTTTGTCACGTGATTTATTTAATTTGAAAGAATTCTGTTACATACATTATATCCAAATATTTGAAAATGTCCGTTTATTTAGAGTGTGATATCGTGTTCCATTTTTTGAAACGTTAAAAAATCTAATTCAGTTTTATTTTGATCGTGGAAATCTTTCAATTGACAAATTATTGCTGTGGTCAAATTATTATTATGGTTTTTGAATTGTTGGCAACAATAAAGAAACATATAGAAAAACGTCCATTTATTCCCAGTGAAAATTATGAAATCTTGAATTATTAAGAAAAATATTTGAATAACGTAAATAAAACATAGCTTATGTTACTTCCTGGATTATAATTCATCTATATGCAACGGCATTTAATCCATTTTGATCCTGACGTCAGCCAAATAATTTCACTATTTCACATTTCAAATTTTATTAGAATTAGCACACAGTTAAAATTTTGTGGCAACGCGTACAAAAAGTGGGAAAAACTCTAGTAAATTAACTCGTTCAATGGGATTTGCTGTGTTAAATTAACATTAAGATGTCACACTGGAAATAAATAAGTATTGCGCTGCCGCGCAATACTTAATTAAATTTAATTAATGAATTAATATTTGAAAAAACTGTATTAACATCAATTGTCATCCAGTACAAGTTAAAAAAATTTATTTGAACTTGAATGGATGAATAGAAAATATTTTATTAACGATTGAAAATTCCAACAAGATATATATAGAGAGAGTGTGAGCTAATAGTAGGAATTTAATAACGAGGACGTACGCACGTATGTCCTGGTATTTCAAATAGAAGAGTTCATGATGTACGCAGGTACGTCATAGTGCTTAAGGGGTTAAGGTTTTTTCATACACATTGAAATCATATTTTACTTGTTAGAAATCGATGCCAAAAGTGGAATTTTTTTTTCTTTGAAGCTATAGAAGAAGAGCGCGACACAGCGAGTAAACAATAACGAACAGAACAGCATTTTCAAAATTCGTGAACATTCTATAGCTCTGTGAATTTTCGATCAATCAGCTCGATTTTTTTTTTAAATTAATCATCACACTTCTTTTAGTGAAATTCGCGGTTTGTAAGATAATTTAGAGATATATAGAGAGATAGAAAGAGTGAGATAGAGAGTAGAAATAGATATACAAATAGAGGGAGACAGAGAAATAGCTATATAGAAGTAGAGGAAGATAGACAGATAGAGAGTTAGAGTGAGATAGAGATATACAAAAAGATAAAGGGAGATAAAGAGATTGAGAGAGAGATAGAAGGAGAGAAAGATTTATGGAGACAGAGAAATAAAGGAGGAGATAGAGACAGAGAGAGATAGAAAGATATATAGGGGAAATATAGAGAGAAAGATAAATAGAGAGATAGAGAGATATATAGAGAGATAGAGAGAGCTAGGGGAAGATAGAGAGATGAGATAGATAAAGATAGAGGGGATATGAGATAGAGCGAGAGGGGAGATAGAGAGATGAAGACAGACACAGAGAGAGACAAAGACAGACACAGAGAGAGACAAACAGACAGAAAGCAAAACAGACAGAGAGCGAGACAGACAGACAAAAAAGTCCGGGGGTCGGCGCATGAAGGGCATCCTCCTAGCATATATATACAGGTGCAATATGTTATCTATCGACAACCTTTAATTTCTCAACCGTTGGTCGTAGACATACTATAGTTCCAATTACAAAAATATTTCAAATGAGGCAAATATTCATATTCGTTACGCATTGTTTAAAATAAAAAAATCAATGTGTAAAAAATTATGAAATTTAACTTTTATACGGCTCCCAAATTCCTATAGTTATTTTTAGTAAAAGTTTACACATATCATAACAGTTATAACACAAAAAGTTTGTACTACACAAATTGACACAGCTAATAAATTTCACAGTTTGAGATTTTTGCACATGAGTTTGTCTTTCATTGAGGGATCAGTTAAAAAATGAATTAAAGTAATTCGAGATTGAAATCAGGGTGAATATATATACATAAAGTCCTTTTTACGGCGAAACCACCTTTAGTCTATATCGCCAAATCGGGGTATCACCAAGGAGGGTTATTTCATCTAAAAATTTGAGCTAACTTTTAGGGGTCGAACAACATTCAAAAGTCAAAGTAGGTAGAATCGACACCCGGAAAATAAAACATACTCACTTAGAACTAGATAAATGACAGCAGAATGCAAACGACCAGCCGAGCTATAACGAACATGAAAATCGGAATTATGCAAATTACAATAGTACCGCAGCGCTACATGTTCGGGATAAAACACGAGCCATCTATCAGTGGACATGCTAGTCAGCGCTGAGATCGTGATGGCCGGCTACACATACACGCAATTTGCCGAAATGATACTTATTTATAGTGAATGTCAAAGGAATGCCAGAGCGGCTGCCAGGGTTTATTCAGAACATTTCCCTAGGGATCGACATCTAACGCATGAAACTATAACTGATGCATTGCACCGTCTTAGAGAGACCGGCTCTGTTGCAGCACGACCCAGAACAAGTAGACACAGGCAAGGTGTAATGTTCGAGTGACACCAGAGGAAGTGGTGGAATTCGCCCTTTTAAAGCCACAAATGAGCACGGCGGAAATGAGCGAGGCATATGGATTCCCGCGTCATCATGTCTGCATTTGTTACATGCACATGGTGCGTATCCATACCATCCGACACAGGTGCAATCATTGATACTGGGTGACCACGCACGACGATTTGATTATTGTAATTTCATTCTCAACACCTTAGAGGTAAATCCGTCGTTCCTTTGTGACATTCTGTGGACAGATGAGTTAACGTTTACACGGAGTGGCATTATGAAAGTGCACAATGTGCATTTACTGGTCTCTGGAAAAACCCCACATCACCTGCACTGTACGACACCAATGTACGCAGGTCAACGAACGTGTGGTGCGGTATATGGGGAACCAAGATTGTTGGACCCATCTTCTACGAAGGACCTTAACGGGCGATATCGTTACCTGCACCTGTTACAAAACACGGTACGTGACGGGTATAAAGAGCTGCCTCTCCGACATGCATGCCGGGTGTGATTTCAACATGATGGGTCCCCTCCGCATAAAGCATCAAACGTCCGTGCGTATCTGACCACTGAATTCGGCCAACAGATCATTGGGTATGGTGTTCCGGTAGTGTGGCCACCACTTTCGCCGGACTTGACTCCCATGGACCTTTGGGGTTATATCAAGGCACATGTCTATGTGGCTGAGCCTACTTCTCTGGTTGATCTGAAGCAGCGCATCATCCTTGCTTGTCACACATTTATACCTGCTATGTTCCAACGTGTCCAGGACTCAGTACTTTCACTCATTCAATTGTACATTGCCACCAATGGAGAATACTTTGAACAGTATCTCTAGTAGATTCCGGCGTTTGATGTATTCATTTTTTACAGTAGACCATTTTCTGATATGATAATAAATGGATATTTATTTTCTGTTTAATTTCAATATTTCATTCTTCGCTTTGTATACGACCCCTAAAAGTCAGAGCTCAAATTTTTAGATTACGCTCCACCAGTGGCAGTTCGTACGTTATTTAAATGGGGGGTGGGGGTTCACTGTACATAAATTATGGAAAACAAATCAGCCAATACGACTTAAGATACAGGTTAACATGCATTCGAGTTTTCAAAAATTAAATAAAAACAATGCAACTAAAAGATATAACAAGTACTTAGCAAAAGTGTAACATTTTACTTTATACGAAGGAAAATCATACAGTCAAACAAATACGCGTACAGAAAATAACTAACTATATAGATAGATAGATAGATAACTCTAAAGTACGTAGCGCGGTTATTTATCTTTTGCGGATGGCAACGAGTGAATTGTTTAGAAAATCAATCAAACTTGCTAAATCTAACTTTAGCCGGCTTCGTTATTTGTTCTATGAAGAAAACTATTGGAAGTACCGATTCGAAACTCACAGTATTTACGTAGTTTATTTTTCTGATTACGAAAATGCAAATTCTGTGAAAATCGCACTGTAACTTTTCTTAATTTTGGCGAAAAACTGACCCGCTTTGAATCAAATGACAAACACATTTGAGAGGGTCGTATTGGATTGACTTCTTCTTCGGGGTCCGCCCCTCTATTTACTTTCCGACAGACGAAAGAGTTACCAGATGAAAGGTTCTGTGCAGCGATTTTTAGAATGTTTTCGTGTTTCGTACTATTTTTGACGGGACCGGGCAACGCCGGACGGATCAGCTAGTTTACATTATTAGAGTAACGTTTTGCCATGGTTATATTTAAAAGGGATTCAGGGGGCGGGGGGGGGGGGAGAGGGTATTTAAGTTCATTCTGAAAATTGACAAATATCTGGAAGTGTGTTTAATGTTATTTTATTTAATTTGTTAATTTATTTCCTCGTTTTTCTTTCGGGGTTCACGTTCATGTACACCAATAGAGGAGCTGCCACTGCTTAGTGTCTCTCTGGTTCTTGTATGAGCTATAAGTATAATTCTAAAATTGTTTTGACAGAAAACTGTTGACGTTGTCTGTGATACATTTTGCAACATCCCCTTGAAGCAACATTTTGAAGCTCTCAATGTTACTGAAGATGACCTGTGGCCTGCAGATCTAGTGAGTCATTTTACTGTTTTGTTTTTACTTTTTTGGACTAATCTTTTATGACATAATTAATTTAAAAAAATAATAATACTTTTTTTTTTTGAATTTTTTATAAGAGCCATGGCATTTTTTAAAATGATTATGTTTAATAAATTATTAATTTATAATTAATAAATCAAGGAAATACTAGTTGTTATGGTGAAATATATATATATATTGTTTTTAATGATATTACATTTTTTTAGAGGTCAAGCCAAAGAACATTGATGAATGCTAAGCTGTTTGTTCCTAACCTTTCTTTACAAGATACACTTCTACTGTTTCAGTGTGCCAACAGAAGTGAAGATTTTTCACCAGCATATGACAAGTAAAAATATATATCCGACTATATATATATATATATATATATATATATATATATATTTATATAGGGGAGATAGGGGATGAATAGGACAAGGGATGGATGGGACGTTCTCAATATTTCAGGCAATAAACATTTCTTTTTAATTGCTTCCTATCCTCATAGATTTCACTACCATAGTGTGCTTCAGAACCAAAAGCAAGACCACATGGCTGTTTTCAGTTTCCTTCAAATTTGCATTTCCTGAAATCTCTGCTCAAAAGTAATTTTTTTTTACATTTGAAGTTACTTAAATATCTTATGCAATATAAACAAGATATGTTGTAGTTTTTTTTATTTAACGGCTCAATATTGGTAATTAAAATAAATGAATATTAACCATTGTGACAGAATAATTTTTTAGACAAAATGGCTGACAATTGAATATATGCATCATGGGGATGATTGGAACATTTCAAATGGGGATGAATGGGACTGTCTCATTCATCCCTTGATGATGCTGAAAAACATATTTATTAACTAAATAATGTTATACAGGTTGATAAATTAATAATTTATGGTAATTATTCTTTTAACATTTCATCCTCATTGTAGCCATCGTCTTCAGCCATTGAATGCTTCCATTTATGGGCCTTTTAAGACAAAGTTGCGATGAGTCCAAGATGATTGGATGACAAATAATCCTAGAGATCATATTACAATTTATAATCTCTCAGCTTTTGCCAAGGAGGCATTGTCAGCTTTTAGTCCTTAACATTGAATACAGGGAGGAAAATATTTATGTCCCATTCATCCCTGCTGTGGGGATGATTGGAACAGAGCGGAACTTTTTTTAAATTTCATAATATATATCTGTATAATAATAATCTTGAATAGATATTGTGCATAAGATGTATCAAACACTTAAATGAAATGTGATATATAATATTGATAATAACATAAAAAATATATTTAAAATAAGTATTTTTGTTAAAATGTCCCATTCATCCCCCATCTCCCCTGTATATTATTAGTCTATTTAATAAATTTGGCGATTATTAATAATAACCGGTTATTATCAATAATAACCGCGTTTTTTGGTAAATTTGATAAATATTGCATATTAATCACGTTTACTGGTTACTATTAACGTATTAACCCCTGGGGACGAGCGACACGAATACGTGACGTATAAGATGCTCAGAATCCTCGATTATTCCCATCAGTTATTTTTTTTTGTAAAGTTTTCCTTATCTAATCATACCATTTTTGCGATTCAATTAGGTGAAAATTTCTCATTTGAAAAACCGGTGGTAACAGATTAAAAATTCTGTAAAAGACGCTCGTCGCGAAGGGGTTAATAATTACCAATGACGTTCTGTCAATATGATTAATTAAGCCTAGTAACGAATATGTCCTTTATTGGAACATGTACTATCATTATTGTAGGAAGCTAACAAAAATAATTGTTAACAGATAATAATACTCAATCTAAAGACGTGTCCTATTAATATGACGTCAGGGCCGAATGGTGTTATTTTTAAAATTGCTGAATCAATTAGGTGACAATTTTAAACACTAAAATAATGAAAGAATAACTAATACAGTTTTAAAATGTGCCCTTTTAGCAAAGAATATTAAGAAAAATGTAAAATATCAAGCTAAATGAGTTGAAATTTATTACATTGACCGGACTTATAATTATTAATAATAACCGGTTAATTTGATAAATTATTATAAATTAATCATGTTAACCGGTTTATTTGGATATTAGTTAGTAATTATTAATAATAACAGGTTATTATTAATAATTACCGATTAATAAAATTGACCGTAAACATATATATACATATTAAAGGAATTTGGCTTCAATAATTAAAACGTAACTTCTGTTTCTTTTTCTCGTCATCGGAGTTATTTAGGGTGTAATTGGGGCAAACAGTTTGTATTGGACCGGACTTTATTCTTTTTTAACATTACACGATCTTTTTCAAGCCCTGTCCAGTGTCCAGAGGTCTGCAAGTCAGTCAAGTTTGCATTTTAATTTGAAGGCACACCAGTGTCGTGGATTATGCCGGCAATTAGAGGAAAAAGTCACGTTTTTTTGCCTGTCCCGCTATATATTTGAGTACTTAGAATTATTCCTAACAGAAGGCAGACTTATTAAAATGGGAGGAACTTATTTTCAATTGGCTTAAAATATATCCAGGCCATGCTGCACCTCTTTACCCAGGCGCAGAGCAAACCGCGCTGAAATCAGCCATTTTTATCTTAACCCCTTGGGGACGAGCGAAACGTATACGTGACGCATAAGGTGCTCAGAATCCTCGATTATTTCCACCAATAACTTTTTATTGTAAACTTTGCCTTATTTAATGACAGCATTTCTGAGATTCAATTAGGCGAAAAATTCTGTTTTGAAAAACCGGTGGTAAAAGTAAAACATTAAAAATTCTGTAAAGGACGCTCGTCGCGAAGGGGTTAAAGTTCTCCAGAATTAACATAATATATGTTGCGCTGAGAAACAAAGTTAAAAGGAGGAAATTAGTTTTAAGTTTTGGATTTAAAAGTTAGAAAAAAGAAGCTGGAATTTAATTTGAAATTTTGAAATTTAATTTTAATTTTGAATTTTAAAATGGTTTATTTTTTTATTCTTTCATATATATATATACATACAAAGTTGAAAATTTTGTTAATTTTTACATTTGTTTGTCCCCCATATCTTTGTTTTGCTTGTCGTAAGGTCTCAATGAAAAGTTGATTCAACATCTGGATGGGTATTTCTCTCTATCCAGAAAGGTCTTTTTTATGAGTTCCTTTTACACTTTTAATGACAATAGCTTTATATACTGCATCCAAAGTAGAGTCCTGCATCGGGTCGGGTTGGCGCTATATTTTTTCGTTGCGGTTCGGGTTCGAACCGGGTTGACATCTACTTTTTTGCTGTGGGTCGGGTTCGTGTCGGGTTGATTTTCATTGTTTCGGGTTCGGGTCGGTGTTGGGTTCGGGTTGATCCGCTTTTTCAAAGAAATGTCCACAATATATTTTAAGTTTAAAAATATATACACAAAAAGACCTCCATAATTAGCCACTCCCAAAAAGAGGACACTATTTAGCGAACACATTTTCAATTCCTAACACTGATATATTTGTACGCTTATACCTTGGAATAGCGGGCACCTCCAAATCTATGCACACGTAGCAGGTGTATGGTGTTTGTGTGCATAAACTATCACAAATATGATACATGTGTTTTTGTGTGTATCATAAACGAAATGTTGGTAAGGTTTGTCATATTCTGAGAAAATAAAAAATGGCATGCAGTAAATTGAATAAATACTCATTCATATTCAAATACGTATTTATTTTTATCTAAAACATAGTTCTGTTCAAACTTATTGTAAAAATTCCAACAATGCGACTTGCAAAAAACCTAAATATGACACGGAATAATTATTCTAGGGGGAACCCGACTAGCAGAAAGAAAATTAGAGTCATGAAAAACACCCGCAAAAAAATTAGAAACAATGCAGGAATCTGTTCAACCATCTCGAGGTGTCCGCTATTCAGAGGTTTCACTATATTTTAATATTAAAGAATAAAGATTTGTCCATTTTTCTATATAAAATATAAAATTTGAATTAGAGATATAATTATACATTACTTTTCATAATACCATTAAAACATGATTTCTTGTCCTTTTATTGCGGGTTCGGGTCGGGTTGCGGGTTGAAGTATTTCGGGTTCGGGTTGAAATATGTCGGGTTCGGGTCGGGTTGCGGGTTGACTTCAAATGGAATTTGTGGGTTCGAGTCGGGTTGTACCCGACCCGTGCAGGACTCTAATCCAAAGCCCATGGCTTTGCATACCTTTAATTTTGAAAATATTTTTGACTTTAGTTCCGAAGTTTCAGAATAATCGTAATTTGAGAAAGTTTCCTACACTTTTTGTCCTTTTAAGTTTAACTTAAAAAAAAAAAAATCTTACCGAGCATTTTCCTCTTAAAAGTAACCAACATGTCAACTTTAAGGTTTCTAGCCCTGACAATTTTTAAAAAATCCCAAATTTAGAATGTTTTTTCTCTTTTGCTCACCTGGGAAGGAAGGATATTGAGGAAAAAAGAAGTCCATGTTTTGACAAATAGTCGTTATTATAATACTGAAAGAATTTTTCAAACCGTTTCAGTAGTTTTAGAGTAATAGCAGGGATCCCAAATCGTCCGCTATTGAATACAGGTATTTTCTTAGAAAATTTTTACTTTTAGGTTTTTCTTGCAAATTTTGCAGAAACCACCTTCGGAAATAATTTTTTGCGGAAATGTTGTACAAACCTACTATGAAATTTTCTGTAAAAAAATATTGGTATTCAGTAGGTGGACCATTTGGGAGCCCTCTAATTGGGGTTTTAACCCTTCTTTGCATGAGTTTTTCTTTTACAATTGTGTTTTTTTATACATATATTAAATATTAGACACCAGAAATTTTAGGATAGATTTTTAACTTTGTTCAGCAACATAGTTCATGGGAAATTTACTGGATTAATATTTCTATATAAATATAGTGGTGGCGAAGTAGTTGATTTATTTATTAAAAGTTAAATAAAAAGTGATGGAAATTTACATCACTATGCAATTAAGGGTTAAAACATTTCCCACACATTTCAATCTTTTAAATTCTTATTTTTTTTGAAAACTTATCAATCATTTACATTTTAAAAGTAACTACCATGTCAGTTTACATGTTTCTAGTACTAACAGTTAAAAATAATAGTTATTTTAGATGGTGTTTTAACTAGTATGCGATGTTCTATGCTTTTTGACCAATTGTGCATAATTTATGAATGAATAACCAACCATTCACTTTTCAGGTATAAAACTACAAAAAGGTACTCTCTTAGTGATGTTATGGGTGCTGTTGATTACACAAGAGTATTTGATTTCAGAAGGTATGTGAAATACTGTATACAAATAAATTTAAATGCTGATCATTCTAAACATTTCAAATGCTTGAGTGTGCTCTAAATTCCACGTGTCTGTTTCTAATTGCTTTTCTTGCACAGAAAAACATATACTTGGTTTATTCATTTATTTTTAAAACTATTAAATTGGTATATATTTTTTAATTTTTCCCCCACTCAAAAATCTCAATTTATAATGATGTAGTATCAATTTTATATTCAGAAAGTTAAACAAGTGGGTTAAGTGTGATCGAAGATAGCTCAAAGGGTTTCGTTTGATATTCCTTTCAAAACACTTTATCCTTCCTTTAATAAATCCAAATATTTAGCAAAAAAAAAACCTCCTGTTTTTTGTTTTTTATAAAGTAAAAATTTACCGGTCTATTTTTTCGTTTTTTTAGAGTATCCAAACCAGTCCGATAGCGGGCGAAGCCGGCTAATATATTTCATAATAATATCTGTCACGCGGACTAAATGCGATATAAAAAAATAATTTCAAAATTAAACATGTTGTACACTTTCAAAATGTTAAAGTATGCGAATATTTCCATAATCGGATTTTTATCATGCTTTAATAGGTTTCTCAAACTCATATATTTACTATTCTCTATTACTCACATTGATACTAGCTTTGTATTATTCTCAAACATCTGAAAAATTCGTTAAAATTCTAATATGACGTCAGATTTTCTTTTAAATTCTCTAATGATGTGATATTATTCTGCTTTGTGTACATACACATACTCATACTCCTTGTATTATTGAGAAATCTTTGAAAATTTCCGCTTTATTACCACTACGACGTCAATCATTTTTATTTCATGTGAATCTTTTTTTCAATGGGTGAAACTTTTTATTTCATTTTCATTTTCACGTGGAAATCGTCTGATAGAAAATTAATTATTGTAGAAAGAATTTCATCGTGGATTTTTAATTTTTGGCATCTGCTATAACGAAAAATGTTTAAATTTAATAGGAAAAGGCTGTTAGAATTTTAGTTATTTATCTCTTTTTATTAAAATAATACGAATTTTTCAAATTTTAATATTTTGAGCTCTTTATAGCAGGTATTCAGTTATATACACAAAGTTTCAACTCTGTAAGTTACATAGTTTCTGAGAATAGCTCTGTGACAGACAGACAACGGAGCGGGAGTAATAGGGTTTCATGAGATGAACGAAACCCTAAAAAAAGAATCCCCTTTAAATAATACTTTTCTTTCACTTTGAAATTATTTTACACTAGCTGACCACTATTGCACATAACACTTTTCAGTAAGAAACTTATAGTGTTCAGTAATGCATATAAATTTCATTATGTTTGAAACGGTGTAAAACATAAAAATTCACGTCAAACGATTTTACCCTGTAGATCATTATATAACAGAATTCTTTTGTGTGACCCTGTAAATGAATAATAAATACATGGCACTCCATATTATAAAGAAAGTTGTGTTTTATTGCACTTCATAAATGCACATCAATTTCATTATATTTGAAATAGTTTAACAACATTAAAATGCACGATTTTCCCCTATAGCCCGTGATGTAAATGAATACTTTCTGTAAACGAACTGTATATGCTACATAGTACTTCATTTTCAATAGTGATCGTACTATAGTAAACTCCAATAACATATAAAAATTTCAGGGGAATCCGAGTATATTTACGAGAGTTAGAGTACGAACAGGACCTAGAAACTTTTATCGCCACATTCCAAACTTATTCACATATGGCTAGTTGGTGAATGCTTAATGTAGTTGCCATGGGTGCCTAGTCAGGTGAGGGTCTCGTCACCTGATCAAGGTTCTAAATTACGAGACCTATTAAATCTGTCAATTCAACAAAGTTAAACAGAAACCTTGAACCGGCAAACAAAGATAGCGGTAGCAAATCACAAGAGAGCAAGCACAGCAGCGATGTGAACAAATCAATAGTCAGGTGGATCACAGCCATGCTGTGATCAGGCGATTTCCGCCCCGCACCCAGGTACTAACCCGTTAAGCTAGGCATTCATGCCGGGCAGGTAGGGGCCTGGTTAGCGGTATAAAAAAAAAAAAAAAAAAATGTAGTTGCCATACATGTTGTGTAAGTTATCGATAAATATTTGAATATCATTTTTCAGGTATTTGTATGCAAATATATCAACCGGTATCATAAAGAATGTCTTATGAAAGAATAATGATTTGCCGTTACTCCCATACTTTGATGTTCTTGTTTTTAGGGTTTCGTTCATCTCACGAAACCCTATTACTCCCGCTCCATTGTCTGTCTGTCACAAAGCAATTCTCAAAAACTATGTAACTTACAGAGTTGAAACTTTGTGTATAAATCTGAATAGCAGCTGTAAAGAACTCAAAATATTAAAATTTGAAAAATTCGTATTATTTTAATAAATAGAGATAAAAAACTAAAATTCTAACAGCCTTTTCCTATTAAATTTAATAATTTTTCGTTATAGCAGATGCCAAAAATTAAAAATCCACGATGAAATTCTTTCTACAATAATTAATTTTCTATCAGACACTTTTCCACGTGAAAAAAAGATTAATATGAAATAAAATTGATTGACGTCATAGTGGTAATAAAACGGAAAAATTTCTCAATAATACAAGGAGTATGAGTATGTGTATGTACAGAAAACAGATTAATATCACGTCATTAGAGAATTAAAAAGAAAATCTGACGTCATATCGGAAGTTTAAAGGATTTTTCAAATGTTTCAGAATAATACAAAGCGAGTATCAATATGAGTTATAGAGAATAAGTAAATATATGAGTTTGAGGAACGTGATAAAAACCCGATTATGGAAATATTCGCATATTTTAAAATTTTGAAGGTGTACAACATGTTTAATTTTGAAATTATTTTTTTTTAAATATCGCATTTAGTCCACATGACAGATATTATTATGACAGAATATAATAGCGGGCTTCGCCCGCTATCGGGCTGGTTTAAATATTCGAAAAAATGAGAAAAATAGACCGGTAAATTTTTACTTTATAAAAAACATGACTTTTTTTTTTTTTGTTTCTAAATGAAATTAATTTGGATTTATTAAGGAAAGGATAAAGTGTTTTGAAAGGAATATTAAACGAAACCCTTTGAGCGATCATCAATCACACTTACCCACTTGTTTTTTAATTCTGTTATTAGTGATTGAAATGTATCTTGGTATTGTCATTGACTAAATGTTGTTTTTCTAACAAACATAAATTTTTTTGTGCTTTTTGAGTAGCAACTGTGTAATTTTAACTTGTGTAATTTTTGTCTACACATGGGAATTTATCTTCTAATAAACCTTTGCTACAAAAAAGTGCATTTTTGAATTTTTGAACTAACCAATTCAAATAATTAATAATCATAATTGTATCTCTAATGATCACTTGAGTAATTATTTATTTATTTATTTATTTATTTATTTATTTTGACTTTGCGTGCATGTATTGCAGAGACTGCGTAGAGAAATTTAGACTATTAGCCAATATGTTAATTACATGTAAAATTCGTTAGCCCATAATTTTTTATTTCTGGTTATTCTGGAAGCCTTGAAGATTCAAGTTATGGATTAATTGCAAATAGAAACTTCAGCCATCACTGGATTCAGTTTATGCCTGCATTTTAAGCGAGATGTCTCGGGTTCGACTCCCAACCTGGGTACTTTTTCACTCAGTTGGAAAATAGATATCTTTACCAACCAGTTTGATTGAGTTAAAAATAATAAGATAAAATAATAAGATGTCAGCTTTACAAGTCCATTTCATGTTACAGGCATGATTATATTCCAAATTTCCCCCCCTTTTCTTTGTTTTATTTAAAAAAGGTTCTGCGTCAATTCGTCGCGCACAATTAATTCATCGCGGAACAATTCACCGCCGCACAATTCGTCACGGTGACAACTTATCGCAGCGTCAATTCGTCGTGACGAAAATATTTTTGAAGGCTATGATGATAAAATAAAGACAATTTAGTAAAAATGTTTAATGATAATTAGTTTTTTTTTAATATAGAGAATTATAACTAACAGTTTACATGCGATTATATCTAACAAATTATAATTTTCCTAAATTATCTTTATTTTATCATCATGCGAATAAAAACAATTCAGTAAAAATGTTTAACGATAATTCATTTTTTAGATACAGAGAATTATAACCAACAGTTTACATGCGATTATATCTAAAAAACAAATTATCATTAAATAATTTTATTAAATTATCTTTATTTTATCATCATGCGAATAAAAACAATTCATTACAAATGTTTAATGATAATTCTTTTTTTAGATATAGAGAATTATAACTAACAGTTTACATGCGATTATATCTAAAAAACAAATTATCATTAAATAATTTTACTAAATTATCTTTATTTTATCATCATAGCCTTCAAAAACATTTTCGTTGCGACGAATTGACGTCGAGAGGAATTGACACCACGACGGATTGACGCTGCAATGAGTTGTGGCTGTGACGAATTGTCGCTGCGATGAATTGTTCCGCGATGAATTGTGCGCAACGAATTGATGCGACACCATTTAAAAAGTACTTTAACCTCTTGAGACTTGGAGTTATAATAACACTACAAGTACACTTTCATTGCTTTTGCTCAAACAAAATGACACCTTGGGTGACAGAAAGAGTCCCTTTTTCTGAAATTGATACTTTAGGGGAACTGGTAATTTAAGCTCACAAACATGGATCTAAATTACTAGCACCCTTCAAACATCAATAACCTAAATTCACGCAATAACAAATTGAAAGGATTTAACACTAGAACGACTGGATATTTTACTCAAGTTTTATAAAAATATTTGCACGAGAATTTTTATTTCAAACTTGGTAACGTATTTATTAACTTTATTTAATTGTGGTATATATTTAATTTATTTAATGAAAAAAATTCTTGTTCGAATCGAAATTTAGTATTCATTCGGTCAAAATGACCGTTCACGGTCGTTCTAGTGTTAAACGAGTGAATGATCTACATATCTCCAAAATTTTTTATTGTAGAGGATTTAAGTTAAATAATTATAAAAATTTCTACTTGTTTTGGCCACACTGTCTTGAAGACATTTTGCAAACTCAGATGAAAATAACATTTATTTTATAAGGTAATAAACACCAGTGCTGTCATTTATTGGTTTTGATCCAAAGTAAAAAAACATTCAGCTATCAGGGGTCGATGCAGGTTTTTTTTTTCTTGCGGCCCATTTTGTAAAAAATAAGTTATTTTTGTGAAATTTATCATATTTTTGTGAAATGTATTATATTTTTGTGAAAAATATCATTTTGTAACGAAAGATGAAATTTAGCTATTCAAATTCAAACGAAGCATTTAATAATAATTTCTTCTGCTAAAGTTTTCATTTTCAATGAACTTGTTTGGTTTGGAAATTGCACATTTTAAAACATAACAAAATAAAAATATTAATGAAGAGTATATTTTTATCGAATGGAATTTTGTGAAGGTCCCTATTTTATTAAGAAGAATTTTGTGAAGGGGTCTGTTTTGTTAAATGGATTTTTGTGAAGGGACCTATTTTATTAAATTGATTTTTGTGAAGGGGCCTGAAGGTAAATAGGCCTCAAAAATTTTCTGGATCGACCCCTGGCTATATAGAAGTAAAGTAAAAAAAAAAAATCAAACGGTTTAGTTTTTATGAGGAAAAGAATAGAAGTTCATATCTGAAGAGGTTCATTCTCCTCATATCTGAAGAGGTTCAAAAAGTTTAAAATATTCTTTCCTACTTTAATATAATGGATGCCAAAATGAATTTTTATAGTCTCTTTTCGGATTTGTTCACATTTTGTTAGTTAGCAAATACTTAGTGCGGTCTATGATTGCCAAATATGTTGTGTAAGTTATCGATAAATATTTGATTGTTATTTTCAGGCATTTGTATGCAAAGATATCAACCGATATCATAAAGAATGTCTTATGGAAGAACGATGACTTGCCTTTACTCCCTTACTTTAATGCCGCTGCTTCCGAAGGCTGGCATTTGGATGCTATGAACACCATTGATTTGGGTAAGGCTGTCTTTTCTTAAAATTTCATTTTTATCCAGCTTCCAATGAAGGTAGCTTGATTATATATTGCTTTTATGTATGTCAATGCATAACTTTTGAATCATGGGTGTACATCTTTTGATTGCCCCTGTAAACGAACTATAATAAAATAATTTATTTCATTGAAATAAGTAAAATACATGAAATAGCAAAGACAATGGATATAAAGAAAGCACTATTAATAATTACGAGCATGGAGAAGAAGGAGAAGAAAAACTTCAAGAAATAAAATTCAAAGTTATCTACTTTACAATATTTCCCTGGGTTCTTTGAAAGATTGAAATATAAACTTAGCAAATTCAATATATGTCTTATCGCAAAACCATCCATAAAATTTAAAAGCGTAGTTTGTAAGAAAATAGAACCAATAGAGCCATATCAACTATCAGGTGTTTATGAAATACCGTTCACCAGAGCAGATGGAACTTTACAATATTATATAGGAATGACCACTAGAAAGTTTAAAACAAGATTAAACGAGCATATGGCAGATATCCAATATGACAGAAGCACTACAGCACTGGCAAGACTACATAGAACCGAGACTTTAAAAATAGTAAAATAATTTATCCATCAAGGTTTATTTTCCATCTATTATCCGTGAATCATTAGAAATCTATATGCGTAACGTGAACATTTGAAATGAATCCGCCTCATTTGAATTACCTAAAATTTGGCTCGAGGTACTTTTCAATTTAAAAAAAGCAATAAGGAAATATTAATTTTCACGTTTACAGTTGACTATTTTAAGCACCTGCTTTTTTTTTTTACATATATTTTCTCGTGATTTATGGTTTTTAAGTTTATTTTCAAAAAATTGCGAGAATATTTTGTTTATCGTTGTATATCTCTATAAAATAAACTTTTACAAAAAAAATATTAACCGACTTAAAAAAAAAAAGCACTAAAAAGTATTAAATAATTCTTTAAAATTCTCTAATGACAAAACGTTATCCATTAACCACAAATCTGATATCATGTGTCGGAATAAAAATGATAAATTTAATATGTACAGTTTAATACCCACCAAACATGGATTTTCGAGAGAATATATTTTACAAGAGATGAATATACAGACTTATGATTCAGTTTACGAATATATACATATGAAAAGCAATCAATTACTTTTTGAAGTCGGTGCCAAACTACCTTAAGTTTAGTAAGAATTGGGAATATATTGTACCTAGTATCTACTAATTTATCGATTGGGGTTGTTTGGCACCGACTTCAAAAAGTAATTGATTGCTTTTCATATGTATATATTCGTAAACTGAATCATAAGTCTGTATATTCATCTCTTGTAAAATATATTCTCTTGAAAATCCATGTTTGGTGGGTATTAAACTGTACATATTAAATTTATCATTTTTATTCCGACACATGATATCAGATTTGTGGTTAATGGATAACATTTTGTCATTAGAGAATTTTAAAGAATTATTTAATACTTTTTAGTGCTTTTTTTTTTTAAGTCGGTTAATATTTTTTTTGTAAAAGTTTATTTTATTTCCTACTTTTTAGTTATTAATACAGTAATAGACAATTATCTTGATTATTTTTTCATAAAATCTTTGACAGAATCAAATTCTTGTCAATCTGGACGACAACTGGAGAAATATCGCCAAATTTGGCGATCAAAATATGTTGCCATAAATGAAGCCAATGTGGTTATAGTTGACTAATTTGACGAAATTCTCATTCAGATTGACGAGAATTGGGAATTAATCTTCTGTAATCGGGTTCCACGCATTTTTTTATTTTGAAAATTTTCTAACAACAAAATTGTTCTAATCAACAGAATTTGACGAAATTTAAATGGGACCACCAGGGTGTCTTACACTTTTAAACAAAAAAAAATATATATCAAAATCGGTGCACATTTACGAAAGTTATGCGTGAACAGGACTAAAACATACATACATACATTGGGTCACATTATTAACATCCTCTTTTTCTCACCTTCTTCTATCTAAATAGAAGAAAGTATTGTGATCAAAATTTTTTCAACTTCCGGTTTTCGACGGATTTATATGTTTTAGGAGTCAAAGATTCCGAAAACCATGTTTTTACAAAATATCTGTCTGTCCGTGTGTGCCTTCTTTGTATCAATGAAAAGTGTGTCAAGTTATGAAGCAACCTAGAATTGAACGAAATTTCATTTATAGGTTTTTGGCTGTGACCAGCAGGCCCCACTTGAATTTGCCGATATTTTGCCGAAAGTGGGCGCGGTGATAGCGATTTTTGTTCCATTTAAATTATTGTACCATGGAAAAGTGTATTAGGTTATCCACAGTACTGAACCAAAATTTTTGTATGTGTTTTTTACTATGGCCTGCAGGTCCCAGTTGAATTTGGGGATATTCGGCAAGAAGGAGGCGCTATGATAGACACTTAAAGATTTCAAATTCAAAAAGATGTACAAAGTCGTTAAAAATATTAGAAATCCTAAAGGTTTTTTTCAATTGAATGTTCAACCTTCATCCAAGGATACCGGAAAAATTTTTGTTTTGCCTCTACCTTAAAAAATGCCTGAGATATAGCATTTTGAAATTTTAGAGTGGCTGACATTTTGAAACAAGACAGAAGGATTCCTCCATAAACGGTTTTAATTTAAGAGTTTTAGTGAACATGCTATCACGCAAGTGTTATTTCATTGTTGTAACCATCGTTCTAACTCTCACATTCTCAACACTATATATTCATGTTCGCCAGCGTTAAATTCTCTCCAAGCTAGGCAATATTTGGCGAAATATCAACAAATTTGGCGACAAAAACAAGTTGCCATAAATGAAGCCAACTTGGCTATAGCTAGCATGTTTGGCTAAATTCTGATTCAAATTGAATATTGACGAGAACTGCGACTGAATCTTCTGTAATCGGGTTCCATCCATTTTTATAGCTTGGTGTTTTGCAGTAAAATTAGCTAAAATCTTAAAACCAAGGAATAGGTAGGCTGTCTTTTCCTGCCGGTATAGACCAGAAAGACTTTTCGTAGTTTAGTATACATAATATATCAGCTACACATAAATTAATCTCTCATGTAAATATGTTTTTAAATTGAAACTGTTTGGAAGTAATGTTATTTAAGCATTTTAAATATGACGTAAGTTTCCCCATTTAATGTTTTGAACAATTTAATTATTTCTCTTTTTAATATTCACCCGCAAGTATATTTTTTATAACGTATTTTTCTACATTTACTGTTTTTAACACGTGGTCATTTAATTATTGTTTTAAAGTTTTATTTCTGTTTTTGATAGTCACGTGTAAATACGTTTTTTAATTGAAAGGGAATATTATTATGTGCACTATTTTACAAATTGGCAACAATTCAAATAATGGACTTTTTGAAATATAAATTAAATTATCCAAATAATGGAAATTTGAACAAAATAATTTGTTCTAATGATCAGATTTTGACGAAATTGAAATGGGACCACCTTGGACCCTTACTCTTTCAAACAAAATAAAAATTATCAAAATCGATGCACATTTACGAGAGTTATGTGTGAACAACATAATACATACATACGGGTCGAATTGATAACCTCCTCCTTTTTTTAAGTCGGTTAAAAATAGCGCCGTATATGAGCGCTGAAACATATGTCGATCATTAAATGGTTTTTATAAGCCTTTTGTGTTTCTCTCTGTATCACTTAAGCACTTTATCTATATTTTAATTATAATTAGTGATCTTATTATGTGATTATCTAACATTTGGAGTATAACAAGAACGAAAAATCATGCGTCAAGCATAGATTATGAAACACTCTCCAACGCATTCAGAATAGTGTAACAACTAAACTTCGCAGTTTATTAAATAAGCAATTTAGAAAACGCATGACATATTTGAAAATCCAGTTTCATCAATTACTACCAAAAGTCAAACAAACTATCCGAATTCTTTTGTTCAGTCCTGTATATGATATATAGACCTGTAAGTATACCACAACTGAAAACGAGCTACCAGCAATTATTGTTCACAGACAGTACTGTAGCCAACTTTTTTTCAGTGTCTCTGTAAATGAACGATATATTGTATGCATAATACCCTATTCTGCAGTGAACCTCAGTGGTATGTGTCAATTTGAATATGTTTAAAATAGTGAAACATCATTAAAATACGTTGCAAATTATTCTATTCCAAAAAACGTAATGTAACGGAGCTCTTTTGAGTGTCCCTGTATATGGACGATAATAAAACAGTAAAATAAGTACATCATAAACAGTAAAATAATGATATTATTTTACGCATTTTACCAATTAAAAGAAGTATACTTTTCAAATATGTTGGAAAGTATACTTCTTAATGTTAAAAACTGTATTCTTCTATAACGTTAAAAAGTGAGAGGTTTTAATATTATTGATCCGTATTAAAACATATTTTCCGAATGTGTTTAAAATACAAATGAATGGACCTGTATAATGAAAGAACATGTAATTTTGAGTATGGAGTCTGAAAGTTTTTGTTAAAGCCATAGCAACCGACACTACAGAAGTTGATGATACTTGGCTGGGCGAATTTGTTTAGACAAGTAAACAAACATGAGCTCAGCAATGATGGCACGCTCTTCAGATTTTTATCCAAAATCCTGTCGACCAATGGAATTTTATTGCCTGTATGGTGCCATTTTAAAGATATTCTACTATAATGGCATCGAAATTGCAAAATGTGATTTTCATAATTCTCAGTTAATTTACCTTGTAAACATAATTTATTGTTTATAATAAGAAATTTAATAAAATTATTATTATAAATCTTTCCTAAATGGTAGAATTAAATTAGACTTATTTTTTCCCTAAAAAATCGGAACATGTCATACAATTCAAATGCAACATATTGGGTTGCTATGCCGCCTAGTATTAATGTTAAAACTATCATTATCATTATACGAATGATGTATTATATCACACCAGTGAATGGAAAATCAAATATGAAATTCCACCTTTACTAACAATTTATGTTAATAACTAGTCGTTGGGGGCCGCCGTAATACTTACCTATCATGGATATGCATAATATAAAATATGAAAATAACACATGGGTAAACTACTTATAAAATGCATTGCAATTCGAACAAAATCGTGGCTTGATGAGGTCATAAACTTTAAATGCTGTATTACTGAATTGCGTAAAAGAAACATCCTTATAACTCCAAAAACGATAATCCTATTAACTAACGGTTTATTGCGTCGGATGAAGCGTCTCATTTCCAATTAAAATATATCTTTGAATTGGAATTTGGATGAAATACAGGGTCATGAAAAATCGAAGCGTGTGGAAATTAGGATTACAAATTCTTGGCAACTCATTATCTGATCAACTTCATTCTTTATGCAAAATTTGTTTTTTTATTCTCTTTTATATTCATTCCTTAAAATAAACAATTTCGAAAAGTTTTATATACCTTTTATCCGAACGATATTTCGAGAGTCCGAAAAAAATAGTTCCGGATAATCGAGGCTACTGAAATTCAATAAGCTTCTTTCCATTATTACATACTAAATACATACCAAATTTCAACTCTCTATCTCAATTTATTCGGGAGATAGAGCGTTTACAGACACACAGACAGACACACAGACGGACGGCAATTTTTTTTTTCTTCTAAAAATGTTTTTCGGAATCTCCAGTGTCTGAAACATGTAAATCCGTCAAAAAAAAATTTTTTTTTCAATTTTTAGAACGATGACAAGACTTACCCTATACTGCGTATGATGGGTAAGTAAAAAACATGTAAAAATAATGCTATTAGGATCAAAATCTTCAATCCAAAGATTTCGATCGTTAGAAGTTTTCATGTATATGTATTATGTTTCTAACACTTTGTAACATAGTTGAAAAGTGTTTATAAATTAGATTTGTCTGCCTGTCTGTGCTGTAACTCGCGTAAATGTACCCAGATTGCCATGCAATTGATATATGAGGTTTACTATGGATGTTCAGTATTGAAAATAAAGTTTGTAGAATTTATAGTTCATTTACAGGGACACTCAAAAGAATACCCTTTCATTATGGTCTATGATGAAAAATCATTTGCGGTGAATTGTAATGATGTGACACTATTTCAAACCTATTTAAATTTATATACATCATGAGGTGCACTACAAAAGGCTTACTTGGTTTACTTATTCTAATATTTATTTACACGTTTATTTACGCAAAAAGTATTCGGTTAGAGGACTGTCAAAGCACAATAATTGCTGGAAGTGCGTTTTAAGTTTTGGTACGTTTTTAAAGTAAACTATTTTTTTTTTGCCCATTAATTGTCGTGCAAAAATTCTGTAAATGATATACAGGGTAGCACAAAAGATCTCGAGTATATTTCTGTTTATTGACGGAAATGACTGAAGGGTAATTTACAACTGTGCTATGCGTTTCCTAATTGAACTATATTTTAGTATACTATGTAGTATATATATATATATATATATATATATATATATATATATATATATATATATATATATATATATATATACAAATCTATAGATCGTATACAGGGCTGCACAAAATAAATCAGATATTTTTCGACCATTGATGGTAATTTCTGAAAGTGAGTTTTCAAATGTGTTATGTATTTTCTAAATTGCTTACTTCGATATCATCTTTCACCTTATTAAACGGTGAAGTTTTGTTACATGTGTGGGAAAGTAGTTCATAATCTATGCTTGATGCACGATTTTTCTTTCTTGTTGTTACATATATTGTGTTCTTGCATTTCATTCTTTTTAGTTTTACTGAGTGACGAAACAGACAAAACTAGAGCCTTAAGCAATATGGCAGATCTTCTGGGTGCTATGGCCGGTCCCTATGGAGGACTTCGAAGTGGACCTGGGAGCAATCCTGCTTGGAGTGCTGGATTTGCGTTACTTATGGTATTAAGTAGGATTCATTTTCATTCTTCTTTTCTGTTAAGGCTCGGTGGCTTTTATCAGAATTTGGTTTGTTGATTCTTTGAAATTGTGCATTACTTTTCTTTATCTTAAGGGACTAGTGTAAATGCCCGTGCTAAGACGGTGGGTAGAAATCGTGGTTTTCACTTAAAATTTGAAATCTATATATTTGAAACATTCTGTCAAATTTCCACACGAATATCGTCTCTTTACGCATGCGTCAACGTTTTTCTTAAGGCTTCTCCCAACAGATATGGGAAACCTGATTGATTAGCCTGTTTAGCCTAGGGGATTGAAAAGGGTTGATTGTAAACGGATGGAGGAGATACCATTGCATTGAAAGCATAGACCTTCTAATATATTTTTGCTTTGAGGTTGAAAGCTAAAGCTTTTTTTTAAAGAACTCATTTTTTCACTGCTAAATATGCATATTTTTCACAAAATTTAAAAGAGAGCTTGGAGACAGTTATATTTATAACCGATTGAAATGTCCGAGGGTTCGGAAGCTGAGACCTAATTTTTTAATTGCTATGTTAAAGGAGCTGACGCGAAAACAAGCAAAAAAAGCGAGAAGAAAACATTTCTTTTGCAACTGCATAACAATATTTTTTCACGAAATTTTTACATGGGCTGTAAAACCGTTTTATTTATCACCAATAAAGATTTCAAAGAGTTCGGACAAAAAGAGCTTTTTATTTTTTAAACTATGAAATGACTCTACGTAAAAAAAAAAGAAAATAAGTGATTTTATCCCTAAATATCAATATTTTTTCGCTAATTTTTCATCTTAAAATATAATTTCATACAAAATCGGGTTAAAGATATAAAATAATATAAACTTGATTTTTTTAAAAATTACTATCACGGGCCCGGGCAACGCTGGGCGGGGGTCAACTAGTAATTGATAAGAGTATTCATATACTATTCATCGACAGTAAGGAAAACTGACCTAAAACGTCACGTTGAGGGGCTAATTAATGCATGAGCCTCTCGAGTTTTAACAGCAAATTTTTAATCTTATGTAAATAAGATGACAGAAAAGAGGAGAAATTACAGATCTTTCTTAATTAGTAAAAGGAAACAGATATAGATATAGTTTTATTTTGTGTTTTATTATGAAGTCTTATTAGGTGCGTTTGTAATTATATAAATACGTAGCACCTATAGTCGTCGTCTGGTCTGTCCGTCTGTCCGCATATAACAGCGCAAAAACTACCCAACCGAATGGTTTGAAATTGAATATATACAATCGTTGCAGAATTTTGTCGAGTCATTTCAAATTTTATGAAAATCGAATCAAAACTTAAAAAGATATTAATAAAAGTTTTATTCATTCTATTAACGCCTATCATACATAATTTATATATAATAAAAGCGCAAGTCATGTGACTAAGGAAAACAAATACAGGCTGAACATTTCTTTTTTCATATGCCAGACGGCCTTTTTTATACAAAGTTATTTTTGCGAATAAAATTGCATAAAAGTTGCATTTTTAGAAAGATCGTTCAAAAATCAAATTTTGTTTGAGAGATAAGTTACATTAAAAAATATATAGATTCTGACATAGCTTCAGTTAAAATTAGGTTAACAGCCCAATATTTATCCCAATATCCTTTAAAGTAAATAAACAAAATAAGAAATTCGTTCATCGTGAATCATAGAAATATTAAACCATGGAGGTAATCATTCGCAAAGCAAGATTTCCCTGGTGAATTTTGCAGCGCTATCGGGTGTCGAAAACAAAAATTGCATCTGTAAGCGTGGCATACGGGGTAATAAGAGATAAGAAAGGCATGCTCATTTCGTTCATAGCCGACGATATAATTAATTTTCATTGAAATAATAACGACGATTTTTTTACATTGTAAAACTATTTATAGTAAGAACGCACCTCATTTGTCACATTTAACGTACAATTTCCAACTTGTTTTTGTTATGGTATATTAGCCAGAAACAAACGCTGAACTATTTATATTGTTTTAAGTGCAAACGTGTTAATGTTTCATAATCGAGCTGTTTGGTTTAAAAATTATACAGAGTCAGTAAATTGAAAGACACTTTTCAAATATATTACATTTGAAAGTACATTTCCCCCGTACTCAACGGTGTACAATTTAAAATTATGCGATGTTGAGAAGTAATTAAATTTGCTAAAAAGGGAAATGGGTAGATGATTCATCAAATAAATCAATTTTACCAAAATAAACAGTACATAGAAACCGGAAACAAACACTCAAAAGACGACATATATTATCTTTTCCATTTCAGAAATTAATACGTAGAATTCGAGTTGTGTTGCATAAAAGTTTACTTCTAAAACAATTACCAAAATTAAACACGATTTCTGAAATGGTTTGTCAATTGTGGACATCATTCAAATTTTGTTAGTTTTTAATGTTTTATAGAAAAACTAGCTGTTACCCGTGACTTCGTTCACGCAACATTAAAAGAAGAATAAATGCATTAATTAAGAAAATATTTCACTCCCGATAATTAAAAACGTTAAAATTAACTAACTATTTATCGCATTTCATAGGCGACAATACGGTATTTTTTTGTTATAGGGACCTTGATATAACTCAGTCTTTAAAAAGTGAAATTTTGTGCCAAATAATCGCGAAAATGAAATTGCAACCAATGCAAAAAGGAGGGCCAAATAAAATCGTGGAAATAGACGAATTGGGTAAAAACAAATGTCAATTTTACCTGATAAACAATTTTACTTTTAACGCCTTTGTGAAACGTTTTAACAGCCATCCTTCAAAAAAACATTAATTGGAAATAGTACATGCTTTTTCTTTAAATTCAGTTCTGCCTCCTTGGTTTAATGTATAGCTGAAACAAATCTTATTTTCTAAATGACAGTATGTTGACAGGCAATTTTTGTTCTCCAGAATAAATTGATTCATGAAGTTTGAATATGTGAAAATATGTTTTTATTTTTCGGATAATTTACTGAAATCAAGATTTTGTTTTCATCATCTATTCAAAGTGAAAATCAATTCTGTTTTTCAGTTTTAATGAGAAAATGGTGTAAAAAATATACAGATCTATTTTATTTCTCCTTTTTTTTATACACAAATATGGAGTAATTTACTTTCCGTTTTTAGAGAAACTTCGTTAAAATTAACAAAAAAGAAAAAAATATCTTGGCATCTAACTTAATTTTTTAAATTCTGACAGTTTGTGTAACATCCTCGGATCAATGATAACCGGTATAAAGTAAATCACGTTGCGTTCCATATTCTGGCACTGTAAATGAAAATTGTAAATTCACGGGCATTCTCCGTGAACTGCTGCCGTAATTTTACGGGAAATGCCCCCTTTTCAAAGTAAACGGTCCATTTCAGTAAATTTCATGTTTTTACGGGCAAAGACCGTTTATCTAATAACAAAGCTCGTTTATCTAGTCACAAAACCGGTTTTCTTATGGACATTGCCTGGAATCTCTGCTGCAGTAATTTTACTGCAGCAATTTTTTACAGTTAAGAGTAGTTGCGAAATACAAACTTTTCTTAAAATTATGATGCGATTTTTAGCAGAAAATTCTCATCTGTATATAACGGATATTCATGCTTAATAATCAGTATAGATAAAAAAACATTTAAATTTTTCGTTATAAATATGGCGTGAAACTCATTATACTTTCTATACTTACTGATCCTTGTATTATTAATGCAAGGAATTGATTCACACTCATTTTAAAACACATTGGAAAATTCCCGTTTTATTTCAAATATGACACCTCTTTTTCCCGCAGAGAAATCCCTTTCTAATGACATAATTCTTGTTAATCTGGAGGCACGGCAGTGCCTCCGCCAAGTCTTGAGAGGACAGCCGTAAGCATACTTTTCTGGAAGCAACTCAGGGCACTTTTGACCCCCCCATATCTCCGCGCTGGAGTATCCCAAAAATTTTAAACTTCAATTATAGAGAGTATTTGGCCCACAGGACCAAAATTTAAAATTACAACTTTCTGTCTTTTCTAGTTCAGGCGATATATGAACTCAAACATTCGATTTTTTGTCACTTCTTACTCACTCGTTCACGCGTCATCAAAAAGATTGGGTAGATCCCGTAGCCCCAGAAACTTGACATTTGGAAAAAAGGCAGTGTTTAGGATACAAAGAAAGGAAAAATTATAAAATCCAGAAAATTCGAAAAAAAAAACATTTGAAAATTCAACAAATTCCATCAAAATTGAAAATTGAAAATAATACGATCTTGTAGTCTTGGAAACTTAAGATTTGGTGTGAAGGTAGTGTTTAACATCCAGAAAAAGAAAACATCAAAAACACCAAAAAAATCGAAAGCAAAATTGAAAAAATCGAAGAAATTGAAAAAAACCGAAAATTTGAAGACAATCCGATTTTGTTGCGCTAGAAAATTCAAATTCGGAATAAAGGTAGTATTTAGGATACAGAAACAGGAAAATTAAAAAAATCCAGAAAATTCGAAAAAAAAATAAAAAAATTCGAAAAAAATTGAAAAAATGAAAATAATTTGATACGATAACGCTCGTATTTATAAATTAATTTGGACGAAACTAATTGTGTGTATTAAGCTCACCAATGCCTCGACCGAGTTCGTTGGCCAGCTTGGTCCGCCATCTTGTTTCAAGATGGCGGCCACGGAAAATTTTAAAACTAAAATAAATATACAAAAAAGTTAAAAAATCAAGTTTATTTTTTAATTAGGTGTTAGGACTTGATACAAGGATTCCAGAGCATTTTTTGTTTTACCTCTATCTTAAAAATTGGCTGAGATAGAGCAGTTTAAAATTCTAGGGTGGCTGACATTTTGAAACAAAACAGCACATTACAAAAAAACAACGATAAATTTATGGTCAATAATGGTCAAGCAGGTGCAATCCCGAATGAATACTCCGTGTCATTATAACTGTAACTTTGACTTCGAAATTTTGATACGTTGCATTTTCTATTTGTTGATATTTTTGAACTATGATTTACGCTAAGTGAAATGTTGTTGTTGAAGAGGGATTTTCCATGTAAATCCGAAACGTCCAATTTTAATATGTTTTTAATGTTTTATGAAAGTGTATTGTAATGTCTTTAATTTTAATGATTTTAATATAAATTTATAAGTTTTAGTGAACGCGATTTCTCGCAAATTGTTTTCTTTCATTGTTGTAATCATTTTCCCAATCATACGCATAAAACTATATATTCATATCCATTAGCGCCAAATTCTCGCCAAACTTGGCGACAATTGGCGAAATCTCGCCAAATTTGGCGACAAAAATAAGTCTTCATAAATGAAGCCAACTTGGCTATAGCTCAATAATTTGGCGAATTTCTTATTCAAATTCAGTGTAAACGAATCTTTTGTAAACGGTTTCTTTGCATTTTAACTTGCTGTTTTCGAGTAAGATTAGCTAAAATTTTAAAACGAAGATATAGGAAAGCTACCTTTTCCTGCCGGTACAGGCCGGAGGCCTTTTGTATGAGTTGTCGGATGCAATCTATGTTTTGCATTAAATAAAGTAAAACATTGAAAAACAAATCCCACAGGATGGGGATAGTTTGTTTTAGATAGATTTTAAGATAATTGTCCTATTAGCTAGTACACCTTCCGTTATTGTTTTGTGTTATTTTCCCCGGATTATGCTTTTCTTTTCTTTTGTTTACGAATTTTGTAATACAAAAGTTCCGCTATAGACTGGCTACGTTATAGACCTTTTTTTTATAGACAGGTTCATTTTCTTTCACAGGCTTTACTCTATTTAATTTATATATGAAATATTTGTTGTTAAAAGATGTTTGTCGCACAAAAATTTTCACATCTCTCCCTCCCTCCCGACATTACTGGTTGGTTATGGCTTGATAGTCCTTTCTAAATAAAATCATGGTGATTCTAAGATTCTCTTGATTTATCTCTAAATTGAACATAAACGATCCTAAGAAAACGGATCAATGAATTACTATATTGGCATGAGGAAATTTAGTTGCAGAAAAATGGAACATATAGATAACATTAAGTCTAATAGGAAAACCACAGCCTTGGCAAGATTGTATTAACAAGAAACCATCCAAATACATTTTTATGAAAGTAATATAATTTTCCCCTCGAATCTATACAAACCATGTATTATAAGAAAAACCGGTACTTCTCTATTATCCCGTCGACCACTTTTCATAACAAAAAACATCGCCAAACTGTAAGATTAAACGCCAAAAATGCAGTCCCATTTACTTGATGTCAGAAGCATTGCACGTGTTTGTTATTTCATCAAGTGCTTTTTAATTCGACATTTGCGTGTATTTTTCATTATGTTTTACTGATTTATTAGTTATTTCCTTAATTAAAATAACAATTGTGTCCTTAAATTCTTACATTATATTTATTTATTTATTTTGATACTATAATGGCAAAGTTCTCCCGTTTATTTGGCGTTACAGTTTGGCGATAGCTTTTTGTTATGAAAAGTGGTCGACGGGATAATAGAGAAGTACCGAAAAACCATAGAGTTTGTAACACGTAAAAATACAATGTGTAAACGATAAACATAATTTAATTTATGAAAATTGTGGCTCGATGTACTCCATGGTTACAAATATGGAAATAAACATCCAAGTACAAATAAAAAATAACGTGCGTAGTTTTAATCAGTATGTGAAAAATTAAATGATATCGTTTCAAATAATAACTTCATTAGACCGTGCAATTATATAATCTGGAGGCACGGTAGTGCCTCCGCCAAGTCGAGAGAGGACATCCGTAAGCATACTTTACTGGAAGCAACTCAGGGCACTTTTGACCCCCCCCCCCCATATCTCCGCGCTGGAGTATTCAAAAACTTTGAAACTTCGTTTTTCTAGAGTATTTGGCACACAGGACCAAAATTTAAAATTACAACTTTCTGTCTTTTCTAGTTCAGACGATATATGAACTCAAACATTCGATTTTTTGTCACTCACTCACTCGTTCACGCGTTGTGATGAGTTGACATGTTTCAACTCCTCCCTTATTTGTGGAAAAAGGATAATCTCTCTGGAATGAAAATAATCTGACAGATTGATCTCTATTGACAAAAATTCTATCAATAGTGTGAATTTCATTTTCACTTTGAGATAAGCCAAGCTGCAATACATGCTTTGTATTGAATGGTATGTTATCTGAATGAGTAGATAAGAATTGTAAAGTATTGTTCTTGTGGATACAAAGAACTGGGCCCCTACGAAATGCAATGTTTTCTGGGAAATTCCTGGAATGCAAGGAAAGCCTCTGGGAAGTGAAATTGCAGACGGCAGTTGATGGTGGAAGGAGTTGAATGTTGAATCAGTTGGATTTGGAATACTCGAGAGTGAGGTTCCACTTTGAGCGGACGTCAGAATCGGAATTTGGCTGACCATGTAAATTTACGGCATGGATGCTTATCATAATTTTTCATTTTTACTTTTGTTTTCTTTTTTTAATGTGTTAATTTAAAATAAAGTTTTTTCGTTTCAAACGATAAATGGAATTTATTAATTATATATACAACGTCTCACGCTACCACAGCAATAGTATATATAATTAATTGGTGGCAGCAAATGGGATATGTGATCTAAAGTAAATTAGATTACGGATCTATGCGTTAACCTGATTAAACAGATGAAGAGCCAGTGGAAAACGGACGAGCAGAGTTGTGGAGTCTTGAAGTCTAATTGGAGTCGTGGATTTTTCTCGGAGTTCTAGCAAGTAGAGAACTGGTAAAGGAACTTTATCGACTAAATCTGTGAGGTGTATGAACAGTCAACTATAGACTTGGTGCTATTTGTGTGTGCTTCAAAATATATCAGTGAAATGAAGATATGCGGCGTACCATCTGAGTTGTATACATACGAATCTAAGGTGCAATTAGTGCCTCATCAGTGTCTTCAAATCTTCAAAAATCTGTGTGTGTCATCTTTAAAAGTGCTTGGAAACCTGGTATCAGTGTGGAGGAAATATCTGCATCTGGAGGTAAGCTCTTTTATGAAATCTTCTATAGAGGTCTGTTTTAAATTGAATTTTGTGTATAAATTTTAATTTTGGGGAACAAAACTCTATGTGAAATTTAAGAACTCTAGGGAAGCTATTAATTTGGTATTTAAATTTTTAGTTAGAATTTTTATGTTTGTTGATTTTCTGGTATCTGTTTGGTATAATATTGGGTTAAGAAAATTATATACTTATGTATATGTTAAAATTTACTTGGGGTAGAGTAAATTGTTATTGATTAATCGAGATTATTAATCAGGATATTTTAATCATAATTTTGTATAAAACTTTTGGAAATAAGAGTTTTGTTTACATACATTTTATTTATTACAGTAATAAAGTTATAGCTTAATTTTATGGGTATACTGTGGATGATTATGATTAATGTTTCAAAATAAATTGATGTTATACTGTACTGTTGGGTATAAAATTTATTTTGGGGGATATACTCAGTTTGAAAGACGTCACTGTTGCATGAGAATTTGCTATATTGAAATTGTGTCGTTTTTGAATACATTATTATACGTATAGTGAAGAAAATTCTATTTCTGTATTCATTGTATTATTGTAAATTGAATATATCTGTTATTTTGAAATTTATTATATTTTGGGAAAAAATATGGCAGACTATTTAGTAAAATATAATAAAAGCGTCTTGCTATTATTAGCAGAGGAATTTGAGACCAGTGTGTCAAAAACATGTAAAAATCAAGCTATAATTCAGGCTATAGTTAATGCTGAGGATTATAAAGAAAGTTACGCAAAACTTCGCTTGCAATATATTCTTGAACAGGAGGCAGAGCGGAAAGAGCAGGAAAAACAAATTGAAAAAGATCGTAAAGAAAGAGAGAGGCAAATTGAATTAGATAGGATTGCACAAGAGGAAAAAGATAAACTTAGGAAATTTGAGTTAGATAAACTTGAAAAACAACTTGAGGCAGATAAACTCGAAAAACAACTTGAAAAACAACTTGAATTACAAAAACTTGAGAAACAACAGCAATTTGAATTAGAAAAATTGCGTATTCAAAATTCTGCGGATGTTGTTAGTGTTTCATCTAATGAATCAAATGTAGATTTTCATAGAACTCCTAAGGTAAATTTAAAGGATTTGGTTCCGCGTTTTGATTCTAAATTAATTGATATAACTCTTTTCTTTATGATTTTTGAAAGGCAAGCCGAGAAAGCTAAAGTTTCTCAGGAAGATTTGGTTAGTCAATTAATTCCTTTATTACCTTCTGATATTGCCGAAATTGTAGTAAAACAACCAGCAGACAAATGTGATGATTTTCTGCATATAAAGAAAGTTTTGTTAGATAGGTTTAGGCTAAGTACAGGCGCCTTAAAACAAAAATTTGAAACTCATCAAAGAAAATCTGGTGAATTATGGGTGGATCTGATTTATGAGTTAAGGGGTTATCTGGATAATTGGTTAGAGTCATTAGAAGTGAGAGATTTTGAATCCTTAAAAGAACTAATGCTCACGGAACAATTGAAAAAACGTGTCCCTTTTGAGATAAAAGAAAAATTTATTGATGATTGGGAGGAAATAAAGATTGCTTCTAAACTCGCGGAAAAATCAGATAAATTTGAGAGTATAAGAAGAGAATTTAATAGGTCGGATAGAAAACCGTGGGAAAATAAATCTTTTCAGGATAAGCAAAAAGACAGCTTTAATTCTAAAAGTAGAAAGGAAATTAAACCAAAATCGGAATTTGAGAATACGAAAGAGTGTGGGAAATTTGATCAATTTAAGAAGGACAATGCTTTCGAAAAGCAAAGACAAGTCCAATGTTATAATTGTTTGGCAGTGGGGCACATCAGACCAAATTGTCCTGAATTGTTAAAAAGTAAATCTAATTATGAGGATAAAAGCATAGCTTGGATTGTTACTAGTGATGGGAAAAGTGTAAATAATAAGGAAGGTGTGGAAACCGAATTACCTATGGTTGATTTATGCGTGAATGGTAAGAAAGTAAAAGCGATTAAGGACACAGGTGCGCAAATTGCGGTTTTTGATGCTAAGGACATTCCGTGGAGTGCTAAGAAAGTGGGAAATGTCTTTCTTATACCGGCCCTCGGAAATAGACAAAAAGCGGATTTGGTGTCAGTGCCGGTTGCTTTGATGGAAGGTGAAAAAGAGTGTGTTGAAAAAAATGTGGTGATTGCAGTTGTGAGAAAACTAAATTCTCCGCCCCTTATAACACCAGCTGTTTATGACTTATTAAAGTTAGGAAATATGGAAAAGCAAAATTCGGTGTATAAACAAGTGGGGAATCAAAGAGAATTAAATGGGCAGGGAACCCTCAGATTATCTAGCGATCATGAGCAAAGGGTTGTTAGAAAAATGGTTGTGAATGAAATCTGTGAAAGGGATAATAAGTCTGTTAATGAGATAGAGGTAAATTCACTGGAAGACGTGACTGATAGGTATTTGGAAAAAGGGTCTAAATTGATCGATACAAAAGAGGGTGCGTCTAAAAAGGATGGTGATAAAAGGTCAGGTATTGGAGGTCAATTTCGGGAAAAGAATTCTGAGCATGATGTAAATATACCCAGGTATTTTGTCGGTAGTATGGGGTTTATACATGTTAGAAATAGAATTAGAAAGAAATTGAGTTCATCTATGACTGTGGCCAGTAAATTTAACTCTAGGATGAAGGAAAATAATAGAGTAAATTGGGGGGCTAAATGCCAAGAAGATGTGAATAAGAAATCAAAGTTAAAAAGAATGGAGCATTCTTCTTTTAAAACGGATCACAAAGAAAGATTTATTGAAATCAAACAAGATTTTGAAAGGAAAAATCATGATTATGAAGTTGTGAGGCGAAAATTATTGTCGAAAAGATTTTCTGATAGAAGTAATATAGATATTGGTTTTCGGGAGAATTCTCTAAATTAAGTTTATTCTAAATTTGGGAGTGCTCATTTTTGTAATATCTGTATTGTGTTTATTTATCATTTAATGCTTAATATTATTTTCGTAATAGTAAAACTTCATTAATTTAATAATTGCATAATTTAGTATGCTTTCTTTTTGTTTGTAGAAGTGTCTAAATTTAGGCTTTTAAGCATGTTTTTAAGAGAATCGGTTTAGGCATTGTGTTGTATATAGATTTTTTTCTTTTTTTTTATTATTACTTTTTTTGTTAGAATCATGTAAAGTGTAATCTGTATTTGGTATTATATGTATGTGAAGTATTTCAAAATTGTTTCTTAGGGCATCAATTGTATAAGTTATTCCTGGAATTATACTTAGGTATTGTAGTTATGGGATTATAGTAAATCCTGTTGATAGTGTGGTCTATCAAATACTGAGTATGGGAATGTGTTTGTATTCTATAGGGATTTTTCATGTGTTATTCTAAATTCCTTTATACTTTGTTGACCTCTTTAGAAATTGATTGAAGGAGCTTATTCTATTAATATATATGCCAAATTTCTTCTAGAAATTTTTTCTTAGGGGGAGGTGTTGTGATGAGTTGACATGTTTCAACTGCTCCCTTATTTGTGGAAAAAGGATAATCTCTCTGGAATGAAAATAATCTGACAGATTGATCTCTATTGACAAAAATTCTATCAATAGTGTGAATTTCATTTTCACTTTGAGATAAGCCAAGCTGCAATACATGCTTTGTATTGAATGGTATGTTATCTGAATGAGTAGATAAGAATTGTAAAGTATTGTTCTTGTGGATACAAAGAACTGGGCCCCTACGAAATGCAATGTTTTCTGGGAAATTCCTGGAATGCAAGGAAAGCCTCTGGGAAGTGAAATTGCAGACGGCAGTTGATGGTGGAAGGAGTTGAATGTTGAATCAGTTGGATTTGGAATACTCGAGAGTGAGGTTCCACTTTGAGCGGACGTCAGAATCGGAATTTGGCTGACCATGTAAATTTACGGCATGGATGCTTATCATAATTTTTCATTTTTACTTTTGTTTTCTTTTTTTAATGTGTTAATTTAAAATAAAGTTTTTTCGTTTCAAACGATAAATGGAATTTATTAATTATATATACAACGTCTCACGCTACCACAGCGTCATCAAAAAGATTAGGTAGATCCCGTAGTCCTAGAAATTTGACATTTGGAAAAACGGTAATGTTTAGGATACAAAGAAAGGAAAAATTATAAAATACGGAAAATTCGAAAAAAAAAAAACATTCGAAAATTCAGCAAATTCCATCAAAATTGAAAATTGAAAATAATACGATCTTGTAGTCTTAGAAACTTAAGATTCGGTGTGAAGGTAGTGTTTAGTATCCAGAAAAAGAAAACATCAAAAACACAAAAAAAATCGAAAGCAAAATTGAAAAAATCGAAAAATCGAAAAAAATCGAAAATTTTCAAATAATCCGATTTTGTTGCGCTAGAAACTTGGAACTCGGAATAAAGGAAGTATTTAGGATGCAAAATAAGGAAAAATTAAAAATTCCGGAAAATTCGAAAAAAAAATTCAAAAATTCGAAAAATTCGCAAAAAAATTAAAAAAATTAAAATAATTTGATTGTTTAGCCTTAGAAGCTTAAAATTCGCATTAAAGATAGTGTTTAGGATTCAGAATAAGTTAAAATAAAAAACGCAATAAAATTCGAAAATAAAATAAAAAAATCGAAAAAATCGAAAAATAAGGAAAATTTGAAAATAATTCGATTTTATAGCGCTAGAAACTTGAAATTTGGAATAAAGGTAATATTTAAGATACTAAATAAGGAAAAATTAAAAAATATGGATAATTAAAAAAATACCCATAAATTAGTGCAGACGATATATGAACTCAAAGTTTCGATTTTTTGTCACTCACACACTCACTCCATCTCGCGTCATCAAAAAGAATGGGTAGATCCCGCAGCCACAGAAACTTAAAATTTGGAATAAAGCTAGTGTTTCGGATACAAAGAAAGAAAGAATTATAAAATCCGGAAAAAAAAAACATTCGAAAATTCAAAAAAATCGAACAAAATTGAAAATTGAAAATAACACGATCTTGTAGTCTTAAAAACTTAAAATTTGGTTTGAAGGTAGTGTTTAGAATTCAGAAAAATAAAACGTCAAAAACACAAATTTTTTTTAAAAATAAAATCGAAAAATCGATAAAAATCGAAAAATTTCAAATAATTCAATTTTGTTGCGCTAGAAACTTGGAATTCGGAATAAAGGTAGTATTTAGGATGCAAAATAAGGAAAAATTAAGAAATCCAGAAAATTCGAAAAAAAAAAAAAAAATCAAAAATTCGAAAAATTCGAAAAAATTAAAAAAAAAAATTAGAATAATTTGATCTTTTAGCCTTAGAAACTTAAAATTCGCGGTAAAGATAGTGTTTAGGATTCAGAATAAGTTAAAATAAAAACGCAATAAAATTGGAAAATAAAATAAAAAAATCGAAAAATAAGGAAATTTTGAAAATAATTCGATTTCATATAGCGCTAGAAACTTGAAATTTGGAATAAAGGTAATATTTAAGATACTAAATAAGGAAACATTAAAAAATATGGATAATTGAAAAAAAAAATCGAAAATTTAAAAAAATAAAATAAATAAATAAAAAATAGAAAGAAAGAAAGAAAAGGAGATAAATTGAAAATAATATGATCTCGTAGTCTTAGAAACTGAAAATTTGCTGTAAAGATAGTGTCTAGGATTCAGAAAAAGAAAAAATTAAAAACACAACAAAAATTGAAAATAAAATAAAAAAATCGAAAAAAAAACGAAAATTTTAAAATAATTCGATTTTGTAAAGCTAGAAACTTAAAATTTGGATTAAAGGTAGTATTTAGGATACAAAAAAAGAAATAAATAAAAAATCTGTAAAATTCGAAAAAAAAATTAGAAAAATTGAAAAAAATTCGATTTTGTAGCTTTAGAACTTAAAATTCGGCGAAAACTTATTGTTTAGGATAGAGAAAAAGGAAACATTAAATCACAATAAATTCGAAAATAGAATAAAAAACTCGAAAATAATCGGAAATTTCAAAATAATTCGATTTTGTAGCGCTAGAAACTTGAAATTTGTAATAAAGATACAAAATAAGAAAAAATTAAAAAATCCAGAAAATTATAAAACAAAAATTCGAAAAAATAAAAAATTGAAAATAATTTTATCTTGTAGTCTTAGAAACTTAAAACTTGGTCTAAAGGTAGTATTTACTATTCAATAAAAGGAACAATTAAAATATTCGTTAAATTCGAAAATAAAATCGAAAAATCGAAATATCTTTAAGAAATCGAAAATTCGAAAACAATTTGATTTTGTACTGCTAGAAACATTAGTTTTAAGATAATTGTCCTATTAGCTAGTACAACGCCCCTAATTGTTTTATGTTATTTCTCCCGGATTATGGTTTTCTTTTCTTTCGTTTACGAATTTCGTTATAGAAAAGTTCCGCTATAGACTGGCTACGATATAGGCGATTTCTTTATAGACAGGTTTGTTTTCTTTCACAGGTTGTACTCTATTTACTTCACGTATGAAATATGGATTGTTAAATGATGTTAGCCCCACAAAAATTTTCACAGCTCCCCCTACCCCCCCCCCCCCCCCCGATATTACTGGCTCGTTATGGCTTGATAGTCCTTTCTAAATAAAATCATGGTGACTCTAAGATTCACTTGATTTATGTCTAAATTGAACCTAAATGATCCTAAGAAGACGGATCAAATAATTACTATATTGGCATGACAATCAGGTAACTTAGAATTAAAATCGAAAAATCAATAAATTTATAAAAAGTCGAAAATTTGAAAATAATTCGATTTTATTGTCCTAGAAGCTTGACATTTGGCAGAAAGGCAGGGTTTAGTACACAAAGTAAGGAAAAATTAAAAAATCCGTAAATAATAAAAAAAAAGACTAAAAAAAAACGTAAAAAAAACATCGAAAAAAGGAATATAGTTTGATTTATTGGAAATTTCCGGAAATTTTAATTTTGGCTTTCTTTTTATACTAAAAAGTTCTTTTATGTTAAATATCAAGTATCTAGGGCTGCGAGTAATATCTCAGATGGATAGCACCTATCCTGGAAGCAATTGAGAGTACTTTTGACACTCCCCCTCCCATAACTTAGGGCTTGCCTAGGAACCTGAAATCTCTTTTTATCTACAGTACTTTGCAAACGAAACTAAAGCTTCAAATTTTTGATACCTGTAAATAATAGGGACATAGTGTGGGCTTAGCGAAAATCAGTGGATGATCTCCAAAAAGAACCCAAAATCAAGAAAAGCAGGATTACTTACAAAAAGAAGTGAAATCTCATCAAAAAGTCACCTGTAAAAAAAGCAGCCAAGTCTCGTAACTCATTTACCGTAAAAAGTACTGAGATCGTATAAAGCCAAGTTTAACTATCTTATTAACTCTGAAATTTTCATTCACAAATCACTCCTAGTCTCTACATCTTTAGTTAATTATTATTTTGTGACTTGGCAATTACGTAGCACGAGAATGTGATGTATATAGTTAGTCTTAATCAAATAATACTATAACATATTAAAGTGTAATAACTTCCCTGTGCGTATTTAATTTGCCTTAATTAAATTATCCCATCCCATAACATAGTAATGTGTAATAACTTCCCTGTGCTGCGTAATTGCCAAGTCACAAAATAATAATTAACTAAAGATGTAGAGACTAGGAGTGATTTGTGAATGAAAATTTCAAGTTAATAAGATAGTTAAACTTGGCTTTATACGATCTCAGTACTTTTTACGGTAAATGAGTTACGAGACTTGGCTGCTTTTTTTACAGGTGACTTTTTGATGAGATTTTCTTTTCCAGGCAATTAATTTCAGTACTGGCATAGGGGAAATTATGTTGCTTTAACGAGATAATACTAAATCTTTAGTTTTTATCAACAAAAGTGGAACTATTAACATTCGTCATTTTTTTTTAGGTAATCGAGTTATTTCTTTTAGTTTTAAGAATGAAAATAAATATTTCTCGCTATCCATGACATCATTTTCGATATGGATAATTTTGCGGAGCATATTATTGACATTTGCTGACCATTTTCTTTTGAAACTTCTTTTTACTTTTTTAAAATTTAAATAAAAAATACGGTATAGTTATATAGTTATATTAGCCCTGCGCAGACGGTAAAACGCCAAGAATTATTACCATACAAAAGAAAAAAGCGAAGAAAAAAAACCCAAGATCATTTTATTTCACCAATCAAAGATATACGCTTTATTTTTTATGTATGGCGTCATATTCGCCTGTTTCCTATGGTTACTCATATTGAAACCTTGTATTATTATCAAAAACTAAAAAAAAGTACGTTTTATTTCTAATAATATTATTTAATCTTCTTTTTAATTCTTTAATTTTTTTATTTCATTTTTATTTTTCACGTGAACATTTTTCAATTGAAACTAAATTGTTGACTAAAAATTATTATTCCGGAATTTGAATTAGTTTTGGCAACGATAAAGTATTAGCAACGGTAAAGTAAATTTAACCATGTTAAAATATTATACGAAAAAAATGTCCATTTACTATCCATGAAAAAAACAAAATTTTGAATTATTAAGAAAAATATTTGAATAAAATAAACAAAAACCAGTCTATGTTCAAATGAGGGTTATAATCAATCTGTATGCAAAAATACAGGATCATTAAAGGCTCCATTTTGACGCTGGCTTCAGCCTAACATTTGCGCACAATCAGATTTATAATATTATTAGGATATGCTAAATAGAGGTGTTTTTTTGTGATAGAAGAGATTTGTATTAAGGCAAATATTTTTTCATACACATCTCAAACCCAAGTTATTCCTACCATGGCTTCATCTTATTACCGACTGGTAAGATGGATGGGTTCGCACCGGAATCGCCACACTGCGTTTTATTATATTTAGATGACAGCAATTGCGAAATCATGTGTATATTAGCTAACAGAGACTCACCTTGTTCTCTGACTTTACTGAAGGCATTTCAATACTGATACTGTTGTAATTTTCCAACTGCACGAAAAATGTCCGGGCCAGGATTCGAACCTGGGATCTCTTGGCTGAAGCTACCATGCTCTACCAACTGAGCCATCCTGGTTGAATCTGGAGGACCTAATTCATCCAGTTAACCTTATTGATCCAAGCATTTGTTCTGATATCTGAATCAGCTCAACAGAATAAAACGCGGGTAATTTGGAACTCCAGTAAACGCTGGATACGCGAATACGCTAGATTAATTTTGACACAATTATTCAAATTGGACAAAAAATGTCCGGGCCAGGATTCGAACCTGGGATCTCTTGGCTGAAGCTGCCATGCTCTACCAACTGAGTCATCCCGGTCGAATCTGGAGGACCTACTTCATCCAGTTAACCTTATTGATCCTAGCATCTGTTCTGATATCTGAATCAGCTCAACAGAATAAAACGCGGGTAATTTGGAACTCCAGTAAACGCTGGATACGCGAATACGCTAGATTAATTTTGACACAATTATTCAAATTGGACGAAAAATGTCCGGGCCAGGATTCGAACCTGGGATCTCTTGGCTGAAGCTGTGCTGACAGCTTCAGCCAAGAATTCCCTGGTTTGAACCCTGGCCCGGACATTTTTCGTCCAGTTTGAAAATTACAACTTATATGATTTTCAATTTGAATAATTGTGTCAAAATTAACCTACTGATACTGTTAATAGTTTTAGCAGTAGCCAAACTATAAACTAATTGTTTGACAAGAAATAAAAATAAAATATGCAATAGTTGCATGATTTTGTAAACCAAAAAATATAAAAAGAAAAGAAATAACTTGTAAAACAGCTGACATTGATGTAAATTTTTTCTCAAGAATTACTGAAGCGATTTCAATATACTTAAAAAAATAGTTTTAGCAGTAGCTAAACTATAAATTGATTGTTCAACAAAAAATAGAAATAAAAACTGCAATAGTTATGTTAATTGAAAAAAGAAAACCTATATTTTTCTGAGTAGTAAATTTTCCAACTGAGTGAAAATGTGTCCAAGACGTCACTCGAACCTAGAACCTTTGGTTTAATTGCCAATGCTCTATCAATTGAGCTATCTGGACGGCATCCCAGCACACACAGTTCACCCAGACAATTATTTAGCAGTGACATCTTGTCCGTTAATTGAAACAGTTCGTCAGAATAAACCGCAGGTAAAGAAACTCAGAAGTAATTTCCGTAAATTATTAATATAAAATTCTAAGTCTAATGTTTGGGAAAAATATAATAAAATAAAATAAAAGATGACTGTGCAGAAAGGGGAAGAGCAATGTTAAAAAGACATCGGTCCACAAAATACAGTAAATCTGCAAAGATTAAGTTAGATATTATGACCCAACAATATACATGGTCAAAATCACTGACAGACGTGATTAGTATTAATACAATTTAAAAGACTAGACCAAGTTCCAACTAGTAGGAATTTGAACATCGTCGTCTTTTTGTCAATAATTAATGGTAAGAAAAGTAACTATCTAGTGGAAGGTGATCAGTATTCATAATTAAATTGTTTTGAAGAATTGGAAGAAATACATATGATATTTAACCACAAAATTACAAAAATATCATTTTCATTACATAAGCATCATCGCGTTCATGTCAAATTTTTTTGGAATAGAAAGAGTTTTAAGTAACACGTGGAAAATGTCTAGTGTTAATAATCAAGCTGAATTGCAAAATTGGAAGATGAAGGATTGAAATTGTGCTATATTAATGGCAAAATTTAATTCATTAAAAGATGTTTATAATTATTTATGAATTTTTTTTGAAGGGATAGGTGTTAACTGAATTGGAATAGTTAAGATGTGCATCGTCGTTATCTTACCAATAATTAATGGCAAGTAAAGGGTTAACTGACTACCTGTAAGAAATCAGGATCCATAATTAAGTTGTTTTAAAGCATTGGAGGGAAAAAAGACTACATTTAACCACAAAATTGCAAAAATATGATTTTTAAAGCATATACATCCTCGCGTTCTTGTCATAATATTTTAGGGTAGAAAGGATTAACTAACATGTGGAAAAAGGCCCGTATCAATAATCAAGCTTATTTACATATTTAGAGGATGGAGGAATGAAATTGTACTATATTGTAAAGGTGGAAATATAAATCATTTAAAGATGTACATCAATGCGTTCATATGAAAAACTTTTGGAGAGGTAAGGGTTATCTGATACCTTGGACATGGTCTATAAACAAGCTGTTATGTGAAATTAGAAGAAGTGGGGGATGAAATTTTACCATGGAACTGTTGTTAGTTAGAATAATTAAGACGTACATTGACGTTGTTTTACAGAATTGGAGGGAAGAGAGACAAAATTTAACCGCAAAATTGGAAGTAGCAATATGATTTTTGGCATTATACAGCCTCGTGTTCATGTCAGAAATGTTTGAAGTAGAATGGGCGAATGCCTGGGCGAAAACGGCCAATGTCAATAATCAAGCTGATTTGCAAAATTAAACTACGAAGGAATAAAATTGTTCTATATTAACTTGACAAAAATTTTTTTTAATTAAAAGATGTACATCATCACATTCATATGAAAGTTTTTATCTAATCCCTGAAGCGTGGACAGTGTCTATTACTTAGCTGTTATGCGAAATTAGTAAAACGAGAGTGAATTTTTACTATAGAAAGTAGAAAAAAAACTCAGATGTCGGGGGTGGCATCTTCTTTCTCATGCTAAAATAAAAAAGCGAAGTAAGGGTTAAATTTCTAATGAAAGGTTGAGAGAATACATTTCCATAATACTACATGCTATGACATTAGATGGGAGGATTATTAGGAACTGGAGGGAGGGTAAGAGCATTCATTGTAAGATGATGCACATGTACATATTCATATCAAAATTGAATAGGGGCAAAAAAGTTAATAAGTAGTTTAAGAAATAACATTGTCTAAAGAAGAAACATTATAAATTTCGATGGGGGTGAGGTAATTTTAAATAATTGAATAAATTTAATAGTAATAAAAATCACTGTTTTGTTCATGCAAAAATTTATTGGAGAGGAAAGGGTTAACTAATAGGGAAATAAACAATATCTACACATAAGCACTATATGTAATAATCTATCAAACAATTTATAAGTAACTCTGTGTTAAACTGGAAGAAATAAACACATTCTACTTTATATTTATTATTGTTGGTGTATAGCTGTAGTGTTTGAGTTAATATCTTAGAAATTAGAATGATATAGAAGAAACAATTGTGATAGTTACTGCAAACTAGTTTTTTTTTTCATGTTTTCATTTATTTTAGCGGAGTAATATAATTTTCAATTTACTTTTGTCTTAATATATTTACTGCTCAATTAATCTAATCTTATTTCCTTTTTAAAATGTAATTTTTGTGTTTGTGTGTTATTGTCTTTTGTTGGTAATTTTGGTGCAATAATATAATATTTTTACTTCTTTTTGCATAAATTTCACTGAAGTTCAATTAATCTTACCCAGGTAGCACATTTTCGTATTTAAAACGTTGAAAAAACGACAATGAATTTCGTTGAAATAATGTTATTCGGTGACGTCACTTTTTACTGGTGGTAGAAAGATTTCGAAAGGTATGAAACCCCTTAAACACAGTTTCACCAGTTAAAGTATTTGGTTTACATTGATGATAACATGGTGACTGCATTTGTTGAGCTATGGCCTATGCACTGTTTACCGTTATGGACAATATTCGTGTGACGCCACCGTAAAAGTAGCAGCGCATTTGTTTACCTTATAGCGTCATTTGAAGCAACATAAGTACAGGTAAATGCAAGCGTAAAATACTTCAGATTTATTTTGTACGGATTATTTTCAATAAATACATATATACATATCAATTAAAATCCATATACACTTATTAATTAAAATTTAAAATTTTCATCTTATAAATAAAATGAAAAATATTCATGAAATTGCATTAAAATAGAAAAAAGAATTCATGTATAAACTATAGCTGTCCCTAAAAAGATCTAAAACTCCATATAAAAATAAAATATAAGCGTAAATTTTCTAAACACAATGCTTTTCAATGGTGTGGTTCTGAATGTTATTCCCAAGCACACGAACTTTTGAAGCCTCGAACCCAAAAAATGAATATTGTCCATATTTGACCAACAAGGATAAGAGTTTTTTCCCCGCTGTGTGTCTTAGATTGTTTCAGACGACATTTACTGTATGTGCTTTCTCTCTATTCCATATAGGAAGGCAAAACAGTTGAAGGACTGGCAACCCTGCAGAGAGAACGATCCAAGTGGCTGGACAGACCTGATCATATAATGAGAGCTGCCAGGCATTATGAAAGAGCTGCTCAGATTTTAATTCAGAGATCAGTTAAAACTGCTATCCAGGTACAACATTTTAACTCCGAAGTTCATGATTAATTTTCTGTATTCTTCTGTCTGCCATCTTGCCATTACTGTCTACTATCTGGCATCCTTGCATAACTGTTTTTTTCCAATCATGTTCGACGATCGGAACCGTAGCTCGCAATGTGATTGGTTGTTCCTCTTGATGGTGTTATAGCGTATTTTCGCGATAACCATATTTGGCTAGAAATACTTCTACTGTCTTTGTTTAAATTTTATTTTAAGCTGGTTCGGCATGAATGCGTAGTAGCCTGGTATGTCGTTTTCCTCCAAATCTGAGGTCTTGAGTTCGAATCCAAGCAACTTAAAGTTTGTAAAAATGAAAATTTTTAGGTTTTTCAATATTTAAATTGGACTGTAAAAAATAACTTCATTATAAAAATGGAAAGTTTGTATTTTCCAATATTTAAATATGTTATAGAAAATTATTAAAAAATGGAAAGTTTATATTTTTCAAGATTTAATTAAGTTACATAAAAATAATTTGAAAAAATATTAACAATTTATATAATATGATTTAAAAAAAAAATGTTGGTTAAAGTCATTTCGGTTTTAATGAATTTCTTATTTTTAGAGATTTTAATACAACGATTTAGCCGAATTCACTTATGATTTTTTTCTTTCTTTCTTTTTCTTTTTCTTTCTTTCTTTCTTTCTTTTTTTTCATTCTTAAGGACAGAATTGCTCACACACGCGTTTCGGTGATCGCGGTTTTTAGGAATTTCGTGTATTTTTGAGATTGCTACAGAACGAAGTGGCCCCACGAAGGGCTGATGTGCAGCAGACTACCCATTATGTTGTTTAAAAAAAAAAAAAAAAAAAAAAAAAAAAAAAAAAAAAAAAAAAACGTATATTTGCTTGATTTTGTTTGTAGAAATTGAAAATTTTTATTTTATAAATGTAAGTAAATTATTTATGTACGTTTTTTAAATTATTCAGAATCATCATTAAATTGCCAAATCACTATAAAATATACGTTTGTTTCATTCGTCTCCAAATTCGCGGAATTATTTAATAAATAAAGACTAAATATTAAATTTATTTAGTTATAAGTAATATAACGTTCAAAAAAATTATTGAAGTCAAATATTACTAAACTGGTGTTTATAATTACTCAAAATACATTAAATAACTTTGAGCTGATCACCCATTATGTTGTAAAAAACGTATTTTTCTTTATTTTGTTTCTAACGTATTTCCTTCAAACTAGTGCAAAATCGCCAAAATTAGTAGGACAACTTGCTGTAAACCAATCAGATTGCGAGCTGTTGTTTCAACAAACAGTTGTCACACCTTATAGAGGTTTTAGTGTGCATTATAAAAAAGATTTTTCCTTTCAGTTTCTGAATCTGGCAGCAGCACCACTCCCCGAGGTCGGTGTGAGTGTGGTCGTCGAGTGTCCTGCTAGGATCGACCTGCAAGGCGGATGGTCAGATACTCCTCCCATTTGCTACGAACTCGGAGGCTCCGTCGTCAATGTTGCTATTCTTGTTGATGGTTTGGTATGTAATATAATCTAATCATACTATAGTCTATTCAAAATTAAGAGCGAAAAAAGGTGAATATATATATATATATATATATAATTTAACAAATTACAATAACCATTGAGAAACTGTTCTGAAAGCTTAAAAAAAAAAAAAAAAAAAAAAAAAAAAAAAAAACGTATACTTTCGTGTTATAGCGGCCCCCACAGTTATGATTATGCCAAGGTTGCAGTTATGATTTCGCCAAGATCATCGCAAAGCTTATATATGCATCCTACATGCGCATATATATATTCCAAACACTTATATATGTGCTATATACGTCATTATACACATATTATTTACGTTTTATATGTCGTATATACATCATATACACATGCCATACATATACATCATATATGCATCATATACACATGTCATATATATAAATCATATATGCATCCTATATGACTATAACTTGGCCACATACGTCAAGAACTATTATATGTATATCATATATTTTTATAATGTCATACATGATTCATAATTTGGCGATAAATCTTTGTCGCTTGGGAATTCATCCGTGGGGGCCGCTATAACACGAAAGTACCAAATTTACAAAATATTAATGAAAACAGAAACAAAAAATTTATAAGACGATTTCTGATCGGACGTCAATTTTTGAATTCGGCTTTTTTTCATACCTGATAATTTGCATCTATCCTTTTTGTAACTTTAACATTTTTATAACGATTTTATGCATTTCTATTGCCTATTCAAAGAAAAATTCTTTTAAAGTTAAAGAATTTCGCTAAAAATTCTTATAAAGTTACAGAATTTCGTTAAAAACGTTAAAAAAATAAAGTGACGACGTTAATAAAATGACGACGTAAAGAGGTCCATTCTCGACCGAAAACAACAACCATTTTCCCAACGGTTAACTCCTTAAGCAACATATTCAATTTCCTGATAGTATGCTGAATACCTGCTATGTTAAATTCCGTCAAAAATACAAAATTCATACTGGAAATTCTAAAAGAATAATTTTAATTTATGCAATCACAAAAAGTCTGTCATTATATAAAATACAAATTACTACTATAATAGAACAAAATTTAGAATTTTAAAAAAGGCCAAATTGGCAACCTGGACATACGTCCTGATATTTCAGATAGAGGTGTTCATGATGTACGCAGGTACGTCGTGGTGCTTAAAGGGTTAATAAGAAGGTACTTGTTTGTTATAGGGACCTTGGCGTGAAAGAGAAAATAGCAAGGTTTAATTTGGCGAGAAAAGCAAAATTTTCAAAAACACTTCTTGCAACGTGTATTTACATTTTAAAAACGCCATCAGATTATTATCCAATGCGGATACAGCCCTCCAATTAAAGAGAGGGTGGGTTATGTCTGTTTTTTTGGAGAGGGGTAGGGTCATATGTCTTTATTGGAAATTTTTATATCTTAAATCCAAGTTGACTATTCTCTGATATATACCCGAATTCATTTTGTTTTCGTAAATGCATGACATTTACAGGTATATTAGCAAAACTATAAAATTTGCATGTTTTATTGGGATACAAAGAAATCAAAGTTTCACATTTTCCTGTAAAGCAAAGAATTTTACAAGAAGTTTTCTCAAAGTTTGCATTTTAAGCCGATCTTCGGGGATTGGCAATCATGGAAATATCGTCTAGAGGGAGCAATCAAATAGTATAGTGCAATTAAAAATGTACCACGATTTTAGGAAAATTACACAATTTGGAAATTGTACGTTAAACGTGACAAATGAGGTGCGTTCGTTTCGTGCTATATAACTAGTTTTACAATGTAAAAAATCATCGTTATTATTTCAGTGAAAGTAATTATATGGTCTGCTACGAACGAAATGAGGAGGCCTTTTTTTTTCTTATTACGTATGCCATGTTTACAGATGCATTTTTTTAAAAAATTATTATTACGTATGCCATGTTTAGAGATGCGAATTTTTTTTTTACGACACCAGACAGAGCTGTACAATTCACCATGGAGATCTTGCTTTGCGAATGATTACCTCCATGGTTAATATTTCTATGACTCACGATGAATGAATATTTTGTCTATTTAGTTTAATGGATTGAGATATTCGGCTGTTAACCTCATTTTCACTGAAGTTATCTCAGAATCTATCCATTTTTGAATATAAATCATCTCTCAAGCAAACAATTTTTTTCAACGATCTTTCTAAAAATGTAACTTTTACGCAATTTTATTCGAAAAATTAATTTTTAATAAAAATGGCCCCTTGGCATATGGAAAAAGATGTGGTTAGCCCGTATTTGTTTTCCTCAGTCACATGACTTGCGCTTTTATCATATAGATTACGTATGATAAGATTTAATAGAATAAAGAAAACTTTTATTAATATCTTTTTAAGTTTTGATTCGATTTTCATAAAATTTGAAATGACTCGACAAAATTCTGCAACGATTCTATATATTAAATTTCAAACCATTCGGTTGGGTAGTTTTTGCGCTGTTATATGCGGACAGACGGACAGACAGACGGACGGACTAGACGACGATTATAGGTGCTATGTATTTATAAAATTACGAAAACACCTAAAAAACGATGTTCAATTCTTTGGTGCTTAAACAATAATGCCTACAATTTTCATGCATTTCTATATAAAAATATCTCCGTGAATGTATCAGATGGATTATACTTTATAAGCAGGAAAAAAAATAATAAAAACACCCTTAATACATATTTATATTAAAAAATGCATTGTTCTTAGAATTTTTTTTCGTTTATAGGAGAGGGGAGGAGGTCATGGCCTTAATGATCCCCCGGTTTTATCTGTGCTTAATTGTTATAGCTTTTTAAAATAACTATTAATGTATCAAATGCACAGACAATTTGTTTTATATTTACACAATTTAATACATACATTTAAAAGCAGTTTGTTTAATTTATACACAAATAAACTATATAATAATGTAGTACAAAATATATAGCACAAATAAGCCATGTAAGAATAGACATTTTTTCATTGGTTGCTAACTCATTTTTGTAATTGTTTATAATATTTGGCGTGAAAATGCACTTTCTTAAGACTGAGTTAGGTCAAGTCCTCTATAACAAACAAGTAAAAGCACGCAGAAATTGTCAGTTTTCATAATGCTTTGGCTACGATCAATAACAGCCAAAGCATTAATCATTGCCAAATTAACAACCGTTAATCTGTATAAAAAATATTATAATTTATTGAAATAAATGTTTAATTTGTGTAATTAATTTATCAATTAAATGCAATTGTTATTTAGTTTAGTTAAAATTTAAAAAATAAGTAATTGTAATGTTTTATTTTTTAATTCTTTTAAACAAATATCTATTTACTTATTTTTATAAAAATCACCAAATAAGCGAAAAAAAAGCCAATATTAACATGAAAAAGAAAAAAAAATTACAGAAATGTAACATGAAGGGGAGTTTCTACTTCTTTGGGTAAAAATTTTCGATTTTTAAAAAAATTTTAAATTTTTTGCATTTTTTAAGTTTGTAGATCATTGCCCTAACCCGATTCAGTGATATTCCAATTCCTAGCAATATTTTTTTCTCATTGAATTTAACTCCGTTCGTTGAACGTAACGCTTTTGTAAAACATTAAACATGTTTTTCTCGAAACAGTGTTTTTCAAACCTAGCGACCGTTTTTCTCGAGAACTATTCGACCGATTTCCTTCATTTTTTACTGAAAAGAAAGCTGGTCGTTTTTTCTGAAGCTTATACCATTGAGAAGTATTATTTTTATTGATAAAAAATGAACTTTTTTGTTCGAATGACCGCTATTTTGTCAAAAATAAACTTTTTAAGCTAAATGTCGGTCTATGCTCTAGAAAATTGAATACCTTTTTCATAACTTGGCAATCCAATTTTGCTTCCGATGCTTGTGATTGGAGAAAAATGGTTGCGCGATAGGAAGTTCACGGTGCGCACAGGTACCAGTACAGTCCCCCAATTATTCTTTTTTTTTTTTTTACATATAAAAATTTAAATATAAAAGTGAAATGTCAATAAATATAATGAAGAAGGCTCTATCAGTTTTATTTGTAACTGAAAAAAAAATCGAAAAAATCCTGTGAATAGGTCACTACGAAAGAAGTAAAACTTCCCCTTACACTGAAAAAAAAAAAAAAAAGTGTTGATTGTACAGTATAATACTGGCATCCCAGCTGCCAGTATTATACCGTAAAATTAACAGTAATACGCTACCGCGCATGCGCGGCAGTGCATTACTAGCTGCTGGGATGCTAGTATTATACTGTACAATCAACACTTTTTTTTTTGCATTGTAAGATTCCAAAAGTAAGCCTCTACTGGTTTTTATCAAAATAGTGAATTGTGCCAGTTTATTATCTCTTTTCCCAGGGGGAGTAATATTTTATGAAAATTCCAAAACCCTAATTATTTTTGATAAGTTGACATTTCTGGTAGAATGATATATTTTTTTTATCCCAATTTTTTCTATTATTATTATTATTGTTATTATTATTATTATTATTATTTTAATTTTAGAAATCCATCGGAGCTTCAGCCTGCAGAACAAAAGAGTAAGTTTTACCTTCCTATTTATTGTTTTCTAGAATTTCAATTTTATTACATTAAATGGTTATCGTTTATGCTATTCACAAGGATGCTTGTAGGGCCTGATCAATGCATGAGGCCTGGGTGCCAAAATTTTTACACTATTTTAACCGGTGTCAAATGATACCTTTTTAAAAGATTTCAAATTATGATTATTTTATTTGCAATTTTTAGATTAAAACAATCACAAATCATTCTTAATACAATAAGACTACCATAAATTCGCATAGCATGGGACCAGATGTTGAGTAGAATTTAGAATTTTGCTGTTTTCTTGTCACTGCTTTGTTTACATTTTTTAAACAGTAATTTGAATGTATCAAAGCATTCGAAATTATAATGAATGCTTACAATATTGTAAAATATTGAAATAATAAAATAAAATAATAAAACAATAACGTAAAATAATAAAAATTAAGAAAATAAAAAAATATATTAAAATATTAAAATTAAAAGTCAAGTAAATAATTAATAACACAACTAAATATTCATAATATTGACGAGATAAATTTTCTTTGAATTATTCATAAAGGTAGACTATTAAATTACATTAAAATCATAAAATAATGTAGTTTTATTTCAAGTTTAGCCAGACTTAATAATAAAAAAAGCTTGATTAATGCATAAATGTATTTGGTAAAATGATCGATATCAGTGCCAGATTTAATTTTTTCGGAAATAAATTTATACTTCCTTCATGAGAAAGCATGAAATCAGTCATATTAACGAGAATTACACATAATAATGTGTACGGAATGACATAATAAAAAAAAAGCTTGAATTTTTCTCGTACATCTTAACTCTAAGTTTCATTGTTTACATCTGCATCAATGTAGGTATTTGCGAATTTTAGGGTTGCAGATTTGAGGAAGTATATTATGTATTAAACACTTATTTTTATACGTATTAACTTTAAAAATTACAAGTAAAATAAACATAAATCAAAACTTCAAAATGCGTCATTTGACACAGGTTTAAATACTGTTAAAGCCTCTCTCAAATATCACATTTCATTTCATCATGGTTATAAGGTAAACAATTTCCATTCAATTAATATATCTAATTAAGCTTTACCTATATTTTTAATACTTCATAAATTTATCACCTTTTTAAAACTTTATAATATTTTTTTTAATCAAAAAGTTGAATCTAAACCTGAACTCTATCACCTTTATTTATCAGAGTAGAGACATAGGCACAGAGCACATGCTCACAGATTGACAACTACTGTTAAATATTGTCTCTGGTAGTAGATGCTAGGTCAGGAATGACGAATCTATGGCACATCGCACATGTGCCCGACTTGGCACATATGACCATTTTTCTGGCACACGTGAGTTTTATGTTTGATAAAATCATTATACAGATAAAATTTATTTTTCTGCAATTGTAACAAATAAAAATTTGTTTAACATGTACTGACTAAAGCAACTTTTCTTTCCCTGTAAGGCTATATGCATTGTCTTAACAAGTAAACTATTTGCCTTTCTGTATGAATTTAAAAGTCTTTACTTCTTCAAGTGAATTTGCTAAAATAGCCACTGTAATAAAATGACAAATGGACCTAATTTTGTTACGTATATTACTAAAATAACAAAATATTAATCAAGTATAAAGCATTCTCTATCAAATGCACAACAACAAAAAGGTCATCAATAAATTATTAATATATTATTAATGCAACATTGGATTATTATAAATTATATGTCGCATTAATGGGAATTTAATAATTAATAAAATAAATTTTCGTTTATTTCCTTATTACAATATGTGCCACCTAAACGAATATTTCTGAATCAAAATTTCATTAAATTAATGGATGATTACAATATACAGAAAAAATCGAATTTTGTCATAAATGAACTGTTTTGAAAATGCACATGCAAAATGTTCTAAAATTGAAATTTTTTAGAAAATATAGGAAAAAATTCTTACACAGCCAAATCATTCAGATTGTTATTTGTTTCAATAATTAATCACTGTACACACATAAGTTCATCCGATATATTTAAATTTACACTTTTATCAAACTGTCTTCCATTCTTTTTTTTCTTTTAATAAACATATATACTTATTGTTAGTGTAATTTTTTAAAATACATTCTAAGTTATGAAAATAAACAATCATATGTGCAGTTATATTTAATTTCATTGTATAACTATCTATTAAAATGCATTAAATTATAAGAATGTGACACCGGACAAATTTTTCTACTTTTTTTTTCTTTTCTATTTCCCGCTTTCATGCTTGATTCCATTAACCTTAAATTTTTGTCAATTACGAAACAGTTTGGGATTGTATGGATGTAATCACCATTTAGGGAATATAACATTTATACTTGACTGCACTTTTAAAAAAATCATTCATTCTTACATATAAAATTATGTAATTAAAAACACTGCAATTACCTTTTGCGGTACTTTTCCGTTATGCCAACACCGTTGTCGCCAAGTGTAATAGTTTGCGCCAAATGAAACAGTCGAAAAAAGCTAACATTGTTGGTTGAAAGGGATTATTTAAAAAAATATACAACCTTCCAAAATTACAGACTTTCACGAACTATTTTATTATATCAATACTTAAAATAAAAGAACAAATAAATATTATGCAATAAAAAAATTAAAATTAAACTCGATTTAAGCTACAGGCATGAGATTGTAAATATCTCTTAGCACTGCAGTAAAGATTTATTTATTTATTTTTAATAAAGACGTCGCCACATGAGCTTTTCGAGATAAGGTTATGACGAACAGTGATGCTCTGTTTTTCATTACGCCATTTTGCCATGCCCCGTAATCTCTCTTGAGTATGATATAAGTGTTAGGGTCAACAAAATTATATTTGTGATTTACTGTGAAATGTTCGTAGCCGGCATCTCGCAAAACAAAAAACTTCCTTCATATATAATTTCAAAGCCCTCAAACAATTTTATTGCAGCTACCTCATCATCTGGTAAATCCAAAATGATGAAATACATCTCGCTCGTCAGCAAAAAAATGTAAATTGTAACTTAAAATATATTTTCAATTTAAAAAATAGCAAATTAAACTGTTTTGCGTGGTTAGAATTAAATAATCTCTCTATATTTAAAAAAAAGTAACCACCGCTGCGGCCGCCGCTGTCAATTAAGATTTTGTGCCTTGAAGTCTTTCTGGACTAATATCCAGAAAACTATTGCAAATAAAAATTTAAAAATTAGTGGTTTTATAAAGAAATGTTCGATAAACACGCTGAAGTAGACAGTTTTTAAATCGAAGAATTATTTTAAGAGATATTTAAAATCAAAGTTGGTCAAAACAGTTTTCTTATAAAAGTTTTATAGAAACGAAAACTATGCACAGGAATTTAAACATAATTTGTAAGGATATAGTTGACAAGGTTGGGGTATGCAGACTGCAATTATTTTTTCAATTTGACTCTTTGTTTGAGGTTATATTTCAATTTTTTATTCAAAATTTTCATTATTTTGACGAAGATTTATTTCATATTTCATAAATTCCAATATTTGAATCGTTGCCAATTTGTAAAATAGCGCACGTAATAATATTCCCTTTCAATTAAGAAACGTATTAACACGTGACTATTAAAAACAGAAATAAAACTTTAAAATAATAATTAAATGATCACGTGTTAAAAGCAATAAATGTAGAAAATAACGGAATAAAAAATATACTTGCGCCTGAATATTAAAAAGATAAATAATTAAATTATTCCGCGTTTTCAAAGCATCAAGTAGAGTAAGATTAATTTATTTCGACAAATTTTTTATCTATTATTGCAAATTTTAAAACAGTGTAATTAATAATATTTCCCTTCAATTAAAAGCTACATTTTTACGTTTAATAATTACGTTTAAATCAACGAAATAACTAATAAATTGGTAAAATATATTTAAAAATACAGATAAACGTTGAATTAAAGATCACTCGATGACATAACTACCACGCGTAACGCATCTGGTATCAATTGAATGCGACGCCACAGATATGCACTTTTGGCTTTAAATCCTATATTTTGGCGACAGTTCATTTCTTTTATAGAAAGTAGTAGTCGGGATAATGAAGTAATACCCAATTTTCTATAGCATCGTTATAAAATTTCCCGATGCCATGACATTGCTTACTTAACCATTTTGCACGAGTTGATTTTCAAATGTTTAATTAACCTTATTTTATCAACAGTTGTTAGCTGTCTTGACAGCAGTTTAAAAAAAAGCCGACAGCAGTCGTGTTTAAAGCCGACAGCAGTCGGCTTTAAAATCCCTTGGTCAAAGGAAAATGAATGGAAACCCGATTATAGCAGATATTACAGCGAGCAGCCGATTACACAAGGCCGATTATAGCTGCCGATTACAGCAGGTCGTTTAATTATAATTCAATCTTCCGCAATCGTTTTAAGGTTGATCAAATCAGTGTGTTTTTACAGTTTGTGGTGTCAGAACGGGGGTTGGCGAGCGCAGCTCGTAGGGGCAGAGCCCCCTGGTAATAAAAAAAATGATTCACGTTCAATAAACAGTGAGTCACAATGTTTGGCAAGGTTTGCAATAAAATCATTTGTACGCCAGGGTTGCAGTAAATGGCGCAATAGCATAAGTTTTGGCATAGTGTTGGTGTAACGGGAAAGCACCCATTTTGTTTTAAAATGTCTATATATTTTTTAAATCATAGTAATTAATTCTGTTTTCTATTTAAAACTTGTATTATTAATCTTTTTCTTTTTTCCTATTACGTCAGACCTTCTATTACTTTGAATATCAAATCTAAAGAAATTAGTCATGGGATTAAGTTGACGCAGTTGAAAGAAATTCTAGACTATGACCAGCCAAATGCTCGAGGTAAGTTAATTAACTTACCTATATAATTTAATTCTAGCGCTGTGACGATTAGTCAAGACAAACAGTTGGATTAATTGAACAGTGCTTTAAGATGAATAGATTTTATAATCAAGTTAATTCATTTGACTGAATCAATTGAACTTTGCCAAATTTTTATCAAAAATTATCAAAATTAACCATTAGACAGAATGTAAATTAGCTGAGAAAATGAAAATGAAATGGTGGGTTCAAATAAACCGGCGATGGTGGCGGCAAACTAAAAACATTTTTTTTTTAAGAATAAAGATTATTGAGAAGTCCCAAGACTTTTGAAAACTTAATAATTATAAAACCATGTACAATAGAAAGATGCGGTTTAGACGGAAATGCTTGGAAACGAGTGGAAATTTTTTTCTTTTAATTTTTAAATTTTCTTTATAATAGTTACATTTTTGACCAACAGGTGACGCTGCAATTAAAAATATAGTTTTTCTATGGTATAGTAGTCACTCAGAAAAAGTAATATGTCTAAATTTTAGAACTTTTCAATGTGACGCCCATCACTTATAAATACAGCCTTCAGACGATGAAAAACAACCCGCGCAGCTATGAAAAGCACTTCAGGTGGTATATCGGAAACATGGCTTATAGTTTCTTTCAGCGGACCAATGACATAGACCGATCACTGCACACATGTGACTTCGAGTAGACCATAACCAAAAGTCACAAGGTGTAAGATCTGGAGACCATTCTTGAAGAACAGAACGACTCTGGACGGATCTCTCCCAATGTAGACTTCAGGATTGTCGTGGCAGGACCAGCGATCTGTGGGAGTGCTCCATCCTGCTTGAATTTTATGGAGTGGAGCGTTTGCCTCTCCTGATGACTTTATCCTTTAAAACGAAATCTGAGCCATATCTTAGGAAATATGTTGTGTAATTAACTCATCTTCTATAAACGACTGATATAGCGCCACCTGTTGGTCAAAAATGCAATTATTTAGAAAAATTTTGTTACAAAGAAACCATCTGTTTCTGAGCATTTCTGTAAAAACCGCATCTTTCTACTGTACGTAGTTTTTTATTTATTAAGTTTTGAAAAGTCTTAGGACTTCTAAATCACCCAACGCAAAATTCTATAATACGCACAACCTTTCTCACAAAAGTTATTATACGAAATTTCTGCAAACAAACAATAATAATAGTAAACTTATTTTGAGGGTATTGTGGGAAATATGGAATAGGGGGAAGAAAACGAATAAAATAAAGAGAAGTCATGGTATCAAGAGAGTATGATCAAAATATAGTGTCTAGGTACTCAGCCAATACACTGCAGTTCATACTTCAGATTTGCACAAATCACAAATATAAGGATCAGTTTTGCGCAACCATAATTCTAGAGTATTATGAGGTATTGGTATTCCATACAACCAGATACCGCCGGTTTGGGAAAAAAATTACTTTATGTTTATTGGTGTGAATCGCGAGCTAAAAAAAGGGTATTACATCATAAACCGTTAGTATTCCGGTGTACATTATGCTTAATTTCAATGTAAAAAATTACTTCTAATAATGAATGAAAAATATTGAAAAATTATCTCCTGAAACTTTCCAAAGACGAAAAACAAATATTTATTAACACAATGCTCCTTGACAATGGCCGACGAACTGTGCGTTCTGGGGGTCATTCTGATAACCTTCTTAGTAGTTTATGATATAGCCGCTTGGTGACAGCACTTTACCAAACAGAAAGCTTGGTATTCTATATTACCCAACTATTCCATAATAGCCGAATCTCCTCTGTATATCTTCTGCTGTATATCTCACAGAGAATTATTTCCAGGCGCTCTACTGAAAGCTGCCATAGTGTGTGCCAACATCATCGATGTCCATTCCACCCAATCTCTACCCGAACAGTTGCTTTCAAAATTTGGAGGAGGTTTTATTTTAAAAAGCTGGTCTTCATTGCCTCATGGATGCGGTAATATTTATTTTATTTTATTTATTTATTTATTAGAATTGAATTTAAAAGTGTGCGTTGTGTTTCAGAATTTAATTTATAAAGTAACGCGAGAATAAATGCAAAAAAATTTCTTAATAATACCTTATTAGAAAATTCACTAAGCCTTTCGAAATAACTTTGTCTTTCTTCTTCATCAGGCGCAAAGAACACGCACTATCACTTTGAAGGCAGGAGCAAGAATGAAAGGAAATGCAAGGAAAAGGGACAAGTTAAAGAAAAATCCCTAACGGCTTGGCCTACAGGCACAGGTAGATTTCGAAGACGTAGACCGTGCGGCGCCTGTTTGTTGGGAATTTCGGAAGAAATGACCCTTTTGCCATGATGCGATAGTTGGATCCGCCCACTTCGAAACCTAACTTGTTTGCAAGCAGAGGCGGGAGGGATTTTTTTAATTTAATTTAATTTAATTTAATTTATTTATTTATTTATTTTTTATTTATTTATTTATTTATTTTTTTGCTATAAGGGTTGGTCCTATAAAAAACTTGTTAGTATAAAAGTTTTAGATAATATTAAGAGGATTTATAATAAATTTAAGCGTATTTTATATCTTGTGAATTGACGAAATTATGAATTTTTTTTCTTCTAAAATCCCCTCTCCCCCTCCCCTTGGGGCCATTTTTAATGATATCAAAAATCTGTCATATATAAATTTTCGGCCCTTTTCCTAGCAGTAATAATAACTTTAAACTGATTCGATACGTATCATAGTTAAGAAGTTATAGGGTTTTTTCTGTTTTCACAAAAAGCCCCCCCCCCCCCCTGGTTCGATTTTGCCCATTAACGAACTTATTAACGACCGAGATTTTATGCTTGATTTTATGTATGAGTTTGGAAGAGATTTGTGCAGAATTACTGAAGTTATCGTGTCCATAAAAAAGTGATATAGATAGATAGATAGGTAGATAGATAAAGTTTTGAACTGGGGGGTGTTTTTGGGTTCTGTGAGTCAGGATCGGCGTAGATCTGCTAAAATTTTTCAAAATTTCCAACTTAGGGGAGAATGTAATAGGTAGTATTTCTTACGAAATCTACCTAAAACAGCCAGTAGAAAAGCAGAAGGAATCAGACAGTATGAAAACAGAAATCGCAGAAGAGCATAACTCAACCCAATTAGAACACAGAACAGAAGGAGAATTGTGAAGCAAATTGAATGAAAACAGAGTCATAAAATAAAAAGAAATTGCAGCAGGGATAAAAAAAAAAAGAACAAATAAAAAAAATGAACAAAATAAATGAATCTTTACTCCTGCCTTTAAAGTGGTAGAACGTGTTCTTTGCTCCTGATGAAGAAAGACTAAGTTCATTCGAAAAGACTCATTTCATAATGTTTATGGTGTTACTAAGAGTTTTTTTTTTCATTTATTGTATTACATCAGCTTGTTCAATATTTTAATGAAACGTGAAAATATTTGTATATTTTATAAAACAATTTTTTTTAATTCTGAATTGTAAATTAAAATTTTAATTAGAGAAATTAAACAATTAGCGGCTTATGGAGATGGGAGAAGAAATAAACAACAAACATTATACAAAGCATATTTGCTTATTTTCATTCCGGAGTTGGTTTGAACCAATTCTCAGAGTTCTGTGTCGTGAAATATATATATATATATATATATATATATATATATATATATATATATATATATATATATATACTAGGGGGCTCTGCCCCCTACGAGCTACGCTCGCCAACCCCCGTTCTCACACCACAAACTGTAAAAACACATGATTTGATCAACCTTAAAACGATTGCGGAAGATTGAATTATAATTAAACGACCTGCTGTAATCGGCTGCTATAATCAGCCTTGTGTAATCGGCTGTTCGCTGTAATATCTGCTATAATCGGGTTTCCATTCATTTTCCTTTGACCAAGGGATTTTAAAGCCGACTGCTGTCGGCTTTTTTTTCAAATGCTGTCGAGACAGCTAACAACTGTTGATAAAATAAGGTTAATTAAACATTTGAAAATCAACTCGTGCAAAATGGTTAAGTAAGCAATGTCATGGCATCGGGAAATTTGATAACGATGCTATAGAAAATTGGGTATTACTTCATTATCCCGACTTCTACTTTCTATAAAAGAAATGAACTGTCGCCAAAATATAGGATTTAAAGCCAAAAGTGCATATCTGTGGCGTCGCATTCAATTGATACCAGATGCGTTACGCGTGGTAGTTATGTCATCGAGTGATCTTTAATTCAACGTTTATCTGTATTTTTAATTATATTTTACCAATTTATTAGTTATTTCGTTGATTTAAACGTAATTATTAAACGTAAAAATATACTTTTAATCGAAGGGAAATATTATTAATTACGCTGTTTTAAAATTTGCAATAATAGATAAAATATTTTGTCGAAATAAATCAATCTTACTCTACTTAATGCCTTGAAAACGCGGAATAATTTAATTATTTATCTTTTTAATATTCACGCTCAAGCATATTTTTTATTCCGTCATTTTCTACATTTATTGCTTTTAACACGTGATCGTTTAATTATTATTTTAAAGTTTTATTTCTGTTTTTAAGTCTCGTGTAAATACATTTCTTAATTGAAAGGGACTAGTATTACGTGCGCTATTTTACAAATTGGCAACGATTCAAATAATGGAGTTTATGAAATATGAAATAAATCGTCAAAATAATGAAAATTTTGAATAAAAAATTGAAATATAACCTCAAAAAATGAGTCAAATTGAAAAAATAATTGCAGTCTGCATACCCCAACCTTGTCAACTATATCCTTACAAATTATGTTTAAATTCCTGTGCATAGTTTTCGTTTCTATAAAACTTTTATAAGAAAACTGTTTTGACCAACTTTGATTTTAAATATCTCTTAAAATAATTCTTCGATTTAAAAACTGTCTACTTCAGCGTGTTTATCGAACATTTCTTTATAAAACCACCAATTTTTAAATTTTTATTTCCAATAGTTTTCTGGATATTAGTCCAGAAAGACTTCAAGGCACAAAATCTTAATTGACAGCGGCGGCCGCAGCGGTGGTTACTTTTTTTTTAATATAGAGAGAAACAAAAATAAAAAATGTTTCGGAATTCTTGTATCACGATCTAACACTTAACAGCAACAATTTTTTCAATTTATAATTTTTTTGTACATATTTTTAAATTTTTTAACTGGCCGCCAAAATGAAACAAGATGACGGACAAAGCTGGCCAACGACCTCGGTCGAGACCTTGGTATATCCTATACACATTTTCAGTCACATCCTAAATTAGAGAGTTACAGCATGACAAATGTCAGATATATATATATATATATATATAAACTTTTAAACGGAGGGTGATTTTGGGGTCTTGGGGTCATGATCGGTGAAAATACCTCAAAATTTTCTGAAATTATTTTCTTCCGAATGGCTGCAATATGTAGCTTTTTGTAATGAAAGCTACCTAAAAGTATGTACACAGGTGTGTTTTCGATGGCAATACAACATTTTCATATTTTTAGAACTTAATTTTAAGGCATTTTTCCATTAGCTCGCCACAGGTCCATCGTCAAGTAATTATTTACAATTATTATTGCTGGTAGCTCGTTTTCAGTTGTTGTACGCGTTTTTAAATGTAACTAATTTTTTGCATATTAATTGATGCCTATAATTTCTATATAACATATACAGGCTGCTCAAAAATCTCAGGTACATTTCCATTTATTGGCGGAAATTGCTGAAGGGGAATTTTCAATTGCGCTATGTATTTCCTAACGGAAGTAAATTTTAGCATATTGTGTAGTAATACACACAAATCTATAGATCCTATACAGGGGTGCACAAAATAATTCAGATATTTTATTTGATTGGTAGTAATTGCTGAAATTGTGTTTCCAAATGTGTTATGCGTTTTCCAAATTGTTCAGTATTGTTACGCTATTCTGAATGTGTTGAAAAGTGTTTCATAATCTGTGCTTGACGCATGATTTTTTTTTTCTTCAAATGTATTTTTTCTATAGGTATGGGCACAAGTAGCATATTAGCTGGAGCTATCATAAGTGCGCTGTGGACTATCAGCGGGAAAACTTTCGACAAATTATCTGTTGTTCATGCTGTAAGTATGTATAAAAAAACTACTTTTTTAAATATTCTTTTGCTGAGTTTAGTTTAGTATTACTTTTTAGATTTATTAAAAAAAAAAACAGTTATGTTTCTTGCAAGTATGTAATTTAAAATACTGTAGAAATTGCTTTTAACAAAACTGAAGGGAACTTGGTAATTTTTTCTTATACACGCACATCTTTATTACAGATTCCTTTACAGCATTAAAAACTTAATTAAAAAACTAGCTGATCCACCCGGCGTTGCCCGGGGGCGTCAAAAAATAGCACAAAACACGAAAAAACTTTAAAAATCGTGAAAAATTTAACAATCACTGCACGAATTCTGAAAAAAAAAACTTTTGAAAAGAGTGCAGAATTTACTATATTGAGTTAAAACATTTGTAAAGGAGTTCTTTCACGAATGTCAAAAATTCGCCGCGGAACGCGAAAAAACGCTAAAATGTTAAGAGAGTTATTCATAACAAAGACGTTCATATGCGTGAAACATTTAGAATAATCTATATAAAAAAAAGGTTGTGTGTCTGTGTAGGGAAATCTATTGCACGTAGATGTCTGCAAATTTAGATAAGCATACACGAAAACAGGTTCGAGTGCACCTAAGCCTCAGATTTTGGAATTTTTATTATTTTTAATTGAACATAAAAATTTGCGTATTTCACCAATTTTCAATGTTTGCTGGGGATTTTGAGCCACTCATAAAAACTGTCCCAATTCAATCTTTTAGCCCAATATGGTAAATTGTGTCCTCTTTTCAATAAATTTTTTTCATAATTCTTACGGCGATTTTTAGGTGCGTTCGTAATTATATAAATACGTAGCACCTATAGTCGTCGTTTGGTCCGTCCGTCTGTCCGTCCGTCTGTCTGTCTGTCTGTCCGTCTGTCTGTCCGTCCGTCTGTCTGTCTGTCCGCATATAACAACGCAAAAACTACCCAACCAAATGGTTTGCAATTTAAAATATATTATCTTTGCAGAATTTTGTCGAGACATTTCAAATTTTATTAAAATCGAATCAAAACTTTAGGAGATATTAATAAAAATATTTATTAAGAAATTTGAATTTTTTTTTAAAAATCGGTGCTTTTTTGTTATAGGAGCTTCCGATGGATGTTAAATCGTCAAGCGACCGAGATGCTTATTTTATTACAGAAATTAATCTGCAGATGATATAATTCATTTCACAGAATTAAAAATCATCAAGATCTGAATATTTATATAACTAGCTGATACATATATATCTGAATATTTATATAACTAGTTAAGATATTTGTATGAACAGTGTCATAACATATATACTTAACTAGCTGTTTAACCCGTTCTACGCACGGGAGATCATGAATTTAATTCTAAAACGTGCGTACGAACGCACCTCGTTTGTAACGTTTGACGTACAATTTCCAACTTGTTAATTTTTTAGTATCACATGTTGGTCTAGACAACAACATACTAGATTTTTTTTTCTTTTTTATCGCTTTCCAACGTAAGTTGAAAAGTGTTTATGAATCCGGTTTGTCTGGCCATCTGTCTGCACTCTGGCTCGCTTATAAATATAGTCGGATTTCCATATAATTAACATATGATATTGAGGTTTACCACTACATGTTCAGTATTGCAAATGAAGTATGTGGCATTTATTCTTCTTTTACTGGGGCACTCAAAAGAATGCCGTTACATTATGATCTATGGGAGAAAATCGTTTGCAGTGTATTTTAATGATGTTAAACGATTTCAAACATACTGAAATTGATATACATCACGGAGGTGAACTAAAAAATGCTTATTATACATTAGGGTGGGCATAGAATTTATCGTTCATTAACAGGGACACACAAAAGAATTCAGTTACAGCACTTCTATGAGCAATAATTGCTGGAAGTGCGTTTCTGTTGTCGTATGCGTTTTTCAATTAAAGTAATATTTTGCGTATTACTTGGTGTGTATAAAATCTATGATCTTATACAGGGTTGCACAAAAGAATTGAAATACATTTCCGCTTAAAAACAGAAATTGCCGGAGGGAAATTTTCAACTGTGTTATGCGTTAACTGAGCTAAATTTTGGTGTAATATGTATAGTTGTAGTATATATACACAAATCTATAGACCCTATACAGGGCTGCACAAAATAATGTGATATTTTTCCGATTATAGATTGTAATTGCTGGAATTGGGTTTTCAGATGTGTTACGAATTTTCCGAATTGCTTACTTAGATGTATTTCAGTATTACATAGTATAATTATTGCTTAGTATCACAAAGTATTATTTAGTATTTCTCAGTATAATTAGTAAATTATCAAAATTTACTCCGCCTAAAAATCTCAGTTATTGTATTATCAAAATTTGAATTTTTGGAATTTGTGTTTCACTACTACTTCTCTAATCTCATGGTGGTATTTGATTTGTGTTTATTCTATGATTATTTCATTTGTCTTTATCGTATTTATTAATTGTTTATCGTTCAATAAGTGAGTTATTAGTATTGTTCTGTATTCATTGTCTTCTCTCAACTTTAATAATTATCTTGTAAGACTTTGCCGCATAGTAAACAAACCTTCTGTGCGGGGCTAGTTGAGCTTAAGCCGAAAGGTAGGCTTCCCCGCCCGGTTTGACTTTGATTTTGCTTACTTAGCCATCCTCTTTCAAACTTATTAAAAGGGTGAAGTTTTGTCAGAGTATTCTGGATGTGTTGGAAAGTGTTTCATGATCTATGCCGTGACGTGTGATTTCAATTCATTTTCTTATATATTTAGGTTTTGTATGTGGAGCAACTTTTGACAACGGGAGGAGGTTGGCAAGATCAAGTATCTGGCGTTCTGGGTGGAATCAACAGGGGTTATTCTGAAGCCCGTTTACCTGTCAAAGTACAGGCTGATCCCATCACGCTCTCTCCTGAAATCATCGAGAAGTTGAATGGACACTTGTTGCTGATACACACGGGAAAAGTGCGACTCGCCAAAAATTTGCTACAGGTATTTCTTTTATAAATAGAGTACAATTGAAAACTGACTATCTACTATATATATAAAATGCTGCTGTTACTTATAAACAATCTGCCCATCATTCGCCCAAACCAACCATATTAATGGAAGGTATATTTATGTTAACTTTACATTTAAAATCATTGCGATCGTATATATAAAATAAATGCTCTGGTAAGCTTGGAAATGCGAGCTTAAAATAAACATAACCACTCGCGTTAAGAAATATTAATACTTAATTAAAATACAAATAAGAATTGCGCTGTGTAATTTTAGTAAAATCTCAAGTACTTTCGAGCCTTTTGCTAAAAGAAATTATAATTAAAATTAACATTAAATATCATTAAAACATCATAATTATAATTTGCAGGAAAACAGTTAACTTAAACATACCTGTAAAGAAAGAAAATAAAATTAACCTAAAAGAATTACACAAAAATAAACCATTATGATTTAAAGAATATCCACAATTAATTAAGTTAAAAGTTATTTATTTACAATATAAACATTGTATACAAAAGTATTAAAAAAAGAGAAAAAGCATAATATCTTTCGTAACTTTAATTATTCATTAAATATAATTATTATTTTACTAACTAGGGGGCTCGGCCCCCTGCTCGCTACGCTCACCAACTCCCGTTTCGATTTCACAGCCTCTTAAAACCTGGTAATGTATCCTGTTTTAAAAAGATGATGATGATTATGATACCACGAACGACGACTATCTTCTGTAATCAGGTTATAATGCTTTTTCATTTAATTCATCGTTTTTATTTTTAATTTTCATGTGTAAACATAATTTTTATGACGTAATTTTCTTTATTTCCTGCTTTCAACACGTGATCATTTAATTATTATTTTAAACTTTCATTATTGTTTTTAATAGTCTCGTGCAAATACATTTTTTATTTGAGATAAAACATAATCCTTTGCGCTTATTTAGAAATTGGCAACAATATAAAAAAATAACTTTTTCAATAAAAGATTTTTTACTCGATTTTTAAGGATTTTTGAGTTTTTATTGTCCGACCGTGATAATTTTTTGAATTTCTGAAAGCTTGTTATATTTCGTGTCTGGTGGTATAATTTTCGAATCCGTAGGATGGCTAGGAAAAATGTAATCACTCCTCAAAAAAGTCCCTAGTAAAAAAGCGATGAGAATAACCCGGAATATCTACGCAGATTTTCATTGGTCCATTTCCAAACCGTTACTTTATATATATATATATAGAAGGATTAAAAGTATCATATTGACATTTAAATAACCCCTTGTTGATTTTCAACATTTACAATTGAGGGGGTTAGGGCAAGAAAATGCCAAGCCACATTTTTGGTGAAATAAACCTAACACTGTAATCTGCTGCTTAATATTGTAAATTATAATATCCAACATATAATTTGTTTCTAATGTCACTTGGTGGCAGCATATTTTACAGGTTTCGTTTTTGCCCCAGATGTTTATGCCCCCAATGAAGATAACTAATCTCTCTATATTAAAAAAAAGTAACCACCGCTGCGGCCGCCGCTGTCAATTAAGATTTTGTGCCTTGAATTCTTTCTGGACTAATATCCAGAAAACTATTGCAAATAAAAAATAAAAAATTGGTGGTTTTATAAAGAAATGTTCGATAAACACGCTGAAGTAGACAGTTTTTAAATCGAAAAATTATTTTAAGAGATATTTAAAATCAAAGTTGGTCAAAACAGTTTTCTTATAAAAGTTTTATAGAAACGAAAACTATGCATAGGAATTTAAACATAATTTGTAAGGATATAGTTGACAACGTTGGGGTGTGCAGACCGCAATTATTTTTTCAATTTGACTCATTTTTTGAGGTTATATTTCAATTTTTTATTCAAAATTTTCATTATTTTGACGAAGATTTATTTCATATTTCATAAACTCCATTATTTGAATCGTTGCCAATTTGTAAAATAGCGCACGTAATAATAGTCCCTTTCAATTAAGAAATGTATTTACACGAGACTTAAAAACAGAAATAAAACTTTAAAATAATAATTAAATGATCACGTGTTAAAAGCAATAAATGTAGAAAATGACGGAATAAAAAATATGCTTGAGTGTGAATATTAAAAAGATAAATAATTAAATTATTCCGCGTTTTCAAGGCATTAAGTAGAGTAAGATTGATTTATTTCGACAAAATATTTTATCTATTATTGCAAATTTTAAAACAGCGTAATTAATAATATTTCCCTTCGATTAAAAGTATATTTTTACGTTTAATAATTACGTTTAAATCAACGAAATAACTAATAAATTGGTAAAATATAATTAAAAATATAGATAAACGTTGAATTAAAGATCACTCGATGACATAACTACCACGCGTAACGCATCTGGTATCAATTGAATGCGACGCCACAGATATGCACTTTTGGTTTTAAATCCTATATTTTGGCGACAGTTCATTTCTTTTATAGAAAGTAGTAGTCGGGATAATGAAGTAATACCCAATTTTCTATAGCATCGTTATAAAATTTCCCGATGCCATGACATTGCTTACTTAACCATTTTGCACGAGTTGATTTTCAAATGTTTAATTAACCTTATTTTATCAACAGTTGTTAGCTGTCTCGACAGCAGTTGAAAAAAAAGCCGACAGCAGTCGGCTTTAAAATCCATTGGTCAAAGGAAAATGAATGGAAACCCGATTATAGCAGATATTACAGCGAGCAGCCGATTACACAAGGCCGATTATAGCAGCCGATTACAGCAGGTCGTTTAATTATAATTCAATCTTCCTCAATCGTTTTAAGGTTGATCAAATCAGAGTGTTTTTACAGTTTGTGGTGTCAGAACGGGGGTTGGCGAGCGTAGCTCGTAGGGGGCAGAGCCCCCTAGTTTACAAAAAAAAAAAGTAATAGTAATATCATTAAAGTAATGCCATATTGTTACTTAGAATATCTCAAATGTTACTAAGACATTGGCGAAAAAACTTTAGGTTATATAATCTTGATTTGAGTATTTGAGCAAATTTTCAAATTTGAAATATCTCAGAAGTTCAAAAATGTGGCTTGGCACTCTCTTGCCCCGACCTCCTCAATTACACTTAATTTCTGGGCTGGGTTTCAGAATACATCACACAATTTTTAATTAATATAAAGTATAATATAACTGAGAATTAACCAAATCAAACTTTGTCGTAAGAAATAATGAAAATATGATCGACACCTTATCATCCCAAGTTACTCCATGTGTTTACCTGGTTTCATAGAATAACTTGTATGGTAAAATAGGATAAAATACAAAAACCCTTTACAGTACCGTAGACAATGACAATTTCATAACTTTTTAATAAAAGTTTAACAAAACCCGTACCCATACGTTAGTTGGTGAAACTTTGGATGACTTCAGATTGAGGAGAAGAAAGGAAGTTTTCATTCTTTTTTAATACTTTCAAACATAGTTGAAAAGTGTTTATGAATTTGGTTTGTCTAACCATGCTCTAACTCGCGTAAATATACTCGGATCGCCATGGAATTGATATATGTTATGGATGCTTATCATGGCCTGTTCGGTACTCGCGGACATAATATGGATACTAGTTGTAACTTTCTAATTGAGTGAAAAAGAGTCCAGTCCAGGATTCGAATCAGGGACCTCTTGGCTGAAGCTACCAATGCTTTGTCATTTGAGCTATCCTGGACAATCTGGCGGACCTACTTCAACCAGATAACCTTGTTGATTATAACACCTGGTATGACATCTTTATCAGCTCAAAATAAATCGTAGGTAATGGACCTCCAAGAAACGTTGGATACGTAATTACATTATATTAATTTTAACACACAGAACAATGTCAGATTTGTCCGGGATAGCTCATATGGTAGAGCATTGGCAACTTACGCCAAAGGTTCCTGGTTCACTGTCAGAAATGGATACTCAAATTCAACTAAATTTGCTTCGTTTTTGACGAAACTGTTTCTTGGGAAATGCTCCGGGCGAATATTTTATCAAATCGAGTAAATTTGTATCCTCAAAAAAGTGAGGAAATTAATTTCGTCAAATTGCTTGTTCGAAAGTGTAAAAAAAGGCCGGTGGTGCCATCTATTGTCAATTTTAGAAGCATCTGTAATTGACAGGGGGGAAAATTACATCACTTTTCTCAAGTCTTTAAGGGGATTCGAACGCGCGACCTTTAGTGTAGGGGACCAATGCGCTGCCTGCCTATTTGATTTTAAATGTATCTACGGGATATTGACGTGTGTTTATATTTTTAGAAAATAGATTATATTTTTAGAAAATAGATTATATTTTTAGAAAATAGATTATATTTTTAGAAAATAGATTGTATTTTTATCTGTGCTGTTATAATTTCTGCATGTTTTAATTAATAAGGCTAGATTATTATTATGGTTTTTGTATGGTTAATAAATAATTAGAATATGACTTGATTAATATAATTTATTAGAGAAATTTCCTTTGTTCAATTAATGATTAGAATATGGTCTAGTTAATTTATTGGTCAGAAATTATAAATTTTGAAGTGCACATTGGAGGAAAGTTTATCAATTTTAGATGATGGGGGTTAAAATTTTAACACGTTACTGTTTATAAAGGGGAAAGGGATCAGTTATGCATATTTTAAATTTGATTGTTATATGAATATATTTCTTAAATAAAAAAGAGCTCCTATTTTTTTTTTGAACGATTTTATAAAAACAAAAATAATCTGGCCGTGAATGGGGAAACAGTTTCGTCAAATATTTGAGTTTCCATTTCATTAAAAATCACTTAATTTTGAGACGAAATGATTGTTAAAAATGATGGAATATAGCTCAAGAATTGCTGAATCTTCAAAGGTGAGAGTTTTATTTTTGACAGTGAGGAAACAGCTTCGTCAGATTTTTGAGGTTTCGCGTTTCGTCAAAAACCACGTGACTCTGTGACGAAATGATTGTCAAAAATAGCGAAATAAAGCTTAAGGATTGCCGAATTGAGTGTTTTATTTCTGAGAGTGTCCGAATCCTGGACTGGATTCTTTTTCACTCAGTCAGAAAATTACAACTCGTATGATTTATTTACAATTAGAATAATTGTGTTAAAATTAATATAGTATAATAGGGGTAGACTGTAACTAAACAACTTTACTATATAACTATATAACTTTTATATGAATCTTCTCTTTGATTACAAATCTTTAAATTTATAGTGTATTATATTTTCTTTTACTTACCTGTTTTAATTTCTACCTATAAAAATTCTTTTTTTTTCTGTTTTTGTTTAATTACACACATTTTTATCTTGAAACTTTGATCTTAAGCATAATATTCAGTGAAATTTTGAATTTCAGAATGTCATCCGTAACTGGTATGCTAGGGAAGAAACCGTGGTCAATTGTTTTAAGGATTTGGTGACTCATTCCCATCAAATGAAAGAGGCTCTAGAGAATGGTAAGATTAAAGTTACATCTCATCAAAACAACTCGTTGTAAATGATCCCGCCAAGCCACAAACCTAAAACGTCACTCACAAAAAGAAGTGATATCACATAAAAAGAAGCGATATAAAAGTGCATACTCCGAGTCCCGTGTAAAAATCTATCACCACTCATAATGTTTCCAAAGGACTCGGAGTGAGGTACAGTATGTGAAAACTGCTTGGCGACCTGCAGGCTTTTATAATATATGTAGTATATCAATTTTGAAAATCGAAAAATAAATTTTATATTTTTGTTATACCACTTTTATAAATATTTTTGTATGCGAAAGAACTGACAGAACGGATTTTCCAACAGATCTATGCCATTCCCTTACGCTAGAATTACTGCAATATATCTCAATTTTGTTAACGTTTATTATAAAGTTTATATATATATATATATATATATATATATATATATATATTGCAAACTCAAAATCTTTATACGTTTACTTAAAAAATCCTCTTCGTAAGAGTGGTGTTTTTAGTTTAAATAATGGTAATTAAAATCAACAAATTGATTTTTCAAGCTCATAAATAAGAAAGGACATGCAAACACAGAAGCTTCAACTTTTACAATTTTATGGGAGCAAAATAAATAAATAAATAAAAGAAAAGAAAAGAAAAGAAAAGAAAAGAAAAGAAAAATAATATAGCCATATGTAATTGCAGGAAACGCAAACATTATAAAAGCCTGCAGGTCGCTAAGCAGTTTTCACATACTGTACCTCACTACGAGTCCTTTGGAAACATTATGAGTGATGATAGATTTTTACACGGGACTCGGAGTAAGCACTTCTATATCGCTTCTTTTTATGTGATATCACTTCTTTTTGTGACTGACGTTTTAGGTTTGTGGCTTGGCGGGATCATTTACAACGAGTTGTTTTTGATGAGATATCACTCCTTTTTGTAAGGTATTTAATTTCAATTATACGGATTCCATTTTTATTCAGAAAAGAAAAGATGAAAGGGGCAAAAAAAATAATAGTGATGCTATAAACATAATTATACATCAGAATTATACAATTTATTGAGTGACTTATTCCAATGTACATGTCGCTACCATAACAACGTGGAAACTTTTATATTAATTTCCGTACATTGTATTCATCAGATTATTTATGACATATTTATTTTCCTTTTTCTTTTGTTTATATCACTCTTCCGTTTATATACATTCAAAAACAAAAAATTAGACAATTTTACAGTAGTTTACAAACTAATTAAAATACTACAGTTTCAGAAAAATGTGGAAAAATAAGAAGCACTTTTTTTCGGTCAACTACAACGATAAGTTTATGGAGCATACTTTACCGAGAATAATCAACATTTTTTTTGTTTTCTACGAACCTATTTCTATTAGTATAAAAATTTACAGGGATTTTTATACTAACATATTAAATATATTATTTTTGAAAATTACTGAGCACCTTAGAAGTTTTTTATTTGTTTAAGTTTTTTAACTCAACGTTTCGAGAATTTGAAAAATATAAAATTCGCAACGTTTGCAAAAGTATAAAAACTATTAAAGTAATTTCTGTTCATATAGTCTGTTCATTCCAATTCGGTGATCCTAAAATATAGGTTCCCAATCTCCGGCAGTCCATGAATTAATTAGGACATATGTATGCAACTGTTAAAATGTTCTCAAAGTTGACAATAGAGGCAATAAGTATAGCTCGGCAAATATGAAACACGGCATTGCTTCATCATGGCTTTGTTTCGTGAGGTGTTCGTTCTCCGAACATAAAAATCTCACGTGAAAGTGTTCGTTAACCGATTTGTTCGTAAACCGAACAGTTCGTTACCGATCACCTATTGTATACGAAATTTAGCATTTTAAGTTCGTCATAGCCGGAGATTCGATGAACGGCAAATATTTAAACGCAAAACTTGTAATCTTGGGGTAGCAACATTTTTACATTCTATTACTCAGCGCATGAACGTAAAGTTGGAATTTTGTAATCGCTATTTCAATCAATTCCTGATACGCTATAATTATATATTTATAAATAAACACAGTTTTTTTAATCGATGAAAATACTATATTTTAATAGATTTAGAGCTTAACATCGACGAGATTTCAGACGGACAAAATGAACTCATATTAAATTTTAAAGCAAGATAATGAAACCTTACAGAGATTGAAACAGTATAAAATCATTAAAATACATCTCACTCAATAAATATACATCGGTTGTAATGTAATCAAGATCTTCTAAGAGACTCTGTAAACGAAACGTATATGCTTCAATGCCGCTTTACAATAGAGAGGATGTAGTAACATATTTGAATATCTTATGTATATAGCCAATTTGACAAAAGTTATGCAATTTACTACTGTTTTTCCTCTGTGTTAAGTACAAGAATCATGTACTTCAACGTAAAAATTCGCTAATTACACAACTTTTTAGTCTTATTAAAAAATCTTTTGAGTTACCCTGTAAACGAATAGTAAATTCTACAATTCTGTTTTACAATAGGAAGCTAACTTAGGTCGTTCGTAGTAACATATTTTAACATCATGCGCATACGTTCTTTTTGAAAGAGTTAGCCCATTTAATATTTTTTTTGCTTCATCTTAAGTATAGGAATAAATCACTTTAAAGTGGTATACATAAAAAACTAATTATATTTTTACACGAAATATTAAACATTTGAACTACTCATAAAAACAATTCAAATGCTGCAAACCGCGTAAAAATCGGATAATTACACAACTCTTTAGCCCTATATCAAAAGATCTTTTGTGAGACCCTGTAAACGAACCTTAAATGTTACGATTTTTTATAATAGGAAAACTTACTTGGGTCGAGTGTAATAACATATCTTAATATCATGTGTATACGACCATTCCTAAAAGAGATGGGTCATTTATTATTTTTTTGCTCTATGTTAAGTATAGGAATCAATAACTTTAAACTGATATAAATCAAAAACTAATTAATATTTTTACATGAAACTTGCAAAGGTTTGAACTACTCATAAAAACGATTCAAATAACGTAAACCGCGTAAAAATCTGATAGTTACACATTGCTGTAGCCCTGTCAACAGTTTTTTGCTCTATGTTAAGTATAGGAATCAATAACTTTAAACTGATATAAATCAAAAACTAATAAATATTTACATGAAACTTACAAAGGTCCGAACTACTCGTAAAAACGATTCAAATAACGTAAACCGCGTAAAAATCCGATAATTACACATTGCTGTAGCCCTGTCAACAGTTTTTGGTCTGAACAAGATTTAAAAAGTGCAAAAAACAGCACTTTTAAAGTCGCATTTACTGAAAACCTATTCGTCGGATTTTGCTTTACTTTTGAATTCTTAGTCCCTTGGCACGCCCCATTCCATAGAATCAAGAATTTTGTTTCTATCATAAATAGAACGCGAGATATAGATGTGTCAAAAACCCGTTTTGTCCCGTCCGCAAAATATAAACTAGACAGAGTGCTAAAATTTTTTTGTAAAATCGTTTGGCATCCATTGGCGGAAATTCCTTTCATTTACGGTTCAATGCATTACTGTTTCTTATGCTTGGCGAGAAACTCTGTCGAGTTTCTGTGATATTTAAAAATGACCGAAAAAATAATGTAATGTTTATATCAGAGATGGCAAACCTTTTTACGTATGCAAGCCTTTTTACGCACGCTTGAAACGTTATGAACTGGCCTTGTATAACGTAGGTCGCGATCCAGACCACAGATTATTTACTAAGTATAAGCAAGTAATCTGTCGTCCAGATTAAATGAAAAAGGATGGAAAATTATGTAAATTAAAATCGTTGTAAAATGGTACAGATTTATGAATTAAAATGCAAATTAATGATGCAATTTTCAGCAGTAAGATGTATTTTTTTAAATAAGGACCCCATAAATGTTAATTTTAAAACCCGTGCAATGACGTTTAAATCGTATAAAGCACATAAAATTAGCTTTTTATATTTTTTTTTAATTGAACTCAGCCGTCGATGTAATTCAATTCTTTCTTTCCATACCAACATTTTTTTCTTTTCAAGTTTATTGTATAGATGAAGTCTGCAGTGAATCAGTTTATTTTGATTTAGTTCAAACAATCCAGACAAAGAAAAGTAACACGATAAAAATGATAGGTACCAACTTTTAACTGCTAAATAGCTAATTAAAAATCAACAAAGAATTAATTATTATTCAAATAAATAAATAAAAATGTCTCCTACAAAATAAGAACAACAACTTACAGTGCATCAAAATTAAGATAATTCTTAGATCAGATTTACAGATGTGCAGCAAAAGGTACTTCACCTATGCACAAAAGAGCTTTCGTCTTTGCAATCAAGATATATAAATTGCCCTAAACGTAGTTTTATTATTGGGAAAGCCGGAGGAGGTGGAAAAAGTACGGTAATCAAAGAAATTTGTAAAAGAGTTACCGAGTAGTTGTGACCGGAACCTATCATGGTTTTGGCTCCAACAGGTGCTGCTGCAATTCATGTCCAAGGCAAGACAATTCACTCTGGACTAAAATTACCAACGTGTTTTAAAGCGTTCGCTGATTTAGGAAGTGTAGCAGCAAAAAAATCTACATCTCAGTATGGATCCAGTGTCATTTCTCATTATTGGCGAATTTTCAATGATCGGATGCCGTCTGATGGCTGCACTTGAGCAAAGATGTCGCGAAGGCAAACCAGATAGTATTGAGACTTTTGGAGGCTTATTTGTTTACCTCATTGGAGATATTAGGCAGCTACGGTCTGTAAAAGACACCCCTTTATATAAGAGACATTCTACAAAAGACATTTTAGCTTTGTGCGGGCAAACAGTGCTTCGGGCTTTGAAAAATGTTTCACCTTAACAAATGTCAATGAGACAAAACAAAGCGACGATCAGCAAAGAAAGTTTCGAGAGACTCTTGATTATTTTTCCGTGGACCAAGTTACTATTAAAAATTGTGAACTACGGCAATTGGTGTTTCTCTTTGATTAATGTATGAAAGTTTTTTTATTGCTCTAATAGTTAATATAGGTAAGGTAAAATCTCTTACCTGTTAAGGTCCATCCATGGTGACATCAGTTATCTAGTGCGCATAATTATCCTTTAATTATTATAATGTAGTATCCAATTTGTATGGGTTTTTTCTGTGAATTGATTCTGAAGAAAATACACAATCACTTAGATACACTATTTAATAAAAAAAAAAGATTTTGATTAAAATTAAATATATTCAAATTACATTAATTTTTCTATCATTTATAACATTTATTTAGAGAAAATATTTTGCAATGTTAATTCTTTAAGAGCAAGTTAGAGACTGTCAGTTATTCAGTTCTGAGCGGAAAAACACATAAAAGTCAAGTATGACTTCACTTAACATTAACTTTAGAGTTCACATAAAGTCATCAGTTTTTTTACAGAGTATTTCACAGATGTGTAGAAAAAACTTTTCCCCCGGCACACGTGTTTATTTTCACTTCCTCGTTGCAATCACTTATTTATTTTATTGAAGGATAATTAAGTTGATTCATGATAAATGTTTATAGTTCGGAAATCATTTTTCTATCAGTTACAGGCGAGCAATACGCATCCCTTATGCAAAGACGTAAAGATATACTTCCTCCGTCTGAGCTCGAAATATTTCATTTGCCTTTTCCCCACAAACAAACAAGCTGAAGAACATAATCAAGAAATATTAAAATTCGTAAATCAAAATAGCCAGTGGCAAGAATATTAGCAGACTATAATAATTAAATAGCAAGATGGAGTGAAGATGATCACGCATCTGGACTTCACGCTAAACTTTTCTTAGCAATTGGATGCAGCGTTATGTTGTGTGCCAATTTGTGGACAGAGGGAGGTTTTATAAATGTTGCACTCGGTACGGTATAAGATATTGTCTACAGCCTATAGGTCTTTGGTCTCTAGGCTTGCCACAGGCGGTAATGGTTCATTTTGATAATTATCACGGGCCATTTCGCATAGAAAGACTTTTCCCTGTCACACCTATAACTAAATCTTGGAAAGAAAACAATGCTTCAGGCTCTCGAACTCAGTTGCCTTTAACAGTTGCATACGCTGTCCTCCAACATAAATCCCAGGGTTTAACTTTATCAAAAATTGCTGCAAAGGAGTTTTCACTTGGAGCAACATATGTCGTTTTTAGCAGATTTCGTCGTTTATGTTCTCATTGAAGTGCCTTTCGCAAAGAATAGGTTTCACCAAATTATAAGAATGGAGGCATTTGATGATAGATTAGCATTTGAGCATTAGAGGCAGTTGACAACTTAATAAACACTTTAAAATGCAGATTAAACAGCTGTTATTGCAAACTTACTTTTATATTACTATTAAACAGTAAACATAAAAAGAAAATTATTTTTATCCTTAAATGTTATTTTGAGTTATGCGACTGAATGCACCGACATTTCGGCCTGACGGATGCTAGTTAAAATAAATTCATAAAATTTCATTCCTTATTTACTGTACATGTCGCTGAAATTAATATTTTTGAATAAATATTTCATGAAATTAGTGGTTGATTATAATATGCAGAACAATCTCATTTTATTTTTGTTCTTAGTAATCTAATGTGTGACAGCGACCGATTCTGTTAACCACTTTTTTGTATAAGCAGCACATGTTACAATATATTGTATATATTCACATGTTATAATTTTGTTAGATATACTTTTTTTTTTAATTTTCGGCATATACATATTAATACGTTCACCATTCTTGTTCTAGGTGATTTGTCTAAAGTTGGAGTGCTGATGGATAAATATTGGGAGCAGAAGAAAATCCTTGCTCCGGGTTGTGAGCCTTTGGCAGTGAAAATCATGATGGAGCATTTGAGGCCCATTTGTTATGGTCAGCTGCTGGTCGGAGCTGGTGGTGGAGGTTTTATGTGCATCTTAACGAAAGAATTGGATGCTAAGAATTCTGTACAAGATATTCTTGCTAGTCTTACAGTATGTATAATTTTATGATTTTATTTTTCATCATAACCAGGGATATTAGGCATCCTCTTTTATCTGGATATGTCCCCTTTAACACTTGCCAGCGTAGTTGCTTGATTTTCAGTTCATCTCTATGTTTCTTTGTCCACTCTGTTTTTTTTTTTTTAATTTATTTTAATTTTCATGAAATTGATATACGTTATTGAGGTTAGACACTAGAGTATTCAATTGTAAAATTATTCTTTGCTTATTTGAAGATTTCATGTTGCTCATTGTCCAATTTTTATTGATATATCTACATTTATTAATGCTTAAAATGACACAATTCTTCTTTTTTTATATTTTTCTAACATTTTTATGATACATTTAATATTGAAAATGAGCAGAAGATATTTTTAGTAAAATTACAAATATATCTCATATTGCAAGCTGTTGAGTTTTAAACCAATTACGTGACTAAAAAGATTCTATACATTTATTTATGAAGAAAAACATTTAAATAAAATTTCTACCCTAAGATATTTGACATTTTCAGAATAACATGTCCCCGACACGGCGGCGTCTACACGTTTTTCACCAGTGACAACTGAAAACACTGTTGCCAATTTGACAAGATATACTTAGTGTTGCCACATACATATAGATAATTATTTCACAACACAAGCATTATACAATCAATCTGTTTATAAAGTGCTTTATGATACATATACTAAAATCTTTTACTTCATTTTTCATTCCTATTTGCTGTTCATTTTCATTCTATTTTCATCAGTATAATCTTTTGTAAACACCTTTTCTTACATTTATCAAAAAATGTTAGTATGTTTGAATAAATATCATTTTAAATTGCGTCATAAATCTATAGTCCATTATAACAACCAATCAAATACCTCTAAAATGTTCACCCATTTATGCAGTAATATTTCTACATCAACTACAATGACTCTTTGTACCAAACTTTCCAATATAGTGATCCTTTCCAGCTTTCATACCAATATTTCAGACGTGCCAAGTCTCCTGATTTCAGTAGGAGACTCCTGACTTTCACACATTATTCTACACTCCCGATTTTTGGACATATTTCTCCTGATTTTCTGATATATAAATGCAATATTCTGTTATTTTATCTTCAAATGTACTGTGATTGAGGAATAAAAACTGCAAATCAGATACTTGATTGATCAGTTGTATTTTATGTGGTACACAGGTCCTCAGATTGTGATTATATGGCATGCATCTTAAAACTCTAGCACTTAATTAAATTCATACGTTGCTAAACACAAAATGTGCTACTACGTACCAGTATTATATTTATTACAAATTAATCATACATTGGTGTTTCTTTATTTGCTTTGTTTCTTTTTTTGGAGTAATCATTGCGTGTTATTTTTTTTATCATCAATAATTCCTTTCCTCAACATTAAGAATTACTTGTTTTATGTATTTATGAAAAACAAAATCTTCCTCTGATATTTGTAGTCAGTCATGTTAAAACAACCTAAATGTTATATGCTTAAGTTCTTTCTACATTTATAAATAATATATATATATATATATATATTAAATAATATAAATAAAATAAGTATATATATTTTTTTCTTATGAAGAAAACTGATATACACCTTTTTAATGTTCATCGATAACTAAGCACCATTTAAATATATCTTTTATTTATATATTTACAAAGTAAATATAATAAAGATTAACAAAATAGTTAACATTGTCGTTTTAATGTGCGTTCGTAATTATATAAATACGTAGCACCTATAGTCGTCGTCTGGACCGCATACAACAGCGCAAAAACTACCTAGCCGAATGTTTTGAAATTTAATATACATAATCGTTGCAGAATTTTGTTGAGTCATATTATTTTACACCGTTGAATTATTTTGCACCGTCAAATTATTTTAGTTAAAATTAAGCCAACAAAATTTTGATCCTATGATCAACATGCAATTTTTAACACTTTTCAACATAGTTGAAAAGTGTTTATGGATTCGGTATGTCTGTCTGCCTGTCCGTGATCTAACTTGGATAAATATCTTGGATTGTGATGCAATTCATATACGTTATTGAGGTTTACTATGAAAATGAAGTGTGTAGCATTGATTGTTTATTTACAGGGACATTCAAAAGAATTCAGTTACATTACGGTCTATGGTGAAAAATCGATTGCAGTGTATTTTAATAATGTTACACTATTTCATATATATTGAAATTGATGTATATCACTGAGGTGCACTACTAGAGGCTTACTATAGAATAGGGTGTGCATAGAATGTATCATCTATTTACAGGGACACACAAAAGAATTTGGTTACAGTACTGTCTATCAATGATAATTGCTGGAATTGCGGTTTCAGTTGCGGTACATGTTTTTTAAATTTAATTCATTTGTTGCATATTACTTGGTGTACATAAATTATGTAGAATGCATATAAGGCTGCGATAAAGATCTTGATTACATTTCCGTTTATTGGCGGAATATGCTGTAGGGGAATTTCTATCTGGTGCTATTCGTTTCTTAACTGTAGTAAATTTTAGCATGCTATGTAGTATATATACAAATCTATAGATACTATACAGGGCTGTATAAAATAATTCGGATACTTTTCCGACTATTGACGGTATTTGTTGACATAGTGTTTTCAACTGTATTATGCGTTTTCCAATTCCTTTTTATTTAGACACCATCTTCCACCCTATTAAACTCTGAATTTTTGTTACAGTATTCTGAATGTGTTGGAAAGTGTTTCATAACCCATGAAACGCATCATTTTTCATTCTTCTCTTTCTTTTAAATTTTGACACAATGCATAAAACCCACAGTGTTTTAAAAACTTCTGTTACTAATGTCTGTTTCTTTTTTGTGTGTGTTATTAAAAACTTCTGCTGACCTTATACAGGGTGTTTCACGAAAGACCCCTAACTTTGAACATAAATAATGCGTAAACGGTGATAGATAGAAGCATGAAACCAGTGATATGTTTATTAAAAACCCCTTAAGAATATGATACAGAAATCTCAAAATTTTAGTTTAAAATAGCTCCGATAGATGGCGCTGCAGGAAGCATTACGGATCCCTATGAAAAGAGCTCAGACGCCAAGAACAATCACTCGTCGAAGATTTCTCCGTTGAAACATGACCGCTATTACCGTATAGCGAAGTAATGTGACTACTTTTTGTAGGGCACACTGAAAGACACCGTTTACCGCAATAATCCTTTCACACTCAACGAGCTGGAGGAGGTTATTTGTCAAGCTTGTGTGTTGATTTCCGTTGATACACTGCAAAGGATCACTGACGATTTCATTCTTCGTTTGCGCCATGTGTGTTGTGTGAAAAGTGCACAATTTGAATCGCTTTTGATGCGATACAACGTATTTATGGTGATGTAGCCTGCAGCGCCATCCATCAGCGGGATTTGTTACTAAAATGTTGAAGTTTCTGTATCAGATTTTTATGGATTTTTGAATAAATATACCACTGGTTTCATCTATCATCGTTTCCGATATATTTATTTTCAAAGTCCTTCGTGAAACACCCTGTATATAGGTATAAAAAACAAACTGAAATGTTTCACATATTTCAGGAACAATTCAAAGTGTTCAAGACATATGAAAAGATGTCCCTCCACACCGTTACCATCGACCTAACGGGTTTGCAAATTGCGACTTCAAAGAGCGAAGAAGACTGTGAATAAGAATTCAGTGAATAGTGCTTCTGTTGTTATAATTTTGTTTAAATTGGTCAGAGTATTTTCACACTTTTATACAAATGTTAATGTAATTAATATATGCTTTTATGTTTAATTTTTTTAAAATATGTATTTTGAATAAATAAATTTATTGTTTTTATTGAATAAAATAAATGTGTCGTTTTTAATACAGCTTATTGATTTGTGTTTGCATAGCTGGCAACCTTCTTTCAAATCAAATAAATATAATTTGAGCCAGAAAAATTTAATGTAGTATTTCTTTTTTCTCTATGTTGTTGTTAAATAACTTCTTTTATTTAGCAAAATTTTTTATTTTATTTGACTTGGCAGATATGTGTTTGTATGTACTCTCGCATGTTGCATTATTCACAGGGCCTGACTAATGCATTTGCATACAAGGCAGCTGCTTGGGTCCTATCAGGATTTTTATTAACAAGGGTACCAAATAATTAAAATTGAACAAAAATCTTACATTTTCAAAGATTTAGGAAGGCAGTGGAAAATTTCGATTCTTACTGTCCGTAGTGTTTATTTTATTAATTTTTATGAAGGTATCAAGAAAGTTATTTTCTTTATTAATCGGAAACACATTCAGATACAGTTCATTTGATTACTATAAATATAAAAAAGTCTCAAGTTCTATAATTCCAGCAGTCCTCTCCTTCACCATTGGAAAATGAAATAAATACGGGGGGATTACAATTGAATATCTCTACTTTGAAGGGCTTTATTAACAAAAGTATAGAAGATACACGCATTTGTGAAAAAGACATAAAAAAGAAGATTGTGCAATTACTAATAGCAAATATTTATAAATGTTCAATGTGACCACCAGCAGAAACACGAACGACATCTAAAGGGCAAAATCAGCACTAGCCACTGGCCACAGGGCCACTAAATGAAGAAAAGTGGCTTCTAAAAAATTGTCTATCAGTGGTCACCTTAACTCAAAACAAACATGTACAAGCAAAAGACAAAACAGTGATCAGATGGTTAATTGATAACATAGACACTAACGTGAAGCAAAACTGAACAAGCCCTTACCACCATCCACACAACATTAATTCCTCAAATCTAGCGTAGTGCATAGCGAAATAATAAAAAGCAATTAAAGGCATTAAAAGAACTTTACTTTTACTGCACCAAAAAAACTATAAAAAAATATATACTGAAAGCACAATGTGCACCAAAAAAAAAATCAACGAAGCCATGTACGCTAATGGCGCCTGGTGCATGTAAAATCCGTCGTGGGTGCAAAGTCCTCCAAGTTCCCTTTGAATTATACCTCTGGAGGTGCCTAGTCAGGTGAAGGTCTCGTCACCTGATCAAGGTTCTAAATTACGAGACCAATTCCTTTCTCTTTTCTTTTTTTTTAAATTTAAATTTCTATTTTAAACCTGCCATTTCAGCGAGGTTGGATGGATGCCGTGAGCTGTCAAGTAGAGAAACTGTAGCAAACCACTAGAGAACACTACAGACAAGATGTAATACATAGCGGAAACACAAATATTTAAACTGAATTATATAAACCTGTCTATATTAGCAACCATAGTCAGTGTGAATATGGCCCGAAACCAAGCCCCTTTCCTTATTCGACAACATACCCAGATACCCATAATTAATAACAAACTAGAACCGGCCAACACAGTATTAAAGTAACTCTCACGAAATACCGTTGCAGCCAAAGACACCCAATAAGCTAATCAGGTGGATCTCCGTTATGAGGAGATTAGGCGAATTTCGCCCCGCGGCCAGGTATACAAACTCGTTAAGCTGGGAATAATGCCCGGCAGGTAGGGGCCTGGTCTGCGGTTTAATAATAATAATAATAATAATGGCCACTTTCCTACAAGGAAAGAGTAAATTTTTTTTGTATTTCATCAAGGATTCTACTTTTGCTGATTGAAATATGTTTATATTAACAAATTTATTTGGACTATTTAATTTTAGTTGAATACTAAATGAAATTTTAACAAAAGTTTACTGTTTAGAACTTTTAAATAGAAAAGTGGCCACTTATATAAAACTGCTACTTCTGGCCACTAGCCACTAATGAAATTTCCCAGTTTTGTCCTTTTAACGACATCCATTCTGTAGGAGGATTCGTCCCTCACGGTATTTAGCATGTCGAGTTTTTACAGTTGCAATAGCTGTAGTTATCCTCATTTTCAGTTCAGCAGTATCAATTACACAGAACGCCTTTTGTTGTGCTGTTGTCATCTCGGCGGCAACTGACTGAATGAACCCTCAACGGAACATGCCGGTTCACTTTCAACCCGCCACTGGTTGCGCCATCTCTCGCCAAAAAAACGAACCTTTACGTTTTTGAAACTTCATAATTTCTCACTCACTTGGATGTGTGAAATGGAACACTACCTTTTATTGTTCAGAAGATATAGCCCTTCAATGTTGGGATATTCATTTGTAATCACCTTGTACTTCTGTAATTATCAGACAATTAAATCAATCTATCATTTATTTACAAATGTATTAAACATCCTATGTAATTCAAATTAGAGAACAAGAACAGCTGAAACCAACTCTGTTATCGCCTATACTTCTTGTAACCGGTTTTTAACCCTGCTTCCAGTACATAAGCTTGTTCCAAAAATTGTTTTCACCCCACGTCAAATAGGTTGTGCTGTCAAGGTAGGCTTTGATTGAAGGATCAATCTCCTTCGGTAGATCACCCAGCTTGATCACGATGATTCGGTGCAATTTATCTTGCAGGGTTTGCATGTGTGCCGTTCGGAACTCCATGAGACACCATTCGCTGTCCAGGAAGTTTCTGAAACGAAATAAGTGAAATTACTTAAAATGAATTAGTTGATTGCATGCAAGAATTTTTTAATCGAAGCTATATATTTAAAACGCAAGGCCGATTCTTTTTCCTATTCTGAATAGAAAACTATTGCATCAATTTATTCTATTTTGGTATTAAATGAAAGATTTTTGCCCACAGATGTGTCAAATTTAGTTTTTGTGATCTCAATTCCTATCAATTAACTATAAATTAGAATTAAAATTTGATTCCCGCGCATGCGTGGTGCTATGTTCGAAACTAACTTGGGATATATACTCATGGCGCATGAGTAGAGCTATCTTCAATACTGGCCTTAGATACATACTCATGACTCATGAGCACAAATACTCCGTTCACACCGGATATTTAAGTTATCTCAGATCCCCAATCTCACTGAAAGAGTGTTACTCCGTTCAAACATAACTTTTATGATATTTCAGACATCCGAACTCACTGAGCGAGTTTCTGGAACTCTCTCAGTGAGTTTGAACTTTCTGTGGCTAGATACAGCCACTAACACTCACTCTGATTGGCTGTGGAGCTGCGATTTAACTCATTGGCTGTTGAGACTGGTTTTAACTTATGCATATGCGTACATTTTCCATTTTTTTTTTCAAATTTCAGACACAGTACACAGTGACCTTCAGTGAGTTATCTTAGAAGAGTTTTGCGGTGTGAACAGGCGCTCTAATTCCGGGATGTACCACCTCCAAAATTGGGGTCTAAGATAGCTTAAATATCTGGTCTGAACAGGGTATAATACCTTGGTTCAGATTGGATATTTAAGTTGTCTTAGACCACCATTTTAGAGGTGGTACACCCCGGAATTATATAACCTGTTTGCACCGCAAAACTCATCTAAGATAACTCATTGAACGTTCCTGTGTCTGAAATCTGAATAAGTGTAAAGTGTGCTCATGTGCAAAAGTTAAATCCAGCCTCACTAGCCAATCAGTTTAAGCGAGCCTTCACAGCCAATCAGAGTGAGTGGTAATGGCTGCATCTAGCCATAGAAAGTTCGAACTCACTGAGGGAGTTTGTGGAACTCACTCAGTAAGTTCGGCGGTCTGAGATATCTTAAATATCCGATGTGAATGGGCATAACAGAAACTCAGTTAAGAGAATGTAAAATTTCTATGGCTAGATACAGACACTACCACTCTGATTGACTGTTGAGGCTTGTTTTAACTTATGCGCCTGCGCACACTTTCCGTTTATTCAGATCTCGGTGTAGTGACGTTCAATGAGTTATCTCATATGAGTTTTGCTCCTTGAACTGGCATTCTAATTCCGGAGCGTACCACCTCGAAAATTGGGATCTAAGATATCTTAAATACCGGGTGTGGATGTAGTATAAGCCAGAGAAGTGTTGATACATTTATTCGGAGACTTCTTTAACCCTTTTAGTGCAGGAGTCGACTAATGTCGACATCTAGGAGTTGGGTGCTGTAGACTACACTAGGACTTCCCTCAAAGGGATTAGTCTGAGTGATATTGCTGAGAACATAGGGTTAACAATTACAATATAAATTAAAAGCGCAAATGATAGAATTACAAAATATCATATATAAATTCATATACACTGTTAAAAAAATAGAAAAGGAGTACCGTTCATCAGATGTGTTGTCATAATTTTTTTTTAACATGTGGCAAAGAATCTCATTTTCTTAAGCGCGTATTGCGCAAAGCTTGAAAAAAAAAAAAAAAAAAAAACAGCCAGATCTTTTAAAACGCCAAGCTTTTTAAAGTTACGTAATTGGATTTGCAGCCAATAGATTATTCTATCAAGCGTGGCTTAACGCAAATTTAATTTCCCTGTTGCACCTTTTTTTGTGTGTGAATTAAAAAAATTTCTTCCTTGATTATATATCTATTATTTGTATAACTGTTTATAGAAACTTTTACACTTCAAACCACATTGATAGCATGCTTTGCTACAAACCAGATTGCAAAACTATAGTCTAAATTACTATTAAAGTATACAAAAAATCTTTCGATGACTTCTGTAAAATAACTTTTACATTAAATCTCCATATCGGCAAAATTGAAAAATTATATATATTTCAATGTTAAGCTTAACAGATACTTCTTGATTATTATCTAGGAGGTTCTGCCCCCTGTGCCTTTACTGCGTCTTTACTGCACCAATCCGCAGACTTTTCTTTTGCCTGTCTGTTTGTCTCTCCACAATCTGTCTGTTTCCCTATCCGTTTTTCTGCCCGTCTCTCTAACCGATTGACTATCTCTCTACACGTCTCGCTACCTGTCTCTATATTTCTCTACCGGTCTCGCTACTCGCCAATCTATTTCTCTAACCGTCTGTCCATCCGTCTAACTACTTGTACGTCTAGCCGTCTCTCTATCCACTTCGCTATCCATTTGTCTATCTGTCTCACAACTTGCCTATCTGTCTCTCTACCCGTCTGGCTATACGCCTCTCTACGCATCTTCTTACCCATCTCCATACCCATCTACTGTCTCTCTACTCGTCTGTATACCCATCTCACTATCCGTCTGTTTTTGTACCCGACTAGCTACCAATTTCATTACCCGTCAGTCAACACGCCTCTATACTCATCTCTCTACTCGTCTCTTTATCTACCACGCTACGCGTCTCGCAACCTTTCTCGCTACATTCCTGTCTACCGGTGTCGCTACCCGTCTCGTGACCCACCTCGCTACCCCTCTGTCAACCCTCTTTTTACCTTTCTCTCTAGCCGTCTGTCTATTCGTTTCGCTACCCGTCAGGCTACCTATTTCGCTACTCGTCTCTCTACCCGTCTGTCTACCTGTTTGTTTACTCGTCTTTCTACCTCTCGCCACATCTTCCCAATATTTAAACAATTCATTTAATATACAGAAGCCGTTTATCAGTTATTAAATGCAAACAGAAGTAATTTATCTAATAAGTGTAATCAGATGCATTTTTTTTTTAAATACATACATAAACCTGAATAATAATTCATCAGTTTTGCGTTCATAGTTAAACAACTATGAACACAATAACTATTGAATGAATTGTTGAGGAAACAACTATTATATCATTTGACAGTAAATCTCAACTTCTTAAACTTGAATTGACTCAAGCTTTTTAAAAAAACCACAAGGTCTGTAGAACTGCAAAGTACCCTGAGGGCTATATTAGCTACATGTTATTAAGTTAAGTGAAAGTTTCGTTATCGCGTTTTGCAGCCAATTGCTTATGTCAGAAAGCGTGGCTTAACGCCATTTTAAATTCATTACTGTAACTTTTTTTTTTTTTTTTGGGGGGGGAGGGTTTTAAATATATACATTTAAATTAAAACTTTTGCCTCCATGCCATTAGTGTTGTTTGTATTATTAACTAATACCTTGTAGACCGAGCTTCATTTGAAACAAATGTAAAAGACTTCTTCTACAGTTTTTTTTTAGGAGAAACTTTCGTAATTGGGCCCAAAGCCAATCGGAGCATTTAATATCATTATTGTAACTCTTACAGAGTTAAAACAATATCGTTGCTAGCTTTACTCTTGTTTGAGACCAGCCTTGCCTGTGTATCTGAATGGGGAAAAGTTTCGTATCCTATGTCGGTTGGCGAAAAAAATTTTAAATGGTGCCAAAATGTAGTTTTAGCATCTTACAAAATTTATCAAAAGAGCGGTAATCATGTTTCTCAAATATTTACAAACATACGTTTATTAAAGCATGTTTTTGCACCATCTAAAAAATTTAAGCACGATGCTAAAATAAATTTTTTTCGCCATATTCGATATTTTAATAAGTAATGAAAATATATAAACAAACTTATTTAACAAACCTAAAAGGCAGATGATAAATAATTGTTATTGTGATAATAATTGTGATAAATAATTGTTATTGTCAGGGGGGTAAATTGTAAACAATTAATAAACGGCTAGTAAATAATAAATAGCATTTAAAATATAAAAATGGAGAAGTGGTCCGTATAAAAATGCAAAACATAACATTATACGCTTGATATATGTAAATCTTTTTTTATTTTTTAATATTTCCGAAGGCACAGATAAAAAGGTAAAAATCTCTTTTCCAAATGCCAAATAGAAAATATACAAAATAGAATGCCAAATACACAAAACAGAAAAATATCTGCAAAAAAATATATTTACATAATACTACATCTGCAAAAAAATAAGATTTAGAAAAAGTACGCCAAATCCTGCAGATCCCAACAATCACATCGAAAAACTTATCACCAAAAAAGAACTCGCCAAATCTTACGGCACAGGAGATCTATTTTTCCCCCTGAATGCAGAATATTAGTTTTTTTCTTGTACGACGGTTGATTATAATATAATTGTTTCATTTCACATACTACATACCGTTTGATATATTGGTTCTTTTATGTTATCCTGGCGCAGTTGATAAATCGCCAAATATTGGTCCTATAACATTTTCATATTGAATTCATTTTATTTAAACACCAAAGAATTTTTTTTTTAATTTACACACGCGAAATAAAAAAAGCTGCTATTGCTGAGATTTGCGCCAAATCTCTAGTACCAAGTCTACCAAGTTATTGCGAGTTTTTTCTTTCAAACAGAAAAAAAATCCAGATTAATTTTCGATTTCTACTAAATTGAAATATATATTTTATTGTGATGAATATTAATGCGTGCATATTTTTTTGCTCCGTGTACTCAATTCGTACCGTTTTCAATTCCGATTGTCTACGAAAATCTCCCGCCGGTGAAAATGACGTACGCACAAATTTTCGTGACGCATGTACTTTAATTGTGCCTTTTTATCTATTTTTTAATATAATTTCCAAACGGTTTGACATTTATTCTTGGTAATAAATAGACGTCGTTGTCACCTTTATAGGTACCTGCTGTAAAAATTTGAACGAAATCCGTTAAATATTTTTTGAGTTATGCTTGACGAAAGGTTTTAATATCCATCGTAGCTATATATGGGGCAAAGTAATACTGCGCTGTGTATGAGTCTTCGTTGCACTCAGACAATTAACCGTCGACAAAAGTCGCCTAGGCGTTCATGGCGTGTATTGTGCTCACTGTAGTGCTCATGGGCTTAGCAGTGATGACGTATTGCGCCTGCGTAGTGCAGTAATTTGGCTATAACCAAAACCAGAAGCGTGCTTTTCGTATAACCATAAGATGTGATTTTTAGTTTTGCATTGGGTCGTTCGGAAAGTCGTAACTTTTACTGACTTACTGTGAGTAAAACAGAAACGTTTCCTGTTGTTTTTGAATAAATCGCTTTTTTTGGTCAAAATATTCCGCACAGTGCATTAACCCCCCCCCCCCCCTCAAAAAAAATCCGCACTGAAAGGGTTAATGAATATTGCTCTGGGGATTTTTATTTTGGCTTTACTCGTGATGTGGAAAGTAATAGTATACCTATTAAAATCGAAGGAGACGAAAATGGTATAACTCACGCTGTTTCGTCTTGTATATTTAAAATACTTAAAACAGGCATCCCGAACACTGTTATTAAAATTGTGAATGTTTGGGAGGTTTATAAGGATTTTGTTGTGAGTTTTTTATTATTGCTGCTGTTTTCGCGGCGACTCTTTTAACCCCTTCGCGACGGGCGTCCTTTACAGAATTTTTAATCTTTTACCACCGGTTTTTTAAAGCAGAAATTTTCGCCTAATTGAATCGCAGAAATACTACCATTAAATAAGGCAAAGCTTTCGCTAAAAAATAACTGGTGGGAATAATCGAGGATTCTGAGCATCTTATGCGTCACGTATACGTGTCGCTCGTCCCCAAGGGGTTAACATAAAAAATAGTGGAAATCAGAACATCCGAACACTGTGAAATTTTTATTAGTTAAAAATAGAACTGTTTACAAGCCTGCATAAAAATTTCGTGAAAAATCATGCATATTTAGTTGTGAAAACAAGAGTTGAATCAACGCCACCTAAACATAATGCCTAAGAGCTCAATTTTGACGTCACGGCAGATCGGCTAATGATTCAACTCATTACATCCAACCATACCTGCAACCACAATAAAACAAAATTCTAAATGACTTTTTTTTTCATAATAAAATTGAAGTATAACTAAAACAGACACAATTTGCTTTTCACACTCGCAAAAAAAAAAAAAAAAAACCTATTGGTTTAGTATCAAGAAAATTTTGTTTTATACAACAAATTTTAAATACAAAATAGTTATTGTCATTGAAAAATAAAACCTATCTTTTTAACAGGATGCATTAATACTTTTCTTTCGGATAATGTACAAATGAAAGTTCATATTTGAGTTCTAGCATATTTTCATGAAAATGAATAATATTTCGATTAAAGACTGGATTGCTTTCAATTAAAGTAAATACTTATTTACAGTATATATGTGCATTTTTATCAATATTAATCATTATCTATTAAAACATGTTTAGTTTGGCGCTGCTGAATACTTTATTTAACATTTGCGAATTAATGAACACATTTTTTGCAAAGTTTAGTAACATGGATTTATATAACAAATAATTAAAAAAAAAAAAAGTCCTTCCGGCCTGTACCGGGAGGAAAAGGTAGCTTTCCTATATCTACGTTTTAAAATTTTAGCTAATGTTACACGAAAACAGCAAGCTAAAATGCAAAGAAACGTTTACAAAAGATTCGTTAATACTGAATTTGAATAAGAAATTCGTCAAATTATTGAGCAATAGCCAAATTGGCTTCATTTATGAAGACTTATTTTGATCGCCAAATTTCGCGATATTTCGCCAATTTTGCCAATTTTGTCGCCAATGTCGCCAATTTTGGCGCTAACGGATATGAATATATAGTTTTATGCGTATGATTGGGAAAATTATTACAACAATGAAAGAAAATAATTTGCGAGTAATCGCGTTAATGTGCTGTTTTGTTTCAAAATGTCAGCTACCCTAGAATTTCAGACTGCTCTATCTCAGCTATTTTTTAAGATAGAGGTAAACCAAAAAAAGCTCTGGAATCCTTGTATCAAGGCCTAACACGTAATTAAAAATAAATTTGAATTTTTAACTTTTTTGTATAGTTATTTTAGATTTTAAGTTAATTTAAATCTTTAAGTGGCCGCCATCTTGAAACAAGATGGCGGACCAAGCTGGCCAACGAACTCGGTCGAGACATTAGTGACCTTAATACACACAATTAGTTTCATCAAAATCGATTCATAAATACGGGCGTTATCGTATGACATAGGTCAGATATATATATATATATATATATGGATATATCTATATATATAAATCAACATTTGGACGGAGGGTGGTTTTGGGGTCTGGGGGTCATGATCGGTGAAAATATATCGAAATTTTCCGGAACTGCTTTCCTCCGAACGGCTGCAATAGGTAGCTTTATACTTTTTTGTATTGAAAGCTACCTAAAAAAATAGGTAAGTGTAGTATATATAAGGCAAAGGCAAATTTGAATACTAACCCTATTAATTTCAATTGAACATTACTGAAAATATATATTTAATATTCTCGAATAATAGTAAAATACCTCTGGTGATTTTTATTGGTGATTATAAGAAAACTGCATGTATGGTAAAGTAAATCAAATATTTAATTATCAGATGACAGGTAGTACATTATATTCTTATCTTACACTTTTCACTAACTGATATAATTTTCAGTATATATACATTTAACGTCTGAATTTAAAAACCATTAAAACACCAAATAAAATAAATTAAGACAGACTTGAGCACAGTTAAAAAATAAAATTTATAAAAAATATACTTAAAAACAATTAAAAATATAATTTGTAAACGTTTCGCCAAGCGACACGCGAGGCATCATCAGTACAAAAAATCCATTGCATAGCAAACGACTGAACAAATCAAGAACGGTTAAAGTTAGTTATTTTAAAAACAGACAATATTCACTAGGGACAGAACGAGCTTCATTCAAAATCTGCGATCGCAATTGAGTGAACCAACCCTCAAGGAGTAATCTACCATGATAGCTGTTGCAACCCGATTTCAAAATACTGGCGTTCGCAATTAGCGGCATGTGATTCGTTTGAAGTGAATGCTGGACAATTTTTGAATTCAAATTACCATTTTTTAAAGCACCAGTATGTTCTTTTAGGCGAATTTCCAATTATAATTTTGCATACGAATTAGTGACAGACGAAGCATTTAAAAAGTTAATATTTTCATGGTTATAAATTAATAATTTAATCTCTGAAGGAAAAAATATATCAATATTTTAGCGATAAAAGACATTAAACATGGGAGAAAGAAGGAGGGTGGTGTGATCATCATAATGAAACAATCGTGAATTTCTCAAAAATTATTTTTATAAAATTTGCATTTTTTTTTGTATGAAAAACAAATGTTTCTTGAAAATAAAATAAAAGAGATTTAAATTCATAGCAGTATTAAAAATATTTGCATAAATCGTGCAAAATCGTTAAAAAGAATTGTATTGAAAAATATAAAATCTATCATAAGCGAACAAATATAAAATACATGAAATTATTTATGCACAACTTTCTCTTGATATGCATGAAAAGAAAGGCAGTTTTTAACGAAAAAGTATTACATTTAAAAATAAAGCAAATTCATATTAAATACAAAAATTGTTGCTCGAGACGTTAATTATTTACTAAATAAATAAATAGTGCAAAAGTAATACAATATTTTTCACATCACCAGCTTCGACAAAGCTGTGGGATTAAACCTACTCGTGCAACAAAACAACAAGGACAAAGTAAACATATTTTAATAATGATTAACATTGTTAATATTCATAAAAATACATATATATACAGTAAATAAGTACTTATCTTAATTGAAAGCAATCCAATCTTTAGCATTAATTCCCATTAGAAGACAAAAAACATTCCGAAGCACATTTTCACTGGAATAACTCCCCTCGAAAGGCCGATCCACAAATACACTGCTCAAAACAATTAAAGGATATTTGAAGTTTTATATAAAATAAAGATATAAACGAAATTTTTTTTGCCGAAAATAGAAGAAGAGAATCACAAATGCAAATTTTTCTGGTTTTCAAACTGTGGAGTATGCAAATTTTGAGTTCGACGTCAAAAACGTCGCTTCAGCGGCAGCGAATGAAATTTTACTTTCAACTGGATAAAAGAGAATGAAGACAAGGATGATCGGCATTCAGTGATTGCTTTGTTTCGATGAGTACGATGTCTCAGCGAAGTCATTTGACAGATTCAGAAGCTTGGAGAATTGTTGGTAGATTAGAAGGGGGCCAAACTCAAGCCGAAGTAGCACAAGCCATTGGAGTGTCACAAAGTGTCATTTCCAGGATCTGGAACCGTTTTTTGGAGAGTGGATGTGCAGGCCGAAGACCAGGGCAAGGTCGTAGACGGGCAACAACGCCCAATGAAGATCGGTATTTAGCGTTAACAGCTCGGAGACACCGAAACATGAACGCTACTCTTCTCCAACAACACCTTCGCTCGGCTACAGGCACCACGATTTCAACTCAGACTGTCTGAAACCGGCTCCATGCTGTAGGTCTGTATGCTCGCCGACCGATGGTATGTGTTAGATTAACATCAAGGCATCGTCGCGACCGCAGGGAGTGGGCAACCGAGCATGTCAACTGGAGGAGAAATGAATGGAGCAATATTCTGTTTTCTGACGAGTCCCGTTTTTCTGTGCATCCGGATAATAGGCGTATTTTCATCTGGAGGGACCGTGGCAGTAGGAATAATCCTGCGTTCGTGCACGAAAGTGTCAGATTTGGCGGTGGAGGAGTGTTGGTGTATGGTGGCATCTCCATTGACGGGCGCACTGACCTCTACATCATTCGAGATGGAGCTCTGACTGGTCGCCGATATAGGGAGGAGATCCTCAGACCTATTGTAGTCCCTTACGCTGCAGCAATCGGAGATAACTTCATTTTAATGGACGATAACTGCAGGCCATATCGTGCAAACCTGGTGGAGGATTTCCTTTTTGAGGAAGGAATCGTTCGAATGGAATGGCCAGCGTCTTCTCCAGACATGAATCCAATCGAGCACGTTTGGGACGCTCTAGAAAGACGAGTTTCTGGCCGCCAACAACCCCCACAAACTCTCCAAGAACTGGAAAGAGCTCTTCTGGAAGAGTGGGGCAGAATACCCCAACTCGTCATTAATAGCCTCATTGAGTCCATGCCTCAAAGGTGTTCAACGTTGCTGGCCGCCCGTGGAAACCATACCCCCTACTGAAAATGATTTTCTTTGAAGAAAACACCTTTTCTTATTCTTTTTTTCTCATATGCACAAATTGTGTTTTTTTCCTTTTGTACACAAATGCGCAATAAAATGCATTTTTTTCTGCCAAACATGTGTAATTTATTCTCATATAACCTACTATGTCTGTCGACCATGTATCAATCAGCTAAAAAGTTTCCCAGATACAAAATCCACCTAAAACTGCAATATCCTTTAATTGTTTTGAGCAGTGTACGTCATTCAATCAAGTGTTGCCACTTCTGAGGCATAATCTGTAGGTGGTGTTGGTTGAACCTGAGCGAAGCTGTTCCAAAACCGCTCGCGTTTTCGCGCTCCGATTGAAAATTTCGCCGATTTCTTTTTTCTAAAAATACTTCAACTTCTCTAAACGCTTAATTTTTATAGGTGATGTAAAACCGGCGTTTAAAGAAATTGTGAAAAGATTATGTTGAAATATCGACGCTTAGTTACTTTTAGCGTTCAAGACAGTAGTGGCTTCTGAGAGGCGCGAAATGACTCTGCAGTCGCCAATTTTTTCGAAAGGGTTAAAATTAGTATTTTTGAAGACTAATAACACCATAAAAAACAAGAAGATCTCTGTTTTAAGAGGGTGTTTTTTATTAATCGGTATCTCTGAAATTGAGCCCGATGGGAGCGTCAACAGGAGGAAATGAAAACAGCGAAATCAAACCTTTTTGGAAAGGGATAATATTTTTTCTTCAAACGGATTGCGGCATTTTAACCGTAAAAGTACGAAATTTAAGAGTATGTCAGCGTTGAAAAATCAATGAAAATACTCCCGTGCAAGAATCAACCAGGTAAAAATCAATAGGCACGGCCCGGGCCGGCGCGACTCAATTTCTACAAAAAGTTTTCCGATTTTCCTTAACATACAATTAAGATTTTTTTAATGAATACTGCATACATATTTATGGGGAAATTTTACAGTATATTTTAGATTACTATATGGTTTACAAGCCATAGAACACAGAATAGCAGCGTTAATGGTCACTTAGACTCAGATTATTACATTCAAATAAAGACATTAAAAAAATAATATATAGTGTAGAATAAAAGAAAAAAGAGCATTTAAAACATCGTAACTTTTGTTGAAGTATAATAAAAAGAGTAGATTTTGAAAATTTTGTTTCTATATAATTTAACACACGGGCTAATAAGTTCCCGGTCTGGCACACAGATGGCGTTACAATCGCCGAACCGATGCTCTTTTTAGTAAATATTAACCTTTAAAAGGTAGCAGAGAAAATGTCATGACGATTCGCAATGTGGATAAAACGTTAGAGTGGTTTTATTTGAACAACTTTGTTGATAAACAAAAAAATGGATAAACAAGAATTTCAAGAATTGTTATTTGATAGGAAAAAACACCGTTCAAACAAAAGCTTGGCTTGATAAGCGTTATCCGGACACTGCACCAGGTAAATCAACCATTATTGACTGGTTTGCTGAATTTAAACGTGGTCGTACGGACACCAGTGATGCACCAAGCAAAAGAGGTGGTTATTCCGGAAAACATAAAAAAAGTACACAAAATCGTTTTGGGGACCCGTAAAGTGAAATTGCAGGAGATAACTCAGACTCTGAAGATATCCAAGGAACGTGTAGGTTTTATTTTGAATGCACATTTGTCTATGAAAAAGCTGTTGTCAAAGTGGCTGCCGCGCGTGTTGACTTTTGACCAAAAACAACAACGATTCGATGGTTCTGAGCACTGTTTGGAGCTTTTTCGTTATAAAATTATGTTATTTATTATTAAATTATTATTATTATTTATTTATTAAATTATTATTATTATTATTTATTAAATTATTATTATTAAATTATTATTAAATTATTATTATTTATTATTAAAGTTATAAAGTCATAAAGTTATAAAGTTTTGTTAAAAAGTTGTGTTTTCTTTATTAGACCGGAAACTTATCAGCCCATGTGTTATTTAAGTATATTTTCAAAGATTCCGTTAACGAAACTTCATTATCGCTGTTACAATTTTTAAAAACAAATTGCTTGCTCGATAAGTCCTGGGAACAAATAAGTCTTATGTAGAATAAATTGTAAGCCTGATTTTGTCATGTCCGAGTCGTCTGAAAAAATTAAGCCCGGGCAAACACGATGTAACTGCCCAATGCCGATTTCTACGCTGGACATGTTACATTTCTGCATTGATATTGTCAAGCTTAGCATCGGCTCGTGCAACGCATTCATACTTATTCTCCTCCTAGTCACGTCCATTGAAAATTCTGTATATTTCATCAGCTGAGTTCGATCCTTTTGAATTTGTAATATCGGGCCGGTCGGCACACTTAATTTTTTTTATCGACCTGGCTGGCCCGTATAGTTTTTTATTGGCCCGCTCCGGCCCGACCCGTTTGAAAATTTACTTTCATTTTGCCGGCCCGGTCCGTTCCCGTGCAGACATTCAACCACACATTGAAATTACTACTAGACTCAACGGCCTTTTTACGCCTCAAATTTCACCGTAAATAAATACCTTGCAAGCGTCACTAAATATGCTTCTTATTTGAGTTGTTTTAGCATAAATAAAAGGCTATTAGTTTGAAAACTGTTTTTGATTTTACTAAAATTTCTTAAACATTTATTTTATAACAGAAAATTTCGAAATAAAAACGAAATTGAAGTGGAATGAAATATTCACCTTGTATTTAAAATCAATAAAATATACATTAAAACATGCTTAAAAGGTGACAAAAGATGTTAAAAACGTTAAAATACAATCATTTACATCCCAAGACTTTCGATCACTAACGCGATCATCTTCAGTGGGGAACTTTTGACTGAGCTGAGTGTACGAATGTCGCTTTCACTGTGCTAATATGTAACGGAGTTTTAACGAGTCCAGTCTATTATTCTGTAGGGGTGTATCAGGAAAAGTCCATTAGTTCCGGCGCTGGGGTTCTTGATAATTTCAAAATATTAAACCAGATTTTAGGTACATTATAAGATAAGCAATCATTACAGACTCTATTTCCTTTACATAAAATCTCCAAAGACTCTCTGATTTTAGCTGTAAACTCGTTATTTGCAGGAACTATAATTTTCGCGTTTTGAAAATCAATATTTATAATCTGTCGCTGATTTAATCTCGATAAAGCTGTGGATGGACGGTTAAACTTAATGTCAGAAATGTTTTCTTTTAATCTTTCTTTAAATTTCCGAGTGGTCATCCCTATATAGGATAAACCAGTTTGTGTTTCTGTATTAAATGGGATAGAGTATATTCCTGCTATGTCGTTATTGGGTATGGGATCAATTTTATTATGAACTAAAACTTTCAATTTTTGCGGGGGTTTTGCAACCAAACTGATATCAAATTTCTTTAATGTATATCTTAATCTTTCGTATAACTGTGTTATGTAATCGAATTTGCATAATTTAAGAGTCCTCTTGTGTATAATATCCTTAGGGATTTTCTTCTCTGCTTCATAAATTAACTTATTTATGCAATGGAGGGTAAACCATTTACTGCTGCAATATATCTAATTTTATTCAACTCTTTATATAAGTACTGTTCTGTACAAATGTCGAAAGCACGCTTTATATAGAATCTGTAAGCTGCAATTTTATATTTAAACGGAGAATTGCTGTCATAAGCGAAGGTATTATTTGACCTGCATTGTTTTCTGTATACTTTTCTTTCTATCGTTCCTTTGTTTATGTTTCTTATTAGTTCAATATCTAGAAAAGGCAAAATCTTGTCCTTCTCCAATTCCTGGCCGTAGGCAATGACGGATCTAAGGGGGGGTGGGGGGTTAGCCGGGGCTACTGCCCCGGGTGCAAGACAGATTCACAGTTATACGAAAGATTAAGATATACATTAAAGAAATTTGATATCAGTTTGGTTGAAAAACCCCCGCAAAAATTGAAAGTTTTAGTTCATAATAAAATTGATCCCATACCCAATAACGACATAGCAGGAATATACTCTATCCCATTTAATACAGAAACACAAACTGGTTTATCCTATATAGGGATGACCACCCGAAAATTTAAAGAAAGATTAAAAGAACACATTTCTGACATTAAGTTTAACCGTCCATCCACAGCTTTATCGAGATTAAATCAGCGACAGATTATAAATATTGATTTTCAAAACGCGAAAATTATAGTTCCTGCAAATAACGAGTTTACAGCTAAAATCAGAGGGTCTTTGGAGATTTTATGTAAAGGAAATAGAGTCTGTAATGATTGCTTATCTTATAATGTACATAAAATCTGGTTTAATATTTTGAAATTATCAAGAACCCCAGCGCCGGAACTAATGGACTTTTCCTGATACACCCCTACAGAATAATAGACTGGACTCGTTAAAACTCCGTTACATATTAGCACAGTGAAAGCGACATTCGTGCACTCAGCTCAGTCAAAAGTTCCCCACTGAAGATGATCGCGTTAGTGATCGAAAGTCTCCGGATGTAAATGATTGTATTTTAACGTTTTTAACATCTTTTGTCACCTTTTAAGCATGTTTTAATGTATATTTTATTCATTTATTTTATTTCATTTCATTGAACAGGTAGAAAATTACTGAAAATAAATAAGTTAATTGTATGCAGGACATTCCTAATTAGAATATAAATTAATTTTTACTGCACAGAAAACTATAGTTTGTGCGCTTCTTTCAATTTTTTTTAGTACTATGCTATTTGTTAGTTTGCATCGAGTTGAACTCAATACAGTAAAACCTGTCAATAACGGAATTTTTCTATTATTCTGCAGAGACCTATATTAAACGTAAAAATGGCATAGTAGTTACGGAAGACTACAGAACTATTTCTGTACAATCGGAAACCTCCCTAAAATAAAAATGAAAGTATTGAAAAAGGTGAAGAAAAGTTTATTATGCGTACTTTGAAAGAACGAGAACAGTCCTCTTGGAATTTTGGACAGCCCAAATGATGTTGTCGTATACGTATTCTCCGGCCATAAAGTGACGATAATGGAGGCACAAGTGAATATTTGAATCTCTCTCTTCGATCACTGTAAAGAAAATAAGTTGCAAAATGTCCTATGTATATGAATACATATAAAGGTATCCTATAAAACCGATCACAATTCAAAAATTCATTAAAAAAAATTTTAATTCGTTGTAATTTTTAGCTTTGTGTAGATGTATGAATTTGGCTATTTATTATTATTATTATTTTACGTGCATGGCATTTTTTGCCTAATTTAAATACACTTTCCTCCAAAAGTTAGGTACAACAAGTGTAATTAAAAAAACAAATGGGCATAAAAACATGAAATTTAAACGATTTCTGCTTTGAACAGTTATTTATTGTGTTTTACACAATTTTAACATAAAGAATGATTTACAAATAAAGAATTAAACTTTTTGCAAAAGTCAACCGTTTTGAAAAAAATAAATTAAATGTGTTTTAATGAGTAAGGTGTCCGGCTCTACTTATAATGCATTAGCGTCATCGACTTTCCAAACTGTAAATTAAGTTTTTGGACAGTGGAATGGGAAGCAAAGCCCATTCATGGAGCAACACTTGTTCCAGTTCATTTAACGACATCGGAATAGGACTTAAGAAGGCAGCCCCCTGCCTGTCTAGGTAGCCCCAAAGATAAGTCCACCGGATTAAGGTTCAGATACTGAACTGGCCATTCTATTCACTTCAAACCTGGATCATCAAGATATTCATCAACGAGCCCAGTTCGTTGAGGTCAGGCATTATCACCAATTAAGAGGAATTCATCAGCAACAGCAAGAGTGCCTGATGTTACATACGGACAAGGATTTCGTCCCGATATCTGACAGCAGTCAGAGTTCCTCCATGGCATGCATACAGGTTAGTATGACCACTAAGAGAGCTTCCAGTCCAAACCGTGATTCCTCCTCTTCTATAACTGTGTCTTTCAACAATGTTATTTTGTGGTATCTGATGCCCTGGTCTCTCCAGATCAGTATACGATACGACCTGAATCATTCTCCAACACAAACTGGAACTCGTCTGTGAAGAGCACCGGAGCCCATTGCCGTCTGGTCTAGGTAACGTGTTCTTTTACCCAACGTGTAAACAGATACTTTTGTGTCATCGATAGAAGGACGCACTCAACGGGTTGTCTTGCATAAAGTCCTTCATTCTGAAGACGTCTGCGCACCGGAGTAGCAGATACTATTCTCATTCTTGTTGCATTAAGATGATGTAAAATGAGCTAAACCACAGTAGTATTCCTCCTCTTTCGGACCGAAAGAGTTAGAAAGCGATCTTGCGCAAGTAATTATATAAAAAAAATACCAAACATCTCTTCAACTTTAATCATGTGTAAGCCTTATTCCATCAAAAATATTACATGTAAAAAATGTAGTCAATTCTCGTGACTCTTTTACCGTAAAAAGTTCTAAGATCATGTAGAGCTAAGTTTAGCTATCTTATTAACTCTGGAATTTTCATTCACAATTAACTCCTAGTGTCTATACATGTTTAGTTATGAGACTACACTAGTCACGGGAAGAAACACTCAAGCTAATGTTAAGTCTATGGGAAGGTTCTTGACAGATTTCTAGCTCGCATTTTAATATTTTTAAATGATTTTTTTTTTTTTTTTTTTTTTTTTTTTTTTTTTTTTTTTGCATAGGATAGCCGAAGCCGATCCCTAACGTTGTTAGTTTTTACTTTTTTAAATTTTAGTTACAGTTTTTTTATAAGCGGTCATTTTCAATTTTAGAACCGGTTGGAACCGGCTCTGAAATTGAAAGTATCCTTATATAAAAAAAACTATCCCTATTGGAAAGTACAAAAGGGTTTCATAAACGGCAATATCCATACAGAAGTTACAAAGGGGGACGAACTTTGGTGACGGAATGTATTTACTCAATACAACTTATTTAATGCTTAATTAATTTACGTAAATCAATAATTAGTATAAATTAGTGTGTAAGATAGTACTTTTTTTAAAAAAGTAGACTAACTTTAGAAAATGCTTAGTAGTCAACCCCCTCTCCCTCACCTTTTCGAAAATCATACCCACAATCATGGATAGAAAAAATGACATGCATAAAAAGGATACATTATAAGACCTTTTTACCTGGAATTATTTCTTCAATGACGAATTTGTCATCCTGGTGGCAGAAGGATAAGAAGGCGTCGAACTCTTTGTCATATTCGATGTCTTTCTCTTTCACGAAGGTGAAGCCGCGTGAATAAAGGAAAGCCTTCATGTTGAATTCATATTTCTTGTACAGAATTATTGTAGCTAAACAAACTGTCGCTAAAGCTGTAAAGAAATATACAGGGGGACACACTTTAGTTGGGAAATTTTATAACCGAATAATTTTCTAAATATTAATTGTATAGTATCAGTTCAGAGACAGATTAATAGCATTGTTTCGTAAGTTGGAAGAAGTTTGATTAAATTCTGTTCAGTAGATTCTTGAGTTACAGAGGCCACAAAATTTGTGTCACATTCACATACAGACAGATTTTTTTTTTTTTAAATAATCAAATCGTATTCAAGACATCCCAAAACGTATAAATCCATCAAAAAAATGGAAGATAAAAATTTTCCAGATTCCAAAACTTTTTTCCTTCTTACGTACACGGCAATTCAAAAGTCACAGATTAAATAAAAAATCAAGAATTCAAAAAATATAGACAGTACCACGTTGCAGTTTTCACATAAATACATCAGAAAGGACATGTGATTTTTTGAAAACAAAATGATTTATGACAGAATTAGCTGCATTTTCTTCCAACATTGAGCAACTTAGTCGTTGCAAAATTTCTGCATATTGCACCGCGCATACGCGGCAGTGTATTACTGCTTATTTTACTTTTTGTTACTGTTAATTTTACGGTAATACTGGCAGCTGGGGTGGTGCGGAAGCCTCTTACTGCTTATTTTACGGTTTAATACTGTCAGCTGTGGGTTTCCAGTGTTATACCGTAAAATCAACAAGTTTTTGCAGTGTAAAAGTGCGTAGCTCATTTTTTCTATATTACTGGGTGTATATAAATTCCATAGATCCTATACAGGGCTGCACAAAATAATTCGAGTCCATTTCCTGTAATTGACGAACATTGGTGAAAGGAAATTTTCAAAAGTATTATGCGTTTCCTTACTGAGCTAAATTTTAGCAGTATTTATATAAATCTTTAGATCATATACAGGACTTCACAAAATAATTTGAATACTTTTTCCAATTATAAGTGATAATTTCTTGAAATTGGGTTTTCAAATATGTTATGCATTTTCCAAATTGTTTACTTAAATATCTTCTTTCACCTTATTTAACGGTGAAGTTTTGTTACAGTATTCTGAACGTGTTGGAAAGTGTTTCATAATCTATGCATGATCCTATATATTATTTCTGTTGTCAACATCCCTTTTTCTAAGCAAATACAAAACGCAGAACGATAAATGAGATACCATATGAATGGATTTTGTAGCATCTTCTGACATAGTACGCTCACATTTCGATAAAACATGTTTTTTGTTAAAAAAATAAATCGGCATTGTTTTCATAAATGAAATGAAAGGTTTTCTTCAAACGAGTGATGCCACAAAAATAAAATACAGCAACAATGATTATAAAAAAATGTTCAATAAAGATAAAATGGGACATAGTCGCTGCACGAGTTTATTTTATATTTATGATTAAAAAGCGAAATTTAAATTCAAATGCTCAATTTATTTTTTCTTTATCCCATGGTTTCTTCCCGAAACAGATTATGTCACCCTCTATTGAAGTTAAAATACGATTGACAATTTTTTTTCGTTTGCTATCTTCGTTCTGTTTGTACTGTAAGCTTTGATGGAATAAATAAGACGATATTCTGGCTCGACTTATGTTGTTTGCAGATATTTTTAGCCCCCCTTTTTTTAAGTTTAAACCTGCATCTAAAAATATTGGATATTGCTAAAAAATATTAGACTGCAGTGTGAAATCTTCGTACGGGTCAACTGATTTTTCTTTATTTTACTTATTTTCTTTTGTGACTTTTGAATCACCTGATAAATAGAATACAGTAAAATCCAGCGCGCGAGTATCCAATTTCCATCTAACTCACTACATAAATTTTATATATTAATTTCTAAAATATGCGAAGTTTTTCGAATCTACACAATAAGAAATATTCTTGCGAAAAGGAAGGGAAAGAAAAGACCACAAATGGATTTGCGCCTACTTAATACACCGATAGAGGCTGTAACGGCCGGGTGTAAGTGTGATCTGTCTGTAGTAACTACGTCTTTCGGGCAGAGCTCCAGCTCATTGAGTGTCGATATCACTCTCCCACTGAGGCCGGATTCTCCTCTGTCACTTGTTCCGCAACGAACATTCTCAATGTCTTGGATCTATAGGAATAGAATAAAATATTACATATTACGGCGATTTCCACTTCTTTATGCCATATATAAGGTAAAGCTAGGAGAGTCTGCGCACAATTCAAAAGAATAACAATAAAAAAATCTAAATATTACTTTTTTGCTACTTATCCATGAATAATTTTTACTTCATTTGTTTTTTATGCATTTACATTGATATTTTGTTGTTAGGTTGTAATTTAATAGAACAGTTGTAATAAAACCAAGAAAGTTATTTTGCGCAATCTGTCCTTACAGGGTTGGTGTGATTGCGCACATGGGTAGGAGAGATTGTTACTAATAATAACTACAATTAAATTGTTAACAATAATAATTACACTTAAATGAAAGTGTTGTAAGGTTTTTGTGAACAAATATTATTGTATCAGGAGTGAATATTTCAACCTAATGATTAAAGAATCAGAAAAAGGAAATAATTTTAAAAACGATTAAAAATTTTTAATTAAAGGGAAAAATAATAAAGAATCAGAAAAAGCAAGTCCAGATAAGATTACAAAATAACATTAAGTTACTTGATAGCACGTTTAACTTAAAATGAATCCATTTTCATTTTTCATTTTTTTATGCAGATTTACCAATAAGCTGCGTAATCTCTCCTAGCATGGGAACTAATGGGAACAATGCGTCATCTCTCCTAAGCAGTAGATGCGCAAACTCTCCAATTTCGGCAGAAGAGATTCCGCGGCCTTTTATTTAAACATAGCCGCTACTAAAACGAACCGCTGGTGTTCACACTGTTAGTCTAGATTAGTAGCTTATGAGAAATCGTTTAAGTTTAAAATATTTTATACTACTGACATTGTATAGAAATTCTGACGAATAGCTATGAAAATTCAAGCACTGACTTTGGGAAAACAAAACAAAATAGCAATGCTTTATCTTGGACGCTCAAAACAATCAACGCGCACTTTCAAGTAGACACTCCACTACTGCTGTTGTACAACTACTTGCAGTCGCTGCACGCTCACTCAACTCCTTCCCCCCGAACCCCTATGTGCGCAATCTCTCTGACCGCGCCATCTCTCCTGGCTTTACCTTATGCTATATTGACGTCTTATACGTTATATATATATGACATATTGCGTATATATGATGTATAGTATATATGACGTCAGGGGTCAGAAGTAGCACGCTACAAGTAGCGAAACTACCGTAGTCGCTACTTTTTACAATAGTTTGTAGTGTAGCACGCCACATTTTGAACAATGTAATGTAGCAAGTAGCGCGATACAAAAATTCAGTAGTTTGTAGCGAAAACCGACGCCACTTTTAACGCTACTTCAGGGGAAAAAAATGTGTCATTCTACAAATCACATGGCCGATACTTGCTTCCTTTGTGCAAAATTTGTTCTGCTCAACAATATGAGTATTTTAGCAACAAATCTTAGTTTCAGTGTAATTAGCAACGCATCACTTGAAGTCATACATTTTCCTCATTTATACTTGCCGTTAAAATCAAGTATAACCCATGCACTGAAGGAATTAATTTTCTTGCTGGCAACATTTGTGTACTTACTCGTTATTTGGTGTTCATGTTTTAAACGCTGGGTTTCTTATTATTCGGAATTGCTAATTTACAGATTTATTTATTGTTTGCGGTTAGAATTGTTTTTCTGTAATGTTCTAGATTATAATATCTTTCTTAATTTTGCTATGAAATTGGTAATGTGTGTATAAACTAACATTTTGGAGAGAAACACAAAACATTTTCCTCTATCTTATCTTTCTTAATTTTTTAATGTCTTCGGTTATGTCGCATTTATTTAATTGTATCTCGGCAGACATGATATAACGTGGGGTCGCTTTAATATTTAATCACTGTCTTCAATTTTGAGTGTAAATTGAACCCTTTGACAAAATTTGAAAGTAGCGTAGTAGTGACTACTTTTAAAAAGTAGTTTGTAGTCGCTACTTTTTAAAACAAGTAGTTGTAGTTGTAGTTAATTACATTTTCGATAAGGAAGTTGTAGTTGTAGTTCGCTACAATTAAAAAGTAGTTTTTCCGACACCTGTATGACGTATATATAATTTATATATGATATAACGTATATGTGATTCATATATAAGCTTGACGATTGTCGTAATCGTAATTACGAGGGCTGCTAAAATAAGGAAGTATCGACAATGCTTACAGTTCCACGCCTGAGAGGAGAAGTTAACCATCTCTTGAAATTCCGTGCATCACAATTACAGCTCCATGGGTTTCCAGACAGAGACATGCTTATCACATTCACTTTATTCTTGAGTATGGAATCCGGTAACCTCCTCAACTTGTTGTTAGCCAAATAAGAGTCGGAGGTAGTTGAATTCCCTCGAGAGACTCCAAGCTGTTATTCTTCAAGTTGATTCCTAAGACTCGGTCTTCGAGGTCGAACCAAGGGTATATATTCTGTTTCATCACAAGACTTTGGCCGGTGGAAGTTATCGTTTTGTTATCCTAAGCAAAATTTAAAAAAAAAACTGAAAATAAACTAAATTTTTGAAAGAACGCTAATAAATTAACAAAAAAATCACACATAAGTTTCCGAAATTAAAAAAAAAAAAAAAAAAAAAAAAAACATTCAGTAGAACCTCGGGTTTTCGAACATAATTCGTACCAAAGAATTGTTTGAAACCCGAATAATTTTTTACTGCAAGAAATAATGAAAATATGATTAACTGATCCCTAAGTTACTCCCTGCATTTTCCTGTTTTAAACAAAGCACTCTATAGTACAATACAGTAAAACATAAAAAAGCATTACAATGCTGTACATTACTGTAAGAAAATGAAAAAGTTCTAACACTTTTTAAAAAGTTTAACAATAACTGTAGCCTTATCTTTCTTTGTGAAACTCTGGTTTATTTGAGATTGAATAGAAAGAGGAAGGGTTCCATTCTTTTTTAGGCCTTTCGAACATAGTTAAAAATTATTTATGAATTCGGTTTTTATGTCGGTCCGTGTTCTAAATGGTGTTTCGATGGCGTTGTGTGCTCTTTTTACCGGGCCAGATTCTAAGAGCGATCCACATGCGTGACGTCACAAACGACATCTGAGCCACTACTGAAAAATTTCCACATACTGCTTCGTTCGTACGGGTTGTTTACGATGATGTTGGATATTAATAACTCACAATTAATTCATTTACAATATTTACTAAAAAGGTGTTTAATACGTACATTAAAATAAAATATCTAAAACCTAGCACTTTCAAGCACAATCGTGCTCGTCTTCAGTGTTGAAAAACAAATAAACAGATTATCTGTTTCTCAACTCTGAAGACGAGCACGATTGTGTTTGAAAGTGCTAGGTTTTAGATATTTTATTTTACTTTTATGTACATATTAAACACCTTTTTTAGTAAAGATTGTAAAGGAATTATTTGTGAGTTATTGCATATTATAGGTGAATTTGGATTCAGCATATTATATTTTTGATTTGTGTCATAAATATTGTTTATTGTTGTGATATTATGTATGGTTTTGTTTTATCTATACTAATAGAAGAAAATTTCGCTCTGTGTGTCTGTGTATCTGCCTGTCTGTCTGCGATGGTTACGAAATCTAGCGCATCTAGAAGTGTGAAAATTTAGATGTGGACAGTCCAAAACCTCTCCTGGTGCATCTGGGAATCAGAATTTTAATAATTTGAAAATTAGCCGAAATATTAATTAAAGGTCATTAACCATCGCTTCCAAAATGCCATTTCCCCCCCTGAAAATGGTGCAAAAGGAATGTCAAAACCGCAAAATGAGGTTTGTGTTAGAAGGGTGAAAAAAGATTTTAGGCTTACATGAAAAAGGCCAGGCTATACCAGAATCACTTTTAACAACGCCTTTTCGCAACACGTCGAAATAACAAAAACTATTAGTTCCATCGACACGAAAATTTGCAGATATAATTTTTAAAAAAAATCGCCATTTCAAAAAATAAAATTAAAAAAAATTCTATCCACAACTTTTGGATGTTAATTAGAAACTTTTAATTTTTCGAGAGATTTAATCTTGCAAAGGACCCACGTGTTTTATAAAAATTTGAGCCGCGACAGGTATCTGCGATAATTAATCCACATAAAAATATGGTACTTAGAGATTTTTCTAGGTGACTCAAATTAACATTTCTAATTAAGCTACGATTTTAAAATTAACCCGTTCGAATCCTCTCTGTTTCCACATTAAAAGTGTGTAAAAATTCAGATTACCCGACACTTATAACCCATGATATCAATTATTTTGCATTAATTACCATTGTCGTAGGCAGATATTTGTTTTCAATTCAGCGTTTGCAAGATCCCTGAATTTTCGTACAACTATCTATAAATATAATAAAACACAGTGTAACGATTCCTGTGCTAACCCATCCATCTTACCAATCCGAGATAAGATGAAGTCATGTTAGGCTTAATTTCGATTTGAAATGTATATGAGAAAGCATACCAGCCTAAATACAATTAACTTCTACCTCAAATCACTCCTGTTCAGCATATTTTTCTATAATACATTCAAAATTTCAATGATTTGCGTAGTCGACAAACCATTTCCGAAATCGTTTGTAATTTTGGTAATGTAAACAAACCATCAAACAGAAGCTGGTAGAAATGAACAATGACTTTGGATTGTTTTACAAAACATTTTTCTAGAATAATATAACTATTGCAATTTATTATTGTTATAATAAATTAATAGGTTTAAATGATTAATTTATGAATAATAGTGTTTAAAAAAAAATTTACAAAAGACAGCGAAATTTTTATTCTTAATACTGCCTTGAACAAAATTCTAGATAGCACATGTCTGGTGTCTCCCTCTATTATTACAAATTACTATTAAAGTTTTTATTTGTAATACTGGATGTTACGAAAATAATCCTTATAAAATTATTAATAGAAGTCTTTAAAACGTTTTCAAATTTCTAATCCTAATTTAACAGATGTTAGGGCTAGAAATTCAGATCATTATTAAATTTTAGATCAAACAGTCTGGTAAGTTTTGTTAACAAAAGAATCGGGAAATTTTAACTAACCCGTCCTAGGACGGGTATTTACACTAGTCTATATTATAAAGGACAAACGTGTCCGTGCGTAACGCTGACGTCATTTTGCGAATGGCAACACTTGACGATGACATTTCAGTTTTGCGACTTTTGCTACTGCAATTTTTTTTATTTCTAAACATCGCATATTTTCAATTTTTACACCGTTATATAGGGAGAAAAATCTACTTTCGAATGCAATTTATTTGAAAATTATATCTTAATTTACTGATTTATTATGGCTTTTTAAAATAATTTTCAAGCATGAATTAACAGGATAATAACTCCTGGCACGAAGCCAATATCGCTTTTAATACATTTCAAAACTTTATTTGAATACATAATTTCATATAAAAATGATTTTTTGGTATTGTTAGTAGGCAATCTAAAAAAATATATTATACTAGCAAGCTACGCCCGCTACGCTGGTCAATTTCTCTTAACGAACTTTTAATCAAACAAAATATTGAAATTTCATAATTCACTTTTATATTTTAACAGAATAATAAGGCTACTATAATTTGTGACTCGTCCTATAGCCAATATACACGTCAGGACACGTCGCCCTTATCATTATCTTTTTACACATGAAGGTTTCGCTATGGTACTCCATTGTGAAATTTCGTAATTTTTGAAATTCAATATTTGAAAAACGGCATAATCATTAGATTTGAAATTTATATCAAGAAAAATACATTTTTTTACTTTTCAAACGCAGTTTGTCTAACAATTTTCTGACAAATAATTTCCGAGCTATTACTTTTTTTTCAGTAACTTGAAATGTTTCATTTTCCGAGATTAATCTGGGGCAACAATTAGCGAAAAACCCAGTCGTCAGCAACGCATAGCTTTTTATTAACGAAGCTGTTGGAGCAGAGATTGTCAACCTCAATTTGCCACCATCAATTTTGAAATCGGTTCTGTAGTTCCAGAGATTCCATAGAAATTGTAATTTAGAATGATTTTAGAATGCTACTCGCTCATTTCACCCTTTTAAATTTCGATTTTTTTTTTTTTTAATTCTTAGAGAGCATTTACATCTTATAAGTAACTACAATGCCAAATTTCAAATTTCCAGCTCCTTCAGTATAAAAAAAATTGCAATTTTAGAACGTTTTTCGTTCCTGCACCCCCCTGGGATTAGAGGCACCGACATAAAATATAGACTACGTTGGAGCAGGGATTGTCACCATCAATTTGTCACAATCACTTTTGAAATCGGTTCTGTAGTTCCAAAGATTCCATAGAAATTGTAATTTAGAATGTTTTTAGAACGCTTTTCGCTCATTTCACCCTTTTAAATTTCGATTTTTTTTATTTATTCTTAGAGAGCATTTACATCTTAAAAGTAACTACAATGCCAAATTTCAAATTTCTAGCTCCTTCAGTATTAAAAAAAATCGCAATTTAGAACGTTTTTCGCTCCTGCACCCCCCTCCCCCCTCCCCATGGGGTTAGTGGCACCGACATAAAATACAGCCTATGTTGTAGCAGGGATTGTCACCATCAATTTGTCACCATCTCTTTTGAAATCGGTTCTATAGATCCAGAGATTCCACAGAAATTGTAATTTAGAATGTTTTACGAACGCTTTTCGCTCATTTCAACCTTTTAAATTTCATTTTTTTTTTTAAATTTGTTCTTAGAGAGCATTTACATCTTATAAGTAGCTACAATGCCAAATTTCAAATTTCTAACTCCTTCAGTATAAAAAAAAATCGCAATTTAGAACTTTTTCGCTCCTGCAGCCCCCCTGGGGTTAGTGGCACCGACATAAAATATAGCCTATGTTGGAGCAGGGGTTGTCACAATCAATTTGCCACCTTCACTTTTGAAATTGGTTCTATAGTTCCGGAGATTCCACAGAAATTGTAATTTAGAATGTTTTTAGAATGCTTTACGCTCATTTCACCCTTTTAAATTTCATTTTTTTTTTTTTGTTGTTGTTGTTAGAGAGCATTTACATCTTATAAGTAGCTACAATGCCAAATTTCGAATTTCTAGCTCCTTCAGTATACAAAAAATCACAATTTTAGAACGTTATTCGCTCCTACACCCCCCTGGGGTTGGTGGCACCGACATAAAATATAGCCTATGTTGGAGCAGGGGTTGTCACCATCAATTTGCCACCATCACTTTTAAAATCGGTTCGGTAGTTCCAGAGATTACCCCCTACAAACCAGGGCTGCGGCGTCGGAGTCCGAGTCGGGCATATTTTGGGGCAAAAGAGTCGGAGTCGGAGTCACTAAAAAACAGGCCGACTCCGACTCCGACTCCAGCTTGCTTTTTAGACAGTTTGAAGTGAAATTAAACCAATTCTATGTAATTTTAAATTTATAAACTGAATTATTATTTTTATATTTGGACTATATATACAAGGAAACTCAGGTTAAACAGGCTTAATATACTGCCCAGTGTACAGAATATTTGAAAACTGTTTTGAATTGAAATCTCTAGTTTATATTTAGTATATAGTTCTTTCTCTAGGTTTTTTGGGGGTTTGCGGAACCCGAGGTAATGCGAAAATTGGAAATTTTTTCCTTTTTTAGGTGCGTTCGTAATTATATAAATACGTAGCACCTATAGTCGTCGTTTGGTCCGTCCGTCTGTCCGTCCGTCTGTCTGTCTGTCCGTCCGTCTGTCTGTCCGTCCGCATATAACAACGCAAAAACTACCCAACCAAATGGTTTGCAATTTAAAATATATTATCTTTGCAGAATTTTGTCGAGACATTTCAAATTTTATTAAAATCGAATCAAAACTTTAGGAGATATTAATAAAAATATTTATTAAGAAATTTGATTTTTTTTTTTAAATCGGTGCTTTTTTGTTAGAGGAGCTTCCGATGGATGTTAAATCGTCAAGCGACCGAGATACTTATTTTATTACAGAAATTAATCTGCAGACGATATAATTCATTTCACAGAATTAAAAATCATCAAGATCTGAATATTTATATAACTAGCTGATACATATATATCTGAATATTTATATAACTAGTTAAGATATTTGTATGAACAGTGTCATAAAATATATACTTAACTAGCTGTTTAGCCCGTTCTACGCACGGGATATCATGAATTTAATTCTAAAACGTGCGTACGAACGCACCTCGTTTGTAACGTTTGACGTACAATTTCCAACTTGTTTTTTCTTGTTTTCCTCATATTTTTCAGGTCTGTGGAACCAGGAGTAATGCTGAAATTGTAAATTTTCTCCCCTTTTTTTCGTGTACATAGGACCCCCCCCCCCCCCCCCCCCCCAAAGAAAAGAAAGTGAAATTGTATTTTTTTTCCCCTGAGTCTGCAGTACTTAAAACAATGATGAAATAGTGAAATTTCTGTTATCTTTCTCCTTTTTATATTCAGGTTTTGCGGACCCGAAATAAAGCCAAAATTATAAAATTAATGCAGGAAATATAAAATTTTCATCTTTATTTTTCTTGCATTCTCTCAGAATTTTTCGGGTTCTGGAAACCCCAAATGATGATTAAATTGTAAACTTTTTGACTCCTTTTTTCTTGGTCTGAAGGAATAGATATAAAACCAAAATTAAAAGTCTTTTCACCCATATTTTGGTATAATATATGTTTGATTTGGCATAAAATATTTTGGTTATCGTCTTAAAATGATATACCAACATATTATATGTTGTTTGGATTCATCTGATAGATCTTTGTGTGTGTTGTTCAAAGTAAATTTTGGAGATTTATTAGATTTCAACTGTTGTTTCTATATAATAGCTTCAAGTTTAACTTTTCGATTGCAATTTACATGCATATAAGTATTTTACATGCAGTTTTTGCAGAGTTTTGACATAATTAAATTTTACCACATATAAAATTTAATGCATATTGTGTTTTTGTGTGAGTGCAAGTGCATAGAGTATCTGGGAGGAGGAGGGGGGGGATGTTCAAAATATTTTCAGTCTTGACCAGAGCCAATTAATGTAGGGGCAAAGTTCCACAGGCATTTTATAAGAATATTTTTGCCTTATTAAAAAAAAAAATCTGCATTTGAAAAAGGGTGAAACTTTTTATACTAAAATACTGTCGGAAGTTTGCCGCTGCAGTAAATGAGTCCTAGTCTTGACTACCTATCACAGCTTACACCCATAATTCATCCAAAAAAAAATGAAACGTGAAATAAAAAATTATCGGTTTATATGCACATTATATGCTTCAAGGTCAAACAGGAATGTAACAGCAGGTTGCAGTGTTGCCAGTTGAGGATTTTTTTAAAATTCAGATTGCTTAATTGCTGCCACTTTTTTTAAATAGTAATATTTCCTTTATTTAATGACATTTAATAAAGCGACTATTACTGTTTCAAAACAAATGACAGCAATGAAGCAATCTGAATAATAGGAATCAACAGGCAAAACTAGTACTCTAGCCATCCCGGAGTCGGAGTCAGAGTCGGAGTCGGAATCGTTCCTTTAAAATTTCAGGAGTCAGAGTCGGAGTCGGAGTCGGAGTCGGTCATTTTTCCCGCACCGACTCCGCAGCCCTGCTACAAACAAACAAACAAACAAACAAAAAACAATCTTTACTCCTTTATAATATTAGTATAGATGTAAAACAATCTGTTAGAGTTTTCAATTTAAAAAATGGTTTTCATCTGTATTTTGTAACCCGGGAAGCCCGGCTCGGGTCCCCTAGTTTTTTTTAAAGCAACCTTTGAATTATGTAATAGTATAAAAATAAAGCAAAAATGTGTATACCAAAATGGTAGTATTAAAAAATCAAGGGGCCGTACAAACGCTGAAAAAATCTGCCTACGACAGCCGCCATTTTTAAGTAAACGCGTAGACTTTGTATCCACGTCGAGCTATATCTTTCTAAGATTATATCATGCCCGTCCCTGCTACACAATTTCGCCGTGCAGATTGTCGAAGAACTATCATTTGCACATTAGAATACCCGGTCTTTTTTCCTTTATCATTTGCTCTTTAAATTGGAACTGAATTCACACGATAAAAATGTTTTATTTTTTTATTTTTTTATTTTTATTATTTTTTTTGTGGATTTAATAGTTAAATTTCACTTCTATAACTTTCTTGTTTTCTTCTAACAACTATATTTTTATAATCTTTTATAATATACTTTCCGCTACATGCCATTGCTATTTTTAGCATTATATTTTCGTTCACGTAAGCTGCTGAATTTGGAGAGCGACATAAGGGGTTATACGTACCTCTAAACTTTCCAAAAATGCCTTTTTTTATTGCATTTTCGGAAAGTAAAATTAGTAAAGAATATTCAGTTACAATATTCTGATCGATCTTATAAAAAATAAGAAATTTGCTTTGTTCTATCATAGATAAATCATAACTTGAATTTTGAAACGTGATTATCTCAAAAGTATGGTTTTAAAGTTGGGGATCACGATAACTTGGAGCAATCTCAACCCATCTTCTTAAAATTTTGACCCATTTTTAACAACAATATAATCTAGAAAATAATCGTTCCTTTTGACGATTTGATGATTTTTTTTCATTTTTTTTTTATAAACAATCAAAGTTCAAATGTTTTTGTGAAAACCCTTACCTTAACTTTGAACGTCCGCCATTTTGTTCAAAATCCATTTTTCCAAAAACTAAGCTATTACTCTCTAATTTTAAATGTTCGGAAATACTGCTTTTTATAACTTCAGACAGCATTTAACAGAGTTATGGTGATCACCGTAGACGGCTATCAGAACGCCACCCACTCCGAAGTGCGGGTCTGTGGACATCCAACCATATTTCATCATTACAAAAATAATTTTTTTTTCTTTAAAGTATAATAAACAGAATACAAAAAGTGTTTTTCAAATATGTTGTTTAATTTTCGTGAACACCCCGCCATACACACCACCAAAATAGACTTTTTTCTTTCTTTTCTTTTTTTTTTTACCTTGCAGGTAGGTATAATCCCTTAACATATTTCGAAGTTTTTCAAAAGGAAGACGATATACAGCTGCTGCGAGATTACACTTACTCCAACCACCGTGAATCCATCTCTCAAAAACTGAGGAACAACAGATAAACTCTTTGAGCTGCAGTCAACAGACATGAAAAATTCATCTCCGAAGTTGGTACATCCACACGAGCACACACCCGGGCAGTTTGAGTTTGTGTGTGCATAATGTGTACATATATCGATATCGGTTTCGAAGGAATCTTCAGTATGGAGTTGAAGTAGAAACGGCTGAAGGCGACAGTCGCATGCCAAGGTGTTTCCTGTTAAAAGAAAATCCATTGAGAATTGAGAATTTTATGGCAAAAACACTGTTTTAATAAATATATGCAACTAAATAGATTTTCGTGCATGAATCGCATGAGATTATTCACAGAAAATTAAAAGGAAAAAATAATAAATTAAATAAAACATTTTAACGTACATTAATACATTATTGCTTAAAAATTACATGGAATGTTAAATACCGAATGATTAAAAAGAGAGGTAATGGTGATAATGGCCTCTTGATTAGTTGATGATAAAAACACACTCCCCATTATAAAAAGTATACAAATCAAGCATAGTTTTTAGACATAGCGTTTATTTTACAAGAAACTGTATAGGTATTAACATAATATATATATATATATATATATATATATAAAAACACACACCCCTAATTTTTTTTATAAGTTTTCTTCAGAAAAATGTTGCCCTCCGTCTAAGGACATTAAAAATATTTCATTATTTTAAGACCAAATCTAGCCGTGTTGTAATACTTTGAATTATTCGATTTTTCAGTGTTTTCCGACACGCGTCTTTCTATTAAAAATCCTTCTTTCCTGTCAGAAATGTGTCTTTTGGTTCCATATGTTTAAGAACTAAGAACTCAGGTTCGATCAAGAGTGAATCTAAAGAGTCTTCGGGAAGGTGGGGGGGGGGGGTCGATATTAGAAGTTTGGAGGTTCCAATCCGACCCGCAGTTCGGGTTGGGTTTGGATAACCTTCTGCCTTTTGCTGCAAGTCGAATTTGTATATGCGTATGTATATATATACAATACACGCATCAGAGTTTCCCCCAGGTTTAAAAAAGAGCAGGGTGCTGCTGGTGAGAAAAGGGCACTTTTTTAATTCTTAAGGGCATTTTTTGGATTTTTGAGGGCACTTTTCAGATTTTTAAGTGCACTTTTTTAATTGTTAAAGGTATTCTTTTGGTTTTTCAAGCCACTTTTGATATTTCATTGTCAAAACACTCTTTTTAAGACAACATTGAGTCAGTTTTTACTATGAAAGCAATTTTTTAATACAAAAAGGAGAAAGGGCACCTTTTTTACTGAGGGCAAGAAGGGTGCTAATTATTTTACTGGAGGGGGCAAGCAGGGTGGTAATTATTTTTATGAGGGGCAAGAAGGGTGCTGCTTTGTAAACCAAAGGGCAGGCAGCTTGCAGCACCCTTCTGAAACTGTCTGGGGGAAACTCTGCACGTATATATATACAGTGACCTCTCACTTATACGACTCTCAGTTATACGACTCTCTCGGTTATATGCCGAATTCTCTTGGTCCCGTCCATGCTTAATGGGAAATAATGCTAAACTTCTCTCAGTTATACGACTGCTTCTCTCACTTATACGACGCTTTAAACTATTCAGGCGATTTTACATTTCTCACTCAAGAATTCATTTTTATAATCATTAAAGTACAAATCATTAAAGTTTTCTTAACTTCATCCCTTTGACTATTGTTAAAGTGTTTATCAATAATGAATAATACTTCTTATCTACCTTGGTGTGTTAAAGCCATTAGATTTAGGGATTATAAAATAAAGTAAAGAAGGAGTTTGATTTGTTGTTTTATTTTTCATCGGGAAAACAAAAAGGAAGCTAAAGGAATTTCCATTTTAGCTGCTATGCATCTTACAGCATCTGCATGGAAAAATGTGACATTGCAGACAGTTAAGAATTGTTTTAGGAAATGTGGTTTTTCACAAAACCGAACTGCTAGTTCAACGAATGAAGCCGATTTTGAGAGCGTATGGGAATCCTTTAATGAGAAATCTTTGAGGATATCAATAATGAAGAAGTGAGCGAGGAGAGTGACGAATATAAGAACAATGTTCCTGCTGTTTTAAATTTTTCAGAAGCAAGTGCCGCTTTAAATACATTAAATAATTATGTCCACCACAATGATTATTCCCAAAATAGCTTAAAAGCTTCAATAGACTTAGGAAAAGACATTTTCTCTTTTCGTCGACGACAGAGACAAACTGATCACTAATATTACTTCGTTTTTTGAGAAAATCTGATCTGTAAATCTTCAAAATAAACATAGTCGTGAGTGAACTATTTTGTGAAGTTTTTTAAATACACTTTATATATTTTTAAAAAATATGCTCTTAGTATTCAAAACTTATTATTTTTAATATAAGCAAAATAATTAATGCATATAAAGTATGAAACTTGTATAATAAGACGGTCTCTCACTTATACGACTCTCTCAGTTATACGACTTTTTTCTACGGTCCCCTGAAAGTCGTATAAGTGAGGGGTCACTGTATATATATATATATATATATATATATATATATATATATATATATATATATATAGAGAGAGAGAGAGAGATAAATAAATTGGTTTTGCCATATAATATCAGACAGATACAGATGTACACACACATACACGTATATAGAGAGTGAGATAAATAAAATCGCTTTGCCTTATAATATTAGATATACACATATATAGAGAGATAAATAAAATCGCTTTGCTCTATACTATCAGACATATGCACATACACATGCATGTGCATATACATACGCACATATATGTACATACACATACAGAGAGAGACATATAATATATAATAGCCCTATAATATAAGGCATACATACACATGTACATATATACATATATATATAGAGAGAGATAAATAAAATCGCGTTTTCCTATAATAGCAGACATGTGCAAACCTATACACATGTATGTACATACACACATGTATGTAAAAACATATGTATGTACATATATATAATTTTAGCTAGTAAAATAAATTTAAAAAACTTTTTTATGACTTTTTTAAAACTTTTTTTACTAAGACGAATTTTTTTTAAACTTTTTTTTATTAAGACATTTTTTTTAAATCTTTATTTTATTTTATTTTATTTAAAAAAAACATTTTATAATTTTATTAATTAAAACATTTTTTCAAAACTTTAAGAGAAAAAAAAATTATTTTGAAAACTATTATTTTTTTTAAACACTATTTTTAAAAAACTATTTTGTTTTTTTAAACTACACTAACACTCTATTATAATCATTCAATGTTTATATTGAAAATCACGCCTCATTTCATGAATGCAATTTACGATCTTCCCCAAAATTCAATACATTAATTTAACATGGATACCGAACTCGATTATAAAAAAATCACTGTTTCTTTTTACGCTTGTTAGAAAGCGCGAGATAGTGAATTGGTGGAAAATATATCATTTTTTGCTTTGTTTCTTTTTTAAGATTTGGTTAGGAGGGAATGAAAAATAATTAAAATATCTTTTTACGATTTTTAAGTTGATTTCTCAATGTATAATCCTAATTTAATTAAAATAAAACTATTAATAAATTAAACAGTATATATATTTTTTAAATGTATGGCACTCCAATAAAAGGACATAATAAAAAAAATGGTTACCACAAAAAAAAAAAAAAAAAAAACATTATGTTATGTTTTACCTGCCAAACCACTTTCAGCCAATTATGCCCACTAGTGTGCAATAAATATATGTAAGTATAATAAGTTTGGTAAACAATCACTTGAAGTCGGTTTTATGTTTTTCTATTTTATTTTTTCTTAAAAAGTACTTGTTTCATTCTTAAATGTAATTTATAAGGACTCACCTGCTAAAGCCATGAATTTCAAGGACTTGGGCACTTGGTCTACTTTTATTAGTTTGATATCGTTGTGGGTGATATCTAGGTATCGCAGGTGAGGCAACTGCTGGAACTGCCACAGATCCTTAATGCGATTGTATTGCAGATGTAGCTCAGTAAGTGCGTCACAGTCCGCAAATTCATCTCTCGCAAAAGACTGTTGAAAGAGACATTTCATAGTTTGATTTTAATTTTCAGACAATTAAACTAAAGACTGCGTCATTTAAATTTTGTAACATAATCAATGGACAAGCTACTTATTATTGTTCAACAATCAAATATGCATCATTTTACATCATTTCTGGCCTAACATTTTTAACCACGTAAATTTATCTCTCGCATATATTTCGCACTGCTTAACCTTTTGACTATAGACCGGCACATTTCCTGCCACTGAAGACTATTTTTATATTCTATTAATACCACTATTTAAAAAAAAAAAAAAAAAAAAAAAAAATCTTTGTGGTAATTATTTTTTGCAATCGTCCTACAAGTATATGGCAAATATTATTTTATATATATACTAGGGGGCTCTGCCCCTGCTCGCTACGCTCACCAACCCCCGTTCTGATTTCACAGCCTCTTAAAACCTGGTAATGTATCCTGTTTTAAAAAGATGATGATGATGATATCACGAACGTCGACTTTCTTCTGTAATCATGTTATAATGCTTTTTCATTTAATTCATCTTTTTTATTTTTAATATTCATGTGTAAACACAATTTTTATGACGTAATTTTCTTTATTTCCTGCTTTCAAGTTTCAACACGGGATCATTTAATTATTATTTTAAACTTTCATTATTGTTTTTAATAGTCTCGCGCAAATACATTTTTTATTTGAGATAAAACATAATCTTTTGCGCTTTTTTAGAAATTGGCAACAATATAAAAAAATTACTTTTTCAATAAAAGATTTTTTACTCGATTTTTAATGATTTTTTGAGTTTTTATTGTCCGACCGTGATAATTTTTTTAATTTCTGAAAGCTTGTTATATTTCGCGTCTGGTGGTATGATTTTCGAATCCGTAGGATGGCTAGAAAAAAAGTAATAGCTCCTCAAAAAAGTCTCTAGTAAAAAAAGTGATGAGAATAACCCGGAATATCTACGCAGAATTTGATTGGTCCATTTCGTTTTTGGCTCAGTTCCAGATTACTTTTTTTTTTACTATAGAAGGATATATATACATAAAGGAATACGAATAGAAAAAATAAATAGTTCAGTCTGATATATATGTCCCGGTCCATAGTCAACGGGTTAAGTTGAAAGAGGTGTCCGGGCCTACATTGCCACACTTTTTTTTCAATCATTAAAATGATTAATATCTAATAAACTAGGTAAGTTTTGAAGTAATAAAATCAAAGAAAAAAAGCTTACAAGTTATTGAAATGTAAAATGTTAAAAACAAATTTCGAGCAAAAATTGTAACTTTAGTTGTAATCGATGCAAGAGAAACAGGAAGGTACACTGAAGATTTCTCTCGAGCGAAAATTTCATTGCATTTCGAACTGACGACGATAAGCTTATGACGCTATCTAAATCGGTCTGTGATCACTGTACTTTACTGACATAAAATATAACAATAATAAAAGAAAAACTTGAAATCAAAGTTCATTCATGTGCGCCGCTTCGCTTTGTCCTATCTTTTCATAACTCCATTATATCTATCTATATCTACTTATAATAAAATCCCAAGGCAAGAAAGTGTCGGAAACCATTCCGGGCGCGACCACTCTGGTCTGCGAATCGACCGCAGTTAAACGCCATGTTAGCCATGCTTAATGAAAAACCTATGCTAACATATGACAGCTAAATGATAATATTTTCTACTTGAAATCATGTCTGTTCAGCATATTTTCCTATAAAACATATATATCCTATTCTATTATAATGTTTTAAGTCCTTAATTAAAAATCCAGATTAAACATCGGAATCCCAGATATAAACGAACGAACACTGTTGCCATTCAGTATCACAAATTCAAATGAATCACAAATGAACGACTCTTTGAAAGCTGCACATCCGATTCTGCTCTTAAAATATTTGTAAAAGCATATTAAAGCTTTTAAATATTTTAATTTTGTTTAAAACCTTCAAAAACTATTTTAACAGCCATATCTATCGGCAAATCCAAGTGTAGGAAAGTGTAGGTAATCATTCCAGAGCGAATCGAGTTGGAGCTGCGAACCCGAGCGTAGCTAAACGCCATGTTAGGCTTAATGAAAAACATGTGCTAACATATGACAACTAAACGATAATTTCTTCTACCACAAACCATGTCTGTTCAGCATAATTTTATATAAAACATGTATTCTGTAAACATTTTTTTTTCTGTAAACACTTCTTTTTCAGAATTAGCGGTGATTTCTTTCGCAGGGAGGCTTTGCGGTGATCGATCCAGTATTACGCTTCTGTTTTAAATATTGTTTCGGCACCATCTACCGGCTTTAAAATGCACTTTTCTGCAATACAAACCGTTCAATAATAAAATCTTCATGCTGTTTGTTTGTATGAATTCTTATGAAAATGGAACGCAGTTCAACAATCCGTCAATTTTGACGAGGGTTATATACTAGTATATGCATATATATACTCATTTATATGAAAATGTGGAAATTGAAAGGTAACAATGATAAGTAAAAGCAACAGTTGTATGAACTCAATGAAATAATAATAATTACGAGTCGCGATAAAGGCGATCACGAATATGAGTTAACGCTATACAAGAATGAAAGCACGCATGTCTGAACGAGAGTTCAATAGATTTTAAACAAAGCAGTTAACAGAAAGTTTCGAAATAAAAACGAAATTGAAGTGGAATGAAAATATTCACCTTGTATTTAAAGTTTATAAAATATACATTAAAATATGCTTAAAAGGTGACAAAATACAAATATAATAAAATATATATAGAAATAAATAAATATTTATATTTGTATTTTGTCACCTTTTAAGCATATTTTAATGTATATTTTATAAACAAAGCAGTTGATTGATATTCGACGCAATATATATACTCAGAGAAAAAATATGTATTTATTGACATAACAATAAAAAGTATGTATGGTACGCCAGTAGAAGATTTCACTTAAAAAAGCTTGATGTCTGTAATCCAGATTAAATGTAGGGAAAACATTTAAAGCAAAATATCAATCTTTCGTAATATGTTCTTAAAATGCAATCAGTCGTAAACACTTTTGAAAAAAAAAATGATAATAAGCGATGAAAAATAGATTGTGCTCAACGCAAAAAAATTCTAATTCATGTCCAATGAACAAACTCAAACACTATCAACCCTGATATTCATGGTCATGGTACAAGGGTTACAAGGGAATTACACTGAGAAAAATGACACTTTCAAATCTGAGTAAATCGATGTTTTCATTTTGTTACGAAACTTTTTGTTTCAAATAGGATGACCCAATGATTTCAACTCTGAAATACCAGAAATACTCAGACTATTGAAACATGGACATACTCAAAACTGAACACATAGAAGTCAGTTCATACTCATTTTTTAAACATAGACATACTCGAAAATGATTAGGATCAGTTCATACTCATTTTTGAAACATGGACATACTCAAAAATGAGCACATAGAAGTCAGTTCATACTCATTTTTGAAACATGGACACACTCAAATAGGAGCACATGATGTTTTGTTCTTGAGTGTGTGCATGTTTTCAGAAATGAGTATATACGTGTTCCAAACTGGAGTCATTTTGACTATGCGACGCACTCAGATTTGAGTATTTTTTGCTCCATTTTGAAAATGTCGTTTTCAGAGTGTGTATTTTATGAAGCTGTTACTACCTATCACACTGACAAACACTGATGTATACAGTCTGTAATTAACCCAACTGGACGCTTTCTTGCAACAAAAACATTTCAGATTTAAAAATCGTAAAGCTATCACGTCCAAGCTACCAAGTTATAATTGCAAAAAGTAAAAATGATTTAGAGAAAATGACGATAAAAATTAAGGAAGAATATGAGAAATGAGGACTTTACATGAACGCCAGCAAGACCAAATACCTATGTATAGGAGGAAATGAGACAGAACTAAATTTAAATAATAACAAAAATAGGAAGCTGCGATTATTATAGATACCTTCGTGTAGACATTAATAGAGAAGGCACAGACTCACAAGAAATTAAATACATAATCTGCCAAGGAAGAAAGGCTGTAAAACTATTAAATTCTATTTTGTGGAGTGAGGAGATCTCCAGGAAAAGAAAATATAATATATACATTTCTATTGTAAAGAGCATATTGTTATATGGAACAGAGCGATGGAGAATTATGGAGATAGAGAGAAAGAAATTAGTAGCAGTGGAAATGGATGCCTTAAGAAGATCATGCAGGATATCAAGAATAGAAAGAATCAGAAATGAAAGAATAAAAGAAATGATGAAAATAAAGGTAACCTTATTAGACGATCTCCAAAAGAAACAATTAATCTGGTATGGTCATGTTAAAACAATGAGTGACGAGAGACTACCCAAAATCGCATCTAATTACAGAACTCACCAAAAGAGGAAACGAGGAAGACCACGAAAGTCCTGGATGGATGATATAAAAAAAAGCCATGAGTGATAGGGGTCTGGAGGAAGAATGGACCCTTGACCGGAAGAAATGGAGTGGCCTCTTGTCGATTTTTCGGATAGCTGCATCTGACGCCATAAGCGGAGTTTTTATATATATAAAGCTATTATTGTATTTCATCATGATAAGACAAGGCTTCATATTACTTTTTTGGGCACTCTGCTGAAATACTGGGACTTGATTGAGATATATCTATGACATATTATCATCGTATCACTGTCCATTTCAGTTTATACAAAACTTTGTGGAGGGAAAAATCCTTTCAGCAGACAGCATTGTATACACTCAGAAAAAGGAATTGATTAAAACTACAAAACATTTTTGTTGAGTACATTTTGGTTGTTTTAGCAAAATTGGAGTAAAATTGAACCATTTTACTTCAATTAACAAAACATTTTTGCTGACGATACAAATTTTTTTTTTTTTTTTTTTTTTGGAATTGCAAAAAAAAGTGGTTTTCAACAAAAAAAATTTTTTTGTTGATTCAAACAAAATTTCCATCGACCTATATTTAAACAAAATTTTTGTTTAAATATGGGTCAATAAAAATTTTGTTTGAATCAACAAAAAAATTTTTTTTTGCAATTCCAAAAAAAAATTTTGTATCGTCAGCAAAATGTTTTGTTAATTGAAGTAAAATGGTGCAATTTTACTCCAATTTTGCTAAAACAACAAAATGTACTCAAAAAATATGTTTTGTAGTTTTAATCAGTTTCTTTTTCTGAGTGTAATAATGCACCTGGAAGAATTTTTTGCTGACTAATGCCCGTTTTATGAAACAAAAATCATGAAATTACTTGAAAAATGCCAATTCATTGTCAAACAAAATGGCTAATAAGTTGTACATTACATACATAAATGTTTATCATTTCATCGAAAAAAAAATTTAAAAAGGTCTGGTACAGCTCAATAATTTCGAAAAGGATGAACGTATATCAAGAAGAAAAATGTTACCTGTATTAAGTTATCTCCTAAGTGTAGCTTCATTAATTGGGGTAGATATCTTATGCTTCCGTTAAGTGATGTAATTGAATTGGAAGTCAAATCCAAAACCTTCAGGCTTCTTCTGATGGGTTTGAAAGTGTCTGTATCTATCCTTTCTATTTGGTTTTCTCGAAGCTCTATATGTTCTGTCTTGTGAACAAATCTGAAATCTTCGTCGGTAAGATATTGGATTTGAAATTTCGAAATGAAAATATTAAGGAGTTCTTTGTATTTCAGAATCTTTCTTATACTTCTTAGTTTGTTGCCAGTCAAAGAGAATGATTCCAGTTTTATGACAACCGTATCTAGAATGCAAGAATCACTTACTTTAAGATTTGAAATAAAATTTCAATTTGTATATATTTAAGTGTGTTTATAAAACTTTCAGCATTGAAATTATTTGTTGTGCCGAACAAAGAAGGTCTGCATTAGCGCATATACGATTTTTTTTAAAAAATAATACTGAAGATACTTCTCATGTGGATATACAGAATTATCCCCTTTAATAAAAAGGTATGCGTTGCTGACGACTGGGATTTTCGGTAATCGTTGCCACAGATTAATCTCGGAAAATGAAACATTTGAAGTTGCTGAAAAAATTAATTGCTCGAAAAGTATTTGTCAAAAAATTGTTAGACAAACTGCGTTAGAAATGTAAAAAATTGTATTTTTCTTGATATAAATTTCAAATCCACTGATTATGCCCTTTTCCAAATATTGAATTTAAAGAATTACCAAATTTCACAATGGAGTACCATAGCGAAAACTTCACGCGTAAAAAAATAATAACAACAGCAATGTGTCAGCACGAGCCACAAATTATAGTAACCGTATTATTCTGTTAAAATATAAAAGTGAATTATGATGTCACGAGTGCATGATTTTTATTTAATTCTCGACAAATACTAGATGCGCCATTATTTTTTAGTTGTGAATAATATAGGTTAATTCACGTTATTAAAAATGTAGCTATAATACATATAAATCAATGGAAAACGGTAGGTAATAAATTATAAACGTAATAATAAACCGTATTAAAAAACATAACTTAGTGAAATAAGTATTCGTTTTTGTGTTATTTTAGGATATTCCCGGTAAAAGTACAGATTACTTTAAAATACAAGGTTAAATTCACCGATATATTTCATTTGATTCAAGGTTCTTTTGGAGAAACCGACCAGCGAAGCGGGCGTAGTCTGCTAGTTATAAAATAATTTGGGACGGAATCGCATTAAAAAAATTAGTTTAAATAAAGTGCGAATTTTTTATTATTTGGTAAGTTGCACTGTTAAAAGTAAAGATTCAATATTTCACCAAAATATTCGTTAAAGCAAAAAGAGCTTCAAAACGTTGAGCCGAAGAATTCGTTCCTTTAAAAACCCATTGCTATATACAGGGTAAAGTCAAACCAAAGTAATCAATAATTTGGGTAAAACCTTACACCTATTTTAGTGGCAACACAGAACTATGGCGGCTGTTCGTCTTTTTTTTTTACAATGGCGAGCGGCGAGTTTAGTGAGCGAATGTTTTTTTCAAGCAATCTTTCCAAAAAGCAAGGTAAGTACTCTGTAATGTATACTTGTTTCTACTCTGAATGGGTAATTTTCCACTTGGAAAAATTGAAATTTCATTTATAAAATAATCTGTTCAAAATTTTATAATAGTTGCATCCCGATACTTTTTATTTATTTATTTATTTTTGTCATGTTCTGTGTCCCACGAAGGAGAACATTAACATGAAAAATATGATTTGTAAGCATCTGTTTAGGAAGAATTTGAGTCCTTTTACCATCTGACTGCTTATCCCGTGATTTCCACGAGCAAGACATTTGTAGAAAAATTTATATAATTAAAAATTTTTGAAGCAATTTTGTATTAAAAATTTCACAGTCAAAGGTTGAAAATGAAAATGGTAAATTTACTACATATTTCATATACAGGATGATTTGAAATATGTAATAGTATAGGAGATAAAGGCCGATTAGATATTGGTCGAGCAGTCAGAGGGTTAAATGACCCTTCACAATTTTTTCACCTTACAAAATAGGACCTTTCAGAAATTTCTTTTTCTCAAAAATATAGACATTTTAGAAAATTTTTCAATCTCCAAACTGAATCCTTCACAAATGTAATAATTTAAAAAAAATCTAAAAAAAAAAAAAAAAAAAACCCAGTGAAATCACCAATGAGCCTCTTATCTAGCTGTGTAATATATGTACAAAGGACCTTATTAAAAATGTCTAAATAGGAACCTAAATATAATGAGAATTTCAAATTCCCAAAATTGTGATAACTTTTTTACAAGTATGTGCCACACGATCTTGTGAAAAAAAATCTAAGCAAATCCCTTGTAAGATAATTAAGTAGCATTTAATTAAAGTTGATCTGTAAAATGATTTCAATAATACCAATTGATAGAAATAGCAAATTTCAATACTTGCCAATTAATGGAAATGGCAAAGTTGAAAATTTAATCTATGAAAAATGCAGTTATTTTTATTGGCATATCTGCAATTTTTCATGTAATCAAATTATAATCGACAGTAATATTTAACTATTGTTAAAAAAAAATTAATAACATGCAGTTTAAATTACTTAATATATTCAATATATTTTGCAATTTTTTTTCTTTTCCTCAAATATAGATTCTTGGACACCTAACTGTATTTGTTTTTAAATATAAATGCATACAAATATACTTTACAAAGAAAATGTAAGCAGTTTTCTGTGCAAAATGTAGTTGAAAACAATTTTTATAAGTGTGCAAAAATCCACCTATTTTATAACTGTCATTAAAAACAAAACAAAAAAAAAAAAAACATTACTTTTAGATTAAAAATTAAAAAGAAAAAATAACGAACTTTTTTAGATTCAAATTTCCCAAACTGTTCAGTTAACTTAAGACAAAATTTATATTTAACTTTAGTACTGTTTTCTTTCTGAGTAAGAATCTGAATTAGTTAATTTTGCACTGTTGAGTAGGTGAATGCTCTGTTGGAAAAATGGGTTCTTCATTAAACAAATCCAAATTCCAGCGAATAGCAACCAGTTTTTCAACACTTGCTGTAGCGCACTTTTGCGTGTCTATTGCGCACTTTTGCGCGTATACTTCCAAATGCAGACCAATTTCTTTCACATGCTGCTGGTGTTGAAGGCACTTGTAATAATCGGGAAGCAATGGGATTTAGTGTTTGTTCAGTGGAAAGCACACATCACCAAACAGTAGGATTAGTGTGCTTTGCTGATTCCCGGATTAATTTTCTGCAACAAAAGCCAGATGAACTTCTGTATTTTGCAATATTGGACATAACTTTTTCGATATGTGATTCAAGGTAATCTGATTTTATGCGATGATATCAAAAACATTGAAAATGCGTGTGAGAAATACTGCCCCTTATAGCGTGGACCTAATAAAGGACCATGCCTGAGAACTTGAGAGGCTTCGATAATTAGATAAAAATTATAGGATGATATTTCCTATGGCCATGGGCATCTGTTTTTTTAAATGAAGCATATAAACATGGAAAATAAGCTAATTGTTTTTTTTCTTTTTGTTAATACATCCCATCCAAGACAAATTTTTAAATATATCAATATAAACACAATACGGGAAAGTAACAAACAAGAAATATTAGAAATCCAAAAGTAAGCTTCTACTAATTTATTTTTCAAAAGTAAAAATGTAAAATTGAAATAGTTTATTAGTATCCTTTTTCGCCAGCGGAACTCCGCTACCCTGAGCCCGTCGCTAAAAAAACTTTTTAAACACATGATCGTAAAAAGAGAAACAGAACTACAAGTTGACTTCAACTGTATCTTCATGCCCCCTTGAATCCCACTTTTAAAGTGGGATTCAAGGGGGCATGAAACCTGTTAATATCACTATACATTACCATTATATATCTCTGGAATCATTTCGGAATACGCGTCAGAATCGTCTTCAATCAAATTGTAACTCAAATCCAATTCTTTTAAACTGGTAAGCGAAATAAAGTATCCCGAGCTGAAGTTTTGAAGTTCGCAATGGCTTAGATTGAGATATTTTACTCTGTCTATTTTTCCATAGAAACTGTCTACTGTGAGATTTTTAATTGGGTTTTCTGAGAGATCCAAAGTATCCACATTATACATATCAAAACAGAGGAGAGATTCGACGTCTGTGATGTTGTTGGAATTCAAGTAAATTGCCTGAAATTAGAGAATAGTTGAATAAAATTCTATTTTTATTTTATAAAGTATTTTTTTTAAAGTTTAACATATCAATTGATATTTCTCTGTTTGAAGATACATAGAAGATAAACAAGAAAGGGATAAAGATTCACACGCTTCCTCCTTTCACCCCCTTCAAAAGAAAAAAAAAAAAGAATGTAAGAAAATAATTTGTTCCCGTTATAATTGCACTGTTTTTAAATTGAATGCTGGTACTTCCAGGTTAAAACAATATTTTTACCTAATTATCGGGATTTCGGTATCGTTAAAAATCCTGCAAACCCAGTGCTACCCATTCGGCTTTAGGTACAAACGCCATCACTGGACGTCGGTCGCACAAAATTCTTTTGTTTTACACCGAATTCGTTCTTGTATAATTTTGCGCAGATACACTTTCGCATTATCTACGCTGAAATTTTCATTTTCAACCTATTAATTTCTTCATTTCTATCGCCCTATTCACCGAACTTGCTTCTATTCCCAGTTCTATTGCCAATTCAGTGAGTTGCTTCTTTTTTAGGTGCGTTCGTAATTATATAAATACGTAGCACCTATTGTCCTCGTCTGGTCCGTCCGTCTGTCTGTCCGTCCGCATATAACAATTCAAAAACTACCCAACCGAATGGTTTGAAATTTAAGATATATTACCTTTGCAGAATTTTGTCGAGACATTTCAAATTTTATAAAAATCGAATCAAAACTTTAGAAAATATTAATAAAAACATTTATTAAAAAATTTGATTTTTTTTTTTTTTAATTGGTGCTTTCTTGTTATAGGAACTTTCGAATTTTAATTGTCAAGCGACCGAGATACTTATTTTATGACAGAAATAAATCTCCAGACGATAGAATTCATTTCACAGAATTAAAAATCATCAAGATCTGAATATTTATATAAATAGTTATAGTACGAACTCACCTCATTTGTCACATTTGACGTACAATTTCCAACTTGTTGGTCTTACCCAAGAACGCCATGGTAAAAGAACTTTTGCAACGATTCAAAATGGCAGTAACGTATAATGGGACAGGGTAAGGTTATCCCTGAGTAATTATTCCCAGAAGGAAAAATATTCAAAATACATGCATATAAATAAACATATAAATAATTTTGCAATAGAATCTCTAATAATTTTCTGACTTAAACGCACGTTCCCACCTGTTAACTAAATAATTCTATCAACAAGTATTTAAAATCTAGTCAACAATGAATTCTAGAAACTTTTCAGCATATTTTATAATTAATTTAATTATGTACTTTCGTCTTAAAATGATAAACGTTACTAACACACTTAGAATGCACAATCAACAAGTAATTAAAGAGTTAAAGAGTACCAATATTCTCTTTCACTGAATTGTTTTCATTAATCATTACCTCTAATGCTAGATCAATTAAAGTTAACCAATTAATCTTTATCATCAAAATAATTACAATTTATAACGTAAACTGAACATACTTAAATAAATAATGTAATCAAAATACTAGTTTCGATTCACAAAATTCAACTGTAAAGTTATCTATGTATTTAAAACGTTAAGCGTTTTCTGTCGACAGTTCATGAGAAAAAATTACTTCACCAAATTACATGATTTTTATTTTAAATGAAAGATATTTGGCCACAAATTTGTTATCGTACATTCATTTCTTCAAAACTTTTATTAATTAGCAGAAATTTTCAATGTAAATTTTATTTCTGAACATGCGTAACGTATATGTACAAATCTGTGCCTTTGGGCAGATGCAATGCACATGCGCATAAGAGCTCGCTCGGTTGCATTATCACAGGTAGAGAGATGTGTGCTTTATTTACTGTCATCATATATATTATTTCTGTTGTCAACATCCCTTTTTCTATGAATTTACGAAACGCACAACAGCGTATGAGGTATCACTCCATAGGTTTTTTAAGAGGTTTCTGACATAGTACACTCACATTTCGCTAAAATATGTTTTTTGATTAAAAATTGCAGTTCATTCAAAATTAAATCGGCATTGTTTTCATAAATGAAATGAAAGGTTTTCCTCAAATTATTGTTGCTACAAAAACAAAATACCGCATTATATGATACTCAACAATGATTATAAAAAAAACTAAATAGTACAAATAAAATAAACTTTTACAAAAAATATATTAACCGACTTAAAAAAAAAAGCACTAAGAAGTATTAAATAATTCTTTAAAATTCTCTAATGACAAAATGTTATTCATTAACCACAAATCCGATATCATGTGTCGGAATAAAAATGATAAATTTAATATGTACAGTTTAATACCCACCAAACAGGGATTTTCGAGAGACTATATTTTACAAGAGATGAATATACAGACTTATGATTTAGTTTACGAATATATACATATGAAAAACAATCAATTACTTTTTTGAAGTCGGTGCCAAACTACCTTAAGTTTAGTAAGAATTGTGAATATATTGTACCTAGTATCTACTAATTTGGGGTTGTTTGGCACCGACTTCAAAAAAGTAATTGATTGTTTTTCATATGTATATATTCGTAAACTAAATCATAAGTCTGTATATTCATCTCTTGTAAAATATAGTCTCTCGAAAATCCATGTTTGGTGGGTATTAAACTGTACATATTAAATTTATCATTTTTATTCCGACACATGATATCGGATTTGTGGTTAATGAATAACATTTTGTCATTAGAGAATTTTAAAGAATTATTTAATACTTCTTAGTGCTTTTTTTTTTAAGTCGGTGAATATTTTTTTTTGTAAAAGTTTATTTTATTTCCTACTTTTTAGTTATTAATACAGTAATAGACAATTATATTGATTTCAACATCTGCTGAATAAATAAGTAGTAATTTGTAATAGAAATTATAATTTACCAAAATTATCCATTAAATAAATATTTTTTAATAAAATCTTTGACAGAATCAAATTCTTGTCAATCTGGACGACAACTGGAGAAATATCGCCAAATTTGGCGATCAAAATATGTTGCCATAAATGAAGCCAACGTGGTTATAATTGACTAATTTGACGAAATTCTCATTCAGATTGACGAGAATTGGGAATGAATCTTCTGTAGTCGGGTTCCCCGCATTTTTTAATTAAAATTTTTTTTAACAACAAAATTGTTCTAATCATCAGAATTTGACGACATTTGAATGGGACCACCAGGGTGTCTTACACTTTTAAACAAAAAAAAATATATATCAAAATCGGTGCACATTTACGAAAGTTATGCGTGAACAGGACAAAAACAAACATACATACATACATTGGGTCAAATTATTAACATCCTCCTTTTCTCACCTTCTTCTATCTAAATAGAAGAAAGTATTGTGATCAAAATTTTTTCAACTTCCGGTTTTCGACGGATTTATATGTTTTAGGAGTCAAAGATTCCGAAAAACATGTTTTTACAAAATATCTGTCTGTCCGTGTGTGCCCTCTTTGTATAAATGAAAAGTGTGTCAAGTTATGAAGCAACCTAGAATTGAACGAAATTTCATTTATACGTTTTTGGCTGTGACCAGCAGGTCCCACTTGAATTTGCGGATATTCTGCCGAAAGCGGGCGCTGTGAAAGCGATTTTTGTTCCATTTAAATTATTGTATCATCGAAAAGTGTATTAGGTTATCCACAGTACTGAACCAAATTTTTTGTATGTGTTTTTTACTATGGCCTGCAGGTCCCAGTTGAATTTGGGGATATTCGGCAAGAAGGAGGCGCTATATGATAGACACTTAAAGATTTCAAATTCAAAAAGATGTACAAAGTCGTTAAAAATATTAGAAATCCTAAAGGTTTTTTTTCAATTGAATGTTCAGCCTTGATCCAAGGATACCGGAACAATTTTTGTTTTGCCTCTACCTTAAAAAATACATACATACATACATTGGGTCAAATTATTAACATCCTCCTTTTCTCACCTTCTTCTATCTAAATAGAAGAAAGTATTGTGATCAAAATTTTTTCAACTTCCGGTTTTCGACGGATTTATATGTTTTAGGAGTCAAAGATTCCGAAAAACATGTTTTTACAAAATATCTGTCTGTCCGTGTGTGCCCTCTTTGTATAAATGAAAAGTGTGTCAAGTTATGAAGCAACCTAGAATTGAACGAAATTTCATTTATACGTTTTTGGCTGTGACCAGCAGGTCCCACTTGAATTTGCGGATATTCTGCCGAAAGCGGGCGCTGTGAAAGCGATTTTTGTTCCATTTAAATTATTGTATCATCGAAAAGTGTATTAGGTTATCCACAGTACTGAACCAAATTTTTTGTATGTGTTTTTTACTATGGCCTGCAGGTCCCAGTTGAATTTGGGGATATTCGGCAAGAAGGAGGCGCTATATGATAGACACTTAAAGATTTCAAATTCAAAAAGATGTACAAAGTCGTTAAAAATATTAGAAATCCTAAAGGTTTTTTTTCAATTGAATGTTCAGCCTTGATCCAAGGATACCGGAACAATTTTTGTTTTGCCTCTACCTTAAAAAATACATACATACATACATTGGGTCAAATTATTAACATCCTCCTTTTCTCACCTTCTTCTATCTAAATAGAAGAAAGTATTGTGATCAAAATTTTTTCAACTTCCGGTTTTCGACGGATTTATATGTTTTAGGAGTCAAAGATTCCGAAAAACATGTTTTTACAAAATATCTGTCTGTCCGTGTGTGCCCTCTTTGTATAAATGAAAAGTGTGTCAAGTTATGAAGCAACCTAGAATTGAACGAAATTTCATTTATACGTTTTTGGCTGTGACCAGCAGGTCCCACTTGAATTTGCGGATATTCTGCCGAAAGCGGGCGCTGTGAAAGCGATTTTTGTTCCATTTAAATTATTGTATCATCGAAAAGTGTATTAGGTTATCCACAGTACTGAACCAAATTTTTTGTATGTGTTTTTTACTATGGCCTGCAGGTCCCAGTTGAATTTGGGGATATTCGGCAAGAAGGAGGCGCTATATGATAGACACTTAAAGATTTCAAATTCAAAAAGATGTACAAAGTCGTTAAAAATATTAGAAATCCTAAAGGTTTTTTTTCAATTGAATGTTCAGCCTTGATCCAAGGATACCGGAACAATTTTTGTTTTGCCTCTACCTTAAAAAATGCCTGAGATATAGCATTTTGAAATTTTAGAGTGGCTGACATTTTGAAACAAGACAGAAGGATTCCTCCATAAACGGTTTTAATTTAAGAGTTTTAGTGAACATGCTATCTCGCAAGTTTTATTTCATTGTTGTAACCATCGTTCTAACTCTCACATTCTCAAGACTATACATTCATGTTCGCCAGCGTTAAATTCTCTCCAAGCTAGGCAATATTTGGCGAAATATCAACAAATTTGGCGACAAAAACAAGTTGCCATAAATGAAGCCAACTTGGCTATAGCTAGCATAATTGGCGAAATTCTGATTCAAATTGAATATTGACGAGAACTGCGACTGAATCTTCTGTAATCGGGTTCCATCCATTTTTATAGCTTGGTGTTTTGCAGTAAAATTAGCTAAAATCTTAAAACCAAGGAATAGGTAGGCTGTCTTTTCCTGCCGGTATAGACCAGAAGGACTTTTCGTAGTTTAGTATACATAATATATCAGCTACAAATAAATTAATATCTCGTGTAAATATGTTTTTAAATTGAAACTGTTTAGAAGTAATGTTATTTGAGCATTTTAAATATGACGTAAGTTTTCTCATTTAATGTTTTGAACGTGTAATAATTTAATTATTTCTCTTTTTTAATATTCTTCTGAATCTTCTGTAATCGGGTTCCATCCATTTTTATAGCTTGGTGTTTTGCAGTAAAATTAGCTAAAATCTTAAAACCAAGGAATAGGTAGGCTGTCTTTTCCTGCCGGTATAGACCAGAAGGACTTTTCGTAGTTTAGTATACATAATATATCAGCTACAAATAAATTAATATCTCGTGTAAATATGTTTTTAAATTGAAACTGTTTAGAAGTAATGTTATTTGAGCATTTTAAATATGACGTAAGTTTTCCCATTTAATGTTTTGAACGTGTAATAATTTAATTATTTCTCTTTTTTAATATTCACGCGCAATTATATTTTTTATAACGTATTTTTCTACATTTACTGCTTTTAACACGTGATCATTTAATTATTGTTTTAAAGTTTTATTTCTGTTTTTGATAGTCACGTGTAAATACGTTTTTTAATTGAAAGGGAATATTATTATGTGCGCTATTTTACAAATTGGCAACAATTCAAATAATGGACTTTTTGAAATATAAATTAAATTATCAAAATAATGGAAATTTGAATAAAATAATTTGTTCTAATGATCAGATTTTGACGAAATTGAAATGGGACCACCTTGGACCCTTACTCGTTCAAACAAAATAAAAATTATCGAAATCGATGCACATTTGCGAGAGTTATGCGTGAACAACATAATACATACATACGGGTCGAATTGATAACCTCCTCCTTTTTTTAAGTCGGTTAAAAAGATAAAAGATGATTATCTCCGCACGGGCTTATTTTGTATTTATGGTTAAAAAACAAAATTGAAATTGAAATGTTTAGAAGAAAAAGACACCACTGATCGATCGAAGTAGTGGTATTTCACGTGTAGAATAAAAGATATGTTGCAAAGCTCGTTCAAGCATCTATTAGTATATTCACAACTGCAAAAAAGAGGTACTCACCACTGGATGTGTAATGGAGAATAGGTTGTTTACGTGGAGTAAATTATTATGCCTGGCATCAAATACCCATAGCTTCTTCATGGGATCCAACAGATTCGGTGGAATTGACGTCAGTAGATTCCAAGAGAGATCCAGCGAAAAAACATAGTCCGTACCCTGAAGAAATAATTAGTGAGTAGATTTAGTATTATTACAATTTTGCACAATGATTTAATTAAAGTAAATGTGCCAAGTGTCCTATGTAGATTAGTATGGAGTGCTCGTCTATGGAAATTGCTTTTTCTTCAAATCAAAGTGAACCGCTGCTGTTGGAAAGTTGCTCTATCACATCCTCATTCTGAATATAAAATATCTTTTTAAAATATTAATATTTAGTACTGCCCCATGCTCATTAAATATTTAGTAAAAACATGAAAATTGCACATTTTCCCATTTTGGAGCAATGTTTTTTTTCTTCAAACCAAACAGTGTTGGAAAGTTGCTCTATCACATCCTCATTCTGAATTCAAAATATCTTTGAAAAGTATTAATATCTAGTACTGCCACAAGGTCATTAAATATTTAGTAAAAACGTGAAAGTTGTGCATTTTCCTATATTTTGGAGCGAATTTTTTGTATTTCTTCAAATCAAAGTGAACCGTTGCTGTTGGAAAGTTGCTCTATTACATCCTTATTCTGAATTTAAAATATCCTTGAAAAATATTAATATCTAGTACAGTCCCAAGGTCATTAAATATTTAGTAAAAACGTAAAAGTTGTGCATTTTCCTATTTTGGAGCGAATTTTTTGTATTTCATCAAATCAAAGTGCACCGCTGCTGTTGGAAAGTTGCTCTGTCATATTCTCATTTTGAATTTAAAATATATTTGAAAAATATTAATATCTAGTACTGCCCCAAGGTCATTAAATATTTAGTAAAAAAGTGAAAGTTGTGCATTTTTCCATTTTGGAGTGATTTTTTCCCCCTTCAAATCAAAGTGGACCGCTGTTGGAAATTTGCTGTATTACATCCATATTCTGAATTTAAAATTAAAAAAAGCTGCTGAATTCCATTTAAAGGGTACTGTTTTTTACGAAATGCCGATAAAAATCGGTTCACGAATTAGGCATGCAATTGTGCGTTTTAACACCAGTCAAAATTCATCTAATAGTGTATGCATATAATTAAATACATTATTAATTTCACTATTAATCAAGATAAATCTCTATTTTTTTAAAATGAAATTTACAAAAATAGATATTTAAAAAGTGGCCCATGGTGCTGCACTTTTCCCTACATGCATAATTCTTTTTAAAAAAGTATTTATGTTATTAAATGGCTATTTACCTTAAAAACATCTGGATGTATGGAGCGAATAGAGTTTTTGGTGAAGTTCAAACGCTTTACCATAATCAAGTTTTGGAGATTTTTCCCTTCTAAAGAAGTGAGAGGGCTTGAACTAATAGATATCCTCCGTATGGTGTCTTTTACAATCCTAAAGTCAGGAATAACCTGAAAAAAAAAGTCAATAAAAAGTCAATACTTAATAAATCAGGAATTGTTTATGTACTCTATGAAACTATAGAGTAATCTGTTAAATCTTCAGACGCCTGAACGTCAATTTTGCAAGATATTTTCATTTTCACCTCACTTCACACAATATTTAACATCTTTCAATGCAAATGTAATAATGTTAGATTATACTAGAGTAATCCAAAAAGTTATTTCCGTTTAGCAACACAAACTAGTCGGATGTGTCAATCCCAAAACTTTCTTCTATCTCAACCAGGTTTCGCATACACTAAAAAGAATCACCACCAATTTATATCAAGGTCCAACTGAAACTCAAGTTTTATTAAATTCCGTGCATTACTTCTTGAGATAGGACTATCGCTAAAATCGTGTAAATCCTGCAAAATTCTACATAGCAGCGGCACCTGCAGGGCGATTTTTACCAAAAACTAATCAGCACTAATTCATATCAGGGACTAACTGAATATAAAGTTTTATTAAATTCCGAGCATTAGTTCGTGAGATAGAGCGCCCACAAAATTTTTGTCACATACAGACAGACAGAGTCACAGACAGTCATTTTCTAAAAATAGTCAAATCGTGTTCAGGACCTTCTAAACCGTATAAATCCGTCGAAAACCGGCAGTCGAAAATTTTCATGAATCCAATACTTTCTTCTTATAAAGATAGAAGAAAGTAAAAAAGGAAACAATCATTTGGAACCAACCTTTATTAAACAATGAACTACAATGGTCATACTAATTTTCGACATGGGTACCACCATTGTTTAGGCATTTATCGTAGCGAGGTACGATACGAGTGTTTGGATGCCGTTCCCAAAGAACGATGCCGCCTGCGATTGCAACCATTGGGTAACAACGGATGCGAGCTCGTCGTCGTCTCAAAACTGCTTGCTAGCAAGAAAGGACTTCAGGTGCGTGAAAAGATGAAAGTCACTTGGTTTTCGGCAATCAAATCATCATCAATCAGAGATGGTTCGTGCGTTATCGTGAACATTTTCACGTCCTTCATTTAAGTGCCGCACCCACCTTCTGACTATGGAATCGCCCATCGCATTGAGTCCGTAAACCTCACAAATTTGTCTGTGAATTTCGCAAGCTTTGGTGTTCCTCGCATTGAGAAATCGGATGACCGATCATATTTCGCATGCGATGCTCGATTGTTTTAAACATTTTAAACTCCCACCAAACAAACGCCGCATAAGTCAGCGAGCGATCTGAAAATGCCTTTCCTCGCTTGCAAATGACTCAACAGAAAGAACGCGCATGCTTGAACTAACGAACGCAGCTATTCCGCGGCGAAAATGGAAAACGGAACTTACTTTTTGGATTACCTGATGTGTATATTTTTAAGCATAGAATCCCAAAGATTCAGAAAAAGTAACTTTTACGAACTTTACGAACAGTTATATTAAACACGATTCCAATCAGTTATACTTTTCAGGTGCTTATTGTCTCAAATTTTAGAATAAAAATGATGTACATTTCTTCAGGGGGGGTCGGAGCCTCCATGAAGAAATATTGCCAATAATAATTTCATTGCCAATAATTGTGCTGTTTCAAGATTCTAGTATATCTACAAGTGCTTTTAATTCTATATTTCATTACAATAAACGAGATCGTTGTATACGAGATTTTATCCTATACCGTAATAAAATACTGACATTTCTGTTAACTACAAAACATCGGCATTTGTTGCAAAAGTTGAATAAAATACTTATGAAAATGTTACGAGATTTATATCAAATATGAAAACCTAACTTTTTATAATATTTGTCCGAAAGGGAAAAAAAACATATTTCCTGATTATTATTTTTAAAAAGTCCTTTTCGAAAGAAATTCAGAACTTTTTCAATGCAAAAATCCCCGCAAAAATGCATTTTGTAAATAAAATTTTATAATTTTAGTTCATGTAATGTTGTAAACATCCTCTTTCGATGATCCCCTTTATCACCCTTTAATGTACGCCTAATGCATTGAAAAACTGCACATTCTCAATTCAATTTAGTTTCTTCATTTCCACCAAATGAGGAGAAAACGATAGTGACGGCAAGAATATTTTCCATTCTGAAAGCACCTTGTATATATAAAACGTTAAGTTACGTAGCGGCGAAAAAGCGATTATCGATTTAAAACTCACCACACTTATGTAGAAAAATTTTCTGCATCCAAAAATGCAATTTTTCCTATTTCTCTGCAAAAATCTGGCAGTTTTCTAAAAAGGAAAGAAAAGGGCGAAGCCAAACCAAAAAAAAACGCGCGATTTTGTTATTAATTAAAACATTAGCTATATTGTTGTATACCTTACGCAGTTTAACCTCATTATTGTCCACATCGTTATGACGTCAATGTTACTGATGCACATATTTGTGATTTATAATATATATTGAATAATAATAAATATATAATAATGATTAATAATAATAAATGAATACAATAACCTTATTGGGTAGAAATTTCCGTCAAGCTCTACACCTGTCATTTTTAGAGGTTCAAGATCACTAACAATTTCAAGTTGCATAAAGAAGCATAGACTTTGTTCTGAATTTTACATTATGAAATTTACAAAAAATATGCGTGCCCGTCAAACAGAGAGAGAATTAGTGAATGACAAAGTGGTGAAATTATTACGTTGCCCCCAATTTTCTATTTAGATATAAAAAATCCAGAGCAGCAACTTTTCAGTGACATCAGTTTTAAGACAGTGACACCCCAAAAGCTTAAAAGACAAGCTATATTGACATCGACAAACAATTTGTCAACTAAAATTAATAATTGTATTTTACAATGTATGCCAGAAACTGAAAGGGTTTATGAAGTGTTGAATTCAGACACTTTTCTCCGGGGGGGGGGGGGCATTAATTGCACTTTTTAACCATTAAAAGCATAAATCTCAAATCTTCCGGGGGGGGGGACATTTCAATGCTCCGGGGGGATACCCCCGGGCCACCCCTTGAATTCAATACTGGGTTTATGAAAGCATCGACATCATCATAAGTGATGATTCACAAAATCAACTTGCATATACTGGAAGAATTTTTAAACAGTTTAACACCCACTGGAATGCCACATCATAAACTGAAATTAAAGCCAGGAGCTATCATAAAGTTACGAAGAAATTTAGTACCTCCTAAAGGTTTGAGCAATTGTACAAGACTTACAGTTAGTAAACTTGCAGAATAATGTTATTGAAGCAAGAAAAAAAATTGATTCCAGTATTAATGAAACTTTTCCCATCCCTCGAATACCACTTATTCCACCAGTCAATAATATGCCTTTCACATTTAAGCGTATACAATTTCTTATCTGATTAGCTTTTCCAATGATTATAAATAAAGCCCAGGGTCAAACTTTTGAAAAAAAATTGCTTAGATTTGTCAAAATAAGTTTTTAGCTATGGTCAGTTGTATGGGGTCTTTCAAGAGTTAGATCTTTTGATTCAGTTACTGTAGTATCTCCGAGCTCTGAAATTTACAATTGTGCAGTGGTTCAGAACATTTTATTGGCCACGACCCACCAAAGCACCTGTAAAATCACGATGCCCCCCCCCCCTCCTCTACACACACACCACACACTAAAACATATATCTCCTAATTATTTAAAAAGTGAACTCTGTTCGTATGGAAGAAGCCTAACAGAGCATTAACTCCTTCGCGACGAACGTCCTTTACAGAATTTTTAATCTTTTACCACCGGTTTTTCAAAACAGAAATTTTCACCTAATTGAATCGCAGAAATACTCTCATTAAATAAGGCAAAGCTTACAATAAAAAGTTACTGGTGGGAATAATCGAGGATTCTGAGCATCTTTTGCGTCAAGTATACGTGTCGCTCGTTTTAAGGGGTTAAGGCTGTTAGTCAACTCTGAATGCCCCTCGCTGATGTTAAGCCTATGGGTGTAGAATGCATTTGTATATTTAAAGTAATCTACTCTGGAAATTAATAGTTTAAACTTCTTTTTTCTTTGTACTCTTCTTAAAAGATGTCTCTCTTTTTCTTAGTTATCAAAATATTTCTAAAACGTATATACTTAATTTTATGTGAATCGTTATAAAATCTTACTCGCAATTCGGTCAACTTTTAACACATAAAATCTTAAATTAAGCATAGATTTTTAAAATATTTTGAGAATTAAGAAAAACTAGTCGTTGGGGGCCACCGTAATACTTACCCATCATGGATATGCATAATATAAAATATAAAAATAAAACATGTGTAAACTATTTATAAAATGCATTGCAATTCGAATAAAATCGTGGCTTGATGATGTCTTAAACTTTGAATGCTTTATTACTGAACTGTGTAAAAGAAACATCCTTATAACTCCAAAATTGATAATCCTATTAACCAACGGTTTACTGTGTCGGATTAAGCGTCTCACTTCCAATTAAAATATATCTTTAAATTGAAATTTGGATGAAATATAGGGTCATAAAAAATCGAAGAGTGTGGAAAACAGGATTATAAATATCTCGGCAACTCATTATCCTATCGACTTCATTTTTTTATGCAAAATTTATGTTTTTTTATTGTCGTTTATATTCACTCCTTAAAATAAACAATTTCGAAAATTTTTATATACGTTTTATCAGAACGAATATTTCGAGAGTCCGAAAAAAATAGTTCCTGATAATCGGGGTTACTGAAATTCAATAAGCTTCTTCCCATTATTACATACTAAGTACATACCAAATTTCAAGTCTCTATCTCAATTTGTTCGGGAGATAGAGCGTTTACAGAAACACACACAGACAGACGGACGGCAAAAACATTTTTCTAAAAATATGTTTTCGGAATTTCCGATGTCTGAAACGCGTAAATCCGTCTCTTTTTTTTTTTTTTTTTTTTTTCAAAACGATTACAAGACTTACCCTATACTACGTATAATGGGTAAGTAAAAGAGAAATCCTTAAAGAAGAGTACACAGAAAGAAGAAGTTAAAAATATTACTTAAGTACTTTAAATACACAAATGCATTCTACACTCATATTCTTAACATTAGCGAGAAGTTGACTGATTAACAGCCTTAACTATAGGTACTCATTTCACATTTATTTAACTTATCAAAACGATGAATTTTCTGTCACAATTTTTCCCCCCACATAATTCTATAAATGAAATGAAGCTATACATCTTCGCCTTTATGCCAATAAGAGTTTTGCTATTTCTTTCCAACTTACTTCAATGTTAATGATCTCGTGTAACACGATCTGCACTTTTATCTTCACTAAAGACTTGAAAAGGATTCCAGACTCTCGCATTTAGCATTAAAATTGATAACATTGAATTTTTTTATAATTTATTTTAGTAACTTATGAAGAGTCGAAGGAAAAACTTTCGACACTCAATTTTCTTATGGATAATACAATACACAAGAAGTATCTCAATATTATCATCTTTATCAATTTTAAGTTCCTCAATTCGTTCCCCATCTAAACACATTTCTCTGTTTTCCCTTTTCCATTATCAAAATTGATTGTCATGTAATATCTCATTTTGAAATTTAAAATGCATATTATATGTCATATTTATTTACGGGCACTATATTTATTTACTAAGCCCGCATTATAGTTATATATTTACTACACTCATGTTCAAAATTAAGAGAATTTGCATATTTTCTCGAATTTTATGAAAAATACTGAATAAAATTTGAAAATAAATTTGAAAATTTTATTTTAAAAAATTTGCGAGAATATTTTGTTTATCGTTGTATATCTTGAAAATGGCGCCGTATGAGCGCTGAAGCATATGTCGATCATTAAAAGTTTTTTATAAGCCTTTTGTGTTCCTCTTTGTATCACTTAAGAATTTTATCTATATTTTAATTATAATTAGTGATCTTATTATGTGATTATGTAACTTGAGGTTTGTTTAAAATTATTATCACGGGCCTGGACAACGCTGGGCGGGCCAGCTATATATATATAAGGTAAAGCCAAGAGAGATGACGTGGTAGGAGAGATTGCGCACATAGAGGTTCGGGGGGAAGGAGTAGAGTGAGCGCACAGCGACTCCACGTAGTTGTACAACAGCAGTAGTGGAGTGACTACTTGAAAGTGCACGTTGATTGTTTTGAGCGTGTAAGATAAAGCATTGCTATTTTGTTTTGTTTTCCCAAAGTAAGTGCTTGAATTTTCATAGCTATTCATCAGAATTTCTATACAATATCAGTAGTACAAAATATTTTAAACTTAAACGATTTCTCATAAACTACTAATCTAGACTAACAATGTGAACATCAACGGTTCGTTTTAGTAGCGGCCATGTTTAAATAAAAGGTCGCGCAATCTCCCCTATCGAACTTGGAGAGTTTGCGCATCTGCTACTTAGGAGAGATGGCGCATTGTTCCCATTAGTTTCCATGCTAGGAGAGATTACGCAGCTTATTGGTAAATTTGCATAAAAAATGAAAAATGAAAATGGACTAATTTTAAGTTAAACGTGTTTTCAAGTAACTTAATGTTATTTTGTAATCTTATCTGGACTTGCTTTTTCTGATTCTTTAATTTTTTTTAATTAAAAATTTTTAATCGTTTTTAAAATTATTTCCTTTTTCTGATTCTTTAATCATTAGGTCGAAATATTCACTCCTAATACAAAAATATTTGTTCACAAAAACCTTACAACAATGTCATTTAAGTATAATTATTTTTGTTAACAATTTAATTGTAGTTATTATTAGTAACAATCTCTCCTATCCATGTGCGCAATCACACCAACCCTGTAAGGATAGATTGCGCAAAATAACTTTCTTGGTTTTATTACAACTGTTCTATTAAATTGCAACATAACAACAAAATAGCAATGGAAATGCATAAAAAACAATTGAAGTCAAAATTATTCATGGATAGTTTAGCAAAAAATTAATATTTAGATTTTTTATTGTTATTCTTTTGAATTGTGCGCAGACTCTCCTAGCTTTACCTTATATATATATATATATATATATATATATATATATATATATATATATATATATATATATATATATATATACTATAGTAATATTTTTAAGTAAATACTAATTACTTTCTTAAAAAATAAATATTCATTAAGATTGTTTTCTAATACAGTACTAGTATTGGAATCCCTAAGAAATTAACAAAAATATTCATGTAGCTTTTTGGGGGAAATTTGTTTTTGATAAAGGAACCCTTTTTTTCCCTTTACTCTCTAAGAATAGGGAAACTTCAATTTATTATAAAATAATTAAAATCAATTACCTTTATGTTACTTTGGAGCACGTGAAATTCCTCTAAATGAACGATACCATCGAAAACATTTTCATCAACTGTTATATCAGGATCATCCAAGACCAGATAACTAATAGAAAATCCATACAATGCTCTTGCAGGCAAGTATTTGGTATCATTAAAAGTTATCTGATAAATTTCTTTTACATCCGATTCTATAATAGTTCCGTCATCATCCTTGCAGACACCACCCAATTTCCGAAGATCGTAACAAGATCTTGGAAAAGATTCAAAGTTTTGTTTAGGCAACATGTCGGTCGCTTCTACTACTCCTGCAGTTCTATTTTCTTGTTCAATAAATAGCAAAATCTTAGATGCATCCAATACTTCTGTATTTCTATTTTTTTGTACAATGCCAGACAAAATGTTAGATACGTTTGCTATTCTTGTATTTTCATTTTCTTGTGCTTTACTTGTTAAATTGTTACATGCATCTACTGATTCATTATCGAATTGAATAATTATTTGAAGCATTAAGTATATTTGGAAACAATATTGCAACATTTTTCGTGTTTATACGAAGAAACTGTTTTTTAGTTTTGCACAAAAGATGGATTGTTGCCCCTTTTAATATATGTTTGTAAAATGAAAGTTTCTCTCGCATTTATCGAAACATTGTTCTGAAATTTTCATATAAAAGAGTTAAAAAAAATGTTGTATTAAATTTATAAAACTTGACCGAATTTTTTCATCTTATAAAATTTATTACATTTCTGTTGTACTGTTCTTTATTATTGTTGAATATTTCGCTTTTTGTTCTGCAGTTGCTTTCTTGCGATTTCTTTTCTTTTTTCTTTAAAAAAAAAATATAATTTACAAATATTTTTCTTAAATACAGTAACTAAAACACGAAGATATAACAAATTATATTCAATTATTATGTGTATAAGCTTTCGTTCATAAAGGTCTTAGATAACTTGTATATTTTTACACATATCAAATAAAATTAATTCGTTGTAATTTCGTACTTTTCATAATTTCACAAATTGATGTAAATGCATAAGAAGAACTAAAATGTCAACTAACTTGCAATTAACAAATAATCATACACCGTTTCTTAATATTAATTTTGATTTTAGGTTTCAATTATGGTATTCATCTCTATTTAAAAATACTTTTTGCAATGCTCTTCTCCATAATAATTCAACCGCACGAAGTTCTCAGAAACTGTATAACTTACAGACATAAAATTTTGTGTACTTACAGCTGAATACCTACTATGGAGCTGAAAATCGTATTATTTTAATATAGAGAGATAAAAAACCAAAAATCTAACAATCTTTTCCTATTAAATTTAATCATTTTTCGTCTGATCTGATAAATAATGCTTCCGATTTGCTTTTGCATGAATGAATTAATGCTATTTTGCTTTTGTTATCTTTGTAAACAGTTTTGTTCAAGAATAAAATTTTTGGATGTTTTCCTGCACAAGATTACAAAGAAAATTTTTTTTTTTCTGAGATAAAAATAAATTGCACTCACTGGCTGAAAATTTTCTTTTACACATGCATGGATAAACACTTGTATCCATTCTATTTATACACATTATTTTCATTCCATTCATTTATAAAACTTCATTCTGCTTTTATATTTAAAAATATCAGATCAGTAAAAAGTATTGCAAAATTTCTGCTCATTTCTATTTATAACTGTTTAATATTAATTTTATTTCGAGAACAGTTAGCTTTAGCATTTTTTTTTAAGATATCATAACCTCCTTTCTTGAAAATCAACTATTTCAGGCACGAAAAATAACTTGGGAAAAATAAAATACTACGTGAAAAGACTTTACAAAATATGCTTAAAAATTAAACCTTTTTTTTTCTCCAACTTTTACATAATAACGGCTTTTGAAAATTATAGGTTTTATGCTGGATTTTACAAACAAAATTGTCAGTTATTGCGAAGAATTACTTGAAATTATTACATGGTACGTAATAATGAAAATTTATATTACCTTCCTTTTCTCTAAAAATTGTTCAAAAAATTTTTAAGGCACCTACCGAAAATACAGTTTCCTTTAACAGGTAACAATTGAAAATAGACTGATATCACGAACCAAACATTAAGATGTTCTGCTTATCTTCTGTTATCTTCAATACATATTAACACAAAAAATATTTAGATTGTGTATTGTTCTCGGAGTGGGAAATTCCAATTTGTTGATAACACCTGGTTTCACTCTTTCTGTATTTACCAATACATTTGATACCTTAATAACAGGCTAATTGTTTTCGTTTATCTGAAACCCCATCGATTAAGGCTGTTCTCAAATCCGAACTGGTTACTTTATGACACATTTTTTTATTCATTTTTGTTCGAAAACTCATGAAATTGGCAGGTGTTCTTATTCAGAAACATTGTAATCGCTAGACGTTTTCCCTTTTTTGGTAAAGGCAGAAGATCTTTCAGAAAATACTGTCAAAGTCGGCGTTTTGAACCGAATTTCTGACTCCGCAGCACGAGAAAGGGGAAAAACATGTCGTCACGTGTCACTAATCGATAAGTAATTTACTTATAAAAAAAATAGAAAACTTATTTCGATTCCAAATTGCTTCAATAGCCAGGCCTGCCAATTTTATACCTTTGCGTTTAAAAATGAGTAAAAAAAATGAGCCAGAAAGTTTTGCGTTGTTATTAGCAAGTTATTTGAGAACCACCTTAACGAACAAAACGGTACGCACTTCATTTTTAATACCGAACATGCCACGGTACTGCTCAATAACATATGTGAGTTAAATATCAATCTATTTAAAGTATATTTACGTGATTTAGAGCACGGACAGATGTATGTAACGTAACGTGATAACTCTTGATAGAAATAACCGTATTACTTCATATTTTGTTTATAGGTTCATTGTGATAAGGCGCTTCCCTGATTAGTTTTGGGGATTCATTGGTTAAGTATAAAGGGGGGAAATGGGGGGGCTAACCCCCCCCCCTTAATTTAGATAAATGGGTTTATAATGCAGAATTATCCGATTTTTTTTATTTTGTATATCGGCTCATTATGATAAGATGCTTCCCTAATTAGTTTTGTGGGTTCATTGGTTACGTAAATGGGGGAAACGGGGGGCTAACTCCCACTTAATTTAGATAAATGGGTTTTCCATTCAGAATTATCCGATTTTCTTCAAATTTTGTATATAAGCTCATTGTTATAAGGCGCTTTCCTGATTAGTGTTGGGGGTTCATTGGTTAAGTAAAAAAGGGGAAACTGGGGGGGGGCTAATCCCCCCTTAATTTAAATAGATTGGTTTTTCATGCAGAATTATCCGATTTTCTTCAAATTTTGTATGTAGGTTTATTGTTGTAAGGCGCTTTCCTGATTAGTGTTGGGGTTCGTTGGTTAAGTATAAAGGGAGAACTGAGGGGGCTAATCCCCCCTTAATTTAGATAGATTGGTTTTTCATGCAGAAATAAGAATTATCCGATTTGCTTCAAATTTTGTATATATGTTCATTGTAATAAGGTGCTTCCCTGATTAGTTTTTGAGGTTCATTGGTTAATTATGTTAACTATAAGGCTGGGGGATGAGGGGATAATTCCCCTTAATATATTGTCGATCTCTTTCTTTTTCGAGGGCCATTATTCTTTGAAATAAGAGTATAATATACAATTAGTGTGAATAGCCTGTGAGCTCAATGCCATCAGTTTAACTGGGCACTTTTCTTTTTATTTTTTTGTTGCTACTGTTGTTCTTATATTGGTCCATTAACTATTTTTTAAGAGAAGTGCCGAAGAGCAATTTTCTCTCCCAGACCTTTGAAAGTTTAGGTAAATTTTCTCATTTTGTATAGAAAAAAATCGATAAAATCGTGCGAAATGGTTACCGCCAATGAAAGCTTTTCCAGACTATCTCTCTGTAAAAACCCATGGATTGGTTACTATCACGCCTGTTTTTTATAACGCTAAATTCACGGCTCCAAAATAAGTCAAAGAGTATTTTTACGTCCTAAAAAAAAAAAAAAATTAACAATATCTCTGATTTTCATTTTTTTATTATAGCGAGATTAAAGTTTCCGGCCCCTTCCCTACAAATATTTTTCCGATAGGCTCTCAAAGAAAATTATAATTCGATATTTACTACAGTTTATAATTTTTCTGATTTTTTATTTTTTTTTTTTTACATGGAGATCCTGAACCATAGTCTTATGTCTTCCACTTCTGTGGTCTGCGTTTTTGTCTTCACAAAACTGCTTGAATAGATTCTCACATTTGGCGTTGGATTTTATGGAGTTGATTCATCTTATAACAGATTTCAATCTATCATTAAGAATAGATGAAATGTTTTTAGAAACTAAACTCTCTCACTGGATGACCGCAGTGCACAAGAAGTAGTTCTGGATTATCATCTTTCATTAGTTTTAAACATCCACTTCTCTTACGCAACGTAACTGGAGCACAATCTGCAGCACAAGATGTTATACAGTTGACAAAAAAAGTATTAGAACAATATGAATTTTGTAGTTTTCAGGGTAATAAAATGAAATAAATGGCAAAATCAATTTATATATAATAGTATATTTTACAGAGTATTCAATCAGTAATCAAAAATTATTTAAACTAAATATATTATTTTTATAAATAAAAAAGACGAGATTCACACCGCAAAAAAAGTATTAGAACAAAATAAAATCCAACATGCAAATCATAATGTAACGTTGTTAAATTTTCAAAGTTATTCTCACACGCATCAAAGGCACGTCAAGGATGCTTACTTCATTTGCTGATAATTAGTTCAAAATAGTTTATGTGCAATTTTTTTGTCATGCACCCAAAACAAAAGAAATTCCACTTGCAAAAAGAGAGCAAATTATTTATCTACATCATAGTGGAAAAACATTCAGAGAAATTTCAAGTATGTTAAATGTGTCATTGTGTGCAATAATATTATGCAATAATTATATGTGCAATAATTCATAATATTCTTAAAAAGAAAAAAGAGACTGGTGTTGTGGATAACAAAGAAAGATCAGGGAGACCAAGCAAGCTGACTGTGAGAGAAAGACGACAAGTGATTAAAGATGCTCTAAAAATTCCAACTGGAAGTGCATGGATGTTGGCCGCAAATATCGAATCAATATCAGGAAAGATTGTATCACCACAGACTGTAAGAAATGTTTTGCATAGTGCTGGTATAAAAGGAAGACGGCCAAGAAAGAAACCGTTTATTTCAGAAATCAACAGAAAAAAACGTCTAGAATTTGCCAAAAAATATAAAAACAAAACATTAGATTTCTGGAAAAGTGTAATTTTCTCCGACGAAAGCAAGTTCGAAATTTTAAAACCAAAACACGTACTCACTGTTTGGAGAAAAAAAGGTGCTGCTTTAGAATCTCAAAATTTACTGAAGACGTTAAAGCACGGAGGGGGGAATGTCATCGTCTGGAGGTGCATGTCTTACAATGGAGTTGGAAATATCCAGTTCATTGATGAGAAAATGACAGCTTTATCATACATTAATGTGTTACATCATAATTTGAAGGACAGTGCAAGAAAATTAGGATTGGAGAAGACATTCGTCTTTCAACAAGATCAAGAACCCAAACATACTGCCAATAAAACCAAAGTGTGGCTCTTATATAATGCTCGCCGAAGATTAGTAACGTCACCATAATTACCAGACTTGAACCCTATTGAACATCTAATGGCATCTACTTGATGAGAAAATAAGAAAAAGCTCAATAACAAGCAAATCAAGTTTGAAACAAACATTGCAAAATGCATGGAACACCATGTCCCCAAAAATCACCAATGATTTAGTAGAATCTATGCCGAGACGTTTAGATGCGGTAATTACAGCAAAAGGACTGCATACCAAGTATTAATTTCATATTTCAGTCTTCAATTATCTTATTTTTTATATGATTCAACATTCAAATCTGATGTTCTAATACTTATTTTGCAATGCAAATTTTATTATTATTTTTTTTTAAGTCCTATTAATTTATAATATGTATTTGTTACAAAATGGGATATTTTTGTAAAAACTTTGCATAATATAAATATTTTATACCAATAAAATCGTTTTATTACTTCAAAAACTACAAATTTCACACTGTTCTAATACTTTTTTTGTCAACTGTATTTGACATTTTCTCTATCGCTATACTATTTATATCGGAGTAATTTTTTCAATGTATTAAACATATCAGAGACAATAGTGGTGCTCTCTAATGATTTACAGAAAAGCATTTCTTCAGTAAATTCACCACTATCAATATATTTGCCACTGTGTGAATTTGCATCACATAAAATGCCTGTGTACCACTAATAACACTGCGAGAGAGCATTGTTGCATGTTTTGAGACGCGTTAATAATGGCGCCCTTCATTGTTTGAAAAGAAATGAAGTGCGCCCCTGATTACTGAAAGGTTGGACAGGCCTGCTATACAGTTATATCTGATGAGACAAAACATGTTTTAAACGGAATTTGTCTCCGGTCCTTTGCGATTCCGTCTTAACAGGTTTTACTTTACTAAAAAACACAACAATCTTATAGACTAAACCGTGTGAAAGCGAAAACGTTAGGACAATGAAATTTTTACTTTAAAAATAAAATTCCGTTATACAGGTCCATTTTCAAAGAGTTTACTGAACAAAGCACAGTAAAACGTGTGAAAACAGAATAGCTATGAATCGCAAACAATTCCGTTTTAGACAGACTTCTGCCTAGACAGGTAGATTTCAAAGATATTTCTTTCGAAGGGACTGTAAATATTTTCTGTTAAGACACGTTCTACTAAGAAATTTCAAGTTCAAAATCCCGAACGAAACACGTAAAAATAAAAATTAAAGTGTAGACATATTTTTTTGGTGTCGCCATCTGTTGTTAATTAGAAGTAACAACAATAATGACTGGGAATATATAATATATTTAATCACGATTTTATATTACTGAATAATCAATAACAAAAAATCAAAAATTCAAAAAGTGACAGATATGAGATGGATAATATTTCAAATGAAACGAATTTTCTAAAAAAGAATAATGTTACAATAAGAATTTTAAATAAGACTTGCAATTAATTAAATAATGTCTTCGTTATTACATTAATATATTTAACAGTGATTATACATACGGCTATTTACAATGTTATTTATAAATTAAATAAATAATACTTAGAGATTTCGAATTCAGACATACATTCGAAAGTTTTAAAAAGAAAAGAAAAAAGTGGTTACTTAATTAATTTATCTGAAACGTTCCTAACACGTATAGTGGCGACATCTGTTATCATTTACTAACAATAAAAACGAATAAAATAATAGAGTTGAAATGTGTGATTATGGATGTATCCCGGATTAAAGTTTTTTTCCCATCATAACATTTGTTGAAAGTATAACTGTGTATTTTGAGGTGTGTTGTGAAGCAAAAAAGATGAAATATACTAATTAACAGCATGGGCGCCGGCCGAATACAATCCAAGAAGAGACAAGGATTTGAAACACATGTGCCTGTAGTAATGTAGACCAATTTTCAAAGCCACTTTTTTTTTGTCTTTAAATGAAGAATTAAACACGATTTAAGATTTCGACGAAACGAAGAAATCTTTGTCAGAATCCCACGTGCAAGACAATTTGTAACACAATCATGCATTAAGCATATAGATTATGTAACACTACCAATATACTTTTACAAATATTTACCGTTTAATAATGTGAAAGACAGGGGCGTAGCTACCGAGGAGCAGTTGAAGCAAACTGCTCCAGGCGCACGAATACGAAGGGCGCAAAATTAGAAAAGATAAAATAAAGATTTGAAAAAAATATTTCCCCTTTTTTATTATTAATCACGAAGAATCCGGATTACATACAATTGCATATGAGCAAATGTATTTGCATATTTTGGCTATATTTTCTATAATGTATATAAGTGCATAACATTTCTAAACTTCCTCCAAATTGCATATTTTATATTATTCATTCGGTAAAAGAAAAAATATATAGAGAGAGATTTACACTTTCCCAAATCCTCATGAATTCCTAGACAGGAAGTCGTTTAATGTGAGATTGTGAAACTGGCGGTCAAGAAATAATTGTTATAGGACGCCATACTAAAATAATATTATTCATTCCCAAAAATAAAAATGCCAAAATAAAATTATTCATTCCCAGGAACGAAATCTGATTTTAAAAGTGCTCCAGTTTTTTGAGGAGGAAGCAAAGTTGGAAAATCCAAGGATTCCTCTTAAACAAGCGCAGAAGAGGGCGGCTGCAGCAACTGGGAAATCGGTGCGAACAATTGCACGTATTAAGAAAGAAGCTATGCTTTCTCCAAGTCTAATAAAATCTCCGGGTAAACGAAGGAGACCTCAAAAAAATCGAAACGTATTTTTAAATGTAGATGATTTTGATCTTTGTGTGATTCGCCAAACAGTGAATGAGTTTTATAAAAGTAATAGGATGCCTACTCTGAATGCACTATTGCCTGCTATAAAAGAAAAAATTGAATTTCCTTGGAAAAAAGAAGCATTGAGAAGAATCATGCACAAGATCGGATTTCGGTGGAAACGCTGTGAAGACAAAAGAAAAATAAGTATGGAAAGGCAAGATATTGTGCATTGGCGATACAAATATTTACGAGAAATTAGGCAATATAGAAATGATAAGAGACCAATTATATATTTAGACGAAACATGGATCGACAGTAATATGTGTTTCGGAAAATGTTGGCAGCTAGGAAAAACTGGAGCGTATGTTAAAAAAAATGCAGGAAGCCGATTGATCGTCGTACATGCCGGTAATGAAGATGGTTTTGTACCAGGGGCAAGCTTGGTATTCAAATCTGGGACCACTTCAGGCGATTACCACGGTCAAATGAATTTCGATAATTTTTCAAAGTGGTTGAAGGAAAAATTGCTCCCGAACATACCTGCCAATAGCGTAATTTGTATGGACAATGCTCCTTACCATACCAAAATTTTGAATAAAACACCATCAAAATATGCCACAAAAAAAGAGCTGTCTTTGTGGTTAACAGAGAAACAAATTCCTCACAATATTGAAATGAGGAAAATTGATCTGTATGATTTGGTAGCCGCAAATGCATCCCCCACAAAAAAGTACTGTGTGGATGAATTTTTAAAAGACAGAGGCCATGACGTATTAAGAATACCACCATACCACTGTAATTTGAATGCTATAGAATTTGCATGGGCTGCTACAAAATTGTATATCAGAGGGAGAAATGTCAATTCCGAACTCAGTTTAACTGAAATGAAGAAATTAACTTTCGAAGCTTTTTCTAGCATTACAAAAGAGCAATGGTCGAAATATTGTGAGAGAATAATTAAAACAGAAAATGAATATTGGCAAACAGATAATATAGTAGAACAAAGGATCGAAAATATCAGCTTTGTTGTAGGCGACGAAAGTGACACTGATAGTTTAACCGAAACTGGCGAATCCGATATAAATTATAACAGCGATTTTACTCTAAGTGGCATTGAAATGTTGTAAGAAAAGTTTTCTTACAAGTTTTAGAAATAAATCTCTTTTTCGGAAATAAAAGTAAAACAGTCCTTTTCAGGACTAAAACAAGTCCTTTCGGGGACAAAGCCCTATCCAGGGCAAAAATCAAAAGAAAGAAAAATCACAAAACACATTTATTATACTTTAGGTCATCTCCTTTTTTTTGTTATTTATTCTGAAAATTTCTTCATAATATTCTATCCAAATACTTCTTATCTCTCAGGTAGATCTTATCTATGAGCGTCTATTTCTTTTAATTGCTTTAAAATCGTCGTTCAGGTGGTTCTCAAAAGACCTGCTCAACAACGCGATACTTTCTGACACATTTTAAAATAGAAAGTCATAAAAATTGCATGCGTGACTCCTGAAACAATTTAGAATCTTAATGAGTTTTCTATGTTTTGATAAATAAATTATTCATCGATCTATAAGCCATTCGTATCACGTAATGACACTTTTCCCCCTTTCTCGTGCTGCGGCGTCGGAAAATCGCTTCAAAACGCCGACTTTGAGAACAGCCTTAAAAGCAATTTAGAGTTAAAATGTTTGGAAATCATACGAAAAACTCAAGTCTCTAGTCATACGAAGACACTCGCTAGCTAATGTTAAACCTGTGGCAGCATTCTTTTGAAAATATTCGCTTGCATTTTAATATTTTAAATGATATTTACAATTTCTATCAAGAGCAGCATCTGTTACTTATCTCAGTTACAATGTTAAATTAACATAAGTTATATATATTTATATATATATTAAAATTACCATAAATCATTATACATGTTGAAAAATTACTAAATATTAAAAATAAACTTAGAAATTATATTCAAACAAAATATATTTTTAACTTCTATTTTTAATTTGGAAAAAATCAGTTAATCAAATGCCAATTTTAAAATAATAAAATCAGAAATATTTGACGATTTCGACTGGAAAATAGGCAAAAAAAATTATTCCTGCTTCACTATTTCATCGACTACCCCCTCATCAGATATAGATTTTGTAGCACTCAACTAACTCAACTATCCGGACATTTAAAACTTTCGGCAATCAACATTTCCCAGTTAATTTACCCTTCACAGTATTTTTTTAGGTATATACAATTTTGATAAGTTTCATTAGAAAACTTAATTTCCACGATCTTTCTAAAATATGTAATTATTATTTTTTCTCAAATAATTCATAAAACTTTTGTGCTTTTTGAAAATCAATGATGGGAGAGGTTGGGGGGGGGGGGGGGGGTATGTGAATAAAGCCACGGATAATAGCTATTAATTTAAATGTCTAACATTTTAAAGTTATTAAGAAAACAAAAGAGAGAGGGGGAGGGGGTACAAGGAATAGATTCAAACGTAATGTAAACATTTTTGTTTCAAACACATCTTTTGAATTATAAAACTAATAAATTTATATTAACATATTAAAATATTACGAAATGTTCTACATTAATTATATAAATATCACTATTATTAATAAAAGTATTGTTATTAAGAACGGCCACAGTTAAACAATACATTTATAAATAATATATTTTCACAAAATCCATTTCCCTTTATGATTGTCGTTATTTAGGCTAACGCGCCAATTATGGATGCCAATCTCCCTAGTGCGCTACCGCCCTTTACCGATTATCCACAATAGAATCGTCCTGATCCCCATGTTTGAAATGCCAAGATATCGGAGCTCAACAGTAATCTCGTATGTTTAAATGCTTTTGATTTTGAAAAGACATGGGGAGGGGGGGGGGTGAGTAAATCTATTTAATGTATGAAAGATGTTCATTCATTGCATCACTTTGCCATTTAATAGTGTAAAATTTTATCTAATGCAGTTATTTTCTCAAATATAAAACTGTCATGTAGAAAAAGCCTAAAGTAAAATCAGATAAGTTATTTAATTCAGACGTGTATAAAAGTTCACAATGAAGAACTTGTATCTGGTGGTGAAGTTATACAGTGTATTATAATCGAAAAAAATGTACCTTGTGAAAAGAAGTTTCATGTGGACCAATATTTAAAAACTTGAAGTAAATGAAAAATCAAAAATAATAACCGTTCAAAGATGGAAACTTATTAAGAAATCGATCATTCTCAAATAATAAAAGAAAAGATTTTAGAGCGAAAAATAACTTTGCTTTGGATTTGTGTATAGTAATGTTCATCCCGTAGCCCGCTATTGGAATTTTTGAATAGATTTTTTAATGCAATTTTTAGTGTTTTTTCACGTTTCGAGGCGGTTTTACTACATTAATGAAAAGAATCCGGTTTTAATCTTATAGCCCAAATATAGTAAATTTTGACCTCTTTTCAATAAAGTTTATTTGGAATTCGTACAGCAAATTTCATATTTTTCGCGAATTTTTTATGCAATTTTTAGAGTTTCTTCGCGCTCCGCAGAGATATTTCGACATTCGTATAAGAAATACTGTTTTAATCTTTAAGCCCAACATGTAAAATTTTGTCATGTGGGATTTTTGATAGTTTAGCTTTCTTTCGCAATTACCTGTCATTTTTACACAATAGTAAAAGGAATTCGGTTCCGATCTTCTAGCCTAATATAATACATTTTCTACTCTTTTCAATAAAGTTTAATCGGAATTGTTGCAGCGATTTTTATATTTTTCGCGAATTTTTATTGTGATTTTCGGAGTTTTTTTTTGTGTTTTGTGCTGTTTTTTTCATGGGACCGGGCAACGCCGGGCGGATCAGATAGTAGAAAAAATAAATAAAACTTTTTTTTTATTAAAAATTACTTATTTCATTTCAAATCGTTTTAGTGCTATTTTGATCAGGATGAAGGTCGAATAGAAATCGCGTCTTTCATTTCTAGTATTAGAATATAATAATGCTATTTTAAAAGAAAATTTGTGACATTTGTAACTTTGGAATAAGCGTTGGCGACCTGTTGATATGGCGCCAATTGGAAGAGACGGAATAATTTGTTAATTTTCCTTTGTGACAGTAGGATATCTTTTAATTGGAATGATTTTTTTTAAAGATAAAACGCGAAAGGAATATTTTTGTTTGTTACCAATCAACGAGGTTTACAAAATTTTTTGTTTTCTATTGTGTACGAATCATAATCGTTCTTCATATGAAAATAACGTTAGTGATTCTTATATCTATTTTTCGTTGTAAACTCTACTCATGCTGCGGCTCAAGCTCTGCACATTCACGAAGTCACTTTCATTCGTAAATAGATATAACTAGGGGGCTCAGCTCCCTACTGGCTAACACTTGCCAACTCCCGTGAATTGCAAATCAATTCACATTAATACCGCTACGTGGTCTCAGCTTGCTTTGCTTGCTCGCCTCTTTTTGTTTTCTCAGCAATTCTAGCCGGAATAAGTACTATCATATTTTCACATTTAAAATGAACAAATTTTCTTAATGCAAAAAAAAAAAAAAAAAAAAGTAATTGAAAACTTCGTTGAAATCACAAATCAAAATGCATTTAGTTGGTGCTAGCAATGGACATAAATCATTTAAATACTAATATGAAAAAATTATCTTGGAAACACAATTTAAAACTAATTGCACCTATAATATTGTACAGCACGGCTTAAATTCATTTAAAAAAACACTACGGGATAGGAAGATAGTTTATATAAATCAACAATCATCGTTTAAAGTGCGTTTGACGTGAAAAATAAGTATCTCTCAGACGTAAACACGTTTTCTGCTGTGAGTAAAAGCACAGTACAATGCTTTGTAGCTGATTTGCTGAACGCATCACGTGACCATAAAATGAACCAATGACATACATCTCCGAAAACAGCTACATCAGTCGATAGATGATGCTATGTTTAAAAAATTATCTGGCTCTGAATTTTGATTTGCTGAATGAAACACGTTGCCGTATAATGAACCACTCAGAATCGTCGCTCTGGAAACTACGATTGTTGCCAAACGGCAAGCTAGAAATTCAGCCTTATTTTAGCGCCACGTAAGAGAAATATATATATAGATTGGCATGTATTGTTTTTTTGGATAGTAAGCAATCAAGCCGTGTTTCCCCTTTTCTCATAAAAACATCGGATCTTTCAGATAACGGTGCCAAATTTTTAATGGAACATGATTTTCAGGGACACGATAATTACAAAAGATTGGTGTGAGGAAGGAATCGATTATAATTTAAGTTGTATGCCTTTTATGGGAAATTGGAAAACGTTGTTTGATTCTGCGACATATAAATAGTAACTTCTGCAAATTTAATGCATTTATTCATAAAACGCACTTCGTTAATATGTCCATCAGATTTGCTTGTTGATGGAGAAAAAAAAATGAGAATCCTTTTGTATGAAGTATATTTTTTTATTTGATATCAAACTTCCCTTCTGATAAGATTGAATGAAAAATTCCATAAAATTGTGTGCTAAAGATTAACAGTTATTTCTATGTAAGATGTTGTTTAAACTTTAAAAATGAGATATTAAATTTGAAACAGTATTATGCAATTTTAATCTCTATTGTAACTTTCGGTATCGGGCTCAGGCTCTGATGACACAAAACGTTTCGAAGCACGTTTACAGTTATGCATTTTGAATGGCATAAAATAATTTCAGATATTTTCATTTGACAATTAAAACTGTATATTTTGATGGTTTTTTTTATTGACAATCAGATAACTGAATTTCAATTTCGAGATAATGTAAGTTATCAACAATCAGATATGGTACTGGTATACATGATACAACTAGACCAGATATCTGTTTTAGCGTCTGATAAGAATAATAAATTCTAAAGAAACTAATATTATGTAATTCAGTTATTTAGCGTGTTTTCTGCCTTTTAGTAAGTGGCGCCCGTGGTATTGGTATTTTCGTATTTCTGTCTCTTGTGGCAGTATAACAAGGAAAAATGGTGTTAAGACAGTCTAGGAAAAACAGATATTTGTTTTACTTAAACTCATTGACAGAGACTTTGAGTTGGGTTGGGTTGATTATTGACGGCCAATTATCTACACTGGGGATATAGGCCCGGGGGGAGTGCCCTTCGTGGGGGTCTTTCTAAGGGAACCTAATCCGTATTTACGCATGGATAAATCCACGGCTCGAAGAAAACCACGAAAACTCCGAACGATTAGGCCGACGGGCGCGATTGGGATCGAACCCAGCACCTCCCGTCTACCAGCTTAGAGAGCACAACCTCTCAGCCACTGGTGGGGCGACAGAGACTTTGATAGTATTGATACTTTGGTCCAGATGTTTTTTTCAGCACTCACTTCTATGAATATTTTCCAAAGAAACTAATATTAAGTATTAATCACATATTTAGCATATTTTCTGCCAAATATTAAGCGCTCTGGGTAGATGCCCGGTACTTTAGTAATCTACTTCAATAGTAAAGACGCCGTGATCCAGATTTGTTTTCAGCACTTCTAAGAATAATAATTTCCAAATACACCAATATCAAATATTAATCACTTAGCATATTTTCTGCCCAAATATTTAGCGCCCTGGGTACTTTGGTATTTCTGCTTTGATAATAATTTTCAACAACTCTACAAATAATAATTTCCAAAGACATAAATATTAAGCATTAATTAGCATATTTTCTGCCAAATATTTAGCGCCCTCAGTGGCTGCCCGATATTTTTGTATTTCTGTTTTGATAGTAATGACGCCTTGGCTCAGTTTTTTTTTTTTTTTTTTTTTTTTTTTTTACAGCACCTCTACAAATAATATCTTCCAAAAAAGAAACTAATACTAAGTATTAATCACATATTTAGCATATTTTCTACCAGCTATTTAGTGCCCATGGAGGCTGCCCGGTATTTTTGTATTTTTGCTTTGATAATAATGGCGCCCTGGTGTAGATTGTTTTCAACACCTCTACGAATAATAATTTCCAAATAAACTAATATTAAGTATTAATCACGTTTCTAGTATATTTTCTGCCAAATATTTAGCGCCCTGGATGGTTGCCCGATATTTTTGTATTTCCGTTTTGATAGTAATGACGCCCTGGCTCAGGTTTTTTTTCAGCACCTCTACAAATAATATCTTCCAAAAAAGAAACTAATAATAGTATTAATCACATATTTAGCATATTTTCTACCAGATATTAGCGCTTTGGGATGCTGCTCCGTATTTTTGTATTTCTGCTTTAATAATAATGGCGCCCTGGTATACATTTTTGTTTAACACCTCTACGAATAATAATTTCCAAAGAAACTAATATTAAGTGTTAATCACGTATTTAGCATATTTTCTGCCAAATATTTAGCGCTCTGGGTAGATGACCGGTACTTTAGTAAATCTACTTTAATAGTAATGACGCCCTGGTCCAGATTTTTTTTCAGCACTTCTAAGAATAATAATTTCCAAAGACACCAATATCAAATATTAATTACTTAGTTAGCATATTTTCTACCCAAATATTTAGCGCCCTGGGTAGCTGCCCGGTACTTTGGTATTTCTGCTTTGATAGTAATTTTCAACAACTCTACAAATAATAATTTCCAAAGACATAAATATTAAGCATTAATCACATTTTTAGCTTATTTTCTGCCAAATATTTAGCGCCCTCGATGGCTGCCCGATATTTTTGTATTTCCGTTTTGATAGTAATAACGCCCTGGCTCAGGTTTTTTTTTCAGCACCTCTACAAATAATATCTTCTAAAAAAGAAACTAATAGTAAGTATTCATCACATATTTAGCATATTTTCTACCAGATATTAGCACCTTCGGATGCTGCCCGTTTTTTTTTTCTGCTTTGATATTAATGGCGCCCTGATCTAGGTTTTTGTTTGACACCTCTACGAATAATAATTTCCAAAGAAACTAATATTAAGTATTAATCCCATATTTAGCTTATTTTCAACCAGATAGTAGGGCCTTGGGATGCTGCCCGGTATTTTTGTATTTCTGCTTTGATAATAATGGCGCCCTGGTCTAGATTTTTGTTTAACACCTCTACGAATAATAATTTCCAAAGAAACTAATATTAAGTATTAATCACGTATTTAGCATATTTTCTGCCAAATATTTAGCGCCCTGGTTGGCTACCCGATATTTTTGTATTTTTGATTTGATAATAATGGCGCCGTGGTGTAGATTTTTTTCAACACCTCTACGAATACTAATTTCCAAAGAAACTAATATTAAGTAATATTCACGTATTTAGCATATTTTCTGCCAAATATTTAGCGCCTTGGGTGGCTTCCCGGTATTTTTGCATTTCTGTTTTGATAGTAATGAGCCCTTGATAGTAATCAGGTTTTTTTTTTTCAGCACCTCTACAAATAATATCTTCTAAAAAAGAAACTAATATTAAGTAGTAATCACATATTTAGTATATTTTCTACCAGATATTAGCGCCTTGGGATGCTCCCCGGTATTTTTGTATTTCTGCTTTGATAATAATGGCGCCCAGGTCTAGATTTTTGTTCAACACCTCTACAAATATTAATTTCCAAAGAAACTAATATTTAGTATTAATCACATATTTAGCATATTTTCTACCAAATATTTGCGCCCTAGGAGGCTACCCTGTATTTTCATATTTCTGCTTTGATAAGCATGGTAATTCATATTTAATAATAATCTCATTTAGGCATAGAGGCGCAGACGACAAAACCTATTTTGAGATAACCTCACACCAACGGCTTTAGGTATATTTTGGCTTCGAAATTAGCAACTCCCCCCCCCCCTTTCCCACAAATGCATACATAAATTGACGTCTTAATTCAAATGAGCTAGGTATTCCATAATGATAATGCAAGTTATAATGCCAAGACTCTTAATTTTTTGCAAGATTTGCTATAAAAACTTTGTGTAAATTTTGCCTTTGAAAGAAAATTTGAAAAGTAGATAATTTCTTAGCCTCCGAAATTGCGAATATCTAAAAACTCTTTTGTAAATGGAATCTGTTTCAGTGTTTTAAACAGCTTCTGATTTACAAATTGAAAATACTCATGTGTCATGTAATTAAAATAAATAGATAACTGATAAATCACTGAAAAAGAACTGGTGGAAATAAGAAGTAATGAGAAGTCCAGATGTGTTTGTGTTCAATTTTTCAGTACTGCTAAGTCAATAGCTTAGGCGTTTCTAAGAAGACAAATTACTATTTCGGAGCTGTTTCAAGTTATTTATATGGGTTCGTTAGTTTCCTATGACTGGTTTCTTTAGTGATACCAGATTGCGAGACTTTTTATTGATTGTACCGTATTCTGAAGTCTTATTCTGAAGTGATCTATGCTTTCTTCAGGACGAAATAGAAATCGGATGTGAAAGAATTTTTCATGATATACTAATTAATATACACTCGGTTTCGGCGTACGGTCGTCTATCAAGCAAAAATTGTTAAAAAAAATTGTTATTGCAAATAAGTGTTAACGGAGGAAAAGTGCGAAAACAATTCACTGCACTTAAATCCACTTTTCGCTTAACTGTGTTCTTTCCATATTGAAAGATGAGAAAAAAATATTTTTATTTTATTCCAAGATGCAGAATATAACTAGTTTGAATTTAAATTTCGTCAGAGAAAAGAAAACATAACTTTGCCAATAAATTTGATCTTTTTTCCCTTTTTTCAAGATTTCGTGTAAGAAACAATGCCTATACGCACAAGGCGCATGCGGTTAAAAAAAAGGTGTATACTAAAAAAACTAGTATATGTATTTTTTACCCGTTCATCAGGCAGTTAACTATTTCTGTTATCTTTGACTTTCTTTTTTATTTTGTAATACAATGCTTAAAGATAATTTTGATATATTTTATTGTTTTATATATATATATATATATATATATGTTAAATATATATATATATTAGGAGGCTCTCTTTCTCTCTCTCTCTCTCTCTGCGTATGTGTGAGAGAGTTGCCGTGCTTAAATTTGGCTTATCTGAAATTAAAATAATTGGTAGTTTTTAATTAAGTAAGATTTATCTTAGTAACGGATGAAACAAATTGAATTTCTTTTTCTTTTTCCTTTTTTTTCTTTTCAAAACACTGGCTGTCTGAAGAGAATATTTAATTTTTATGTTTAAAAAAAAAACTGTTTTTTGATAATAATAATAAAAAAAGTATTCTTCATACAAGTACGGCATAATATAGAAGGAAAAAAGCTGACAAAATTAAAAGGGAAACAATTCAGTAGTTTTAAAATAATCGTGGTCACCTTGTTTAAAAATTCCGTTTTGCAAAAAATTAGATTTTTTTTGTGTGTTTATAATTATAGTACGAATAGAATGATTATTATTATTATTATTTTACTGACACATCGAATCGTCTGTTCCAGGTGCTGGCATCATAAAGAAATCTTATTTCAATTGAGAAAACCTTTTATAAATAAATTTGCTTTTTAGAAATTTATGAGTTATGATTACGTTTAAACCCTGATGGGGTTCTTGAAAAAATGTTTTTTGACGTTCCATAATGCGAAACTTTCCGACTATTTTTTAGACTTAAAAGCATGAGACTAGCAGGTATGATTATTGATGTTACTTGTAATTCAATAATTGTTTTTTTTTATTATTATTATTTAAATAATTACATCTTGCGTTATAAGCGATTGTTGCCTCGTGACAAAAGTTTTTAGGTACGTTCGTAATTATATAAATACGTAGCACCTATTGCCATCATTTAGTTCATCCGTCCGTCTGTCCACATATAACACGCAAAATCTACCCAACCAAATGGTTTGAAATTTAATATATATTACCTTTGTAGAATTTTGGCTAGTCATTTCAAATTTTATGAAAATCGAATAAAAACTTAAAAAAGTATTAATAAAAATTTTTATTAATAATTTGAATTTTCTGTTAAATCGGTCCTTTCTTGTTATAGGAGCTTACGAGGATGAATCGTTAAGCGACCGAAATGCTTATTTTATTACGGAAATATACCAAACCGTAATAACAGACGATATAATTCATTTCAATGAAATAAAGATCAATTAAGATCTGAATATTTATAAAACTAGTTATAGTACGAACGCACCTCATTTCTCACGTTGGACGTACAGTTTCCAACTTGTTTCTTTCCCCCATCGTCGCGTACGGAAATCCGGCTCAAAACGCCACCTTTGGCAGCATTTTTGAAAGTTGCTCTGCTTTTACCAAAAACTGCAAAAACAGTTCGATTACAAAGTTTCTGAGGGACAATAAAAATAGTTGATAATTTCGGCTGCGTAAAACAGTCATCAGTTGCAATAAAATTTAATAAAAACCTTTAAAACAAAACTATCATACAGTAAAATTTAATCATGCATTGCAGTAACGAGTTCAATAACATTTAGGGGAAAAAAAAATATATTTCTTAATTCTCAAAAAAAAAAAAAAAAAAAAAAAAAAAAAAATGCAAAGATTTAAAGGAGGAGACGTGGTCCTCTCCTGCCCCCTTCTGCGTACACCCATGAATCACAGTACAAAAGAAAAGATCTTTGAGAATCAGCTTCACTCTTGGGCGGGCACAATATTCACAAGATCACAAGTTTGTTCATTTGAAAGAAAGCTGGAATACAGTATATCAATGAGATTAGAGAGTACCGATATCAGTCATCTATTGTCCACAGAAACTGGAAATGCATGTGTTTCCAATTTAAAGACGGTAGCCGTTGGCAGCCGGTAAAAATAAAGAGCTCCTGATGTGAAATCCGAAATTTGTGTCATTTGTCTGAATTTACTCAGTGTTCTAAGCTATTTAATAATTTTAGAATAATTTTGCTTGTGCTTCATACTTTTTTTGAAAAAATAGTGCAAAGTATTATGCACGGTTATGTTGATCTTGGATAACAAGAGCTGTCCATGATATGGAAAAACCATATAAGGTAAGATTGTAAGATTATTTTAATTATATCAGATATCACTTTTACAAGAGAGTTTATTTTGAATTTTTACGAATTCTTCCAGATTTGTCTGTTGTACTTCCTTTTTTCTCCTAATAACTCTTGAAAAAAAAAATTAAATAAATCTAGATTGAAAATTAAATTATATTTTTAATATTACCCAAAATATGCTTTTTATTTGTTGCTACGAACAACCAAGTTAAATAATAATGAAAACTGTAGTAATAAAGAATAGCTGAGTTGAAACTAAACACCGAAACACCTGGGTATTAATTATATTCTAAATCATACATACAGATTATTTTATAAGGTACCGATGTCTTTTTATTAGTGAAACCAAAAATAGAAAAAATTAAATAACCTTTTTAAAAATAATTCATATAAAACATACGTTATTCTTCTCCACGTCCAGACAGGCCGGCGTACTGCTTTAAGGAATAAGCCACATGCCCCCGAAATGCATAGGAATAATAACACCTACCCTATAGATTATATTTTGTTGTTTTCAAATTTCACTTTATCTTAATCTCGCGGTAATAAAAGAAATATCCTAAAATAGATATTTACTTCAGATTGTTTATTTCCTTACAATGCTCTAGAATATCTTTTTATTTGCGTATGATTTCTATGCTCTTTAAATTCTTTAGAACTATTTGGTGTGTGCATTATGTTGTTATTGTTGGTGTTGTTGTTGTTTAAAGTAGATAAATAATGTTTGCAAAATATGTTTTAGTAAGCTAATTAGTTCGATATTTAAAAAATGAAAATCTATACTAATAAAAGTAAGTTTGTCTGTGTATGTCTGTCTGTCTGCTAACAAAATCTACCGCACATAGAAGTCTGAAAATTTGGGTGTAGATTTCAAGGCAGGCCCTGATGCACCTGGGGCTCGGATTTTTAATTTTCTAAGACCTGGAGGCCCTAGAGCCCCTTAAAATTCCCTAAATTGTTAATAAATCTCCCAATATTTATCCGATCTTCTTCGTTTTTGGAGCATTTACTCCATTTAGTTTTCCCTCCCCCCCTTTCTGTCTCTATGTTAAGCTCCTGCCCTCCTGCGCGTCCGGGACCCGGTACGGGGCTCATTGAAGTTTTTGTTTCCTAAATTGTTAATAACTTGCCCCCTTTTAATCCGACATTCTTCGTTTTGCTTTTTTCTATTTAGTTATTTCCTCATTTCTACATACCAGTTTGGACCCTTCATCTTAGGGCCCTGCTGAAAACTATCAACTGGCTCTTTTTGGGCCCCCTACTATAACTCCCTTAAAAATCTTTCGATTCACAAGCGTTTTTTTCTAAAAACTTCTTGGGATTTTCAGCTACTATATCAATGACAAAATATTTCTGACTCCTCATCTTTGGGACCTGTCCAAAACTATCATTTGGCCCCTTTTTTTGCCCCCAACTATAATCTCCCTCAAAAATTGCCCGATTAACTAGCTTTTTTTCTCTTACAAATTCTTGGGACTTCCACCTATCACATAAATGAAAAAAAAAATTCTCGAAGGAGACCCGGGGCCCCTGGGCCTTTGAAAATTTTGTTCCCTAAATTGTTAAAAACTTGCCCTTTTTTAATTTGACCTTCTTCGTTTTGGGCTATATATGAATGACAAAAAAATTTCTGACCCTTCATCTTAGGGTCCTGTTCAAAACTATCAGTTGGCCCCTTTTGGGACCCATACTGTATCTCCCTCAAAAAATGCCCGATTGACTAGCTTTTTTTAACAACTTCTTGGGACTGCGAGCTATTACATAAATGGCAAAAATTACATAAATGGCTCGGAGAATACTCCGGATCCCTAGCCCTTTGAAGGTTTTGTTCCCTGAATTGTTAAAAATTGCCCATTTTTAATCCTATCTTCTTTGTCTTTCTCCATTTAGTTATTCTCTCATTTATGTATTCCAGTTGGGACCTTTCATCTTAGGGTTCTGCTCCAAACTATAATCTGGCCCCTTTAGGCCCCTTAATATAGCTCCCTTAAAAATCGCTCGAATCACTATCTTTTTTTTTTCCTTGAAGTTTTGTTCTCTAAATTGTTAATAACTTGCACGTAGTCTTGGGTCATTGGGCTTGATATCAAACAAATTGATTTTTTTGTTGTTGTTAAGTTATTATTACGGGCCTGGGCAACGCCGGGTGGGTAAGCTAGTAATTAATAAGATTAACACGTGTAAGTTTCATTTTCGGTAGCCCTTCGAAATATTCAGTTTTGGTTTTATCGAGTTTAACATGTTTCAAATTCCATGAGCTATAATAGTTTTAAAGAATGTATGTATTATAAGTAGTTATCGTGTTATACGTACGAGTTTTAATAATGTATTCTTTCAAATTGATATTACGTATTGTTTGCTTGACTACATTCACATGAATGTCTAATATTTAAACATGTTTTAATATTAATATATAATTTAATATTAATATTTAAACATAATAATATTCGGCTGTCACTAGATAAGGTGAATTCAAAATAGGGATAGATTTTACAGAAAACGGTGGTAGAAAAAATTCCTCTTAATGATCAACACTGGTCTAACATCAGAATTTTTTAAGTGTGTTTTTCATGGAATACTTTAAAATCGAAATTTCTATGTTGCTTGTTGTATATATTCGTGATGTATAAATTATAAATATAACTTTAATTTATAAATTACAATTTATTTTTTGTGCTCAAAAAGTCATTTATTTATCTGTCCTGTTATTTATTAAATGTTATGTGTGTGTTCAAAATATCCTTTTCACAATTTTTTCACTAAAACGGTATCATTTTCTTACTGCTGTCAATTATAAATGTGTTGGCTTTATTTTTGTTCATATCACATTTTTATAGAATATCATACTAATTTGGATATCATAAATATTTTAGGAATAATAAAGTTTTTGCTTTAGCAATAATTTTTCATACATAATTTGTCTGATGTGCGTGTATATAATGATAAATTCAATCATCAACTCTTTTAAATAACATTTATTATATAATTTAAATATAAACATGGTATGTAATAAATTATTGTTTTAGTGTGCGATAACATATAACAAAAGATATAGAAAATAATAATTATAACATACATTATTACAATTATAACATATTAGGAAATTTAATATTTAATATTTGTTTGAACATTATATACACTTTATGTAGAAAATTACAAATATAACATACATAATTACAATTATAACATAATAGGAAATTTAATATTTGATTGAACATTATTTATACTTTGTATAGTTGTGATTGTGCGTTGCCGATCACCTCTGTTTAAGGTATTATTGATGTGCAGTTTTCATACATTTATAAATTAACTTATACAATAACAAATTAAAATATACAATGATAACATTGGTGATTATAACTCATATATATATATCTATTTGCAATATATATAAAAATAAATATATATAGTTTTTATTTTTGTCTATGAATAATTAAAATTAACAAGTATTTTAATTACTGCATTGCATTAATTTGATTGAAAAACAGTAGTAATACTATTAATTATCAACATTATAAATTTTGAGATATTTTGAATTGTTTATGAATTATTTAATTAGATATTTAAATTAATCTATAAATATAAAATATATTTACAATGTAGTATAAATTAAACATTAATTATTTAAAAACAAGTCTAATATATATTTAAGTAGTAGTAAAAATAAAACATTAATTATTTAATAAATGTCTATAATATCAGTGGATTAACACAGCTGGCAGCAAAAATAATTTGAATTAAAATAATATCTCTTTTACATAATATATTCTTGTTAAGAATATCTGAAATGCTGTGCAAGTTGAATTAATTCTGTGTAGATTTATTCATATAGTAGTATTATATTTTATTTGAATTTTAAGTAAAACTACAAGTTAGTATTGTTTTTTAAAGTTTATTTATATAAATAAATCTAATGAAGTGAGTATGTAACTAATAAAGTGGATATTTAACTAAATATTAATTATGAACTATTATAATACCAATAGATGGCGACACTTTACCTTTCAGGTAGTTGTAGATAATATTGTTAATATTATATTTAATTTAACTATAGAGGGAGCTATTGATTGTATATTAATTTTACTTTCAGGAATTAAAATTGGATGGAGTAATATATATTCACGGATATAAATTTGTTATAAGTGTATTAAAACCAGAATTAATTTGAGTGTTTTTGAATCATTTTGTGATTGGGTGTCATTTATGGGGATGTGTTTTAAAAAAAAGTGTGCTCTCAACTTGTCTTATAAATCATTTCTCTCAACTCGACTTAGTTAACATGTATGATGCATTGCCATGTGGATGTGAATATTATGTAGACGTTGTGACATTTTAAGGATTCTGTATAATTATTGTGAGTAAAATATTTTATCTACACTTTACGCGTTCATATTTCCAATTTTATTATTTCAAAACTGTTATCTCGTGGTAATTTAGTGAGGTGTTAATTACAGTTTTTTGGATAATCGATGTGAGTGAAATATATTGTATTTTCTTAATGGTTTTTTATTTCCTATTTAAATATTTCCAAATTTTAATATTTCCAATTGTTGTCTGGTAATAATTCAGTGTACCTGGATGATTCTACTGATCTTAGCATTATGCCAGTAGAATTATGAAACACTGAATTATTATTTAAAACACATGTGGGTGCATCCAGGCTGATGAGTACATGTGCATGTGTTTTTCCATATCCAATTCATATTTAATTCTCATGTGGTCCAATTTTCCATTGTGTATGGTTCATATTTAATTTGTTAATCCATTTGTGTTTACTTAATTGCAACTCCAATTTATAATTTTTTTTTCCCCTTTCTCTCTATTTCTTTTTTCAATATTCTTTTGGTATGAGTAAAATTTGGCCAATTACCATTGAAGCATCAGCTATGGTAATATTATGTTTGCACATGTTAATTATTAGCTATGTGGTATTCTGTATACACAGTATCATTGATTATCTCTTTGGAGATTTAAGTAGAATAGAACTTGATATGTTTTTTGAAATTCATAGATATTATAATTATTTAACATTCTATAAAATTATGCTGCATTGCGCAAATTGGTATGGAATGGTTTTTACATATTCTTTTCAATATTCTTTTCAACAATTAGCTAGTTAAAATATTGATTTTTATATGATACCATAATTTAGCCTAATTGGCTCACAAATCACTTTGATTAACTTCTGTTTGAAATACATAGTTATTATAGCTGCATTGCGCTTTTAATGGTGTATTTAATAATAATTTAATAATAATAATATTTTAGTATTACTATTATTTCCTGGTATCATTTGTTTATCTATTGAATTTTCAAGGGCATCTTTATAAAATCTTATTCAGGTTCTAATGATTTTTTTTTTTTTTTTTTTTTTTTTTTTACCAACATTAATTTTGTACTGACTTATGACTGCTAGGGGTTTTTATATTGTTGTCTTTTGATGTTAGTTTGCTTAATGGGACTTTATGTATATATGTAAATAGTTTTATTATATAGCTTTATTATATTTAATCAAGTATTAAACAGTCAATCTTAATATTTTTTTTATTTTATTTTTTTATTTTTTTTTATGGATATTCAAGTAATATTAAGATTGATTCATAACAATTTTTTTTTTTTTTTAAATATGTTATAGATATATTTAATATGTATTTCTTGCAATTTTTATTGCTATCAAACAAATATGGCAGTTATTAGTAAAATGTTAGATACTGGCAATTTAGGCCTTGGTGGATCCAGGACTAATGCTCGGTACAGGAAGATTATTAGGGATCTTCCTGGATCGTTATCAGATAACCTATTCTATTGTCCCAAGCCTGTACTATGTTTTCGAGAGTGTGAATCTAAGCGTTGTCTTACATGTCCATTAGCTGATAAGTCACAGATTTCAAATAATAACAATCTTAATTTGGTAAAATTTTGCAAAGCATACAATGTAATCTATTCATTGAAATGCAATTCGTGTAACATGGAATATATTGGACAGTCTTGTCAAAAATTACATAAGCGGCTAAATTTACATCGTTCTCATATTGATAAATATAAAAATTCTAAATTTCAAACAACTCATAATATTGAATATACTCATTTCAAAAATCATGATTTTAAAAATATTACTATTAAAATACTTAAAATACAAAAAAATTTTACTGAACGACTTTTTCTAGAATCTAAATATATAAGACATTTTAATACTACATATCCTTATGGATTAAATCAATTAGTATACAAAAAATCACATCCTGTATTTTCAGATTTAACTAAATATGAAAATTATAAAAATCTTTATTCCGGATTAAATTTTTCAAACTTAAAAAAAACTTCTAGATCTGGTAGAGGTAAACATAATAACAAAAAATTCACTGATGATATTGTGATTCAACAGGAGCTTGATAATCTTGAGGCACAATTTTGTAATGATTATTGTTGGCTTGCTATAAGAAAACATGTTTTTAGTATAAAAAAGAAATATATAAACCAATATTTCAAGGTATTTAAAAAGAATCAATATTCTCCACATTTTTGTGATATCTTTTATGATATTCTACATTATAGAGCAAACCTATTAAATACAAGTCTTTCTAATAAACCTAAATATAAAACTAATAATACACAATTAATTATAAATTTTTCCAATCATGTATTTAATAATATAAATTTACACAATATAATAAACAACATTAATAATAATTTTCCAATAAAAAATTTTACCATTCACAAGACATATAAATATAATCGCACACTTGGACGTAAAATTTTTAATTACAATTCTTTTGCAAAAAATTTGGTCTCTTCAAAGAATTACCCATGTTATTGTAATGACACAAAATATCAAAAGTATATAAATACAACACATGGTCATATCATTACTGGTGATCTTAATATTGTAGAACAACCTATTTTACAAAACTTAATGCATAATGGCACAAAATTTCGTCTTCCATATAAGTGTAATATCAAATCCATAATATTGCAGTTTATTCAAGATATTGATTTGTTTATATATAAAATTGCTGTTGATTACAATAAACCAATCGAATATTTCAGTGAATGGAGATTTTCTGTAATTGATAAATTAAAAAATGAAATTATAAAAAATTATCATCATATTACACATGCAGCTTTTAAAAACATAAATAAACATATATCAGAATTACAAAACAAATTTATAATTACTTATGTAGATAAATCTCCAAATAATTATGCTATCATTTGTAAAGAATACTATAAAGTGTTAATTCACAATGCAATCAACACAAGTAATATTTTTAATAAAACTAAATTAAATATTGAAATAAATAACAGAAAATTATTAAATTATCACAAATTACTAAAAATCAAATGTAATAATTTTAATTATCCTTATCTTGTTATAATTCCAAAATTTCATAAAAATCCTATTAAATTTCGCACTGTTACCATCGGTTGTAACACATATAATAAAAATGCAAGCAATTTACTACTTAATATTTTAAAGCAGATATATGATATAACGCTAAAACATAATAACCAACATTGCCTAAAAAATAGTTTTCAACTCATTAATAAAATACATAATATCAATCCGGTAAAATTCATAAAAACATTGGATTTTAATGATTTATTTAATAACATTGATATAAAAGACTTACATAAAACAATGTGTATATTATTTAAAGAATTTAAATCTCTATTAAAATTAAAAGAACATATTTCAGTAAATTTTTTTAAAACTTTACTAAATTTTACATTGCATAATAATTACATTATATATGACAATATTATCTATAAACAATGCCAGGGAATTCCGCAGGGCGGAACCGCATCTAGTATTCTCTCTGACCTTTACTTATATTATTATGAAAGAAATATAAGTCCGAACAATGATTATGTATTTTATCGCTATATTGATGACATTATCATATTTTATTTCAATGAAAAAAATTGCACATCACCACTCAATTTTTATCCTACTCAGCTTAAATTAAGCGAAAATGATTTAATTAATAATAATATAAACTTTCTTGACTTAAAAATTAATATTACTAATAATTATAAATTAATTTTTGATATTTATGATAAGAGATTTGATTTCCCATTTAAAGTAAATATTTTTACCAATTATGCTTCATGTTTACATAAATCTGTTTATAAAAATATAATTATCAATTATCTACATCGTATAAAATACTTATGCTCAGATATAAATAAAAACAAAAATATTAGATATATTCGAGATCAAGCAAAAATATATGGATATCCTATTTTTATGATAAATTCAATCATCAACTCTTTTAAATAACATTTATTATATAATTTAAATATAAACATGGTATGTAATAAATTATTGTTTTAGTGTGCGATAACATATAACAAAAGATATAGAAAATAATAATTATAACATACATTATTACAATTATAACATATTAGGAAATTTAATATTTAATATTTGTTTGAACATTATATACACTTTATGTAGAAAATTACAAATATAACATACATAATTACAATTATAACATAATAGGAAATTTAATATTTGATTGAACATTATTTATACTTTGTATAGTTGTGATTGTGCGTTGCCGATCACCTCTGTTTAAGGTATTATTGATGTGCAGTTTTCATACATTTATAAATTAACTTATACAATAACAAATTAAAATATACAATGATAACATTGGTGATTATAACTCATATATATATATCTATTTGCAATATATATAAAAATAAATATATATAGTTTTTATTTTTGTCTATGAATAATTAAAATTAACAAGTATTTTAATTACTGCATTGCATTAATTTGATTGAAAAACAGTAGTAATACTATTAATTATCAACATTATAAATTTTGAGATATTTTGAATTGTTTATGAATTATTTAATTAGATATTTAAATTAATCTATAAATATAAAATATATTTACAATGTAGTATAAATTAAACATTAATTATTTAAAAACAAGTCTAATATATATTTAAGTAGTAGTAAAAATAAAACATTAATTATTTAATAAATGTCTATAATATCAGTGGATTAACACAGCCGGCAGCAAAAATAATTTGAATTAAAATAATATCTCTTTTACATAATATATTCTTGTTAAGAATATCTGAAATGCTGTGCAAGTTGAATTAATTCTGTGTAGATTTATTCATATAGTAGTATTATATTTTATTTGAATTTTAAGTAAAACTACAAGTTAGTATTGTTTTTTAAAGTTTATTTATATAAATAAATCTAATGAAGTGAGTATGTAACTAATAAAGTGGATATTTAACTAAATATTAATTATGAACTATTATAATACCAATAGATGGCGACACTTTACCTTTCAGGTAGTTGTAGATAATATTGTTAATATTATATTTAATTTAACTATAGAGGGAGCTATTGATTGTATATTAATTTTACTTTCAGGAATTAAAATTGGATGGAGTAATATATATTCACGGATATAAATTTGTTATAAGTGTATTAAAACCAGAATTAATTTGAGTGTTTTTGAATCATTTTGTGATTGGGTGTCATTTATGGGGATGTGTTTTAAAAAAAAGTGTGCTCTCAACTTGTCTTATAAATCATTTCTCTCAACTCGACTTAGTTAACATGTATGATGCATTGCCATGTGGATGTGAATATTATGTAGACGTTGTGACATTTTAAGGATTCTGTATAATTATTGTGAGTAAAATATTTTATCTACACTTTACGCGTTCATATTTCCAATTTTATTATTTCAAAACTGTTATCTCGTGGTAATTTAGTGAGGTGTTAATTACAGTTTTTTGGATAATCGATGTGAGTGAAATATATTGTATTTTCTTAATGGTTTTTTATTTCCTATTTAAATATTTCCAAATTTTAATATTTCCAATTGTTGTCTGGTAATAATTCAGTGTACCTGGATGATTCTACTGATCTTAGCATTATGCCAGTAGAATTATGAAACACTGAATTATTATTTAAAACACATGTGGGTGCATCCAGGCTGATGAGTACATGTGCATGTGTTTTTCCATATCCAATTCATATTTAATTCTCATGTGGTCCAATTTTCCATTGTGTATGGTTCATATTTAATTTGTTAATCCATTTGTGTTTACTTAATTGCAACTCCAATTTATAATTTTTTTTTCCCCTTTCTCTCTATTTCTTTTTTCAATATTCTTTTGGTATGAGTAAAATTTGGCCAATTACCATTGAAGCATCAGCTATGGTAATATTATGTTTGCACATGTTAATTATTAGCTATGTGGTATTCTGTATACACAGTATCATTGATTATCTCTTTGGAGATTTAAGTAGAATAGAACTTGATATGTTTTTTGAAATTCATAGATATTATAATTATATATATATATATATATATATATATATATATATATATATAGTGTATGTGTGTGTAGAATTTTGATTGTTGCTTCCGTTATATATATATATAATGTACTAATGTAATATATAAGCAATTGGCGCCCACTTATTAAATAGTTGGCGCCCTTTTTATCCATTTTGCCACCGCCCTCTCTATTATGCCAGTACGACCCTGGTCTCCGGTGGCTCGGATTTAAAATCGTCGTATTCAGGTTCCGAAAAAAGAGCCCGAACTTATCTCTACTACCTTCTGCCCAATGTCACACATCATTTATCAATGAACTTTCGAATTATAAGATGGAAGAAACACTGCAGTCTTGAATAACATATAAGGTTGTAAACTCTTATCTTTGTCCATTTCCTAATTTTTTAGACGATTGGCTTTGCAAATATAGTTTCAATAGCAAAAAGGTTTCAAATTTGTTCTTCATAGTGTTAAAAGATATTTAGGTCAAATTAGTTATTTTTTTAAAAGTTACAAACTTTAAATTTTTATACGGCCTCTGGGTCCTATAAGTTATATTTAGACAAACTTTCTACGTACTCTAACAGTAAAGCAATAAAACTTCCTTTTTGTACGACTAAAACTTATCGAATTATGATATTTTGAATTTTGGAAGTTTCAGCGTTTTCTGGCACTAAGAAACGGAAAAACGTGTTTAATCCAATTGCGACAATTCAAAATAAAAAAAATTGTTAACAATAGTGTGTTTCTTTATTATCATTTTATATTAGAGGCTTTCACGGGCCCGCGGGACGGGCTAGGTCCAATTTTCATTCACGAGTCTCGGGATGCGCTTTACTTTTATCTGCAGGCTCCGGCCGTGCCTAGTCATCAGTCTTTCCGGACCGGGTCTGGGTCTAAACTTTTTCTGCAGACTCGGGCAGGACCGGACCTGGACTTCATTCTTCTTAGAGGGTTGAACGGGCTGAAATTTTCAGACAGTCCCGACTCAGTCCAAATGAAAATCATTGGCACGGCCTAGCCATGCCGTAAAATGAAACCCGGCACAATAATTTTTGCCAAAAATGTATGGATTTTTAAATGGTCATTATTCTACAATTAAAATTCTTTTTAAAGAATAGTACATACATTCTAGGAGAAAAAAAGTACAGTAAAACCTGTGAAATAAAACCTGTCTATGACTGATCTTTCTTCTCTCCTAATTTTTCTTCTCTTCATTTTCTTCTATTTACTGAATCTTCAATTGAATGTAATTGTCTAAGTCCTTTTTTTAATCAGTGTTTATGTATGTAATTGTTTAAGTGGTGATTAATATTGTTGGTATTTCGTATTCCGAGCATAATCTGATAATAAGATCTATGCATAAGTAAAGTGGGCTTTTTCAATAATTTTAATTGTAGGATAATATTTTTCCACAAATTTCGGCACGTTTTGTAGAAATTCAGTCGGGCAGGACCAAACTTTTAGTTCTTAACCTGTTTCGGCTTAGGCCGAGATTTTAGATTTTATACCACGCCAAAAAAATTGTACGACCGGGCTTGGGCCTAACTTTTTAGTTTTATGCCGGGCTGGGCCAATATTTTTTTTTCTTGTCGGTCCTGGAAATTTCGGCCCGTGCAGACCTCTATTTTATATAAAACTTCGAAAGCCTTGAAATGAAAATCAGTTACTGAAGGCGGCAAATTGTACTGGGCGCATGGGCGCTTTTAAAACAAAAATTCCGGCCAGTTCGTAATAAATATTAATAGGTACTTCATACTTAAAGAATTCTAGTTCATTTTATTGTTTCATTTATACTTATTACATTTGATATCGTGTTAAATTGGTTTGACTTCCAAATAAAAATAAGCTTTTAAATCGAAATAAGAATTAATATATGGTATTTAAATTCAAAGTTTGACACAGCGTTTTCGAGTGATAAGGCGGTGCACTAATTTTGCTTGCTCCAAGGCGCTGAACATGTAGCTACGCCACTGGTGAAAGATGATGTCTGAGCAAACAAATTGGAAAAAGCATAACATATTTAAATACCCAATTTCAGGAATTACCAACACTATTCGGAAAAAATATCCAAATTCTTTTATGCAGCCCTGTATATGATAAATAGATTTGTATATATACCACATAGAATGCTAAAATTTAATTCAGTTAAGAAGCGCATAGCACAGACTAAAATACACCTTATGGAATTTCCGTCAATAAACGGAAATGTACTCAAGAACTTTTGTGCTGCATGCCATGTATATGATCTATAAAATTTAATAAGTAATAGGCAAAGTAAAGCACCAAGTAATAGTAAAAAAAGTAGTTAAATTTAAAAACGCGTACCGCAACTGAAAACGCACTTCCAGCGATTATTGTTAACGGGCATTACTTTAACCGAATTATTTTCTGTATCCTTGTAAATGAACGATTAATGCTATGCTCACTATATTTTATTGTACGCCCCATGTGATATATATCGATTTCAATATGTTTGAAGTAGTGAAGCATCATTAAAATAAATCGTAAACGATTTTCCCCCATAGACCTTAATGTACCGGAATTCTTATGAGTGTCCAGTAACTATAAGCGCGACACACTTCATTTTCAGTACCGGACATGCCATAGTGAACATCAATAACATATATCAACAGCCTGACAATCCGAGTATAATTACGCGAGTTAGAGCACGGAAAGACAAATAGACAGAGAATCCGAATTCATATACACTTATCAACTATGTTGGAAAGTGTTAAAAAAGGCACAATAAAAATCCAAATATTAGCTTCTACCGGCTTTTTAGGAAGAATTGAAAAGATTTGTTATATTTTTTTCCAACGGGGGAAGGGAGGGGGATATGTTTCTCCTATGACTGGAATTAACAATAATGAACTCCAGACAAGGGGGCAGGGTTGAAATAGCGTGCCGGATTGCCCAAATCGTGCACAAAATAGAAATAGCCCCCCCCCCCCCACAGTAAAAAAAAAAAAGTGTGAAGAAAGTCTAAAAAAAGTAAAAAAAGTGTGAGGTTTTTGCCTTCTTATCTTAACTTCTTTCACAAAAATGTGATTCTTCAGCGAATGTTTTTTTAGTTTTAGTGGTACTCCGCGATTTTTTTTTTTTTCGTTTTTTCAAGCAACAGCAATTTATCAACCGATCGCGGTAAACATCGCGAATTTTACTAATTGGAATTTGAAAAAAATAGTTAATTTCGCAAATTGGACTTTGAAAAAAAATCGTTTATTTTTTTTCAAACGACCGTGGAAAAATATTGCGAATTTTGCCAAAGATCACTGAAACAGATCGCGATTTTCGTCAATCTGTCGCGGAAAAAATTGCGAATTTTGTATAACTATTGCGAAAAAATATCGCGAAATTCGTCAAAAGATTGAGTAAATCACGAATTTAGTCAAACAATCGCGCAAAAAAGGAGAATTTCGTCAAAGATCGCGCAAAAAAAAATATCAGTTTTTGTCAGTCGGTTGCGGAAAAAGACTCCAACAATTTCAACAAACGATCGTAGAAAAGAGTGGCGAATTGCGTCAAAAGGTGGCGAAAACAAATAGCAAATTTCGTTAATCGGTTAAAAAAAAAAAAAAAAAAAAAAGTCATGAATTTAGACAAATGGTCGGAAAAATCAATTTCGTCAATGATTCAGAGAAAAATAGCGAATTTTAAAAAATAATCACAAAAAAAAAAAAAAAGAAACAATCACAGAAAAAAGTTGTGAAATTCAACTGTCACGAGGTAATCAGCACACGAACACCATCAAAAAGTTACGAAATTTGTAAATGTTGTGATCCATAGGTATAAGAAAATTTTCATTAATGATTTTCTGTCAGTAAAAATTTTCCGCAATCATTTTCTGCTGTCCTATGATCTAAATTCCATGCAATTCAGAAATCTGCAAAACCCACGGATCGAGCCAGTTTGACGCAGCTTATTTTCGTTGCGGGGCAGGCTGACTTGGAACATTTGACTACGATTGGGACATATATGTCCCAGTGGATTATTTTTTATTCTATTAGTTCGACTTTTTGAAATCTGTCATACACTAATATTAGGAGATTTTCAAGAGATGTCTGTCACAAGGAATTTTTTTTCAAATTGTAAAACGATTGAATGCAAAATTAGTCGTCAATCCTGGCCCGTTATCAAAGGGTTAAATGTTTCGAGTTCAAGTTGGGATTTCACTATTTTGAGTCGGGTTCGTGTTGCCCGAGTTTTCAAAGAAATGATAAATATTTTCAGATGAAAAAAAAAATCATTTTTCTACATAAAAGATAAAATTGTTGTTAGAGATATAATTGTAAGTCTACTTTTCCATAATCGTATTGAAATATGGATTAATTTTCTTTCATTTCGGGTGGGGTTGCGGTCAAGGAACATTTTTGGACGTTTCCGGGTTTACTGGAAATTACAGTCCAGCAACGGCTATCTGAAATGCATTTCGTTTTGGGTTTGGTTGATTCATTTTTTGTTGTTGTTGTTGTTGCGGTCGAGTAAACTTTATACGCTTCGGGTTGTGCTTTGCCTCTTTCGAATCAGGCTCGAAATGAACCGATTACACAAAAGGAGGTTCTGAATAATTTTCAAATGAAAAAACTATATATTGGAATATTAATGGGTGTATATGTGTTATTTTTTGTACATAAGCGATAAACTTGTAGATTACTTTTCCATAAATGTATTAATATATATATACATTCATTTTCTTTCACTTCGGGTTCAGGTATGATTCGGCTTGAAGTCTGTCGGGTTAAAGTCAGGATTCGGGTCGGCTACAACCCAATTTGGGCAGAACTCTAATGCCAGGCTGTGGAGATTTTTAAGAGTATATATAATATCATTTTTTCTATATATAATATCATTTTTTGTATATATAATATCATATAATAAAGCAAATGATTTAATAGCATTACAACGATTAGAATAAATATAATGTGACACTAATAAAACAAAATTAGCAAATCAAATAATTAGGAAATTGAATACACCCCCCCCCCCCCGAAAAAAAAGTAAAAAATTCCCATTAAATTTTAGGCTAAAGAGAGAATTTATCACTAAAATTCTAGCCTTCAGAGTGACGAGTTTTCTTTTAATCATGCTGTACACAGCTGCGAAACAATTCATAGAGTTTTTTCTCACATATATTTATAAAACTAGCCAAAATACTCATTAATGATAAATGTCTCACTTATAAAATATTGCAATAGCAAGGCTTTAGAAAAGATTGTTGTTAATTATTAGTTTCAATGCTTAAAGTGTTTATTAAATGTTTATTATTTTATTCTATCTTTACAAGAAAAAAGTATTGGATTCATGAAAATTTTCCGCTTCCGGTTTTCGACAGATTTATACGTTTTAGAAGGTCCTGAACACGATTGAACTGTTGTGAGTTTGTCTGTGTCTATCTGTGTCTGTATGTGACAAAAATTTTGTGAGCGCTGTATCTCAAGAACTAATGCATGGAATTTAATAAAACTTTAGATTCAGTTAGAACTTGATATAAATGAATGGTGATTAGTTTTTGGTGTAAATCGCTCAACAGGTGGCGCTGCTATGCTACATTTTTCGTGATTTTTACGATAGCTATACCTGAAAGACCAATGCACCGAATTTCCCCAAACTTCAAATTGTTAGGGTAGGTTTTTTCATTTATTCTAAATTTTCCATATTTTCTTTATTTTTTCTATATAAGTTGTAGCCCCCCCCCCCTCCTTTTATAATAATCGTAATGTTTTTCATTTAATATTCTCTTTATTTTAGTCTGAAATAATGGAGTTAAAATACCTTTTCTTTCTTTTAAATGTCTAAGCTAAAACAAATTCATTGTCTCTTTTACTTAAAATCATAATTTTTATATTTCCCCTGTAAGTTATAATTTCACTGGGGTGGTCCTTGTTACCATGGGAAATTTTCAAATGCTCTCGGACACTTGGGCAATAAAAAAATCCATTTCCCAGACAACGTATATTAGCTTGTATTGTCAGGAGTTTTATGACTCCATTTATGCTGTTTTTTCGTAAACAACATTCACGTTGTTGGTCGCCAGTAATCTGCTATGTAGATCTTTCGTGGAAAAAGCAGGACTCGGGCGGCAGATAGTGGCCCGTATTGTTGAAGTTTTATTATTCGTTTTTACGAGCCCAATTATTCCGTTTTACGTAAACAACAGTTCACGTGGAGGGTCGAAAGAAGGAACAGCAGACCCTTTTACTTTCGTGGAAAGGGGAGCGAAAACGGAGCAGCTGTACACATGCCATCACCCCTATGCGAAGTAGTTCCACCCGCGAGAGAGCGACGTCCAATGGTTTTACGTAACGTATTCGCGGGGAATGTTTTTTTTTCCCTGGTATATTTTAGCGCGAGAGATTGTAGCCTGGGATATACGGTATATGAGTTTTTTAGGGGAAGGCTGAGGCCTTTCCTCTCCCCCCCCCCCCCTGGAGCTTTCCTGGTGGTGGCCAGAGAATTTGAGAGGCATTCGATCGAGAAATGTGTAACTGGAAGGTCCGGTGAAGAAAAAAAATATCTGGTCCCCCGAGATATAGTCGATGAAGGGACGAAGAGAGTAAAAATGTACTTTACTTATGACTGATACTCTCAGCTAAGAGGAAAACTTTGTCTTAAATATGGAGTCTGGAATTACAGATGGTTAAATATATATAAACGTCGAGCAATCGTCTTTAAAAAAAAAACCTGGAATAGATAGCTGGTATCGTCAGCGCTGGTTGATGACGTCCTTTTGTTATGACAGTCGCTTAAGACGGGAGGAAGGACCGACCATTTTTCTACACCACCGAAACCCATTTTTCTACGTCGAGACTCCTGCGTTAAGACTCATCTTTAAGAAAAGAGCATATACTGCTTCCTAGATCCATATTGTGAAATGGAGGAGAAAAAGACCACCTAGATGTCCAGGGTTACCTGAAATTTCTTCAAGTAATGCCCAATGTTTATAAAGATAAAACTGTCAAATCCATTGATAACATTAATGATTTGTTCCTATAGTGGATACTTCGAGTGTCGAGTCTGCCAAGGAAGTCTCGGTAACTATTTCCTTTCTACTGATAAAAGTGTTATTCTTGTGTTATTTCTATGTTTCTACAATGAGAAAATCTTGATATACATACGTGACGGTGTCTTAATTAATATACTTGTTAATTAATTAATAAACTCATATTCATACTATTGGTTAGTCTCTCATCTGTTTGACTACTTTATGGAAGTTCATTCTTTATTTTACTAAACCTTTACTTAATTTTACTGTTTGAAGTATAATGAGTTTTGTTTAATTATTTAAATAATCAGAGCAAGTAATTATTTAATATTTAATTCTTTTCTAAGATGAATCTACTGAAATTGAAATTCCAAGTAACCTTCTTTTGTTAATAAAAATTTATATAAGTAAAATTTAAATTCTTTACTTGTTTTTGAGAATGTTGTATTATTCTTATTAAAAGAATTAAATTTAATGAAGTAAATTTAAATTCTGGATCTGTTTCTAAAAATGTTTATTAATTTGGTTTTCCTTAAATATTAAATTGCTTCTTTTAAATATTGTGAAGTACCTTTTATTTTCCTCTATAAAGAAAGAGATTTAATAAATAAAGTAAATTTAACCTGCTCTTTATTGAAGTAAAAGAATTGTAGATAACTGTAAAAGAAAAATTTTATATTAACTATGTTTAATTCTTAAAGTTTATTAGCTGCATTTAAGGTAATTAAATCACACCAACTTCTTATTAAAAGAAAATTGATCTACCTAATTTTTTTTCTTGGTATGGTACTAGCCACTATACAAAATCACTCGCATGGTTCTGGCAAATTGGTACATTGATATGATTATGTTATGTAATTTTAATTATTTATTTCTTTATTTTTATTAATTAACTTCCCCTTTTTTTTTGTGCCTTTCAAAAATTATGGAAGGATTCTAGGACCCTTTTTTTGTTTTTTCTTATTCAAAATCTGTCCTATAAAGTTTTAATGATTTTTATTTGTGTTACCATAACAATGTTCCAATCCGTCAAACCACTTGTTGGGTATAGGAGGTATTGTGAAGTGATAAATGAGAATTTTGTTGATACCTTTTGGCAAATTTATTCATTTACTTAATTAATTTTTAGTTATTCAAAATTTATTTGGTTTGTTTTGTTTATCGCATCTCTCTGTTTAGTTTTTTTAATTAGTAATTGTTTAAAAATTGTTTCAATTTCTGAAATCAACAAAATTCATTCTTTTGGTTATTTATCACTTTATCAAATACCCCAACAAAATTCCATTAGATCTTGACAAAAATAGACGCTGATTACGTTTTGGTGTAAATAACCCAACAGTTGGCGCTGTTATGCTACATTTTGCGCGATTTTCACGATAACTATATATCTCCAGAACTAACGCACATAATTTAATAAAACTTTAGATTCAGTTAGACCTTAATATAAGTTGGTGCTGATTTGTTTTTGGTGTATGTGAAATCTGTATGAGATAGAAGAAAGTTTTGGGATTGGTACATCAGACTAGTTTTTTTTTTTTTTTTTTTTTTTTTTTTTTTGTAATCAAATCTGTGAAATCTGACGTTATTTTAGCTTTTGATCATATTTAGATATTTTTTTTTTGGTCTAATTTGTAACAACTGATAAATTTTCTGAAATTTCAAATTTGTTGGATGGGGGGGGGGGGGTTCTCCCCCCAAGATCCCCCCAGCTCCCCCTAAATGGCGCCCCTGATTAACTTTTAACTTGGTAAAAAAAGTCTGGCGCAGCCGGACCGAATCTGCAGAAAAAAAATTAGTCCCAGGCCTGACTCGGCCCGGAAATAGTGATGATTAAGCCCGGCTCGAGCCTGCAGATAAAAGTAAGGCCCGGGCCCGGCGCGAGTCTCGTGAATGAAAAATGGCCCACGAACCGAGCCGGGCCCGGCCCGTGCTGTAAAGTAGTAGTAGAGCACGACTCATGTAAAATTTGCTTCCTTCGTCAGTTTCTTGATTGCATTTCAGATTTCTTAATCCTATTTGTTATTACAATTTTGTTTTGTCTCCATTTCAGATGGCGAGTGTGATTTTCCTCGTCGCGTTTAATAGTCCAGGAAGGAAAGAAAAAAAAGCTTACGCAACAAGGAAAGTATTATATAGAAGCGCAGCTGGCTATACGTCCGTCACTTTATTATTATGCGGTCTCATGTAAATCTTTTAATCTTTGAGGAAGTGGACACTTATGTTGGAGAAGGGTTTATGAATTCGGTTTGTCTCTAACTCTCCTAAACGTACTCGGATTGCCATGAAATTTTTATGTATTGCTGAGGTTTATTATAAAATGTTAAATATATATCTGTAATATAAAATGTGTTATGTGTTTTCCAAATAGTTTACTTAGACTTTCGCCTAATCAAACGGAGAAGTGGGAGTGTTGGAAAGCGTTTCATAATCTATGCTTGATGCACGATTTTTAGGGTTTCGTTCATTTCACGAAACCCTATTATTCCCGCTTCGTTGTCTGTCTGTCACAGAGCCGGTTCTCAGAAACTATATAACTTATAGACATAAAATTTTGTGCATATATAGCCGAATACCAACTATGAAGCTCAAAATCATAAAATTTGAAAAAATCGTATTATTATAATAAATAGAGATAAAAAACCAAAATTCTAACAGCCTTTTCCGATTAAATTTAAACCTTTTTCGTTATAGCAGTTGCCAACCATTAAAAATCCACAATAAAATTCTTTCTACAATAATTAATTTTCTATTGAAAGATTTCCACGTGAAAATGAAAATGAAATGAAAAGTTTTACCAAATGAAAAAAAGATTAATAGGACGTCCTATTAGTAATAAAACGGAACTTTTCAAACATTTCTGAATTATACAAGGAGTATGAGTATGTGTAAATACAGAAAGCAGCTTAATAGGACGTCATTAGAGAATTAAAAAGAAAATTAATCTGACGTCATATTGGAAGTTATTTAACGGATTTTTCAAATGTTTGAGAATAATACAAACATTGTAAAAAATCTTCAGCTTTTGCTGCATAGTCACTTCACCACTTTTATATAATACATCTATTTTGAACAATGAAAATGCTCCATAATATAGTAAAGTGACCGTTTTCTCTAAAAGCGGTGGAGTGTGTCTGCAGCAAAATCTGAAGATATTTAACAGTGAAGAGAGTATCAATATGAGTAATACAGAAAGCAAGTAGATATGACGTCAGCAAGTGATTATAACGTCATATGAGTTTGGGGAACTTATTGAATCATTTAAAAGAAATTAAATATCGAAATATTGGCATCTTTTAAGATTTTGAAGTTCTGTATGCAACATGTTTAATTTTGAAATTGATTTTTTTAAATATCGCATTTAGTCCACATGACAGATTATGACACTCTTACTTATGACAGAGTAAAATAGCGGGCTTCGCACGTTATCGAGCCGTTTCAGATATTCGAAAAAACGAGAAAAATAGACTGGTAAATTTTTACTTTATAAAAAACATCATGACTTTTTTATTTATTTTTTATTATTTTTTTTAAATAAAATTTATTTGGGTTTATTAAAGAAAGTATAAAGTGATGTTTTGAAAGGAATATTAAATGAAACCCTTTATGCGATCTTCGATCACACTTACCTACTTTTTCGTTCTTGTTATTTGATTTTCTCGATTAAAAACGACAAAATTAACTCGAATAAGTTTCGGGGAAGACAAGAAGTCTGGAACATTCCTTAACACTTTCCAACCTAGTTGAAAAGTGTTTATGAATTCGGTTCATCTGTTTACCTCTGTCTGTCTACGCGTGCCCTAACTCTCACAAATATATCCGGACTGCCATGAAATTTTTAAGTAGATTTCTTAAGAAATACTACCTATTATATTCTCCCCAAAGTTGGAATTTTTGAAAAAATTTTTGCAGATCTACGCCGATTATGACTCCCAGAACCCCAAACCACCCCCAGTTCAAAACTTTATATATGTCTATCTATCTATCTATGTCACTTTTTTATGGACACGATAACTTCAGTAATTCTGCCCAAATCTCTTCCAAACTGATACATAAAATTAAGGAGCATAAAATCTCAGTGAAGTTCGTTAATGGGAAAAATCGAACCGGGGGGGGGGATGGAGGGGCTTTTTGTGAAAACAGAAAAAAACCCATAACTGCTTAATTATGATACGTATCGGATCCGTTTAAAGTTATTATTACCTCTAGGAAAAGGGCCGAAAATTTATGTATATGACAGATTTTTGATATCATTAAAAATGGCCCCAAGGGGGAAAAGGTGGGGGGGTAGAAGAAAAAAATTCATAACTTCGTCAATTCACAAGATGTCAAATCCGCAAAAATTTATTATAAATCCTCTTAATATTATCTAAAACTTTTATACTGACAAGTTTTTTATAGAACTTACCCTTATAACCAAAAAAAAAAAAAAAAAAAAAAAAATCCCAGCCGGTTCTGCCTGCAAACAAGTTAGATATCGAAGTGGACGGTCCCAACTGCAGCATCATGGCAAAAAGGTCATTTCTTCCGCAATTCCCAACAAACATTCGCCTCACGGTCTGCGTCTTAGAAATCTACCTGTGCCTGTCGGCCGAGCCGTCAGGAATATTTTATGTTATTGAGGATTACTACAGAATGTTCAGTATTGAAAATGAAGTGCGTAGAAATTACAGTTCGTTTACAGGGACACGCAAAAGAATTCCGTTATATTATGGTCTATGAGGAAAAATTATTTCAGATAAAGGTTAATGATTTTACGATAGTTCAAACACAATGAGATTTATCTTCATCACCAGAGATCTGTTTTAGGAAGAAATTGGATCTTTAAAGGACCAATCATAATTCTGTTCATTTCAAAACAGGACTCTTCACAAAATTTTTCATCTCAAAACAGGACTTTCCACAAAATTTTACGTCACAAAATTTTGCATCTCAAAACAGGACTTTTCACAAAATTTTACATCTAAAAATAGGAACCTTCACAAAATTTTGCATCTCGACTTTTCACAAAATTTTACATCTCAAAAAAGGAAGCTTCACAAAGTTTTGCATCTCAAAACAGGAACCTTCACAAAATTTTGCATCACAAAACAGGACTTTTCACAAAATTTTGCATCTCAAAACAGGCACCTTCACAAAATTTTGCGTCTCAAAACAGGAACCTTCACAAAATTTTGCATCTGAAAGCAGGAACCTTCACAAAATTTTACATCTCAAAACAGGAACCTTCACAAAATTTTGCATCTCAAAAAAGCTTTAGATATATAAAGTAAATATATGTATTTTACATACATATATGTTCCTAAAAATGTATATACAAGAATCTGAATATAACGATAATTTCAATGAGATTTATCTTCATCACCAGAGATCTGTTTTAGGAAGAAATTGGATCTTTAAAGGACCAATCATAATTCTGTTCATTTCAAAACAGGACTCTTCACAAAATTTTTCATCTCAAAACAGGACTTTCCACAAAATTTTACATCACAAAATTTTGCATCTCAAAACAGGAACCTTCACAAAATTTTGCATCTCAAAACAGGACTTTTCACAAAATTTTACATCTAAAAAAAGGAACCTTCACAAAATTTTGCATCTCGACTTTTCACAAAATTTTACATCTCAAAAAAGGAACCTTCACAAAATTTTGCATCTCAAAACAGGAACCTTCACAAAATTTTGCATCTCAAAACAGGCACCTTCACAAAATTTTGCGTCTCAAAACAGGAACCTTCACAAAATTTTGCATCTGAAAGCAGGAACCTTCACAAAATTTTGCATCTCAAAATAGGACCCTTCACAAAACTTTTCGCTTTAAAACAGAACCCTTAATAAAATTCTTTGTCTTAAAAATTGGCCTTTCACAAAACTTTTCCATCTCCAAACTGAACCTTTCACAAATTTAATCATTTAAAAGTAAAATCTGGTTGTCATTTTTAGATATATAAAGTAAATATATGTATTTTACATACATATATGTTCCTAAAAATGTATATACAAGAATCTGAATATAATGATAATTTCAAATTCACAAAATTATGACCAGATTTTTCCGAAATATAAAAAGCTGTTCGCAATTTCACAAAGACAGGACCCTGGGAGAAGAATCCGGGAAGACCGCTGATCACTGAGATGAACACGATTTCTTAGGAGTATAGAATAAGGAGTATTTATAGTTCCTTTACAGAAACACACAAAATAATTCCATTAGGGGAAAGTCGGGTAGCCGCGGACATTTCAATTTCTAAGAAATTCAAAGTATTGCATAAATAAAGAGTTATTGTAAATGAACGCCCTCTAGAGTCGAAACAAATACAGTTTAATGGCGACGTGGACGCCGAGTAAGTTAGTCGTGAGTGAGTGTTTTGTTTTCGTCAATAAATTTTCGTTACTCCTGTCAAACTTTATTGAACATTTATTTAACATTTGAAGAAGACTGGATTCAGTGCCAGGAATGCAAAGACTGGACCCATGAAGATGCATCGGATTTTTATTATAATTGTGATGTTTGTAAGGCCAAAAAACGGTTGGGACACCATTGATTAATATGTCCGAGGCTACCCGCCGTTTCTTGTGACGCCAAAAAAATAAGGCCAAACTATTTTCAGTATATTTCGTTAATTGTATTTTCGTTATTATTAGCAATGTTTAATTAAAATCACCAAAGAAGTTCGTAATTTTATTTTAAGTATAAAATAAAGACAGAAATTTCATTCATTTGTTTTTTATTTGCAATTTATCCAAGTGTCCGGGGCTACCCGATCTTCCCCTATGGGAAAAAATCGTTCGCGGAGCATTTTAATGATGTTGTGATGCTTGAAACTTGAAACATGATGAAATTACATAAGTGCAGTACAACAGGTTTCCTATAGATTATGAAGTGCATAGTATTTAAGGTTCCTTTACAGAGACACACAAAGTAATTCGGTTACAGAAAAAAAAATCCTATATATTACCAGATATGGACAACAATTTCTGAAAATGGACTTTTACTGAGTTATGCGGGTTTTTAAGTTGCTTATTTAGATATCTCATTTTCATTCTAGAAAAAAAAAAAGGAAATTTCTTAACAATATTTTGTTAGTATTGGAAAGTGTTTCATAATCTATGCCTCATGCATCTTTTTTTTAATTAATTAATTTATTTTTTAAAACGACGGAATTCAGCTATAGAGATGAGTTTGGGCTCCTTTTAGGTAGATTTCGTAAGAAATACTACCTATTACATTCTCACCTAAGTTGGAAATTTTGAAAAATTTTTGCAGATCTACGCCGATCATGACTCCCAGAACCCAAAACCACCCCCAGTTCAAAACTTTATATATATCTATGTCACTTTTTTCTGAACACGATAACTGGAAAAATTCTGCATTAATCTTTTACAAACTGATACATAAAATCAAGGGGCATAAAATCTCGGTCAAGTTCGTTAATGGGCAAAATCGAACCAAGGGGGGGAGAGTGGGGGGGCTTTTTGTGAAAACAGAAAAAATTCCATAATTTCTTAATTATTATACGTATAGAATCCATTTAAAGTTATTAATACTTCTAGGAGAAGGGCCGAAAATTTATGTATGACAGATTTTTGATATAATTAAAAATGGCTCCAAGGGGGGGGGGAAAGGGGGGGGGGTTTAGAAGAAAAAAAATCATAGCTTCGTCAATTCACAAGATATCAAATCCGCGTAAATTTATTATTAATCCTCTTATTATTATCTAAAACTTTCATATTGACAGGTTTTTTATAGGACCAACCGTTATAGCAAAAAAAAATTAAAAACAAAAAAAAATCCCTGCCGGCTCCGCCTGCAAACAAGTTACTTTTCGAAGTAGGCAGTTCCAACTCCCGTATCTTTTCGAAACTGATACATAAAATCAAGGGGCATAAAATCTCGGTCAAGTTCGTTAATGGGCAAAATCGAACCAAGGGGGGGGGATGGGGGGGGGGCTTTTTGTGAAAACAGAAAAAAAAACATAATTTCTTAATTATGATACTATCGAATCCGTTTGACGTTATTATTACTTCTAGGAGAAGGGCCGAAAATTTATGTATGACAGATTTTTGATATAATTAAAAATTGCCTTAAGCGGGGGAAGGGGGGGGGGGGGGTTTACAAGAAAAAAAATTCATAACTTCATCAATTCCCAAGATTTCAAATTCGCTTAAATTTATTATAAATCCTCTTAATATTATCTAAAACTTTTATATTGACAAGTTTTTTATAGGACCAACCGTTATAGCAAAAAAAATTAAAAACAAAAAAACCCCTGCCGGCTCCGCCTGCAAACAAGTTATTTTTCGAAGTAAGCGGTTCCAACTCCCGCAACTGTTCGAAACTGATACATAAAATCAAGAGGCATAAAATCTCGGTCAAGTTCGTTAATGGGCAAAATCGAACCAGGGGGGGGGGGATGGGGGGGGGGGCCTTTTTGTGAAAACAGAAAAAAAAACCCTAATTTCTTAATTATGATACGTATCGAATCCGTTTGAAGTTATTATTACTTCTAGGAGAAGGGACGAAAATTTATGTATGACAGATTTTTGATATAATTAAAAATTGCCTTAAGAGGGGGGGAAGGGGGGTTTTAGAAGAAAAAAATTCATAACTTCGTCAATTCCCAAGATTTCAAATCCGCTTAAATTTATTATAAATCCTCTTAATATTATCTAAAACTTTTATATTGACAAGTTTTTTATAGGACCAACCGTTATACCAAAAAAAAAAAATTAAAAACAAAAAAATCCCTGCCGGATCCGTCTGCAAACAAGTTAGGTTTCGAAGTAGGCGGTTCAATTTGCCGCATCATCGTAAAAAAGGTCATTTCTTCCGCAATTCCCGACAAACAGGCGCCCCACGGTCTGCGTCTTCGAAATCTACCTGTGCCTGTAGGCCGAGCCGTCAGGGATTTTTTTACTTACCCATCATACGTAGTATAGGGTAATTCTTGTAATCGTTTTGAAAATCGAAAAAAAAAATGACGAATTTACATGTTTCAGACACTGGAGATTCCGAAAAACATATTTTTTGAAAAAAAAAATTGTCGTCCGTCTGTCTGTATGTGTGTATGTAAACGCTCTATCTCTCGAACAAATTGAGATGGAGACTTGAAATTTGGTATGTACTTAGTATGCAATAATGTGAAGAAGCTTATTGAATTTCAGTAACCTCGATTATCCGGAACTACTTTTTTCGGACTCTCGAAATATTCGTTCTGATAAAAGGTATATAAAAATTTTCGAAATTGTTTAGTTTAAGGAGTGACTATAAAAGACAATAAAAAAACATAAATTTTGCATAAAGAATAAAGTCGATTGGATAATGAGTTTCTGAGATATTTGTAATCACATTTTCCACACTCTTCTATTTTTCATGACCCTGTATTTCATCCAAACTTCAATTCAAAGATATATTTTAATTGAAAATGAGACGCTTAATCCGACGCAGTAAACCGTTAGTTAATAGGATAACCAATTTTGGAGTTATAAGGATGTTTATTTTTTAGGACGTGATCAAGTCACGATTTTATTCGAATTGCAATGTATTTTATAAATAGGTTACACATGTTTTATTTTTATATTATGCATATCCATGATGGGTAAGTATTACGATGGCTCCCAACGTCTAGTTTGGATCCGGACTCTGACGATCCGGAATCCGTGCCCGAACATTTTATTTTTTCTATTTGTCATCAGAGCCCTTAGCCCGATATCAGAAGTACCGCAGTAGAAATTTGTTAATAGCATCTTAAAATTGTCTCAAGATTAATTTTCGCACTAAAGATATTTCTTACATAGAAATAAAGTATTAATCCTAAATACTCCCTCATGGCGTATTTTCAACGGTTCGTTATTTTCATTTTCCGGCGATAATCTGCTTCAAATAGCAAATTTGTTATTCCTACCCAACATAGACCTTCTAGTTATCTTTCCTCTGAGCTACCCAACCACTGGGTTTTGCTTTTCTGTATCCCTGTAAAGAAACCATATTAAGATTGGCATACTTGATTCATACAAGATACCTGCAAGATCAATGCACTGTCTCACCATAATACACCCAATTGGTTCAGTATTTTGGAAATAAATCAACCTAAAAATCTAAAGATTCATATACTTTCTAACAATGCATTTAATATTTAAAATAAAAACTAAGGGAATGGAATGAAAACTTCTTTATAAATTTATTTTGTGAAGAAGGGAGGAGGGGTTACGCTAAAGTTCATACTTGCTCCCGGGTGAAAAACAAATCCTGCTTTCGGTCCTGCCTCTAAGATTAACGGTTTAGGAGTTAGGAAGCGGTAAGATTAAGAAGTGACACCCTGTATACCTGTAAAGTAATGTGGATGCATTGATATCGAGTGCTCCTCGTGTAACTTTGAAAGAGAGATGATCACGCAACGGGTCGAAATTTCCCGGTCATGACCTTTTAAAGCGACCCGAACTTTCGTGAATTAGGCCTCTTCGCAAGGCTACCGCTCGCCAGACTAGTTTTTGGACACCTTTTCTTTCAAAAGTTTTTTGTTTTATCTGACACGTGTCTTCCAAAAAAGGTATAGAGTGGTAAAACTTGGAAGATGCTCTGAGTGAAAGCTTTTCTTTTCATTCTTCAAGGAACATAGGTAGTGAATTTAACAAACTCTTGCCGGCGAATCAAATATTGGATTTAGATAGGGTAGGGTGGTGTGTGTGTGTGTGTTGAGATTGGAGGTAAATGAGAAACAAAAGGTCATATTCAAATCAGTCTAAAACTGCATAGGCTTTTTGCGATGAACCTCGGCGACAAACGACATTTAATGAAAGCAAACATTTATTGTGTAACATCATTAAAATACACTGGCCTCCAAAAGTTAAGGTACAACATGTTTTTCAAAGCTCACCAGACAAAAAATGGCAGTCAGGTTAAACTTCATAGTTTATATGAATGGCAATAATAAGCTTTAAAAAAACTTACGCAAAAAATACAGCTACCGCTTTTATTTTATAGAAAAGAATAGGTATTTGTGAATGTGAGAAAAATATGCAATTACGAAGCTTTCGTAATTTCGCGTGTAAGTTTTGTTGTATTCGAACTATTGTTGTCAGTTTTGTTCACAACAGCCAGTAGAGTCTAGAAATGTCTAGAAGAAGTCGTTTGCACGATTCATTGAGGTGGCGGGCGGTAGGATGGATGGAAATGGGGTTGTCACAGGCCGATACTGCTAGACAAGGCTCAATGTGTCGTCTCGCAGTGTAGTCCAACGACTCTGGGATCAGTACGAATCCGAAGATTCTATGTTCCAGGCCGCCCACGTTTCTAGACCGGTTTCTAGCTCTTTCGGCCCGAAGGAGAAGACGCACTACTGTGCCGCAATTCATTGCAGACCACTTTGCAGCATCAGGGAGAAGAATCTCCGCTACTACGGTGCGAAGACGTCTTCACAATGCAGGTCTCTATGCAAGGCGACCCGTTGTGTGTGTCCCCCTCAACAGACGACAGAGAAGGGCCCGCTTATGTTGGGCAAGAGAACATGTTTCCTGGACCAGACAACTCTGTACTCTTCACAGACGAGTCCAGATTCACACTGGAGAGCGATTCAGGACGTCTTCTGACTTGGAGAGAACAATGCACTCGATACCATCCATCAAACACTGTCGGAACACACAGGTACAGAAACGGTGGAATCATGGTTTGGGCAGGGATCTCACTCGGAGGCCACACTGACCTGCATGTGTTCCATGGAGGAACTGTGACTGGTGCGAGATATCGGGATGAGATCCTTTATTCATATGTGCACCCATATGCCTGTGCTATTGGCAATGGTTTCATTCTAATGGATGATAATGCGAGACCACACAGAGCTGTGGTTGTTGAGGATTATCTTGAGGATCACGGTTTGGAGAGAATGGAATGGCCAGCTCACTCTCCAGACTTGAATCCGATAGAACATCTTTGAGACTATCTTGGAAGACAGGTTGCGGCTTTAAATCCTCCTCCAAGGTCATTAAATGAGCTGGAACAAGGCTTACTGGGGACGCTGACATCTATCCCCAGTATATCTGCCCCCATACGTCACAGCAGAAGGGGATACATATCCAGGTTCACTTTCTTCGAGAGTCGGATATCCGACCCCAGTATATCTGCCCCCATATCAGAAGGGGCCATATATCAAAAACTAGTTCGTGTTACTTTCGTCGAGACCTGGATAACCGTCCCCTATATGCCTCCGTACGTCATCTTGACGTCATAGCAGAAGGGGACATTTATCAAGGGGTAACATATCCGATGCTTGGACGTTTTACTTTTGAGTAGAGCATTGGATATCCGACCCCTGTATATCTGCCCCCATACGTCATCTTGATGCCACAGCAGAGGGGACACATATCCAGTGCTAGAACATTTTCACGCTCGTCTAGAGTTGGATATCCGACCCCTGTATATGTATCCCCTTTTACAGAAATTCGTAGACGTCATTCAGATTATAACACACCAATTAGATACATATATATACATAATTGAAACAATATAAATATTGTTTGAATTATGTATTGTTACATTTAATAACAATACATAATTGAATTTTGTTATATATAATATATGTATTATGTTTCAATGTATTGAATACAATATATCTATTCAAATTTTTAATGTAAAAAGTATTTTTTTTAATCATTTTTTCCCATTTTAAAATAAGTTATAGTAAGATGGCTAGAAATTATTTTCAAATGAAAAACTATATATATTATTGCTGATTTTCCATCTGTGCCTAATTCCTGTTGATAGCACATACGAACAAAACAATAACGAAAAATAATGTCGATTGCACAGATTATAAAACACTTTCCAACTATTTTTACTTATTGCATTTATCCACCTTCAGTTTTTCGAAATATATTCTGTACTTTCATTAAATACTAAAGATTAAGTAAATTTATTTTAATTTGTTCGAGAAAAACATGATCAAAATGTACTTCAAATAAATTCTGCCACTAGACCGTAATGTATCCAAATTCTTTTGTGTATCCCATGTAAAAACTATAAATACCAGATATAGCATTTTTTTTAAAAAGGAACATACTGTATAGTATTTCTTACTACCCTTCTCAAATCAAAGGGATGTACTTACTGACATATTTCTGAAATCATTTTTGTCCTGAAACGCATGAAATTGGCAGGTGTTGTTATTCAGAAACTATGTAATCAAAAGACGTTTTCCCTTTTTTTGGTAAAGACAGAAGAACTTTCTTGAAATGCTGTCAAAGTCGGCGTTTAAACCGAATTCCCTAACACGGAAGCGCGAGAAAGGGGAAATACTTGAAACGTGAAAACAATTGCTTATCACTCGATAGGTAATTTATTTGCCAAACGCTATTCAATTGCAAATCCCTTCAATAATCAGGCTTGCCAATTTTATACCTTTAAATTTAAATATGAGTTAGAAAATGTCTCAGAAAGTTCCACACTGTTGAGCAAGGAATTTGAAAGCTACCTTAATGACATATATCAATTTTGTGGTTTTTATTTGTCAATATTTTCTCGAAAGTTAGAGCACGAATGGACAGATAGTCAAAAAAAAAAATCATAAAGTCATGCCTCACACATAGATTATTACACACTTTCCAACACGACGAACATATACATTAAGCTACATTTTACGCTTGTTTGTTTGTTTAGCCTTGTAAAATGAGTATAAATTCTATACATAAAGTGTTCAATGGAGAACAGAGTATAGTATATATGTGCTTAGCTAAAACAACCCGGATAAAAAATAATTCTGCTCGAGTCATGCGCATATACCAGTAACCTCAATGAATGCGAAATTGGAGAATGAAAATTTAAAACTATGCCAGTTTTTATCGAAGGCGGATTGAGCGGGGGAGCGGTTAGGTGTCCTTTTCCCCTTCCTTCCACCCGTCGTCAACCGATATAATATATATATTTTTTAAGTGTCCATAGATTGCGAAACGAAATGGTCGAGTTTTGCTATCTTAATCTCCGCCCCCTCTCCCCGAAAATGTTTCGTATCGGCTGACTCGACAGTCGAACCATAGTGACTTACTTATGTAGCTGCTATATGATTCGGACGAAATTTAGACAGAGAGGAAATTTCTGTGGACCAACTCACAGTGGGTAATTCTAAAAATCTAGGTGGTAAATAATCAGCTTTCAACTTATAGTTAGATACCCTATATATTAAAGTAGGAGGACGATTATGGATGTCTGGACATGAATTTAGTAAGTCAAGTTTATCAAAACAGGAACTCTTACATATCATTACATGTGGCTCACAATTAATTTATTTGCACTTCCATTGATTTTAAAGCATTATCATATACTATCAAAACATGTGGCTTTGATCGCGTAATTGTTGAAGTAATTGTGAAGTGGTATTTGTGTGTCGATTTTCATTAGAAAATTTTATTGCCATAGATAATTCAAAAATTACTAATTAAGTCACATTTTGAGCAAACTTCATTCTTATACTGCATTAGACGAACATGAGACATAAATGAATGAGAAAAACTGAAATTAATTCCAAATAAATGGTAATTTAGAGTATATATTGAAGGTTTTTTGCTCATTTCATGTTTTATTTGAAATTTCGAATTTTTTGTAACCGTTCTTGAAGAGAATTTACATCTTAAATGTAATCGCCGTGCCAAATTTCAAGCTTCTATTACAACTATATCGCAGAAATCACAATTTTAGAATGTATTTTGTTCCTGCAGAGTTAAAAAATTCTGAATTTTTAAAAACTTTTCTGTGGATGCATTTATGTCTTTGAAGTAAGAGACATGTAAAATTTCAAGTTTCTATCACTAACAATTTCATATTAATCATAGGTTAGTAGGGCTCCTGTGGAGCTGTGCGGCAGGGGATCTGGGGATAAGGGATCGGGGATATGTGTGGTGGTGGATCGGGGATCTGTGGGGCGGGAGATCGGGGCGTCAACTATAAGACGAGGGGATTATTTCGGATTTTTTTTTATTAATTTTAATTGGGGGACTTAGAAAATTTCGAAGCATTTTTTTTTTCGCGGAGAAATATCTACTAGAATACGATGCGAGTTTCAACGGATTCATTTTAGCGAAATAGAAATTTATTTAATTTTAATTTTAATTGAGGGACTTAGAAATTTTCGAAGCAATTTTTTTTTTTTTTGAACAAGAGTATGCAGTATGAATATTAGAGTTATATAGTAGAAGTGAATGCAAAATAGTATTTAAAATAAATTAAAAATGCTAATTAAAATTACTCATTAAGAGATATGTTAATGAAGGAACTTAAGAATTTAAGCGATATTATTTTTTCTCAACTAGAATATGCACTTTGAGTATTAGAGTATGTAGAAGTATGGTGGAAGTGAATGAAAAATAGTATTTAAAAATTAATTAAAAATAGTATTAAGAAATAAATTAAAAATAGTAATTAAGAAATAAATTAAAAATACTAATTAAAAGTTGATCGGTCTTAAAAATTTTTGGGGTAAGAGGTGGGTTTTAATTAAATGAATTCGATACACATTATGCTAAAAATACAGGGCCCCCATAAGAATTATACTGCACTAAATTTAATAGCTCCCCCCCCTTTTTTCCCCCAATAGCCCTTCGATATAATTTAGGCTAACAATACGCACTTCGAAAAATACAGAGTGTCCACAAAAAGTATACGAAGAATTTTAACGTTAATGCATAATAGTAAGTAACAATAAATACATAAGAACGAAAAATGCTTCATAGTATAGTATATGAAACACTTTCCAAATGCAATCGGAATTTTATGTAAAATAAGTAAATAATATAACTTTACTATCTAGTGCAAGTTAGATTTTACTTTCGAATGTTTAAATTTACGTTTGGAGAGGTGAAAATGGATATGAAAGGTAAAAAAAAGGGTACGAAGAATTCAAATGTTAACATAAAATAGTAAGTAAGAAAGTAAACAAGAACGAAAAATGATGCGTATCGGTATAGTTTATGAATCATCTTCCACAATTATCGAAATGATATGTAAATAAAATATAATTTTACCATATAGTGCATTAGTTAATTAAAATAGTTAAAAGTTACAGGGACACTTCGAAAGAAACTGGAAAAAGTTATAGATATTAACCCCCTTCACAAAAATTGGAGAGATCTCCTTTTGAATAAATGGCCTAGGGTCCTTCAAAAAAATCCAAAGAATTCACGTTACGGAATCCTTTCATAAAATCAGTTAATTAACCTCCCCCCTTTTTTCCCCATTCGAAGTGAGAACCGACATTACACTATAGAGGCCCTTCACAAAATAATGGGATACGTGCCCTATTTGAATAAAAAGACCCCTTGACAAAAAATCGCAGGAGTCCCCTGTTTGAATAAAAAGCCCTTCACAAAAAATTTGGTCATTATCTATAATAAGGCTTGGAAAGTACTTTGGTATACAATTACTTTGATAGTTAAACGGTATTTTATCGAATATCTGTAGAATTCACCATAGTTTTAAAATTAAATAAAATGCTTACTAATTTCCACGTTTATGTTTTTTGTAACTTGTATAGTAAAATTATACTAAATTGGGTTTTTAGTATTCTGGCTTAAAAATGTCTTTTGATTAATGAATAGGATAAATAAATAACTTGCCTGACAAACCTTTTGACTTTGTTTTTATAAAATATGTATTCTACTATTTAGTTTGTCTATTATTTAAAAAAATGTTTTAAATGTTTAAAATACATTTTTACCATATTAAAACTTATATATAAACGTTTCTTACCTAAAATTTCAACCATGATGTACTGGACTTGACCCAAATTTGAACTTCTGTGGCACTTGTCTTAAAAGGAGTGAACGGTAACGTGTTCGCTTAAATCGCAAGACCATGGGATACTGTGACGTCATTTATAAGGGGTATGGTAGTAGACATAATGTATAGGTATAATTGAAATGAGCATTATAACATGGTACTTTTGCTGTTATTGACCATGCCGTCAGTGCTTATTAGTATAACGGAGCATAGCAAACGGGTTCTGTTATAGATAAAAAATACGTAGTAAATCCAGGAGAAAGAAGAAGCACATAGTTAGATGCAACATCTGTTTATTTCATGAAGAGGCATTATCGATAGTTAAAGAAGCAAAGGGGAGGTACCTACAAAAAACGATGACAAGTTTTCTACAACTCTTCTGGTCAAGTCAAACGGCCGAAGTGATCAAGTTTTTAAAGTTACATGTACGGGTGTTGGCGCGGAAAGGATGATAAAATCGCCAGTACTTGGCGAGAGAGTTTTTGGAGACAATGTCGGAAGCGTATGGGAAAAAACGATAAATGCTGGATTCTGCTTATGATTAAGCATTCTTTTGAGAGCGGTGGGGGTTGCAGGAATTCTTGCATGGAGACGAAACAAGGAAAAAGACAAGAAAATAATTTTGTGATTGGCGTTTGATTTTGCTAAAAGACAGCTACAATTAACGGTTACTTATGACTCGAATCTAATAACAGGGTGTGAAAAACATGAACATGCATATTACCGTTTACATGTGGGCGAGAGATATTTTAATTAATTCATTTGAGAGCGGATGAGAAGTGCTAATGCTTGCATGAAGAATATCGGTTATACGTTACATTACTTTAATAAGTAGAGCACAGCTGCTTATATATTTTGTCTAATTTTTAAGACAGATGCACTTTTGATTTCATGAGAAGAAAACGGTTGAATTAGAAATATGTGAACATTTGAAACTTATTTTTAGCATAACCGCAAAGTGAAGGACTGAGAAGTTTCTGATGTATGCGAGTGACTTGTATTTTAGAATGAAGAAAGTAGATTCGTTATCTAAATTAAATCAGAAATAGGTTTTAGTTAACATATTGAATTTTTTTTTTTTTTGGGGGGGGGGGGAATTACAGACATTTAAAATCTATAAACTATATTTGTTTATTATTTTTAATTATTTATAATTATTTATTTATTTGGGGGGGATGAATGAATATTTATGAATTTATTTTTTTATCTCTATTTGGGGGGGGGGGAGGAGAAGCATGAAATCAATACATGCATGCTAGATGTTGGAAGAGGAATGGAAAAGCTTATGTTAACTTGTTAAAATTTTGGGGGGGGGATTTGAACTGAAAGCAAGATATATGACAAACGTCTTTGTCATAAGCATGTTTCGTCTAATTGATTTTTAAAATAAAATACAATTTAAAGTATTTGTTTTTATAATACATAGTGACTGTATGTCACATGGTCTCTAACGTCAGGGATTTTCCACCAGGTGGTAGATTAGTAAGATCACGTGATTTGACGACATCACTGATCGCGATAACACTCTAGATAAGATTCACTGATAAGAACACATTTCAATTAATTTCTTCCAAAGCAAGTTTACGACCTAGTTGTAGGGTGCACTCGAGGTAAGTAGATATATAGTAAGTTAGTAGTAATATATTTTTTAAAGTTATTTTTCTTTATGTAGGGGTAGGCAAAAAGGAAAACAGAAATTATTGCATTTTAAGTTAAATCTTTAATAATATAAAGACTTCCACCCACAGGAACGCATCCATACTTTTAGTTATTTTCATACAGACTTTAAGATATATGTTCTTTCTTTTACCATAACACATAACATTGTGCGCGGGAGGAGTCGACGGCAGCCGAGTATAACTGTAATCAGACTGAAGCTAAGCCCCACGAGTACATTTCAGGAAAGAAGGGTCACAAGGATGGCCTAACTCCAGAGACTAAGCGTAATCCTTCTGGAGATTCGGACGTAGCGGGCGGTAAATCGTACCCGAATCAAAATACGGAAAAACAAAAACGTAAGTTTCTGGTGCAGACGGAGAGGTCTAAGACAGGCACGTCCCATGTCTGAAGCACACACAAAGTGAAACTTCACGGAGACGGGTCGCCCGAAGTTCCTCAGCAGGGGAGTAAACAAAAAGCAACCCAGAGTGCTAGTGAGCGACATAATGGGAAGGGGGATCAATCCTCTCGAAACAAGGTGAAGCCTCGCAAAGACGGGTAACCCGACGATCCTCAGCTGGGGATTAAACGGAAAGTGACCAAGAGCGCTGGCAAGCTGCGTAAAAAGAGGAAAAAGAAAAACTCTTAGAGCTCTAAGGACGATCGTGAGGGAAGTAAGAAAGATTCGAGGAAGAGCGAAGTCCAATCTCATGATTCGGACGCGTCTTCCGTAGACGATCTTCCAGAAACCCAGCTAGGTGGATTAATGGCTGATGAGGACGGCTCTTGGTCCAAAGTTGTGTCCAGGAATGCAAGGAAGAAATAGCGGGAGATGGATCGGGCGGGACGCCCAAAAGGTGCGAATCCCCATCCAAAGGAATCCGCCCAGAAGGGGAAGCAGAGGCCAAAAGCCAAAGCCAAACCTAAAGAGGAACTAGCCCTCATAGTGTGGCCGAAAACACCGGCCACACACTCTGACGTTTCCTCCAATTTCATTCGGACAAAAGTAACTAGCGAAATCAACCCTATCAAGACCAAAATCAGAATCAGAGGTGTGCGGGATATCTCAGGAGGAGGCATTGTCATTATAACAGACAGCACCGCAGATCTCGAGAGGCTGGAGGCCGAAATAGGAAAGACGGAACTAGTGAGCGATCAATCGATTTCGAGACCGCGTCGACGCACCCCGTTTATCATTGTCTTCGGTGTGGACTCGGATCTATCCATTGCCGACGTGATTCCTGCGATCCTGCAGCAGAATGAGATTCTTCAAGGGGCTTCCCTTGAACTCAGAACTTCGTTCACAGGGAAACGCGGTCGTAATCACGTAATAGTGATTGATGAGAGTTCATATGAGCATGTGGAGCGGGTTCGCAAATTGAGTGTGTGTTGGTGACAGGTGGACTTCCGGCCAAATCAGAGGCCTCTGATTTGCTATTGTTGCTGGAAGTACGGCCACACACAGAAGGTGTGCCGAAATGTGTCCCTGTGTGGGAGGTACGGCGTCTCGGATCACACAACCTCAGAATGCAGTGCGGACGCGCTCTGCTGCCCGAACTGCAGAACCAGGACCGAACGGAGACCAAACGGCAAGCAATTGTCGACCAGTCATGCCGCAGGTTCTAATGAGTGTCAAATCCACAAGTTGGAGGTCGAACAATTAAGAACAGCGTCATCATGGGGATAAACCCGACTTTTGCACATCTTAATTGCCACCATGCTATGGCGGCCGCAAACCAACTAGCTCAGGATACTCTGTCGCAAGAGACAGACATCGTTTCACTCAATGAACCATACGTCGGCGAGGGCTCCGTCACCGGTACGCCTAGGGACTACGCGCAAGTTCACTCGGCGGGTAACCTTTTTCGGGCGGCCTTCTGGGTGAGCAAGCGAGTGTCCTTCTGCACGGTCTTGAGACACCCGGATGTGGTGGCCATCCCCTGCAAGTGGCCGAGCAGTTGGATACTGGTAATAACGTGTTACTGTGTCCCTTCTGAAGATATCAACCTCGTTCTCGAACCGTTGGATACGCTGTTGATGCAATACCCGAATGACAACGTCGTTCTGGTTGGAGAATTCAATACAAAGACCACGATTTGGGGCAGCGACCCACGGATCCCAGAGGGCGATCTCTGATTGCCTTCGCCTCGAACGCAAACCTTGAAATCGTTAACGACCCGGACGGTCCTCCCACATTCCTTGGCCTTCAAGGGAAAGGCTGGATCGACGTCCTTCTCGTCCATTTCTGCGCCATTCGCATTGCGGATTGGAGGATCTCCGACATCTAAAGACTCAGTGACCACCGTTTCATGCTATGGACCTATGAAGGCAGGCTGAGGTCAACCTAGAGGAACCAACAGACGTTGGTTCCCAAGGGACTTAGTCTTGGATGAGTTCCTCCGTGATCTGCAGACAGCGGATCTGAGATGGTACGATTTCGCCACCCCGGAGGAGGGTGTTGAACACTTGATGTCAACTTTGGTGAAGCTGTGTCAGAAGCACAAACGCCGAAAGCTTGTTCGTCGCAAGGGTGCATGTTGGTGGACAACTGCGTTGACCAGCAGATCTCGTTTGCGCACGCTGAAGCGGCTCTACCAGAATAATCTGGAGCCGACTCGGAGAGCGACACTTGGCGCCCTCTTTAAGCGTAAGCGAGCAGAATACAAGAAGTCGATCCTGCGCACAAAACGTGCCTGGTCCAGGAAATTTATTTCCGAAGGGCCTGTCACGGATAGGCCAGGCCAAGTAGTTGATGTGGTAAAGGGCAAGTCGAGACGGGAGGCGCCCGTTTTGCTGGTCCTTCCCTCCGGTGAGGAGGTCTCCACCTGGGAGAAATCTCAGGATACACTTGCTAGACACCATTTCCTACAGGCCGCCGAAACCTCGCGGGTCGAAATTATTAGGACCGGCGAACCGGACTGGTTCACATTGGAAGAGCTGGAGCTTGCAGTCGAATCGCTGCCGCCTAACAAGGCACCCGGCCACGATGGTATCAGTTTAGAGATCGCCCGTAAGGTCCTCCAGTTCCATCCTCAATGGTTACTGGCCTTGTATAACCACTGTTTGAGGAAGTCTTGTTTTCCGCGGACTTGGAAGCGAGTGGTTTCTGTTTACTTTGTCAAATCCGGCAAGGAACCGAGCGACCCAGATTCCTACCGTCCGATTTGTTTACTTCCGACCCTCGGGAAGATTCTAGGCAAGTTGTGCGCAGCAAGATTGGCGCTCTATCTAGAGACCAACGGTAAGATCCACCCGCATCAGTACAGCTTTCGCAAGAATGTCAGTACCGTAGAGGCGCAACGAAAGGTGTTGAACTACATAGCCGAATCAAAGAGACGTGAAGCTAACACATGTCTGCTTACGTTAGACATCATGAGCGCTTTCAACAGCGTACGGCGAGCCGCTGTCCTCCAATGCTTGAAGGACTACGGCGTTGAGCCGTATCTCCTGGGGATGATCGACAACTAACCCTGGTATCGTTCGATTATCCTCCACGACGGGAGCACTACTACAACGTTGGCGTTTCTCAGGGGTCGTGTCTCGGCCCGACTCTCTGACTGGTTGTAACAAACGTCCTTTTGGACGATTTGGATCGCTTGCCAGTTCCAATTGACGAGAAGTGGGCTGTCCAGACCTTCCCTGATGACGTCTTTGTGGTACCACGTCAAAAGGCGGTCATGAGGTTCGCGACTGTGCTCAGACCGGTTCTCTCGAAGATCCACAGCTGGGCGATGGATTTCGTCCTCACTTTCAGTTACGCCAAGTGCTGCCACTCAATCGTTCCTCCCAAGGGCACCTTTCAAGTACCAGCCATCGACGCCCATCCGTATGGCAGGCCACAAGGTAGCACATCGATGGAACATACAGTACTTAGGGTTACGATTGACAGCCATCTTAGTTGGATGCCCCACCTGGACCAGGTTCAGGAAAAGGCGTTCAAGGTACTTCACAAGATGAACCGACTTACTGCAGTGAGCTGGGGAATCAAGCCGCACCTCCGCAAGATGCTCTACGCACTAGTCTGGTACAACGGTAAAGTAGTGTTGAAAAATCGGTCACTAAGCGCGCAGCGGGGTCTACTGCTGTGCGTTACCAAGTGTTACAAGACGGTTTCGACGGATGCTCTAAACGTGTTGGCAGGGGTTTTGCCTCTCGACCTATGTTCAGAGCTGGACCGAGACTTCAAGTCTCTGGTCCGTTGGAACGCAAGCATTGACGGCACTGGGCTAAACCCCGGAACTGTCGAGCTGTGGAAACCAACTCTCAACAGAGACGACCTTCGGTGGATCCCATGGACTTAAGACCTCACCCCAAAGACGACGTGTTCCTACTACACGGACGGATCCAAGCAAATGAACGAGACCGTTGGGTGTGCGTTCCTTGCTGTTGTCGAGGGCCTAATCGAACGAGAGAGTCAGTTTCGTCTCACGAATGGTGCAGAAGTATTTGTGGCGGAGGTTCACGCGATCAAAGAAGCAATAACAGACGCCCATCTGCGAGGTCTCAGTGAGCTCGATCTCTACTCAGACTCGAGATCGGTACTCCAAGCGCTTAATAGCCTGGTGCCAAAACACAAGGCAATTGTTGAGATTAAGGAATTGGTGAAGCAAACTGGAGTCGAGCCTCATCTTCGCTGGGTTCGTGCTCACGTCGGTCACGTATACAATGAACGTGCGGATGCGTTGGCCAAGGCAGCCACGACACGACAAACTGTCGACGTGGAGATCAGGAAAACGCGCCGCCAGGCCAAGAAAATTCTTCTGGGTCGGGCCGTAGCATCTTGGCAAGAAAGATGGACCGATTCTGAGCACGGTCGAGCGACGTATGAGGTTTTCCCGCGGGTCCGCACTCGCAGACTGCAGGGAGAATTCTATGTGAACCAGGCCCTTACGGGACATGGCGACTTTCAGAGACGCCTCTTCGGAAACAACTCAGTATATTTCTTCGGAACGCGCGTCAGCACAGTCAGACACTGTCTGTACGAGTGCAACTTCTGGTGGTCCGAGAGAGAAACATTCTTTCCTCGTGACTTCCGGACTCGAACGCTGCATGACTTATGTCTAGACGGTTATTGCCGCAAGGGAGTGAGGCTCATAGTCCAGGACCTCCTTGTTCGAACACTGGACCGCAATCTGGGTCGTTGAAGGGCAGGCCGAAGCGCAAATGCTTTTCGTGGCCGCCGACCACGTTTAAATGCAAATCAATCAGCCCGCGGCATTTGCGGCGCTGGGGGTCATGGTGCATAATTAGTGGGTTAAGAGTCCTACTCGAGAACCCACAGGTAAGGTAAACAGGTAGGTATGATTTCCTTATCTCTATGTGTTGTGTTATGTTTTGCATGCAGTAGTGTATATATGTAGTAGTGCATTTATGTCGTAGTTATATATATGTAGTAGTGCATGAATGTCGTAGTTATAAACGTAGTATAGTGCGTAGTGTCGTAGTTATAGTGCATAATGTCGTAGTTATATAAATATGGGTATGATCTCCTCGAATGGGGTCGCTTGACCACGTCCTAGATTCGCCTATGGGGTTCTGTCTCGCGGGAAGCTATTCTAGTGGGGGACAACCTTAGCCAAGGCGTGTCTGTGCGTCAGGGACTAACTTTCTTCGAAGCCCCGGGTTGGCAAGAAGCACCTTCTGCTCGCCACGTCCGATGAACTAGTCGCTTCCTCCTTCCCTAGGTACAGTGCCTAGAAGTAAGTAGTGTGCTTATCGCCAATACAACCGCAATAAAAAAAATGCCCCTAACAGGAGGAAAGCCAGATTCTCCGCGAGAGGGCGTCGAGTTCCCACCGCCGTTATTAACGTTTGAAGTTTCATTTAACAGGCGATCCTAATGTTAGTTTCAATGTAATTAACGCTATATTTTCATAGAGACTATACGAATGTTTCTATTTCTATAATATTTTAAAGTAAACATACATGCCTGTTTAATGATAAATCAGTATGGATAAATCTGCAAATACTAAGAAAAGAAAAGCTGATCGAACACACTGAGCTCTATTGTGGAGCTCAGTGATCGAACATGCTTCGTTCCTGAATATACTAGTGGATATAAAAGCAACAAAATTAAAAGAACTCTATTCCCCCCTCCCCCCTCCTCCAAAGACAAAAACTAATTTGAAAAATGGTTAAAAGTCATTCCTCGTGCCGATAAAGATCTGAACCAATATTCAGTTGCATGTGAATTAGAGTCCTGCCCGGGTCGGGTTGTATTCGACCCGAACTCGCAAATTGCATTTGAAGTCAACCCGCAACCCGACCCGAACCCGACAAAAAAATTTCCTCGATTTCCGTAATCTGAAAAAAATATTGGACATTCTTTTGAAAAAGCGGGTCACCCCGAACCCGACCCGCAAGAGTAAAAACCTAACCCGAACCCGAAAAAGTGAATGTCAACCCGACCCGCAGCAAAAAGTAGAAGTAAACCCGACCCGAACCCGAACCTCAACGAAAAAATAGAGTGCCAACCCGACCCGAACCACGGGACGGGTCGGGTGCGGGTAAACCGACACGATGCAGGACTCTAATGTGAATCGCATTTCATTTATTGAGAGAAATTACAAATACACTATTGAAGGGAAAAATATTTACTCAATTATTTTTAATTTAGTATTTTAATTTTTCTATCTGAAATAATTAAAATATTTATCTTGTGATAATGACAATAAATAATTTAAACAATGAATTATTATCATAAATATTTTATTAATTATTGATATCCTAACTTTAAAATTTATTTTAACATGACTATTTTGTTTCATTAGTATGCTTTCATTCAATCATAGTTTTAAATACATTCACAAAATCAATGTATTACTTTTTGTAGGGTGTCTATTACTGGAATTAAAAGTGTTTGATTTATTTCTGTTATTAAAATTTTGATTCACATTGGGAAGTGTGAGTATGAGAATGGTTAAATATTGTTGATAGCTTAATGTAATATTAAAAAAAAATAATAAAATATAATAATAATAACTATTAATCAAAAATAATTTTTAAATAATTTTTTAAGGATGATTGGCAATTGGCACATCTACCCTAATTTAAAGAAAATGCATTCTTGTCATACTTTCAGGACAGTAATTATTTTTTTTTTTTTCTAGATTTGAAAGAATTATTAATTTCTTGTTTGATGTGTGCTAGTATACCTTAAATTATTTTACCCTAAACTAAAGCTCTGAAATATCAGAAATTTTTAACTCAATTTACTCTTAGTTTGTTAACTGGATGTAAACAAGTTATGTAATAATGAATACCGATTAAAAAGTTGTCAAAATAGGGACATGTTTTTGCAAGAATTCATCATAGTATAATGTATTTATCCAATATATTGTATTGTATTTATCCAATTTTAGAAATAACTAAATATTGTAGGAAGAAAAACATTGTCCTATGATAAAGTTTGTAACTGTTTGAGTTCATTACAATTAGTTGTTATGAAATCAATTACATTTCTCTTCAACTGTATTTTCATTATTAGAATTTTTTCCTTGTTTATTTTTTATCTAGAGCACTTTAAAGTACTGATTTATTACAGAAAAAAATAGATTTAAAATGATGTGTATGTAAAAACGAAAGTTACCATAGCCGCGGCGAGAACACTGGCGCCATCTATCGGCGTCCTCTATTTCTGAAGTATAATTTTGACGCCGATAACAACACTATCTAATTCTAGGCACTGTACCCTAGGATTTGATAATCGGAAGGCGTGGTTACAGTAATGGGTCGTGGGGTGTTTCGGCAATGGCCTACAATCCGGATCCTCTTATGAGGTTCTGGCAACAAGGCCGTCGGGCCGTCTCTGCGTCCGCCCAAGTGTCAGGTGGTGGTGTCCTGCACTTGGGCTCCACCGCAAGTCGCAGCGTCCGCTGAACTTCACTCATTTGGGTTAGGGTGAGAGGCGCAGGTAAGATTCGGCCCCCGTCTTTCCCCAGGCCAAAGAGCACCACCTTGGAGGTGTCCGGGTAAACCGGCCCTTCTTGTTCGAGACCTCGTATGGGCTAACCAGAGTCCGGAATCCGCTGTGAACTAGACTGCCTTCGGCAGCCGTAGCTTATCATTACCATAACACATATGGATTTTTTTAAATGTATGTCACGTGACTATCTAAAATTATAATAAATTAATTCGCTAATCACAAATTTTATTTCATAACCAATCACCTATACTAATTTATAATTTTTCAACCATGTAATAACCTATAATTATAAAATTCAAATTTTTTGTTAAGGATTCGCCAATAACTCATGCGATAAAACGTTTGCGAAACTAAAAATTGTATATGATCCGTGTTCAATTTGTAAAAAAGTATTAGGTTAGAAACGCACACGTGACCATAATCACCTGTAAGGTGTATACAGAGGAGGTACACATGTGGAATGTAACTTGAACTATAAGCAATGTAAAACAATCCCTGTTATATTCCATAACTTGAAAAATTATGATAGTCATCATATTATAACAAAGCTAGAAAAATTTAAAGATCTTGAAATCGATGTGATTGCGCGTACGCTGGAAAATTATATTACTTTTAAAATCAGAAAGCCAACATGTCTTATTCATAAGGACTTTTTAGTTTCATTCGTTTGCGTCGGTTTTGAGCCCGCGAACTTGAGCTCGAATTTATTATTTTATTATTGATACGCTAACTATTGGGCTGTCCGTGCCCTGATACTTTCTCACTTTCTTATAAATACTATCTATTACAATCACACTTTTTTCGACTCGTGTTGTATCATTCATAAATATTTTTTCTTCTAAAAACACCTCGAAGAATACTTTTTAAAGAATGAAATTAAGTTTTAGAGAATTTATAACGGAATCAAAATAATTATAAAGTTTCATTATAAAAAATTTCAGCCACATTGTAAAATAATCTTTTATTTTCGAAGAATACTTCTTTCACGAAATAGATTCCCTTTTAAATTTTTTTAATCAGGAAAAAAACTAGTTCTATACAAAAAAGAATGTGTTTCGAATAGGAATTCCTCTTTAGTACACAATGCTTTAACACATGTACCGAAATTTGTAGAATTTTTCAATGCTGCTATCACTGGATATTAGTTTAAGCTTTTCAGTTTTAAATAGTAGTGAGAATATAAATTGAAAGTGATTGCGTGGTTGTAACCCTAGCAAAATCTAATCATGACTCAATGTTTTTTTTTTTTTATCTTAACCACTCAATCATGATTGCGTACCTTCGAAAGAGTATTTAAAGAAGAGGTAGGCTAATTTCATTAAATCAACTATGCTTCAGACTTTGCTTTTTTGGAAAAGAACTTTTATTATAAGACAAAGCGGTTTTATTTATATCTCTCTATATACTTGCATGTCAGATATTATAGGGTAAAGCGAATTTGTTTATCTCTCTCTATATACATGCGTGTATATCGCATATCTGATTTTATAGGTCAAAGCGAAATTTTTATCTCTCTCTCTTTCTCTCTCTCTCTATATATATATATAATGTATATCGCATGTCTGATATTATAGGGCAAAGCGATTTTATTTATCTCTCTTTATATATATATGCATGTCTGATATTATAGGACAAAGCGATTTTATATATATCACTCTACATTTGTATATACCTTTGTGTAATAGGTGTGTGATATTTATTTCAAAATAATTATTAATTATTTTGAAATAAATATCACACACCTATTATACAAAGGTATATGCATATACAAAATAGAGTGATATATATAAAATCGCTTTGTCCTATAATATCAGATATACATATATAGAAAGAGAGATAAATAATATCACATATACGATATATACGTATATATCTTATATCTATAATCATTTATTTTTTATAATAATTTTTTTTTCTTGAAATATAAATTTATATATGTATTCCCTTTTAAATGTAAATTCTTTAATGAAAATTACTAAAATATTCTATCTTCTAAAATATTTTAGGTAGCTTTCAATACAAAAAGCTACCTATTGCAGCCGTTAGGGAAATCATTTATTTAAAAGTGCTGCGCACATGACGGAAAATCCTCTATTTCCACCTACCGCCGACAGGATGCGCATTCTCATCTAAACGAACCTCCGACACGTGTTCCCGCTGCCTGCGGCACCGTATAGTAGGAATGAAGCGCATGCGCTGCAAAGTCTTTTAGTTCCATCTTTCACAGGGGAGTCACTCTCCAGGGGAGTCACTCTGTTCAAATAAATCATCTTCCGAACGAAACTCCCACAGGTGTCCCCGCTGCCTCCGGTACCATATAGTAGGCGTGACGTGCACGCCAGCAAAATCATTTAGTTCCACTTTCTAACACCAGGGTACTCCATTTGTTAGATTCGAACATCCGACACGGGTACCTGTTGTATCAAGGGAGTTGGATGAACCAATTACCGTCGAAATCGGGCCCATAGAAATCGAGAAAATTATGGGCCCCTGGCGGTGGAAGGTAAAACTAAAGTCTGTAACGCGATCGAAAAGTCGAATTAACCATTAGCCCGTCGTGATCGGGCCCGTAGAACCCGAGATAACAAAGCACTGTTAGAGAAAAAAAGCTTGTAGTGTTTCCCGCCAGGGGGCGCTTGATCAAGTGCTCAACAACAATTCATTTACTTTGTTTGTTGGTATGCATCAAGTAAATACGGGTTGTGTACTTTTATTAGGAACATAAATTTAATTTTTACGAAAATCGTTATTTGAAATTTCCGGTATTCTCTATATATAACATTTATAAAACGATATGGGAGAAGCTAAAAATGTTAAATTTCTTAAATGGAATTTGTTTTGTGCAAATCAGAGCAAGGCCTTAACACCCCCCCCTCCCCCCACCTACCCATACCCGCAAATATAACGAATAATTTGTTCAAGGAAATCCTCTTCCCCTACATTAACGGGATCATTAAAAAAAAAGAATTATATTTTTCTGATAGTTAGAACAAACGCTAAAATAGCCGCCAGATGGCACCCCTTCCCATCCTCAAATTCAAATCTATATCTTAATTAGTTATATTTGTTCATTAGTAAAAATTGGCAATTATTTCCTTTCATTTTCGCAAAGTATATGGAGGGATCGCCAGAGAAACGAATATCTTTGTAGTTCAGTGTTTAATGTAAGCCGATCCATGTCTGAAACTTTCTCGGATTTTTTTAACGTTGTAAAATGCACATACATGCATACACACATGTATGTGTACATGTGGGGGCATACATGCATACACACATGTATGTGTACATGTGGGGGCATACATGCATACACACATGTGCATACACATGCATACACACCACCCTATTTTTGCAGTTTTTTGTAAAAATTAAGGAAAATTACCGGCCGAATTTTACAAAAATTGCATTATCGGATGTCGAAAATGTTTCTACTTATGATTAAAAATTTCAATCAATATCTTAATTAGTTTTCTTAAAATTCGCTAATTAATAAATAAATTTCAAATTTGTTCATTTCTACTTGCAAATTGAGAACAGATGTTCTTTTCTTTAGTCATTTTATTAAAAAGATGGCATTTTCGATGCGATGTTTAATGAGATTCTAATTAATATCGTGGGTAATTATCAATATATTAGAATTCTGAGTCCCAGGTGCATCAGATCAGGCCTTGTACTACATAAATCTAAATTTTCTTACTTCTAGGTGCGCTACATTTCGTTGGCCATCGTAGACAGACAGACACACAGACACACACAGCAATTTTGTTTTATATTAGTACTAGCTACACTCCCGGCATTGCCCGGGCCAAAGATAATAACAATCTCAGAGCAAGGCGTTAACCCCCTCCCTCCCCATACTCGCAAATATAACGAATAATTTGTTCAAGAAAACCACCTTCACCTACATTAACGCGATCATTAAAAAAATAATTAAATTTTTCTGATAATTAGAACATAACGAAGACGCTACGCTAAAATAGCCGGCAGAGGACAACTTTACCCATCCTCAATTTCAGATCTATATCTTAATTAGTTATCTAAATTTTTGTTCATTAGTAAAAATTGTCAATTATTTACTTTCATTTTCGCAAACTAAATGGAGGGATCGGCCAGAGAAATAGATCTCTTCGTAGTTTAGTTTTTAATGAAAGCAGATCCCTGTCTGAAACTCTCTCCGATTTATTTCACTGGCGCCGGCAGATTTTTGGCAGTTTTTTGCATACAATAAAGAAAAAATACCGGCCGAATTTTTCAAAAATCGCATAGTCGGATGCAGATTTTTTTTTCTACATATGCTCAGAAATTTTCAAATTGATATCTTAATTAGTTTTCTTAAAATTCGCTAATTAGTAAAATAATTTCGAATTCATTCATTTCCGCTTGCAAATCCCAACAGCAGTTCTTTTCTTTAGCCATTTTGATTAAAAAGATGGCATTTTTGATGCGATGTTTAATGAGAATATAATTAATATGATGGGTAATTATCAAAATATTAAAATTCTGAGACTCAGGTACACATGGCCAGACCTTGGGCTATACACACCTAAATTTTCAGACTTCTAGGTGGGCTAGATTTTGCTAGCCATCGCAGACAAACACACACACACACACAGAGCGAAACTTTCTTTTATTAGTATAGATATATAGATATAGATATCTGATATTTGTCATGCTGTAACGCTCTTATTTATGAACCTATTTGGTTGTGACTGAGTATGTGTATAGGACATACCAAGGTCTCAACCGAGTTCGTTGGTCAGCTTCATCCACCATCTTGTTTCAAAATGGCGGCCAGTTAATTTTTTTTAATTTATTAAAAACTCAAAAAGATGAACAAAAAAATTATAAATTTGAAAAATTGTTTCCGTTAAGTGTTAGATTGTGATACAAGGATTACGGATCAGTTTTTGTTTTGGTTTTATCTTAAAAAAAAAAAAAACGGCTGAGATATGGCAGTTTGAAATTCTAGGGAGGCTGACATTTTGAAACAACCTGATTTTTGTTATGCTATACCTCTCGTATTTATGAACCGCACTGTAAAACATTTGTGTAAGTTTACCATGGTTTCTGTGTGTAACATTACACAAATTCTAGAGTAAGCCATTCTGATGTTTGAAAAACTCAAATTGCTGGAGTAATCTTCCACAAAGGCTGTGGAACATCCCCCCTCATGCATGACGGATGACGTAGCGCAATGTTAACGCATGCGCAATGATAAATATAGTCACAAGCAATATGAGCGAGGAAGAAATAAATACGATAGACGTGAAGGACGCTGCAACTGCTCGCCATTTTTGAATATTGATTCATCAAATTAAGAGAGTGTGAGGGTGTGTGTGTGTGTGTGTGTTTACGGGGGGGAAGTGTTAAAGGTATAAAAAAATGTGAAAAAAAAAAAGTTTGGAATAGTTTTACATATATTCGTATAATTCACTCTATTTGTAACAGTTAAACTATCCGAAACTACTTGATATATTATTTATAGTAATTAGTATTACAAATATAAAAGAAATGATACTGCGGATTGAATATTTTAAATAATACCTAAAATAATTTTAAATAAAATTGTTGAACTGACGTTTGAGGCCACTGATCTGCAGATTTACTAGTTTCATTGTTACTGTAAATTTAATTAAAATTACATTTTTTTTGTTTTTCTGTCGGAGGTGAATAAGCAAACATTTAAGACAGAAAATAATAAATTTTTAACAGCTTTTTTTTTTTTTTTTTTTTTTTTTTTGAGAAAGGGATTGAGCCCCTCTTTTTTCTATGCCCTTAAACAATATTTCCTTCTTCCTGATTTGTTTTATTGATTGCCAGATTATAAAATATGCAAGGCAGAGTTATAAAAAAAATAATTTTATTAAAATATTAAAAATTTTATTAACCACACAAAATTAATTAAAAGCAGCTATTTATAAAAATTTTGGTGCTATTACATACTGCTAAGTGCAGTTTAACAATTAAATTTGATTACTTGGGTTTTCAGTTAAGTGAAAAAGATTTTATGAATTATGAATATTACTAAAATCACATGTCCGTTACTGGAAATTGACTAATTAAGCATTGCAGTAAAGGACACGTGTCTTAAAACCTTAAAAATAAATGAAATTTTGTAAATAGCCATTAGTACACTGCAAATCCTTGAAACACAGTTTACTCATAATACAACACATTTAAAAACACTTGAGGTGTCAAGATGTGTTTCTCATATGCTCAATGCGTTCCCAGGTGTTTGAAAATATGTTATAAAATGCATCTCGTGCATAACTTTGAATAGCAAACAAAACACATGCTTCTAACCGAACGCATTCAAAACGCTAATCAGAAAACGCATGTTCAATGATGAATTAAGACATTTATTTCGGATGGACGGTGGGGGGGGGGGGGGGGGGGGGGGGTTGCAGTTCCGGGAAGAAAATGCGCTTTGAGAATAATAAAAAATTTCTAAAATTTGAAAAGCTTCGGAAGGCACATTTTACCGTTCTGGCGGATCACCCCCCACCTCTCCCCCTCCTGGGCTGGCCACATCCTTAAATCAGCACTGGTCAAGAGCCCAAGTTTATAAAAGCAAAAATCAGCTATATTATTTTTCAGCTAACATTTCGTTCAACATTGCAACTAATGAACTGTCCGTGGGAGCCGACAGGAAGGGGGGGGGGGGGGGGCTCTTACTTGATTTCTAAATTTAATTAACTAAAAATTTCCTCTGAACGTCTCCCCCCCCCCTCCTCGCAAAAGATAATTTTATTTCTGTTTTTTTTGTTTTTTGTTTTTTTAATACGTTTATATTTTTTAAAAATGATACTAAACACGGGGATAGGGAGGGACGGCATCCCTGACGTAAAATAAAGAAAACTATATTTATACTATTTGACAAACGCATGTTGTCAGACAGATAATGTTGCTGCATAAAAAATATATATAACATAAGAATCTACTATAGTCTCAAAGCAGAGGCCCAATACTTTCCATTTCCCCGTCCGGGGTGCTCATAGACCACCCTATGCCACTGCATACTGTCCTGCACGTGTCGGGCTGTACATGACCACCACCCCAAACTCAAAATTTTTGCTTAAAGGTCAATCCAAACCGAAACTCCACCCCCCCCCCCCCCAAAAAAAAAAAAAAAAAAAAAAAAAAAAAAAAAAAAAAACACTATTTGAAGTGACTGAAATGAATCTAATATTTTAGTACTATTATGATAAAATTTATATTTTTTTGTATAAAAATGAACAAATGTAGACACTTTTAATATTTAGATATATATTTTTCTTTCATTTGAAAAATATTCAAGGACTTTCAATATAAACCGACACAAAAGAGTGAAATCTAACCCGAAAAACATTTAAAGACAATCCATAAAACCGTGTTACTAATAAAACCATATAATAATTATCTTCAACCATCCATTTAGATTGAGATTGTGTCATTCCAAAATCCCTCTTTCCCCAAAAAGTAAGTAAAAAAAATCTACGCATGCGATGTTCAAAGATGAAAGAAAGAGAAAGATGCGCACGTGACTTCCACTTCCGTTCAAATCTCGTGCGCATGCGTTGTCAGCCTCGTAACAAAACGCGGGAAGAACAACAAACAAGCGTCGTGTCCGTGTCGTAATTCTGATTTTTCACGATAATTTTAATGTCAACGAGGATGGAAATAGCTCAGTATTAAAAGGTAAGTAATTTTATTTTCTTCTATTGTATGTATTTCAAATTTAATTATGATTAGTTCAATCCAGCGGCCCTTAGCCAAGACAGGCATTTGCTAAAAATATTGGCGAAGGCTGCCACTGAAATCTTAGGTGACTTTTTAGTTTGCGCTACAAAGTTTAACTGATTTATCTGGTTGCCAGTTCTTGGTTGTTTTTTGCTCTTATTAATATTTTGTTTAATAAACTTTCTTTCACAGAAAGGTCTAGGGACCTTGGTGTTATTTTGAAAAGCTTGGTGCTATTCGAACTTCAGAAAGTGAGATTTCTTGCTAGATTATACTATATAAACATCTATGAAAACAAACCTAAAAAAGGGCATGTACATATATAACGTTATCACTTTAGGAGGGGGGGGGGGAGGTTGTATTTGATATCGTTATTATTTTTTTATCCAACCAAAATTTTCTCTCTTTTTTTTTTTAATAACTTTTTCTTTCTATCAAAATATTCTTTTTTGTACTGTTAACTGTTTTTATGAAATTACAAAGTTATTAAAATCATAAAATGATTATACCATTTTTTTTCCTTAAAAAATATGGAATACCCCTACGTTTGACATCACTATTCTTCTGTCATATGTGTAAATGTGTATATGATGTAAATGATACTTGTTTAATAGTAAAGAAAACAGAAATAATGTTGTTGATCTATTTTGTTGATAAGAAGTTCTGCTTGCCCCCTACCCGTGCAGGAGACATGTGTAAAAAAAGTTATTACTTACTGTTGAATGCATTATGTAACAAACACCTATATTATTTAAATACTTTTAAATAGTAACTATTTCTTTTAAGTGTTATTTGATATAAAGTTATTTCATTTCATATATAATAGTGATATTTTATTGACTTATTCTCTCCATTTGAGTAAGCAAAGTATGCGAATAATAAATGTATAACCATATTTGTATATAACTGCAAACGGAAAATAAAGTTGAAAAAAAAAATGGATACTGATAGCCATATCATGAGGAGGTTGGGGGGCTCTTCGAGGGATGTTAATGTATGATATCGTAAGGGTCGGGAAGGGGGGTTCAAAATGCACTTTGAGAGTAATAAAAAAAATTCTAAAATTTGAAAAGTTCTGGAAGGCACACTTTATAGTTCTGGCAGATCATCCCCTCTCTCCCTCCCTGTCTTGCAACATCCTTCGATCAGCACTGGCCAAGAGCCCAAGTTTATAAAAACAAAAATAAGCCATATTATTTTACAACTAACATTTCGTTCAACATTGCAACTAAATGAACTGTCCTTGAGTGCCAATTAGGAATGCGGAGGGGGGTTGGGGCATTTGCCTCTTACTGAATTTCTAAATTTTAATTAACTAAAGATTTTCCTTTTCTCTGAAAAGTTTGAAAAAACATATAATATCAAAAAGTTGATAACATTATATATGTACAGCCCCCAAACTTTTATGCTTGTTTTATAGTTGTATATAGTGTATATATAATATATATTACTTTAAGAAGGTGTAAAAATATATGCAAATTATTTTTGGTTTATTCAAGGTAGGGACACAGCGGCTTGCATTTACATTTTAAATCAAAAAATTATAATACAGTTAAATTCTGTCCAGTTTTAATTTTTTTTTATTATTGAAATTTGTATTGTTTTCATTCCAATACATTGTATACTTCAGTTATGAGTTATGAAATTTTTTTTATATTTTTGCATCATCTAATATTGAAATATTTACATATAACTTTTTATTTTATATGTATTGTTTTTTATATTATATCACTTCTGTGTGTATACAAAAATAGAAAAATGGCTTTTTTATATTAAATTGTAAAAATATTGAAAAAATTACTTGTGTATAGAAAACAATGAATAGGTTGCCAAGAAATATGTTGTAAAATTTCCTACTCTCGCCAAGGCTCCTATATTGGAAAAGTACCTGAATATATATCTATTCATCAATTGAATGTACTAATAATTGCTAAACGTTTAAACAAATTGATTAGTTAGAGATCTTTATCTAATTGGTACATGTTACATAACCAGGGATTGCAAATATGGTTGCACTTTTGGTTGAATTTTTTTTTTTATCTGGCAATTCAGTTATTAGACTGGTTTTTTTATTTTTATTTTATTTTATTTTATTTTTTTTTTGTTATTTTTTTGTTTTGTTATTATTATTATTATTTTTTTTTTTACACAAATTGACCCAAGCTTTCTTGAAATAAGCACAAATTGGCATTTTTCTCCTCCTCCCCCTTCCCCCTTCCCCAACTTTAAAAAATAAACTTAGAAACTATATTCAAACAAAAAAATTAACCTTTATTTTTAAATTATCAAAAATAAGTTCATCAAGTGTAAATTTAAAATAATAAAATCAGAAATTTTTGAGACTTCCACAGAAAAATAGGTAAAAACTTGTTTTCTTGCTTCACTATTTCATCGATGCCTTCCTTAGTAGATATAGATTTTGTAGCATTCAGCTATCTGGACATTTGAATCTGAACATGCCGATTAATTCAGCCTTTACAGTACAGTAGAGTCTCCAAAATCTGCACAGCTTGGAACCAGAGGCTGTGCAGATTTTAGAATTTTATGGATTTTAGAGTTTTGCAGATTCTGGTTTTCTAGATTAAATGATTTTTTTTTCAACTTACCTGTGTCCATTTAGAAGAAGACGTAATAATTCAATTTAAACAAATCAAAACTTGAATACTTTTAATTTACTTGCATATTATTATTTTAATATACAAAAAATTATTTTTTATTACACCTTTTGAACATTTCTTGTATAGTTTTTTGCTTCAGAATTTTCCCTTTTTCTTGATGAAGTTTTTTTTTTGCATCCTGTAAACAGTCATTATTTCTTGCTTGTCTATGCAACTCTGCTGTATCAAGAACATCAAAAAGTTTTCACAAAAATACAAACCTGAGAGAATGTTTAGCTGAATTGAAGTTCTTAGCTTTTTTTATGTTTTCAATAAATTACAGTTACGTTTTTAAACTTTGCCATCTCTTAAAGAATTTCGTACCCCGTATTTTTTTTTTCAGGTGTTTGTTTTAAGATAGGGTGTGAAAAGAGTTGTTGGCCATTTATAATACAAACAGTGTAATATATTGTGCCATTATATATATTATTATTTATTCAAATAAATTTACGTAAAAAATAATTTTATTTTTGTTCAATAATATTTGGAGCAAAGATTATAAGATTACTTCTTAACTGCAAATTTCATTGTTTACATTTTGCAATGAAAGCAGATTTTGGAGTTTTGCGGATTTTCAAGACTCTACTGTATTTCTTTCTTTTTTTTTTTCTAAGAGAACCATAATTTGAATAAGTTTCATTAGAAAATGAATTGGTTTATATTATCTTTCTAAACTATGTAACTAATAATTCTAAACTATGCTTGTTATTTTTTATCAATTAATTCATAAAAACTTTTGTCGATAAAATCAATGACGAGGGAGGAGGGGTAGTAATACTTTTCATTTGGCTACTAGATTTTATCAAATTGGTAAAGACCTGTACATAACTTTAATTTAATAATTTGAAAAATACAGTTGCTTAAAGTGATAAAGAGAATATTTGGTACTTTTCGGTTAGCCGGGCGCCAGTGATATAGGTACATATATATATAGATACACATATATCTACATACACATATATATACATACATATATGTACACACATATATGTATGAATATACATATATATGCATATACATATATATTTATATATGAACATATATCACTGGCGCCCGGCTAACCGAAAAGTACCAAATATTTATATTTTGGATACTTTTTGGTTAGCTGGGCACCAGTGAAATACATATATATATTTATATATATATATTTTCACTGGCGCCCGGCTAGCCAAAAAGTACCATCATTTGTTAGGCTCTGTCATAGCAAATTATCTTTTCTTAATTTGAAAAAATGAACACTTCCTGTTCTTTATGGTTTATACTACCTAGAAAACAGCATGATGGTATGTAACAGTGGTTAAATATATTCTTAAAATAACGTAAATAAGTAATATGATAACAATTTTGTTTTCAAAGATAGATTATTTCATTTTGATGCATTTAAAGGCTAATAATTTTTTGGGTACTTACATATTATCCGGGCCAGGCAGATAAATTGTCACAAATGATTGTCAATCACCAATTTAGTTATTGTTCCCAATCGTGTTCAAAATAATAATTTAATGTACATGTAATAAATATATAAAATCATTAAAAATGTTAAATAATACAAATATAAACTAAAATAATACAAAATGATAATTTAGAAGTATGCTTTTATTAAATACATAAAAATAGATTGAGTTTGTAGCAATAAATGATATCAACCATGGTAATTTTATTTCCAGCGATTTGTTATACACACCAGATCAGAATGAATACAGTATAAATATTACGTAATATAAATAAACTTTGTATCAATGAATATAATATTTTATACTTTTGCTATATCATATATAGTTATATCTATATATATAAATACTTATGCAACTGTCTTTAACTATGCACTTATAAAGAAGAAAAAAATAAGGGTTGCTGTAATTAATATTTTCGACGCTATTGTTGGCACAGTGAATCCTGTCCCGGATATTATGTTGTACCATTTTTTTCAACAAATCTAAACAATTTTCGGTTAGCCGGGCACCAGTGAGATATTTACATGTATATATACGCAAATATATACATATATATTTACACATATACATATGTATACATACATATATGTATACACATATGTATGAATATATATATACATATATGCATATCACATATATATTTGTATATGTACATATATCACTGGCGTCCGGCTAACCAAAAAGTACCCAATTTTCTTATTTATTTGTAACATACAGCTTTTAATAGTATAATTTTGTCTATCCTACCGTATTTGCCCAGGAACAGCTGTCATTTTTTTGGCGATTTTTGTTGGTGATGTAGCGACCTTGACAACTCTAGTGTTTTGGCAACCTCAGATTTTCTACATGTGTAGTTAGCAATTTCTCTACTTTGCTGTGTGTTCACCTATCAGGTTGTATCTTTCTGTGTTTTTATTGATATTTGATTTTTAATTTTGTATTAAAAAATACATTAATATTTTTATATTTTGTGATCCTTCTCCCCCCCCCCCCCCCAATTTTTTTCAAATATTAAATTTATACTTAAGCACATGGTGACATTTTTTATCATTTGAGTGTTTTTAAAAACTCTATTTTTGAGTCATTTAATAATTTATCTTTTAAAATGCAAATTTTCGCTTTATTTTCAAAATTTTAAATATTTTAATCCCGGAACTTTTAGATGTTTATCGTTTGCTCGTTTTATGCACATTAACTGTTTGGACAGCATCTTTTATCACTTATATGTTAAAAAAAATAAATTGAAATATTTTAAACTTTTATCTTTTTAAATGCGAATTTTTGCTTTATTTTGATACTTTAATATCAAATAATATGAATTTTTATGTCTTACCGGTTTTTCGTTAACACCCTCCACAATCTCGTCTTTTTTTTTTTTTTAGAAATTTGAAAATTTATAACAATAACTTTATGGAGTTTGCTACCTTTCTGTTTATTTTATGCTTTAATAGTCTTTTTGTTAAACTCTAAATTTATGGCAATAATTCAAGCAAGTAAAAACCTTATTTTTGAAAAAAAATCAGTATTTATATTTTTTAATCACAGTATATTTATGTATTTAATTTACTATTTGGGCGTTAAACTCCCTTCCTTCTTTTTTTTCCATTATAAGTAATGTTCGTAATACCTATATTTCTGTTTAAAATTGCTTGATTTTGTTTTATTTGCTTTTTTTTATGTTTTAATCTCTATATTTTCCAAAATTTAAAATTTTTTTGTAAGCCAAAAACGGTTATAAATGACCACTTGGCAACAATTACTACTTGGTGAAAACAAGTTTTTTGTACCAAGAAATAAAAAAAAGGAGAAAAAAAAATGTTGGACTACAGGCAAGGCAAATATGCAAGCTGCAGCATAATTGTTAAATTTATATTTCAATGTTGTCTGCTTGTGCTTTTTTGTATTCTCATTAAACAAAAAATGACAGATTTCTTTAAAATTGGAATATCGTTCTCAAGTTGACCACAATATTTTTCTTTTTGAAAGTAGTCAGCAGAACTTCATGTCTTTTTACAGATCCAATAAATATAAAAATAAACATTGTCATTTTTGGTTAGCTGTTGATTTAAAAGAATATATAGTTTAAACTATATACAGTTTGAAAAGTGAAATCATTTGTACTTTGCTCTTAAGAAAACATGTTTTAAATATCTACTTTACTAAATTATGACTGCATTATGTATGCATGAAAGTGATGTTATTTCTAACAAAATATGCATCATTATGAAAATTTTAGTACTAAGCTGAAATAATCAGAAAATTTTAATGTGAAGTATTAGGTTGTCTGGAAGGTTCATGCCGGTTGGGAAAATCAATTCATACTGGAAAATTCTTCCTGTTAATTATTAGGCATTAGATATAGGAATCAATGTCTAATAATTAAATGATAGAACTTTCCAGTATGAATTGATTTTCTCAACCAGCACAAACTTTTCGGACAAAATTGAAAGTCTCCGTGAAAATTGAATAAATTGATATTTGAAGTATAATTTCCTAGAAAAAGGAAATTATTTTTTTTATATGTATGATTCTAGTTTCTTGTAGTGTGGTTTTATTAATATCCACTAAATAATGAATCAGAATAGTGTTCTGAAAAGAATTATCTATGAAAATTTTATCTTAATGCTGACCTGGAGATATCGGGAAATTTTAATACAGTAGAAAGCCACTAATCCGCAAAGCTTGGTTCCAAGTGTTGTGCAGATTACAGGCCCATGTCTATTTAATCTTTGTTTACATTTTTTAAAATTCATATTTTGAACAAATTTAGATTGCTAATACTAAAAAATTAATAAATTACACATTTTAATATATAAAGTAATAACTATGTAAAAAATATTTTTTATATTTTTAAATATGGCATTAATTGTTGTCTGTTTTAAGACATCTGGTTTATAGTGTTGAATTTTATCTTTAAGTAAGAGTTCAAAAGCAATATATATGTATTTTTTTAATGTGTTTTTCAATTTTATAATTACGATTTAATGAAACAATAAATAAATTATAAAATATAGTGTCTAAGTAAGGATTTTTTTATCATAAAAAAAAATCACAAAAGCTCAAATTGTATTTTACAAGTATTGTATGAAAAAATGAATATATAAAATAATATACTAATTTAATGTGCTTTCATTTTAAACTATAAAGAAGAATGTTATATGATATTTAATACTATACATAAAGATAAGAAAAATGTTAAAATTGGTGAAAAAAAATTTCAATTTTGTCACCATGGAAGCATTTTTCAAGAATTAAATTTCTTTGTTTACATTCATAAATTGATTGCGGATTACAGGTTCGCGGATTACTGGCGCTCTACTGTATAAGATATTTGTGACCATCCATGCTTATTTGTTTACCAAAATCGTTAGAAATTTAGTTAATAAATTAAGTAAAAATTTGAATATCTACTTTATTTTTCTTCTTTTTGTAGATCTTTTAAAATTATAATTTTCTTTTATCATTTTTTTTACTTCATTCTAAACTGCAATGATTTTCGTACTGAATCTTCATTTGTTTGTAATTATCTATTTCTTTTTTTAAAATCTGTGTGATGTATGTAATTGTTTAAGTAGGCATTAATGTTGTTATTCTGTATTCCATGAATAAAAAATATATATATAAATAAAATCCATGCTTGCGTCACAAGTAAATATGCTTTTTTAATAATTTTAATTATAAGATAATGTTCCTTCTGAATATTGGCATATTTTGTTAGAAATTAAATTGGGCTAAGCTGAACTTTTAGCTTTTATGCCAGACCTGATTTGGGAAGATATTTTAGCTTTTATATTGGCCGTACGAATAATTTTCTTGAAGTAAACTGCCAATACTATCCATTGAATGGTTAATAATGCTGACATTTAATATTTTTGAGACATTATGCGGTCAAGATTATATAAACTCTGTGTGTATGTGGGAATTAACAGTGTATGTATGAATTATTTGGGTTGGTTAGCATACACATACACGTTGTAAGTTTAGACTTATGCAAATAACAAAAAATAACTTAAAATAACAAAGTTTAATTTCATATTTAGCCATACTTAATAACCAAAAAGCTTGATTAATACATAAATGTATTTGTTAAAAAGATATTGCCACTGATATCAGAAGTACCTTGAAATTCTTCAGAAATAAATTTATGCTTCCTTCATGAGAAAACATGAGAGTTTAATCATATTAACTAGAATTCGATATTAAAATGTGTACAGAATAATATAAAAATTTAAAAAAAACTGCATTGTTTACATCTGAAATGATGTGTGGATTTCAGGGAGTCTACTATGTTGCAAAAAGAAGAAATGTGTTCACAAGGCAAACTAGTTCAATGGGCATTGCAATTTATATATTACTAGAGTAAGGAACTGACTTCAATCTGATTGTGCAAAAAAACTCTTAAATCTACTTATAAAGATTTAACAATCTGATGAGATTTAAAAATGTAAATAAAGATTGCCAGAAAGTGCCTTTTGAAAATTTTGCTTTTCCTGCCATATTCAACCTCGCCTTTTTTTTGTAACACACCCAAGGCTTTTAACAAAGTAACTGAATACTAATTCCAACATTTAATCCATTAAAAAAATTTTTCACAAGTAAGAGAATATTCTCAATTTGACTTAAATTTTATATTCCCCTCTAATTTTAGTTGTCATATGGTCCATACCTAAATACAATCTTTGTTTATATGAAATAGAGTTAATTGGCAGTACATTGCATACATAACGTTTCTGACTTTATGATAATTGTAGACATCCCCCCCCCTCCCCTTTCCTTTAATGATATCGTTATCAATGTCTAAAAATTCTTTTTACAGTTTTTTTTTTTTTTTTTTTTTTTTAAATGCTGGATGTTGAGGGTATTCCCTGTTTTGTAATAAAATTACTTTGAAATCGTTTAATGGCTTAATTCTTATTAATAACTTTGTATTTTCATAAAAATAGATAAAACTCTTTTGATGTAAAGAGAAAGTCACAAAAAATAAGATGTTGGTTAGATAAAAATAATAAAGGTATTAAAGAGACCCCCACCTCTTCCTGAAGATAGCTTATGATATTAAGGGCCAGACTTCGCCCCTTCCTAAATTTATAAATGCGCAGCTCCTAATACATAAAAAGTATCTAAAATTAAATATAAACTGGAAGTCTTGTATCATAATTTACATATTGGATGTGTAAGGAAAGGTATGAAGTATACAATTTAATAACTAAAAAATAAAATGTAGTAGTTTTTTTTTTTTAGTAAATTCCTTTTTGTTTAATTGATATTTAAAAAATTACCATTTTTTTAAGGATGTAAAGTATTTGCATGTTTCCCATCATGTAGAATCTTCAATTTAATTGATTACTTATGGTTTTAATTTCAGATAGCAATGACTATTTGCAGAATATAATGAAGTATCTCACAAATTTACCTTTGAAGCACCTTATTATTTGTTTGTATCACTATTATTTTAAATAATTTGTTATATAATTCATTCTTATTGTAGAATTTTTGATTAATAAAATGTTTTGTTTTAGTAATCTACAAAATTTATCTGATTTATTGAATAAAAAAGTTTGTTTTTGCACTTATTAATTAAATTTACATTCATTTTATTATAATGAAGGGTTCTCGCAGTTATACCACAATTTTTTAACAGTTTTGCTTTTTTTTTTTTAAGAAAAATACTGTAAATTCTGTGAATAAACAAGGCAGTTTTTAATGAAGTGTGCGAACCTTGATATTGTATACGTAAATATTGCATTTAAGCTTTATATACATATCTATTATTTTAAGTGATTAACATTTTATTATGTAATGCACACGATTTTTTTTTTTTCGTAAAAAATTAAGAACTGTTCGTGCACTCAAATCATGTTTTAATTTACTCTTAATATACCTTTTTGAATTTATGAATAAGTTTTAAAATATTGTGTAAATTTATTTAAATATTGAGTAATAGTAATAACCATTCTTGAGACATTTTTGCAGTATTGAAGGTAACAAACAAACAAATATTGAAATGGCCAATATCTTGAATAAGTTTCCTAATAAACTTATTTCCTAATATTTTTATTTTTCCCTTCCTCTCCTCTAAAAAACTAATATTTTCATAAAATGTTAAAAAATTTTTTGTCATTAAATTGTACTTAAGGAATATATTTTTATTCTTTATTACTATATTTGAAACTTTTTTTTGGATATATAGATCGGTGAGTGTAAACAGTAAAACAGAAATATTGGGAATTTAATTTATTCTCCATTTTCACTCTAAAACAATGGTTCCCAATATGGGGCGAGAAGTACGCCCCACAGGGGGGCAATTTGAATATATAGGGGGGCAATTCCATATTTGCTATAATCTCATTCCCTTATTAGTTATTTTGTAAAAGTAATATATAAATGTTACACTTTCAAATTTCAAAAAATAAAATGAAAAAAATGTTTTTTATCCAATTTTTGAAAAGTATTCCTTCAAAAGTTCAAAATACCATCACTACCAGAATAATTATATGAAACCATTTTTACGACATTTAGACACTTTTATATTTAAAATTACTCTATAATTTTTATTTTAGACTTTTTTTTTACTTTGTATGGAACAAGTCTTGTATGCCGTTTCATTCTGCAATGTGTTAGATAAAGAAACTTTTACAATTGAAACCGTTCAAGTGCAACTGTTCAAATTTAAATGAGTTTTTCTAATTGTTAATTATAATGATTTAATAAAATTATTTTACTTTAAAATGTGTAATTTTAAAATTATGTTTTGAATTTTAAAAAAAATCAAACTTTTTGATTTTTTTTTTCTGAAAAATCACAAACTTTTGTTAATTTAATTGTATATTTTCTTATAAATTTCAGGGATTTCCTAAAATTTTGGACATTTACATTAAAATATATATATATATATGGGTTTTTTCTATTCAGACAGGTGAAAAAAAAATATTTTCCCCATAAGAGATTAAAAAATAAAAGCTTTATGTAAAAATTTTTCAGAATTTTTAATGTTTTATGGATTTCTATTTTTTTGAATAGCTCAAAAAATGACCAATTTGGTTTGTAAGATATCTAAATGCAGCAATGTTCCAAATCAGAAAAGGTCTCTTTCTTTCTGACTCGAAACAGGTACAAGAAAGGGCCCAATTTGGATTTATGGCAGAGCAAAAAGTGACCCAAATTGGGTTGTAAGATTTCTGGGTGCAACAATGTTCCAAATTGGGAAATGTCTCTTTGTGACTCAAAATGGGTAATAATTTATCCCATTTTGGGTATACTGTGAATTCCAATTTAGGTTTATTGCAGTACCCAAATTGGAGTTGTGTATGTACCCAAAATGGGTTGAAATTTTACCCATTTTGGCTAAACTCTGAATTCCAATTTGGGTTCTGCAATAGACCCAAAGTGGACACATTTTTTTACCCATTTTGGACCACTAAGAAACATTCCCAGTTTGAAACATTGCTGCACCCAGCAATCTTACAACCCAATTTGGGTCATTTTTTGTTCTATTTTAGAATATTTTTTTACAGTGTATTTAATGGCAGAATTTCATAAATAGTGGTAGCATTCTGAATTTAAAAAAAGTCCTCCAAGCTGGTAACACTGATATACATATCTTTCTGATGTTTGCCACGATTAGTGCAAGTGTGTTTTCAGCATGCATGTTCTAACAGCTAAATTAAAAACAGGTAAAATTCCAAAGGCTTCGCGGGCCACAGATAATTGTTGGCAGGCCACGTGTTTGACATACCTGCCCCTAGTACAATGTTTTTTTTAACAGGTTCACAGTCCACCATCTAGACTATAAATGAACATTTTTTATTTAACCTGAGTCCAGTTTAATATGATCTGTTATTAATTAGGCGGCCAGCCCATATGTCGGCTGTGGACTGAGAACCTGTTAATTAACAGGAAAAAACAATCCAAAATATGTAGAAAATTTTGAATTTGCCTTTTTTTAAAGACATTTAGAGGAAACTACAGTTTCTTAGGCATCCTATTAATCTTATATAATTTAAATAAATAATAAAAGAAATATACCAGATTATTTTCTCTATTTGAAACACAGAAGTACAGGAATACATGTCTTACAAATATACAAAACACCTTTTTATTTGTTTAGCATATGAAAAAAATTATATAACTTTCAAGAAGGAATATTTGTTGGCACAAGCAACTGCAATTTCTTGTAAGCTTAATCATTTTCCAGTAATTGCCATAAGAATTAAGTGTTTTTTCCTCCAACACAAAGTATGCTGATTTTAATCCTTGATTTTTTTTTTTTTTTTTTTTTTTTTTTTTTAAAGAAAGAAAGAAAAGATTAAAATCACACTTACTTTTTTCATTAGTAATGGTTAACTATACTCTAATTGAAAATAATCTTGAAAAGTGTACATGTTATTTACATCAAACAAAAAATAAAGGTGTATGTTATACACTGTAAAAATGTTCTTTTATTTTCAACATAATCCTTTGCTTGTTTTTCTTTGTAAACACTCACTGAAGCGATAAGCGAGAATTCATTGAATGGGATATTAGTGATATCCCAGAGTAAATACAAAACAAAGAAGAATTTCCTTATTTTCAACATCAACTAACAGGTACTAAAAACCTAGTATTTAACTATACATGAAGCAAAGTACTTGAACCAATTATTAAAAACTTAAAGGTTACTATTGTTTACTGAACCGTAGATAGCATAAGTACTTAAGGTGAGTCTTGACTCAATTGAAAACAACCGCTCACTAATATTAAACCTATGGGCAGGTTATTTTAGAATTTCTCGTTCAAATTTGAATATTTTAAAATTATTTATAGGTTTAACATTAGCGAGCGAGTGTTTTCAAGTGAGTGAAGATTCCCCTTAAGTACAGAGTAGTATAAATTGTAATTTTCCAACTGGGCTCAGACATTTTTAGCCCAGATGGAAAATTACAATTAATATGATTTATTTACCAATTAGAATAATTGCGTTAAACTTAATCTAGTGTAATTACGTATTCAGCCTTACCTGCGATTTATTCTGTTGAGCTGACCAGATGTTATGATCAATAAGGTTAGCTGGGTGAATTAAGTCATCCAAATTCAACTGGCAGAACATTGGAAGCTTCAGCCAAGAGATTCCGTGTTTGAATCCTGGCCCAGACCTTTTTCACCCAGTTAGAAATTGCAATTAATGATTCATTTACCAATTAGAATAACTGTGTTGAAATGAATGTAGTGCAGGACAAATTCAAAAGATTTTTAACCCTAAGATTGCAGGTAGGAAAAGGGATCCTATATGCCCCTATTTTATGGAAATAAGAAGTTTCAGGTTAAAGACTGAAAGCAAAATGTAAAAAAGAAATGATAGGATAAGTTGTCAGACAAAAAAAAAACTCGCTGTAAGGAATTTGTATCTTAAAAGAACTTAGGTATACTATATGACCAGCTAAAAAAATTGTATTTTTATTGTTAGTTTGATCATCAAACATTTTTGAAAATATATACTAATGTTCTAAAATTTAGTGGTGTTCGATTTTACAGAGTTTATTGAATATCTACTGAAACTCTCTTCAGGAATTATAAGGAACATCTTGAAGTTGTAGGATGTAAAAGCTAAAAGTTAACTTAATATTTTTTGGTGATTTAATTGCAAGGGAAAATAGGACATAATAAATTAAAATATAAAATACTTGTGCTCATCCATGTCACAGAAAATGGTCTGACATTGAATCAAATGACTATGTGGGTCCTGTTAAAGACTTGAAATAGAACACACTGTAAAACATTTGGTGTAACGTTACTCCATAAAACTGGAGGCAGCATTGCTGCCTCCAATCTTACGGTGGTATTTAACTGATATAACTGGTGTAACATTACACAGCTCTTGTGTAAGTTTACACCATAATATTGTGAAACATATCACAATTTCTGTGTAAGGTTACACCACAATTGCGTGTAAGCTTTCACAGTAATTGTGTGTAAGGTTACACCACAATTGCGTGTAAGCTTTCACAGTAATTGTGGTGTAACCTTACACGCAATTGTGGTGTAACCTTACACACAATTACTGTGAAAGCTTACATGCAATTGTGGTGTAACCTTACACACAATTACTGTGAAAGCTTACATGCAATTGTGGTGTAACCTTACACACAATTACTGTGAAAGCTTACACGCAATTGTGGTGTAACCTTACACACAATTACTGTGAAAGCTTACACGCAATTGTGGTGTAACCTTACACACAATTACTGTGAAAGCTTACACGCAATTGTGGTGTAACCTTACACAGAAATTGTGATATGTTTCACAATATTATGGTGTAAACTTACACAAGAGCTGTGTAATGTTACACCAGTTATATCAGTTAAATACCACCATAAGATTGGAGGCAGCAATGCTGCCTCCCGTTTTATGGAGTAACGTTACACCAAATGTTTTACAGTGCGATACGAATGTGACTGATCATGTGTACAGAACATACCAAAGTTTCGACCGAGTTCGTTGGTCAGCATCATGCGCCATCTAGTTTCAAAGTGGAGGCCAGTTAAAAAAAGGTAAAAAGATGTTCTAAAAGATGTAAAATAAAATTATAAATTTAAAAAGTTGTTTCCGTGAACTGTTAGATCATGATACATGGATTCCGGAGCATATTTTGTTTTGGCTTTATCTTAAAAAACGGCTGCGATATAGCTGTTTGAAATTCCATGGAATATGGAAGCTACCTTTTCCCCCCGGTGCAGGCAGGAATGACTTTTTTGAATACTTTTTTCACATTTGATATGAAAATTATAAGTTTTGATTTGACTAAGGGATTTACAGAAATATTTATTTTTAAAAAATTACTAATTTTTTAAAGAACAAATGTCTATTTTTTATGAGTACAGAAACTATGTAATCGAATGATGTTTTACCGTTTTTTGGTAAAGACAGAAATTTCTTTCAGAATATACTTTGAAAGTTGGCGTTTTGAATCGAATTTCCGGACGCGGCAGCGAGGGAAAGGGGAAAAAGTGGTCGTCACGTGACAACAGTCATTTGTAACTTGATAAATAATTTATTTATCACAAATGTAGTACTCAATCCAATTTCCATCGTTTTTATAGTCAGGCTTGCAAATTTTATGCGTTTAGGTTTAAAAATGTGTTAGAAAAAGTAGTCAGAAAGTTTCAAGTTGTTCAGGAGGAAATTTGAGAACAACCTTAAATTTTCACTTAATAGTTAGTGAATTTCATACACTTTAGTTTTTCGTGTCCCTGGTAGTCGCCGGACCACGCAGTTTCTGAGGCCATTTCAAGAAAGTATATAGCGTAAAATGTAGATATAAAAAGATATAGCGTAAACTGTAGCTTAATGTATATGTTCGTCGTGTTGGAAAGGGTGTAATAATGTATGTGTGAGGCATGTCTTTATAATTTTGTTTTGACTGTCTGTCCGTTCGTGCTCTAACTTTCGGGAAAATATTGACAAATAAAAACCACAAAATTGATATATGTCATTAAGGTAGCTTTCAAATTCCTTGCTCAACAATGAGGAACTTTCTGAGACATTTTCTAACTCATATTTAAATTTAAATGTATAAAATTGGTAAGCCTGATTATTGAAGGGATTTGCAATCGAATAGCGTTTGGCAAATAAATTACCTATCGCGTGATAAGCGATTGTTTTCACGTGACAAGCATTTCCCCTTTCTCGCGCTTCCGTGTAGGGAATTCGGTTTAAACGCCGACTTTGACAGCATTTCAAGAAAGTTCTTCTGTCTTTACCAAAAAAATGGAAAATGTCTTTTGATTACATAGTTTCTGACTAACAACACCTGCCAATTTCATGCGTTTCTGGACAAAAATGATTTCAGAAATGTGTCAGTAAGCACATCCCTTTGATTTGAAAAGGGTCGTAAGAAATGCTATACAGCAAGTTCCTTATAAAAAAAATGCTATATCTAGCATTTATAGTTTTTACACGAGGTACACAAAAGAATTCGGACACATTACATTACGGTCTAGTGGCAGAATTTATTTGAAGTATATTTTGATCATGTTTTTCTCGAACAAATTCAAAGAAAGTTATTTAATCTTTAACATTGCATGAAAGTTCAGAATATATTTCGAAAAACTGATAGTGGATAAATGTAATAAGTAAAAATAGTTGGAAGGTGTTTTATAATCTGTGCAATCGACATTATTTTTCGTTATTGTTTTGTTCGTATGTGCTATCAACAGGAATTAGGCACAGATGGAAAATCAGCAATAATATATATTTTTTTTCATTTGAAAATAATTTCTAGCCATCTAACTATAACTCGTTTTTAAAAAAGGAAAAAAGTATTTAAAAGAAATACTTTTTACATTACAAATTTCAATAGATATATGGTATTCAATACATTGAAACCTAATACATATATTATATATAACAAAATTCAATTATGTAATGTTATTAAATATAACAATACATAATTCAAACAATATTTATATTGTTTCAATTATGTATATATATATGTATCTAATTGGTGTGTTATAATCTGAATGACGTCTACCGATTTCTCGATAAATAAGGACGTATATTAGTTCACGGCCAAAATAAAAACTGTACGTAACAGGGGATACATATACAGGGGTCGGATATCCAACTCTCGACGAGCGTGAAAATATTCTAGCATTGGATATGTGTCCCCTCTGCTGTGGCTTCAAGATGACGTATGGGGGCAGATATCCAGGGGTCGGATATCCAATGCTCCCCTCAAAAGTAAAAGGTCCAAGCATCGGATATGTTACCCCGTGATATATGTCCCCTTCTGCTATGACGTCAAGATGAAGTACGGGGGCAGATATACAGGGGACGGTTATCCAGGTCTCGACGAAAGTAACACGAACTAGTTTTTGATATATGGCCCCTTCTGATATTGGGGCAGATATACTGGGTAGGATATCCGACTCTCGAAGAAAGTGAACCTGGATATGTATCCCCTTCTGCTGTGACGTAAAAATCACGTATAAGGGGAGATATACTGGGGATAGATATCAGGCGACTCAGGCTTACTCCAAGTCTGGTCAGCGTTACCTATTTCGGTATCCGACAATTTAATTGAGAGCTTGGAAAGTCGATTGCCGCCAATGCATTCAAGTCCGGGGTGGACATATTCCGTATTAGAACCAGTTTTATAATGTTTCTGTCACATTTTACTGCATAATACTGTACTGATTTCTCCAAGAATGGAATTTTCCACCATGGGTGCTTTTTTGTTGTAATTTCATTTATACGTTTAACTTAAGTAAATTTCTATGTCGCATTTAATAAATAACAGTTTAGCGCATATTTCCTCCAAATTTGTTGTTTCTATATTCATTAATTTGGAAATTAGATGAAAAAAAAACGGTTGTACCTTAGCTTTTGGAGGCCAGTGTACATAGCAAACGATTTTTCCCCATAAACCGCAATGTAACAAAATAATTTTGTAAGTCTCTGAAAACGAGCTATAAATGCTACATACTTCATTTTCACACACAGTAGTAAACATCAATAACATATAAAAATTTCATGGCAATCCGAGTGTATTTACGCGAGTTAGAGCACGTACAGACAGTCAAACCGAATTCATAAACACTTTTCAACTATGTTGGAAAGTATTAAAAAGGAGGAATTGTGTAAAGCGAGTTATGTAAGTCCGAGAAAACATGTTTTAGGCCACCTCTATGATTCATTTAATTTCATTATGTTCCAAGTATTGTAGCATCATTAAAATATATTGCAAACGATTTTTCCTCATAAACCATAATGTAATGGAATTATTTTGTGTGCCCCTCTAAACGAGCTATAAATGCCACTCTTCATTTTCAATATCAAACATTCTATAGTAAATATCCATAACATATAAAATTTCATGGCAATCCGAGTGTGTTTACGAGAGTTAGAGCATGGACGACAGACAGACAAACCGAATTCATAAACACTTTTCAACTATGTTGGAAAGTGTTAAAAAAACAAGTGGGGAAAATTCTGCTATAAGGCCGATATATTGCCACACACGGCTTTTATTTAAAAAATAAATAAACTAGCTGTAACTCAGAATAAAAACGCAATGACAACAAACATTTTAAAATATCTAAATAACAAATAAAATTCCCCTGTTAAAGTGTTGAGTTGTTCAATAACCATTCGATTTAGAAAAATATTTTTCTACCACTGAGCAATTTTTTTAATGAAATTTAATTCATGTTGCTATGGCAGCAGACGATAAAACGATATCTTTGGAATAAGGGAATAAATAGAAGAAAAAATTTTGTTGATGTTTAATACATAATTCACTTTTATATTTTAACAGAATAATAAGTTTACTATAATTCATTACCCATGCTATGGCCAGTATACACGATACACGTCGAGCCACAATGCCTTTATCATTATCTTTTTACGCGTAAAAGTTCCGCTACGGTACTCCATTGTGAAGTTTTGTAATTTTTGAAATCTAATATTTGAAAAACGACATAATCATTAGATTTGAAATTTATATCAAGAAAAATACAATTTTTTACCATTCTAACGCAGTTTGTAAAACAATTTTGTGACAAATACTTTTCGAGTTATTAATTTTTTAAGTAACTTCAAATGTTTCATTTTCCGAGATTAATCTGTGGCAACGATGGATTGCTGTGACTTTTCATAAACATGAAAAATGATAGAGATTGAAAGAATAAGCCACCCTGTGTGTGGCTAAAAAAAGGAATCATGTAAAGCCAGTTATGTAAATCCGAGAAGCATGTTTTAGTCCACCTCAGTGATTCATTCAATTTCATTAAAATACTGTTGTGAGCTCGGGGTTCGAAAGGACTGATGCCAATATATAAGAACAATAAAAAGGCTTTATTCACTATAAACAGTGCAATACGAACACCAATATCTTCTGAAAATTACAGGATATTCAGTAATCTTCAAATCCAATAAAAGCACAGCAAAATTTCACACAAACAATGCGTTCAATACGACGTATCAACGACAAAATCAATCCGAGAAACACAGTTCTCAATGCAAAGCCTCTCGTATGAATTCAATCGCAGTTGACAGACAACTAACTAACTAACTGAACTGATGGAGGTCCTTATATAGGTTTCAGAGATCATTCCAGATTATTCCAGAGCCTTCAGATGCTAGAAATTACCAGAAGGTCCTCCAACTCTCGATAGAGTACTCCAAACGTGAAAGGATCCCAATGTAAATGTATAAGGGGGGGTTGCACAAAAAGTCGCCAAATCCGTCGCCAACTTGGCGACATTTGGCGATATATCGCCAAATTTGGCGACAAAAATAAGTCGCCAAAACCATCGCCAACTTGGCGATAAACCCATTCCTTGGCGATATTCCCATAGAACTCTATTGTAAAAACGATGAGGGTGTAAGGTTGTTTTTCTTACAAAGCACCTGAGGCCTTTAGCATTGAGTTACATGATGCTCAATAGGAAATACATTAATACTGCAATTTTCACAATAATAAAATAAAATAAATTTAAACAAATGGAATATTTACAAGTATATACAAAATTCATAACATTGCCCCCCTCTCAAGGACTGCACGTCCAGGGCAGTTCAACCTTTGATCGGAAAGCAAACCCGTTACTAACAAATGCTATACTATTCAAAACACTTAAAGCAAATATGGAAAATAACGATTAAACACATTCATAATGCTGAATTATAAAGCATAGACACCATTACATACAAGTATTTAAATAATAATAACAGTAATAATGATAATGCTAAGCAAAATAAATAATTACATTAATTTATATACAAGACCATGGTCATACTAATTTACATTATTTACATTACACTATTTACAATCAATGAACTAAGTACTATGTGAACTATGTACTATGGCCATAGTATGGAGCTAGCCTGTCGTAATGAACGACTCTAGGCTTCGAATTTGGTGACTTTCGGATCCGAATTACGACTTCGTTCAGTCTGTTTAGGACTGTATAAGGACCGTCCCAGTGCGATTGCAGTTTGGGAGAAAGTCCTTTACGTCGAGTCGGATTATAAAACCAAACCTTGTCACCTTCTTTGAATTGATGTCCCGTGGCTTTCGTGTCGTACCTGGTCTTCATCTTCTCCGTCTGTATATTGATCCGCTCTCGAGCCAAGTTGTGGACGTCTTCAAATCGTGCCTGGAGATTCTGCACGTATCCCTCTGGCGATGACGGCGCATCTGGAGGGCGACCAAACAGCAGATCACAAGGTAAACGAAGATCACGACCGAAAAGCATCTGAGACGGGGAATAGCCGGTTGTTTCATGGACGGCGCTGCGATAGGCGAGAAGAAACAAGGGAAGTTTTTGGTCCCAGTCTTGCTGGTTTCTTGAGACTAGCAGTGAGAGATTGTTGAGGATGGTACGATTAAATCTCTCAACCATGCCATCCGATTGTGGATGTAAAGGCGTCGTCCTAGTTTTGTCCATTCCGAGAAGTTGACAGAGACCCTCAATCACAGCACAGATGAAATTTCTCCCCTGGTCAGAATGCATTTGAAGAGGGACTCCATACCTTGATATCCACTGGTGTACCAAGGCATCAGCAACCGTAGAAGCTTCTTGATCAGGGATGGCATAAACTTCAGGCCATTTTGTGAAATAGTCCATGACAACAAGGAGGTATTTGTTGCCATCAGCACTTCTTGGCAGAGGACCTAGGATGTCAAGGGCGATGCGTTCAAAAGGTGCTCCTACATTGTAGAGATGTAGTCTTCCTCGGCTACGTTTCTTTGGTCCTTTCCGAGCTGCACATGCATCGCAAGATTTGCACCATTGTTCGACGTCAGCTCTCGCTTTTCCCCAGAAGAAGCGCTCTCGGACTCTGTGTAATGTTTTCATGACTCCAAAATGGCCACCAGTGGGACTGCCATGTAATTCCTTGAGGACCTCTGGGATTCGGGATCGAGGAAGTACCAACTGCCACCGAGATGTCTTCCCATCTTCCGATTCGAATTTTCGGAACAGGACACCATTCCTGACGTGGAGAGAGTTCCAAAGAGCCCAATATTGCTTCGTCGTAGGACTGTAAGTCGAGATGTCTTTCCAACTGGGCTTCGTGCTAGAAGATTCTAATAACTCCAAGATTGGTTTGATCTCAGAGTCTGCCATTTGATCTTCTCGAATCTTCTCATCACTCCAGGGATCTGGTGGCGTCAATAGTGAAGTCTTCGTCTGGCGTATGACATATTCGGGATTATACTTGCTCTCCGCTCTGGAACAATAGCGACAGCTCTCGTGACACGGTCTTCTTGATAGGGCATCGGCGTTTCCATGCGATGAGCCTTTGCGATGCCTGATGTCAAAGTCGTATTCCTGGAGTCGTTGTATCCATCTGGCTACTTGGCCCTCTGGGTTCTTAAAATTCATCAGCCATGTTAGGGATGCGTGGTCAGTACGAAGGAGAAATTTCCTGCCATAGAGATAGTGATGGAAGTGTTCTATGGCTTTCACTATAGCTAATAACTCCTTACGAGTGACGCAATAATTCCGCTCTGGTTTCGATAAACATTTGCTCCAGTATGCTACGACTAGTTCTTGGCCATCTATTTCTTGGGAAAGTACAGCGCCGACACTTTCCTGACTGGCATCCGTGTCCACAATGAATTGTTTGTTGGGGTCTGGATAGGTAAGGACTGGAGAGGATGTGAGAGCTTCTTTCAGCCGCTGGAATGAATTGTCGCATTCTTGTGTCCATAGAAACTTCTGTTTGCTTTCAGTGAGCCTATGCAAGGGTCTTGCGATGTTGGAGAACCCCTGTACAAACTTTCTGTAATAAGTGCATAGTCCCAGAAAGCTTCGCAACTGATGGACATTTTCCGGACGTTTCCAGTGCTTTACTGCAGACACTTTTTCAGGATCTGTTCGAACACCTTCAGCTGAGATGATGTGTCCTAAATAGTTTACTTCTCGTTGGAAGAACTTGCATTTCAAAGGATTCAGCTTTAAATTCGCCGCTCTTAGTTTCGTTAACACTTTTCGAATATTCTCTAGATGTTCTTCAAACGTGCGGCCACCAATGATGACGTCATCTAGGTAGATGAGACAAGCTTCAAAAGTCAGACCTTTTAACACTGTCTCCATGAGGCGCTCGAACGTTGCTGGAGCATTGCAGATCCCGAACGGCATAACTTTAAATTGCCAAAGTCCTTGTCCAGTAGTAAATGCGGTCTTCTCTTTGTCATCAGGATGGATCTCCACTTGCCAATATCCACTCTTCAAATCCAGCGTGGAAAACCATTTATGTCCTGAAAGAGTATCTAGCGTGTCGTCTATTCTTGGTAGAGGATAGCTGTCCTTCTTCGTGATATCGTTAAGTTTACGATAATCCACACAAAATCTTGTGGAGCCATCTTTCTTTCGGACCAACACGATGGGAGAGGCCCACGGACTTGATGACGGTTCGATGATGTCACTATCCTGCATCTCTCGTAAGAGCTTAGAAACCTCTTCTTGTTTTGCGAACGGCAAGCGTCTTGGATGCTGTTTAATCGGTGGATGGTTGGCAGTATCAATTCTATGACGTGTCAGTGAAGTGCGCCCTATATCACTCTCGTTTTGTGAAAACACATCCTTAAATTCCTGGAACAGTCTTTCTGCGGCATGTCTCTGTTCAGGAGATAAATTTTCATTTCGTCCAATTTCAGGTGTTAAACTTGTAGGCGGCTCCGACAACGTCAAGCTCGGGTCTTTGCAAACACAGGTGACTGGAGCACAAGTTGCAAGCACTTCACCCTTCTGGATAATTCTAGATTTTTCACTTACGTTCGCAATTCTCACAGGTATGACATCTCTCGACAGATCTACCAGTGTTGATGCTATTAGCACTCCCTTTGGGCTCTTCTCAGGATATCCAGTCAAGCCATACTGGAAAATTCTTTCGTTTCCAGTTACTCCAGGTATCATCATTTCGGTTCGAGGAGGGATGGTAACATCTGCCTTGGCTGTGATCCGTTGAATGGACCCGGACTCATTTCCAAGTTTGAAAATAGTGACATCTTCTTGAGCAGAGCGTAACTCATTATTCTTAAAATCCAGTGTAAATCCATGCTCTTTTAAAAAGTCCAGTCCTAGTATGAAAGGATCTGAAATATCGGCCACATAGACTGTATGATGGTAAGCGGCGTTCCCAAACTTTATTTCCAGTGTCATTCTTCCAAATATGTCGATCTTATCTCCGGTCACAGTTTGAAGGATAACACGTGGTGGGGTCCAGGAGAGTTTTTCTTTCAGCCGATGAGCTAGATCTTTCCGAATGATGGTCACATTGGCTCCTGTATCGATGATCATATTACAGGGCAAATCATTCACACTTCCGACTAGAAAAACTCCGTTCTCGCCGCAACTTCTTGCAGAAATTTCACATACTTGAAAATGAGGCTTCTTAAGATCTGGAAACCTCCGCCCCGCAAGATGGCCATTAATCAATTTTCCTGCTCCTCCGTTAGCGGGTGAGCTATTACCTTCGGTGCTGGGTCGTCTTGGGCAGTCGATTTGGATATGGCCTTCTCCACTGCATTTCCAGCACTTGATCTTCCTGTAAGGTTTGTTGGCCATTAAGGAGTTCATCTGCCTCATCATGTCCTTCACCTGCTGCTGTAAATGCTCCACAGCTCTATCCGACGTCTCAGGCATGTTGGCTACTCGCACAAAGTGTCGATCTTTCCTTGTAGCTTGCTGGGCTGCCTCGAATTTCAGGGCATAAACTAAAGCCCCTTTTAAGTCACTGAGATCTGCAATCCGGAGTGCTTTCTGGATCTCAGAGTCACGCACACCATCAATAAAATGCTGCAGAGCTAAGCTTTCTCTAATTTCAGTCGGACAGTCAGGATAAGCAAGATGTGAAAGTCTCTCGACATCCGTAGCAAGCTCTTGCAGGGATTCAGTGGATTTCTGCTGTCGAGATTTGAGCTGGAGTCTGCTATATTCCTTCATGCATTTCTCGCCAAAGCGTAATTCTAAGGCACTGACGAGCGTTTCAAAATCCAGCGGTTCATTTGCAGGCAAAGTCTGTAGGACGTCGGAAGCATCAGCTCGTAGAGAAGCAGCTAACTGGCAAGCCTTTGTCTGGGAATCCCATCCATTGGCGTCCGCTACGATCCCAAATTGTGTCTTAAAAAATGGCCATGAGGATTTTCCGTCATAGGTCGAGAGTTTAATAGAGGCCCGGGGAAGCATAGCTTGATACTTGACATCTTCGGGATAGTTTTCGGCAGTTATCTTTTGTTTCTTCACATTTTCCAACTCCTTTTCTATACTCTCTATCCTTTCTTCTACGGTATTGGCTGTCTTTTGAACTTTTTCCTCTATTTCCAGAAATCTTCCTTCAAATTTGTTTTCCACGCTGTCAATTCTTTCATTTAAAGATGTTATTTTATTATCTATTAATTTTTTCAACTCACCAAGGTTGGTTGACATATCCTTCTTCATTTCTTCCGACATCTCTTTCATTTCAGCCTGGTTTGCGGTCATTTTCTCATCTATCTCAGTCATTTCCTTCTTCATTTCTTCTTTCAACTCGCCAAGGTTGGCAGTCATTTTCTCATCCATCGCTGACATATCCTTCTTCATTTCAGCTTTCATCTCGCCAAGGTTGGTTGACATCTCAGCCTGATTCGCAGCTAATTTCTCCAATAATTGTTTCAGTTCACCCTCCATTGCTCTGGTGATCGGCATTCAACCCCACTCTGACACCAAATGTTGTGAGCTCGGGGTTCGAAAGGACTGATGCCAATATATAAGAACAATAAAAAGGCTTTATTCACTATAAACAGTGCAATACGAACACCAATATCTTCTGAAAATTACAGGATATTCAGTAATCTTCAAATCCAATAAAAGCACAGCAAAATTTCACACAAACAATGCGTTCAATACGACGTATCAACGACAAAATCAATCCGAGAAACACAGTTCTCAATGCAAAGCCTCTCGTATGAATTCAATCGCAGTTGACAGACAACTAACTAACTAACTGAACTGATGGAGGTCCTTATATAGGTTTCAGAGATCATTCCAGATTATTCCAGAGCCTTCAGATGCTAGAAATTACCAGAAGGTCCTCCAACTCTCGATAGAGTACTCCAAACGTGAAAGGATCCCAATGTAAATGTATAAGGGGGGGTTGCACAAAAAGTCGCCAAATCCGTCGCCAACTTGGCGACATTTGGCGATATATCGCCAAATTTGGCGACAAAAATAAGTCGCCAAAACCATCGCCAACTTGGCGATAAACCCATTCCTTGGCGATATTCCCATAGAACTCTATTGTAAAAACGATGAGGGTGTAAGGTTGTTTTTCTTACAAAGCACCTGAGGCCTTTAGCATTGAGTTACATGATGCTCAATAGGAAATACATTAATACTGCAATTTTCACAATAATAAAATAAAATAAATTTAAACAAATGGAATATTTACAAGTATATACAAAATTCATAACAATACATAGCAAACGATTTTTTCTCATAGACCATAATGCAATGGAATTATTTTGTGTGTCCCTGGAAATGAACTATAAATTATACACACTTCATGTTCAATACCAAACATTCCATAGTAAAAATCCATAACATATATAAATTTCGTGGCAATTCGAGTGTATTTACGAGAGTTAGAGCTCGGGCAGACGAAAGACAGACCAACCGAATGCAAAACAAAGATGTAATGGAGGTTATATGGTGGTATACGGTCGTATTCCTTCTGAAGAATTCCGTATACCCTCCGTAGTTATGGCGTATACTCTTTGGTGTACCCTCTGCTTATAGCGTATACCCTCTGTTTTTAGGGTTTCGTTCATCTCATGAAACCCTATTCGTCCCGCTACGTTGTTTGTCTGACACAGAGCCGGTTCTCAGAAACTATATAACTTATAGACATGAAATTTTGTATACTTATAGCTGAATACCTACTATGAAGCTCAAAATTATAAAATTTGAAAAAATCGTATTATTTTAATATAGAGAGATAAAAAACCAAAAATTTAACAGCCTTTTCCTATTCAATTTAAACAATATAGCAGTTGCCAACAATTAAAAATCCACAATAAAATTCTTTCTACAATAATTAATTTTCTATTGAAAGATTTTCACGTGAAAAATGAAAATGAAATGAAAAGTTTCACATTGCAAAAAAGATTGATATGACGTCATATTGGTAATAAAACAGAATTTTTCAAACATTTCTCAATAATACAAGGAGTATGAGTAATGTGTAAATACAGAAAGCAGCATAATAGGACGTCATTAAAAAATTAAAATAAAATTAATCTGACGTCCTATTGGAAATTTAACGGACTTTTCCAAATGTTTGAGAATAATACAAAGAGAGTATCATTATGAGTAATTGAGAAAGCAAGTAGATATGACGTCAGCAAGTGATTATAACGTCATCTGAGTTTGAGGAATGTACTGAATCATGATACAAACCCGATTATGGAAATATTGGCATATTTTAATATTTTGAAGGTCTTTTTACAACATGTTTAATTTTGAAATTGATTTTTTTTAAATATCGCATTTAGTCCACATGACAGAGTATAATAGCGGGTTCAGATATTCGAAAAAACGAGAAAAATAGACCGGCAAATTTTTACTTTATAAAAAACATGACTCTTTTTTTATGAAATTTAATTGGATTTATTAAAGAAAGGATAAAGTGTTTTGAAAGGAATGTTAAACGAAACCCTTTGTGCGATCTTCGATCACACTTACCCACTAGTTTCTACTACACCACTGATTCATAAACATTTTTCAACTATGTTGGAGAGTGTTAAAAAGCCTTAGCCTTAGTTTTTCAAATCGTCCTTCTGAATTATACGATCACTTCTTTATATAATCGTTATTTCACGCTGATTTTTTATGTGTGTGTGTGTACAGATCGGATCATGAATAACGCATAGATTATAATATGTAAAAAAAGATGAGGCAAATTGTCCACCTTGGCCGATTTTGTAACACAAGGCCAAATAGATCGAGGTGAACGGTCTTGAAAACAAGAAAAATATAAACATTCTCCATCTTTCTATGTTATTAACGAGAAAAAAAATGGCTCTTTAATAAAACGAATGGAACGCGGGAGATTCCGCATTTTTCCTTCAAAATTAACGGACTTTGTTAACTTTGACTTAACTCAGGAGGGAGCATTGATCTCACCGAAGGTTAAAGATTGCATTTGCACATGTAGAAGACGTGATATTCTTAATTGGAGTTATTGCTAATTAGTAAAAAAATAATTTGATTATGGAGAAAACTCGATAAAGCATTTACAGGTGGGGCCAAATTCAGAGGCTGTTCGCACATTTTTTTTAGACGAGTTTGTTTTGGCAAAAGAAAATCATCCGAGTCAAACGACTATTGCTAAATCGTTAACATGTTCAGTGTCAATTGTTAACAAAATCATTAACACTAATTTTAAATTTTAACAAGAACGAAAAATCATGCGTCAAGCATAGATTATGTAACACTTTCCAACGCTTCCAAAATAATTTTACGAATCATACTCTTTAATAAGCTAAAAGATAACATCTAAGTAATCCGAATACTTTTATTCAGCCCTGTATAGGATCTATAGATTTGTATATATACTACATAGGATGCTAAATTTTAGTTCAGTTAGGAAACGCGTAGCACAGTTTAAAATTCTCCGTCTGGAGTTAAATAATACGGAAATGTGTTCGCGAACTTTTGTGCTTCCCTGTATAGGATCTACAGAATTTATACACACCGACACCACGTAATATACAAAAAGCTAGTTAAAATTAAAATCGCGTACAGTAACTTAAAACGCACTTCCACGAATTATTGTTAACATACAGTAGAGAATTCTTTTGTGTGTCCCTGTAAATGAACGATGACTGCTATACACACAGTATTCTGTAGTAAGTCTCTTGTAATGTACCTTATATAAATTTCAATGCGTTTAAAATAGGGAAACATTATTTAAATAAACCGCAGACGATTTTTCTCCATAGACGTAATGTAACGGAATTCTTTTGACTGTCCCTGTAAAGTAACTATAAGTGCTATGCACACCCTATTCCATATTAAGCTTCTTCTAAAGCACCTTAGTGATATATATAAATTTCAATGCGTTTAAAATAGTGAAACATTATTTAAATAAACCGCAAATGATTTTTCCCCATAGACCGCAATGTAACGGAATTCTTTTGAGTGTCCCTGTAAAAAAACTATAAGTGCTACACACTTCCGTTGAAATAGGGAACATGCTATAGATAACGACTATAACATATAAAAATTGCAGAGCAATCCGAGCATATTTACGGGAGTTAGAGCACGGACAGACGGCCAGACAAACCGAAGTCATAAACACTTTTCAACTAGGTTGGAAAGTGTTAAAAAGCAAAAAAAAAAAAAAAAAAAAAGCAATGTTTATTATCTTTCTCCACGACATATCGTCGAACGTAGAACACGATGCAGAATTCTTTATGAAAAGCATTTATTCGGACAATTTATTCTGCATTTATTTGGACTGTGTCTGCTCGGTCCCGGGGTTCCAAACCCAGCACCCGCCATCCCCTATTTCGTCAGCCCTGCCTTTAGTTAGATAAAAAAAAAAAAAAAAAAAGACGTTTTGAGCACATCATAATAGTATTTATTTATGAGTTAGTGACAATATGTTCCAGAAGGAAGAATTGAACCGGCTTAAGACGGTCGAGGTCACTCACTATTCGCCTTTGGTGAAGGGAGAAACAAGGCCAGGACCGAGTCACGTGACCATTAAGTAATTTGCGATCGAACCGATTGCATCGTGTTTTATTTTGACCCCGAAACAAAGGAAAAGGAAAGAATTTGTCGAAACTTTTTTTCTGCGTCTTGGCCGGATTTCTAAAGATTTAAGTGTTCAAATCAGTTTCACTTCAATCTTATTTTAAGGCTGGGACAGGGGATAATTAGATATAATTATCTCAAAGTAAAACCCCTTTGTTATAGATCTATCTATCTACATATTAATCTGTCTATCTAGCTATATAATACATACACACATATGTATATTAGAATCTACCAAGGTCTTAAACTTCATAGGATGCTGAATCTCGGAGTAAAGGCTCGGGACAAGGAGGAATTTCGGACTCCAGATGCTCCAAAAGTACTACAATATTAACACACCTTAAAATCTGCCAGGTCCTCAAAAGAAGAAACTTCTTAGCATACTGAATCTCGGGGCGGAGGTACGGGATACGAGCAGGGCCTGTTTACCGAATAGGCCCGTGAAGCCTGAGCTTACCCACTGAAATTCAAAGGGACCCCCAAATTTACTTTCCAAAACTATTTTTTAGGGGAAAAAAAATTCAGTCAGGGTAAAAAATGTATTTTTTTCTTAATTATAGCTATTAAATTTTCCCTCAGATTAATACTGATACATTTATACTCTTTTTTTTCTGTTGATGTAATAAGTAATTTACTAAGTAAATTTTGCTACATGTTGATAATACATCTCAAGGCATTAAGAATTAATTATAAAAACATTTCTTTCCTTTCTAGAACCTTCACCTCCCCCCCCCCCCCCCCCAACACCTATTCCTGGGAAGCAAAAGCTATATCAAAATCTATCAAAAGGAAAAAAAGAAATTTTGCAAGACCGCGAATCTTGGGGCCTCGCTTAAGCACGATCTAAAATGTTTTTGTTTAAATTTATCCCTCCTACAGGATCAAAAGTTACTCTTGATTGCATTGCATATCTAAGGGGAAAATATATAATAAAAAACAAACAAAACCCGGGACTAGGAACGCAATTTCACAACTTTCTTAATGAGATGGTAAGGGGAGGTGGGGGGGGGGGGGTAAAAATTAAATTGAACTTGTTGTGAAAAGCAATTGAAACAGTCTCACATTTCCATTATTTCCTTTTTCTCTGTAACAATGGAAGTAACCAATTGCCACCATTGTGAAGAAATTTCATAAAAAACTTTATAATTAAAATTCAAATATAACAAGTGGGTAAGTGTGATCGAAGATCGCACAAAGGGTTTCGTTTAATAGTCCTTTCAAAATACTTTATCCTTTCTTTAATAAATCCAAATAAATTTCATTTTAAAAAAAAAAGGTCGTTTCTTACAAAGTAAAAAATTACCGGTCTATTTTTCTCGTTTTTTCGAAAATCTGAACCGGTCCGATAGCGGACGAAGCCCGCTATTATACTCTGTCATAACAATATCTGTCATGCGGACTAAATGCAATATTAAAAAAAAAAAAAAAAAAATCAATTTCAAAATTAAACATGTTGTATAGAGACCTTAAAAATGTTAAAATATGCCAATATTTTCATAATCGGGTTTTTATCATGATTCAATACGTTCCTCAAACTCATATGACATTATAATCACTTACTGACGTTATATCTACTTGCTTTCTTTATTACTCATATTGATACTCTCTTTGTATCAACCACTTGAAAAAGTCCGCTAAATTTCCAATAGGACGTCAGGTTAATTTTCTTTTTAATTCTCTAATGACGTCATATTAATCTGTTTTTTGTACTTACACTTACAATCCTTGTATTATTGAGAAATGGCTGAAAATTTCCGCTTTATTACCAATAGGACGTCATATTAATCTTTTTTTCAATTGGTGAAACTTTATTTCATTTTCATTTTTCACATGGAAATCTTTCAATAGAAAATTAATTATTGTAGAAAGAATTTTATTGTGGATTTTTAATTGTTGGCAACTGCTATAACGAAAAATGTTTAAATTTAATAGGAAAAGGCTGTTAGATTTTTGGTTTTTTATCTCTCTATATTAAAATAATACCATTTTTTTATTTTATGATTTTCAGCTTCATAGTAGGTATTCAGCTGTAAGTACACAAAATTTCAAGTCTGTAAGTTATACAGTTTCTGAGAACCAGCTCTGTGACGGACAGGCAACAAATCGGGACAAATAGGGTTTCGTGAGATGAACGAAACCCTAAAAAATTGGAATATTTAAAAATAGCTAGTGCGGGCAAACCTACGAATAAATAGCTCTCATTAAAAAAAAAAATAAAAAAATAATAATTAGCGAAATTGGTTCAGTAGAAAGCTCTGAGCAGATGACTAAAAAACCAGCCTTGTGTTTCAAATATAATATAGATCAGAAATAAACGCGAAAACAAGATATGAATAAATACATATACAGTGTCTCACATAAGTGATGGGACACTTGTGCTTTACAAAATGAAACTAATCAAATAAATTAAAAAAACATGTACACATTTTTTTTGTGGGTGTGTTTCATACTTAAATTTAGTAAAGATTATTACATAACATACATTTTGTCAAAATATTAAAATATTAATTTAATAAAAATACAAATGTTTAGAACGGAGCAAAAAATAGCTCACATAAGTGATGGGACACCATTATATATGCAACAAAAATCGTCTGAAATAAGCAATAAAAATATTTTTTGGGGTTTTATTTTTACTTAAAAGCAATTGGCAATAATTTATAAAATCGTCTGCAGTATTTCTCTCCAGTTTGTTTTGGAATTTTTGTGTTTTTTAGCTCTGTGTAGTCATGAATGCTAAACGAAAAGAAACTTCGCCTGAAATTCGAAAATTAGTTATTAATTTGCATATTGAACGTGGAAAATCTATTAGAAAAACTGCTGAAACAGTTAACTTGAGTCGTTCAACAGTTTTCAATATCATTAAACGATATAAAAAGAATCATATGATTCAGGATAAAAGAAGACCTGGCTGACCATCAAAGCTATCCAATGGAATAAAGCGAATTATCGTTCGAAATATTAAAAAAAATCCAAGAATTAGTGCTTCAAAAGTTGCTGCTGACTTACAAGCATTATATGGAATAATTGTTAATCCTGAAACTATTAGAAGGGTAATTCGATCTGCTGGATATCACGGTAGAGTAGCCAGGAAAAAATTCTTCGTAAGTGAAAAGAATAGAAAACTCAGACTAGCTTTCGCAAAATCCAACATAAATAAGAATTCTGATTACTGGAATAAAGTTATATTTGCTGATGAGAGTAAATTTAATATATTTGGTTCTGACGGTAGAATCTTGGTGTGGAGAAAACCCAGGAAAGAACTTCGCAAACAGAACTTGGTACCAACAGTAAAACATGGTGGAGGAGGAGTTATGGTATGGGGGTGTATGTCGTCCGCTGGAGTTGGTAATCTTGTTTTTATTGACAGTATAATGGATCAGTACAAGTATATTGATATTTTAAAGCAAAATTTGAAATCTTCAGCACGAAAATTGAACCTTCATAACGATTTTAAATTCTACCAGGACAATGACCCCAAGCACACTGCTCTGAACGTTAGACTCTGGCTGCTATATAACTGTCCTGAAATAATAAAAACACCACCACAATCTCCAGACTTAAATCCCATACAGAATATTTGGCAAGAATTGGAATCAAGAATTCGCAAACACACCATTTCTTCAAAACAACAACTAAAATCGGTGCTTCAAGAAGAATGGGGTAAAATCACTCCAGAAATCACAAAAAAAATAGTCGAATCCATCCCAAAAAGATTAAATCATGTTTTAAAAGTAAATGGAAATCCAACAAAATATTAAAACCTTTTAAAAAGTAAAATTTTTGGATAAATATTTGATGGAAAAGTAAGTGTCCCATCACTTATGTGAGCCATTTTTTGCTCCGTTCTGAACAATTGTATTTTTACTAAATTAATATTTTAATATTTTGACAAAATGTATGTTATGTAATAATTGTTACTAACTTTAAATATGAAACACACCCAAAAAATTTTTGCACATGTTTGTTTATTTATTTTATTGCAGTTTCTTTTTATAAAGCACAAGTGTCCCATCACTTTTGTGAGACACTGTACGAGTTTTGCATTAAGTCGATGCTTTATAAATGAAGATTTTCAATCATAATTCTTCTCTTAATGTTTACTTACTTTAAACCACCTGGAGAAAGATAAATTTTACTTTTCTTCCAATATCATTAAAGATAAAGAAAAATTAAGTAAAATTTCATTATTTAAATCCACCGTGGCTCTCCCCTGTGTGTTGCCATCTTACATATAAACAATATCAAGTTGATTGTACTAAACAGCTGATTTTTAAAAAATAGCAGATAAAAAAAATGAAGTAAACAAACATTTTACGTAGCAACATGTGATTTCAGACCGCGATTTCTATTGGTGCGTGACGCAATCTGCTTTTTGTCGGGAATCAGGTGTTCTGAAACAGCGATCATTATCTTTGAGGCATTTTAAACTGTGACAGCGCAAGTTTCTGCTTTCTCCACCTTTCGGTTTCTAGCATTTGGGCTGGAAGCCGTGTCGGGCGATCTGCGGTCCGCCAATGATTGATCTCCTTACGTCGATAGAGGGCGTTGTGTTAGCTTCAATGATGGCGACTTCTAATATTAAACTACCACGGCGATTGCCTTTATTATTAATTGATGGAGTATTATTTCCTGGTGCATCAATTCGGATACCTGTATCATCCGAAAAGAAGTAAGAGTACTACATAAAATAGTTTCACATATCTAATATCAATTATTTTTGCATTAAAATTGAGTTGTACAACAGGAGTAGGTCATTCATGGGTTTGTTTACATTCAGATTACTTTTGTTTTGCATACTGTATTTGATCTGTCATACAAAAATAATCATGGCATCTTATTAAAAGATGAAATTTATCTTCTACATCGATTCTTATTTATGAATTTTCACAAGGACGTGGTACAAAACTGATGATTATAACTATTACAATGTAAAATGCCACCTGTTAATAGTCATTAAGTATTTTATATTTATTGACATTCAGATTATATTCACTAATTTTTGAGCTTTTTATTTTGCTTATTTTCTATCAGAATCATTTGAAAGCTTTTCCAAAGCCTAAGTTCGCTATGTTATGATACAATTGTGAAAATTTCATTGCTACATGCATAAAATTTTTAGATAATCCCACTCATGTTTCATTCAATCGGATCCTCCTTTTTTTTCCCTATGTCTATAAAAAAAAAAATCGAGTTTGTGAGCGAGTAAAGTGAAATGTTTAAGAACAGGAAAAGGCTTAAGACACTCAGAAGCCGTAGGCGCGAATAAATTTTTGTTAAGGCTGTAGTTCCATAATTTCCTATCTACAGAAGTAAAGATATCGTCCCTGTATTTTACAAAAGTCAAAATATTAAGTGCTTATTCTAAAGCATGGTGCATGTTTAAAACTGTAAAATCCCATAGTGGTGGATAGGGTTGGCACGTTTTTGCCAAAGGTGGTAAAAACCATGGAAAAAACTGGCAAAAATACATTTTTGCCACTTTTTGCCAAAGTGGCAAAAATAGATGTTTTATTTACAGCGATGTAATTAATATATTTTAATTTTTAATAATTTCAACTCTAATAATATGTAATTTTATTTTTTTATTTACCTTAGAATATTCAATGCATCATTTAAACAGTTAATCTAAGTAGATTGTATTTTTTAGTAAAATACTTTAGTAATCAGTTTTACTTTTTAGTAAATAACTTACTGGCTTTGGTTTAATCTCTCATAATTATTAAACAATCAATCCTTATGCTTCAGTTAATTTTGTAGCAAAGTCTGAGAGAGAAATAGCACTTGCCAATTTGGCTATGCTATGAGAACAACAGTTATTTGAAGTTACATTTAAAAACAATAGAAACAAAACCTTTTGCAAGATAATTCATTCTCATTTCCTATGATCAAATCAAGATTCAAGTCTGTAGCAGGTATAATGACAGTGGGAAAAATTGTAAGAAAAATTACCTAATAAAATCATTGTACCCTCCCCTCTCTTAACTATCGCCAAACTATAAGATTAAATGCCAATTATGGATCATTGTAAATGTCATTTTCACTTGATATTAAACACGTTACATGTGTTTGTTACGTCATCATGTGAATTTTAATTTATTTTTGTATTTTTATTAAGGTTTTACTAATTTGTTTTTTTTTCATTATTTAAAATGAAAATTATGTCAATAAATGATTACCTCGTGATATTAAAGGAAGAAAAAATATAACAGATTAGTTTCAACTGGTGTCACCAATTTTTGTCCACAAAATATTTTTATTTTTCTATATTTGCTTCAAGCCCATATCTAATGTTTACATATATTTTATAGTTTTTTTTTCTACGTTTTTTGACTAAATAAAGAGGATTGAATTCTTTACAATCTTCCGTTATTATTGATGTTTACTATGTTCCTTAATAAATTCGATTATTACATTTAAAATACTTACAATTAATTCACAAATTCAATATCTTAAAAATATCTGTTTGCTTATGGTTTAATTTAATAATTCTGCATTCAAACACATAAACTGTATTCTTAGTATTATTTTGACAGAAATAATCTGGATAATTCAAATTTTATATTTGCTATGTCATTACGTCATGAGTGAACTTTATTATTAAAGTAACCCTATAATTTAGATTTTTTTTTTTTTTTTAATTGAAATTCATTCATTTTTCCAACTTAAAATTTTAGAATGGCAATATTTTTTCATTTGTATAATTTGGTGAAATTGGTCGACGGGATAAACAAGTAGTACCGTTTACTTCTATAAAGTATTTGTAAAAGTTATACCTAAAGGCTCAAATAAAGATAAAATGAAGATTAATTTGGCAAATGTTTATGCATTAATATTGTTTTTTATTATAGATTTTTTAAATGTAGAAACTGTTGATTTAAATTTTTTCATTTTAAAGGCATCATTACTACATTAATTTGAGAAAATTCAAAAGTTTTTACCTGTCACCATCACATAAATTTATCTACAAAATTGATTATGATTGATTATTGATATTTTTTTATTCATATTACCAGTGACAATTATTTTAATTAATCAAATTAATATTAGTGAAATATGTAATTAATATTCTGATTTAAGTCTCAATTATAATATATACAAAATTATATTATTTTATTATATTTATTAAATCCAGCCTTTTTTGCCATTTTTTGCTGGTTTTTACCAGGTTTTTTCCAGTTTTTGCCACTGTCCTGGCAAAAATACCATTTTGCCGGCAAATTGCCAAACCCTAGTGGTGGAACTTTAGACAAGAATTCATTTTTAAACAGTTTTGTACCTGCTCTACTTCATTTCACTATTTACTTTTTCATTGTTTCTTATTCATTGGAAATTTTGTGTGAATGAAAAACTCAAGTATACAGTAGCCCCAGGATCAGTGTTGAATTCAGCTATTTTATTCTGGGAATGGTTTCTACTTCGTTGAGAGTGAGAGGGGTCAGTTTAGAGTTTCAGGGAAGAAATTGTACATTTTGACCATTAGTTACAGGGCAGAAACTAAGGGGAGACGGCGGCAAAGGGGTCATGTGCCCCGGGCACCAGAACGGAAAGTCAAAGGAACTCCAAATAATGATTTTGTTTGTCATTTGATATATGGAGTTTACAAAAAAATGTCTTATAGCCAGAAAAAAAAAGAGGTAACTGGATTAAAATTGACAAGTAGATAAAAATACTCATCTACAATGCAAGACAGCAAAGGAATAAGAAAAAAGCTGTTCTCCTAGACTATTTCCATTCTCCCAATTAAATCTATTAATAGGAAGAGTGATAGCTCAATGAAAATGGCTGTAGATAGCACATGAAGATATTTTACGGTATTGGAATTCATGGTTAAGCCTATAGAAAATCCTGGTTTTGGAGTTTTCTTAATACATTGCGACTCATTATCACTATGACTTATGGATGCACTGAATAGTGATTTTGGCCGAATACCGAATATTTGGCCCACAGGTAAACCGAATACCAAATATTCAGCTAGCTGAATAGTAACAGTGAGGCCAAATACCGAATATTCGGCTGGCCGAATATTTTTATATTTCAGAGATTAAAAGTTAAGGAACAGACGTGTTACACTCACGCACCGATGTTTGGCGACTTTTTGGTTGGCACGACTTTCAAGCCAACGCCAAACCACCTATCAGAAAAAAAAATCCCCTAATTTTGGCGACTTTTTTCCTTTTTATAACGGATGAAAACAAAGAAACTGTGCGTGAGTGTATAACATCATAGCCAAAGTTAAATTATAAAACAATTTTACATAATATTTAACACAAATACTTATACCATTTTATGAACTAGGCCTTTTTACAAGAAACCTTTACAAAAAAAAAAAAAAAAAAAAAAAAAATCTGTGCTTTGAGTTGTAACTTTAAAAAAGGATAGTCTTAAAACTTTTTTTAATTAATAAAGCTTTAAACTATGTAGCTTTTTATGTAAATTAAAATAAATTTACAAAATGTTCTTAGTCTAAAACAGATACTGTAAAATCAAATAAAATCTTTGAATGAATTAAAAGAAACATTTTACAGTGATATAGAATTTATTTGTCAGGAATGGACTAAAGTAAAACACTACAATATATTAAAATGGTGGGAAATCAGCAAGAATAACTTTCCTGCTCCTTTTGATTTGGCAAGGAAGTTTTTAAATGAACCAAAGAGCAGGCGTCTGAAATGGGCAATCATATTCAGAGGTTGTAGATGTAAGCATACAGGGTGTTCATACATCTTGGAACAAACTTTCTGTGTAGATAATGTGGTCAAGGAAAACATTATTTGAGCAAGAAACATTATCTCAAGAATCCACTTATTCCATCAAAAATACAATACATTCAATCAGAAACGCAGTGGGTGTCACTGCAAGCTGAAACTGAATTTTTGTTCACAACTTAAACAACTTCAATGAATATATTTTATCAAGATTTGCATCGTATTAATTTTGCTTGTAGCAAATACGATGATATTATTGGAAGTGGCTGAATTTTGGCCAGTAACACAATATAAGTAGTACTGTCAGCTGCACTCTGAATAAAGGAATATCTAGATCAGTGTTGTTTAGATATGAATGGCAGCAATTTTCAGTACTTCTCGTGATTCATAGAAATCAAAGTAACTATATTGAAAATATAGTTACAATATTATTAAAGTAACAAACAAAAATTAAAATTTGACCTGGAATGAGATGCACTTTATTTTTGATTGAATAAGTGTATTGCGTCCTGGTTTCCTGGATAAAAATTGTCTGTCTTGATGTCTAGTATCACCTATGAAAGTTTTTTTCATTTTGTTTAGAAACACGATGTTTGGAAAAAGCAAGAAACAGATTGCTTACTAGACAATATTCAGGAACTTGCATTTATTTCTATATCATTAATTCCTAGGTTAATTTTCTTAAGTGACATTTTGCAAATAGTGAATAAATAATGTAAAAGCATTCTTCTTCATTGAAATATGATTCTATTTCTAATTATTTTGAATATCTATATTAATTGACAATTAAAAATAAAAATTGTGGGTTTTCAAAAAAATTTTTTTTTTAATATTTGGTTTGGCTGAATATTTTGATATTCAGTTAAACCGAATAGTTTATCATTCGGCCTAACTGAATATTTGGTAATATAGCCGAATACCGAATATTCGGTGCATCCCTACGTATGACTTTAAATGCCTCAGTTGTACTAATTTAAATACTGCAACTGCAGTAAAATCTGTGAAAATGAAATCTGTCCTGAAATCCTGTCTTAAATGAATAAAATAGATGGCTCCAACAGAAAGAATACGAACAATTTTACCTGCTAAGGCAGAAACCAGTATAAAGTGGAATTTCCTTTGCAGAGGTTTTAATGAATAAATATTTGACAAAGCTGGTTACGTGGTTCAATATTACATATTTTGTTATTACAAATTTAAATTTAAAAATAAGCCAGTTATTAGAAGATTAGTAAAATTATCTTTGTGAATTTACTTTGCGGAGGACAGGGGTTGTCAAAATCCATGTTTGTGTCTGGTAAAAGAAAAAAAAAATTACTTTTGGCCCTGCTTTATTAAACATAAAACCTCAAATTTTCTATGCTGCACAATCATATAAAATGTTAAGGAAATGGTCAATTTTACTGTATTTTTTACAAATGTCATAACATTTTATTTATTTTTTCTTAAACTAATTAACATTTTGGAAATCTGATCTGTAGAACATGCTTGTAAGAAAAGCATGCTGAAAAAATAAAAAAGGCTTCAATAAGTTCAAAATTGTGAAAAAAAAAAAAAAAAAATTTCAAAAAAGTTTATTTTTTTATAATTTACCACAATAAATCCGGCTTTTCTTGATTAAATCATTTTCCTTCACAAACCAATTTAATCTGTCAAAAAAGTATTATAAAACACTGAAATAAAAAAATTAAAAATCCAAATGATAATGAGTCTCGTTAAACTTAAATAAGAAACACATCTACCCAAGAAACTGTGCAAATTTTAGATGTTGGCAGAATTAAGGCCAGCAAATTTTTGGCACATTATTGTATTTAGTGTTGCCTTTAGGCTATTATTAAAGGGGTGCAGCACCCTGCCCATTCTAAAATTGACAAAATGAACCCTGCCCTTTTTTAAAATAGTGAAATGCACCCTTAGTTGTATCCAGAGATTTCTTGTAAAAATCTTGCCCAAAAGCTTACAAAAATCATAGACCTTTCTTATTTCGGCTTCGCTTCTGAAGTGGGTATGCTTGCTGAGCTTGGCAATAAGCTGCCACATCCGGCTTTCTTTATCTGGCCACTTTTTTTTTGCTTTAGTTGTGCCTTTATTAGTGACTATTGCTCTACCCTTTTTGTTCCGGGAGTGAGCCCTATTTGTATTGTCTCCTTTTTATCTCACAGGCTATCAAAGCCTGAGAGCTAATGTGCCCGCCGGTTCTGTATGTAATGTATACATACGTTTGTATGTAATGTATACACACGTATGTATCTAACACAATAACTCTTGATAGAAATATCCGATTTGCTTCAAATTTTGTATATAGCAGAGCTGCCAACTGCTACGAAAAAATCGTAGTTGCTACGATTTTGAACCACAAACTACGATGCTACGAAAATCTGTCTAAAACTACGATTTTCTGCAAAAAAAAAAAAAAAAAAAACGCGAATTTCGTCGCAGGATCACTCGAGAAAAACGTGAATTTCGTCACAGGATCGCACGAAGAAATGCGAATTTAGCCGAAAGATCGCCATAAAAACACGAATTTAGCCGAAAGATCGCCGTAAAAACGGGAATTTAGCCAAAAGATCGCCGTAAAAACGGGAATTTAGCCGAAAGATCGCCGTAAAAACGGGAATTTAGCCGAAAGATCGCCGTAAACATGGGAATTTAGCCGAAAGATTGTCGTAAAAACGGGAATTTAGCCAAAAGATCGCCGTAAAAACGGGAATTTAATTGAAAAATCGCCGTAAAAACGTGATTTTAGCCGAAAGATCGCCGTAAAAACGCGATTTTTTATATTATATATATTTATTTTAGTTAAAAATATATATATTTTAATAGCAATTATATTTGTTGCACTTGAAATTCATAATTATTGCTCAAATGTCGTTCGTGCAGTTTTCAGCTTTTTTGCTTTTTTGTCAATCTCATCCCTGCTTTCGTTAGAAAATCGTTAAAAAACGGCAAATTTCGTCAAAAACATTGCGAAAAACTGCAAATTTCGTCAAAAGATAGCGAATAAACGGCAAATTTTGTCATAAACATTGCGAAAAACGGCAAATTTCGTCAAAAAATCGCGAAAAAACAACAAATTTTGTCAACAGATCGCAGGAAAAACGTGACTTTCGTCAGAAAATCGCAAAAAAACGGCAAATTTCGTCAAAAACATTGCGAAAAACGGCAAATTTCGTCAAAAGATCGCGAAAAAATGACAAATTTCTTCAAAAACATTGCGAAAAATGACGATTTTCGTCAAAGGATCACGAAAAAACAATAAATTTTGTCAACAGATCGCGGCAAAAACGTGACTTTCGTCAGAGAATCGCGTAAAAACGGCAAATTTCGTCAAAAACATTGCGAAAAACGTCAAATTTCGTCAAAAGATCGTGAAAAAACGGCAAATTTTGTCAACAAATCGCCTAAAATGGCAAGTTTCGTCAAAAACAATGCGAATTAAAATGCAAATTTTATAAACAAATCTTGAAAAAATTGCAAATTTCGCTAAAAGATCGTGAAAAAACGCAAATTTTGTCAAAGGGATACAAAAAAATGTGGCGGAAGTGGACCCCCCCACCCCCTGCCTCTGTTGTAACTTTTCAGAAAGTTTGCTGTGAATTTCAGTATATTTTTTTTTACTCAGAATCACCCCCTGATTTGCTCGCTTAAAATTTGCAGCGTAAAAAACAGCCACCAACCAACCAACCTTCAGATAAATTTGAATTTGATGTGCTACTATTTCTCCTTTTCAAAGGTTGGCAGGTCTGATATAGGTTCATTGTGATAAGGCGCCTCCCTTATATTACTTTTGGGGGTTCATTGTTTAAGTATAAAGGTGGGAGCGGGTGCTAATTCACCCTTTAATTTAGATAAATGGGTTTTTCATGCAGAATTATCAGACTTGCTTCAAATTTGGTATACATTTGGTTTATTCTGATAAGGTGCTTTCCTGATTAGATTTCTTGGTTCATTGGTTAAGATAAATGGGGAGACGGGGGCTAACCCCCCCTTTTAATTTAGATAAATGGGTATTTCATGCAGAATTATCCGATTTGCTTAAGATATGGTATACAGGTTTATTGTCAATTTCTTTATTTTTTGAGGGGCATTGTTCTTTGAAATAAGATTGGAATATCCAATTAGTGTGAATAGCCTGTGAGCTTAATGCCATCAGTTTAACTGGGCACTTTTCTTTTTTTAAATACTATGTTTTCGAGGTTCTAACTGTATTATTATTTTAAAGTAAATATATTTTCAAGTGATTGTATTTAATGTACATTTCAATAATACTTATAATGGTAAAAAATTATCTGTTTTTCAGTATGAACATGGTTAGAAACCATTTGTTGAGCCGAAGCACCCTTAGTAGCGCTATTATTGGGGTTGTGCCTCGAGAATTGCATTCATCTGATGAGGTAGTATATATTCCTTTTCTGTTTTTAAATCTTTAAAAGTTTTGGAATTTGAATGTTTCTTTTCTATTGTAGAACTTTCTTGTACCCAGTAGCTGATTAATGTTTTCAGTGCTATTTATGAGACATGACATCTCATTTTCACATTGAAGAATATTTGTTTCTTTCTTTTTAAAACTCAAGCTCATTAAAATATGTTGCTAAGAAGTGTTGTTTCAAAACATGGTACTTATGTATTATCTGTGTGAATAATCTCAATAATAATAATGCAGTGTATAACAATAAAAGATAATCTTCTTTTATTAAGTATGAAAAGTACAATTTATAATTATGATTTAAAAAATACAGTATTTTTATGTCAGCTGGGGGCACAAGTGATAAATTGCCAACTATTGTCCCCATTATTCTCATTTCATTCATTTCATTTTAAATATAAGCCATTCACTCATTAATTTAAAACACAACTTTCATTTAAAATACTTTCTTTTCACTCATTTCAGTAAAAAAAAAAAGAAAGAAATACCATAAATCAAAGCATTTTATTTCATCATCAAAGTATTATTTCTAATTTACCAACACACACGAAAAATATAAGCTGTTATTAAAAAAAAAAAAAAATACTATTTGCGAGATTTGCAAACGACTAACATAAAAGTACAAAAAATATACGTATTAAAGAATCAGTTATTTATAAATTATTTGGTACCAATGAGATTATCTATATTAGGTTTACAAATGTGTTTATTTTAGCTTCAAGTTGCTGTTAACCAAAGTTTCATAAAATATTGTCATTTCACAAAGATTCTTACCTATGTTTCTTCAAGAATTTTTTTTTTCTTAAAAGATGCAACAAATTGTACTCATTATAGAAGAAAAAACAATGTAGGGGAGACCAATACACACTGGACCTATGGGCACAGTGGACCACCCCCTAATATTTTATTTATTTAAATTTTTTAAAAGCTTCTCTTCTATCCTAATAGACAACAGTACTGCACTGATTATTTATAGCCTTCAGAAAATATGTTTAACTCAGATTGAACTATTTTATCCTGATTGGTTGTTTTAAGCTTCTAAAAGTAAAATTTTTCATCATCATATTTTTATTTTTTTAGTAGTTAAAGGTTGTAGATAAATAAAATAAAACAGCTTTTTTGCAAAGCTAAGATACTTGTTTTTATTTAGCTTTAACGTTAATATGTTTAAACGAAAGCTATAAACAATATTAATATGATTATTTATTGAACTTCAACATGGGGCACAGTGGTCCACAATCCACTCTGCTCCTGTAATGCAGTATGTTCAAAATATTTAATAAATGCTTATTTACTATAAAGAAATATTGTTTAAAAGTAGTTATTTAACTGTAAAATAAAGTAAACAAAGAAAAACAATTTATTTAACATAGTAAGAAATATTTTGTTTTGTATTTTACTGCCTTTGATAAATATAACTTTAGTCTAATTGGTGATGATTCTATTCGTGTAAGATTCATGAGGTGCAAATTGAATGGAAATCAGTTTATTTTTCCCGAAACTGTAGATGAATCTATTGTTGGTTGATGTCAATGATTTCATAATATTGCTTCTAGACCCAAAAGTATTTCAGGAAAATTCCAGGCTCAATCTTACTCATAAATATTTTGGAATTTCATTTGCAAATTTTAATGTGCACTGATTTTTTGTACTTAAGTAATAACTTCAACTAAATTGCAATTGTTCCTGTATTAATCTGTTATTATTTTAAAAATAAAATTAATTTTTGTTTTAAAATGTTACTTGTAAATTTATATTGCTATGTTATTTTGCGAGTAAAGGGAAAATAAAAAAGAATTAGATTAATGAAAAATAGATTTATACTGTATTTCAGATAATACCTAATAGTGGTCCACTGTGCCCCAGAAGTGGGGCACACTGGTCCACTTTACGGGTATACGTATAAAATTTTTTTTTTTGAAAAATGTATTGAAAACTATGTTATGATAAAATTATCATAAATGTATAAAGGTTTAAGGAATATTCAGAAATATTTTCATGCAGATCGGTTTGTCCATTAAAGAGAAAAATAAAATTAACTAAAAAGATGGTCCACTGTGTACCAGTCTCCTTTATATTTTTGAGGAACTGATCAATCATTCTGTGACTGATTGAAACATTGCCTGTGACCCATAGCATGGGAACTACTGATTTAGACTATATATCACTGGAACATTGGCTTAGAATATTTACCTGAAATATTCTACACTAGAAATGAGATGTGTTCAAGCTCGATTTTATACACTGTCTTCGGGTTCACACTAAAAGAGAAATTTTATTTCTGCACAAATTGGTAAAAAGGAAAAAAAAACCCATGCCATTTGAGGAAATAAGAATGTAGTCTAAGTTTCTTAGTTTTACAATCCTTTAAAATTCAGTTTGAAAGGGAATTGGACTGTGATTGATTGGATATAAGGAATAATAAATCTATATTTAATACTTGGAAATTTTTCCATAGAAAATTTCACCTTGCATTCATAATTTATCAAATTTTAATTTCTTAAAAGGCACATAGCCAACATAGTGAAAAAGTACCCAAGCCGGAACTTGAACCCGGGTCATCAGTATAGCGCACTGAAGTTCTACCAATTGAACCACTCGGGAACGATACTCAGCCTGGCACTTTCTCACTTTAGCATATTGGCAAGATGGAATATTTTCTGCGAGCCACGAAACCAAAGAATCTGGAAATTGAACTTGGAACCAAAGAAATGGATTTTCTTTGGTTTCGTGTTTGCCCCAAGGGCTGGTGGCTCATGGAAAATATTCCATCTTGTGCTACATGTGTAGCCTTGCCAACATACTATAGTGAGAAAGTGCTAGGCTGAGTATCGTTCCCGAGTGGTTCAGTTGGTAGAAGAACATCAGTGCACTATACTGATGACCCAGGTTCGAGTCTCGGCTTGGGTACTTTTTCACTATATTGGCTATGTGCCTTTTAAGCAATTAAAATTTGATAAATTATAAGGAGTAATATTCTATCAGATTCTGATGTCCTTGCATGGGCAGCATTAATAACATAAAGAAGACATGGGATATCCCATGGTTAATCCTCGCTTTCTGTTTGAAGTACTTTTCCAGAATGACTGGAAAATGATATTCATGTCTTCCTGCCATTTGTTGATCAATGATGTTTTAAAAGAATAAGAATTGTGACTTTAACAGATTTCTGCCAGTGGTTGGGTGTAAATAACAAATTAGCTGTTTTAAACAGATTTGTCAGGGACATGAAAACCACGAACCATTGTCATGAGGGAGTATTTTTGGATTAATACTTATTTCTGTGTAAGAAGAGAGAGATTAAATAAGAAAAATGATCTTGAAACAATTTAAAAATGTTATGAACAACTTTCTACTGTGTATTTTCAGTATTGGGCTAAGGATTATGATGACAATTTTTTTTTTTTTTTTTTTTAAATTCTGATTTAAATGATGATTTGAAAAAAGAGCCTGAACTCATTTATATTGTATATTCTTAATTTTGTTAGCAATATTTTTTTATTTTCTTTCCATTATGGACTTTTTTGTTGTCATCAAAAATGTGTAGTTCCAAACTTAGATGTCAAAGAAACTGAATTTTTCCAACTGAATAAAAAAATTCCCAGGCCAGGAGACGAACTCAAGACCTTCAACATAAATTGTTAATGTTCTACCTATTGAGCTACCTGGGCCAACAACCAGCAATTATGTTTCACTTAGACCATCTTATTGGAAATAGCATCTTGTCTGCCATGTAGGTAGCTGAACAGATTATATTGCAGGTAATGAAACTCCATTTAACAATCGATACGTAGATTTTTTCAACTAGTAGCATTTTTTTCACTCAGTTGGAAAAATTCAGCTTGTATGATTGAGTTTAAAATAATAAAGCATAGAGGTCAAGCCAAAGTTATGCAGCTTGGGATAGTTGTCAGGCATCAGATGATTTGAAGAATTGTCCAATATGCAAGCTAGTATTTAGTACATGAAAAACGATTTTTTAAGTCCTTTTCGAACTCATTTCTTCAATTTTGAATGTTATGTAATATATATGTATTTAGTACATGAAAAACGATTTTTGAAGTCCTTTTCGAACTCATTTCTTCAATTTTGAATGTTATGTAATATATATGTATTACTAACTTACTAAATATTATATTTACTGAAAAAAAAAAAAAAATTTTTTTTTTCTTTTATTTATTCTTACTAACACTTTCCAACATAGTTGAAAAGTTTCGATGAATTCGGTTTGTCTGTCTGTCTGTTCATATATCTAACTCGCATAAATATACTCCAATAACCATGCAATTGATATATGTTATTGAGGTTTACTATGGCATGTTCAATATATTGAAAATGAAGTGTGTAGCATTTATAGTTCATCTGCAGGGACACTCAAAAGAATTCCACTGCATTATGGTCTATGGGGAAAAAAATCATATGTGGTGTATTTTAATGATCTTACACTATTTTAAGCATATTGAAATTGATATATATCACTGAGGTGCAATACAAGAGGCTTACTATATAATACGGTTGACATAGCATTCATTTACAGGGACACAAAAAAAGAATTTGGTTACAGTACCGACTATTAACAATTGCTGGTAGTTGTGGTACACAATTTTAAATTAAACTAATTTTTTATCTATTAATTGGTGTGTATAAATTCTATAGATGCTATACAAGACTAAAATAATTCAGATACTTTTTTGACTCTAGATGGCAATTGCTGAAATTTGGTTTCAAATGTGTTGTGTATTTTCCAAATTGTTTACTTAGATATCTTTCACATTAATAATCTATGAAGTTTTGTTACAGTATTCTGAATGTGTTAGAAAATGTTTCATAATCTATGCTTGACTCATAATTTTTTGTTCTTGTTTTTGTAACATATTAGGATGACTCTATTTGTGTGCCATGGTTTAGATATTTCCTTTTTGCATCAAATAATTTTATGAACATGAAGTGATATAGCTGATCAATGGCATTCAAGGGGTTAAACAACAGAATTCTGATGTATTATTTAAAAGTATCTTATAAAAATATATTATTTGTCTTAGGATGATGGCAACGTCCTTCATTCTGTGGGAACCGCTGGCATTGTGATTCAAGTTACAGGAACAAATTGGCCGAGGCCTGCTTACACATTGTTAGTAACTGGTTTGTGCAGATTCAAGTTGGAAAGAATTGTGGAGAAGTCTCCTTATTTAGTGGCAAGTGTCAGGCAATTAGATAGGCTGCCTGGAGAAGAGACTGGTAATTATTACACCCTTTTTTATTTAACTCAACTTGTTTTTTGCATGTAAAAATTGAATTTTGTAATGAATTTTCAATGCATTTCCTAATAGGCTAGAATTATGTTTCTAGGTGTGTTTTGGATGACAGTACACAGTGCTGTAGTTGGAAAAAAAAAAATTGTGGGAACTCACTTTGAGTAGACGTTGATGCTACCGGATTTTTGCTAAGCCAAAAGCCTACTTTTTAAAATTAGCAGTTATAATGATTATATTCTAGTTTTTATAGTATTGTATTTGTATAGCATTCATCTAAAAGCAATATTTAATCAATCTCATAGTAACATTTTCCATTATGAATCAAAATTTAATTGAAACAACAGAAATAAATCCATTGGCACATTTATTCTAGAAGTTTCCCTAAAGAACGATAATAAGAGGTGTTTTCTGTGCTCTTATGACAAGCTGTCTCGTCTGATAATCTTTTTCCTGATCGCAACCAATATTTCACATATAGTTCAGGACAAAATTCTTTTAAGAGAGGTCCTACACGGCTTGAAAATATAAGTAAACTGTTTCTTTCAATAAGGAGTGAATTTTTTGCATCGGTCATGATGTTATTCACAGCTGAATGCTCTTTCACATTCAGACATTGAAATGGGTTTAGTTTTCACAGTCTCGAGAGAAAACTACAGCACTGACAGTACATCACTTTAATATTTTTAGAACTTAATTATAAACTAATAACATAATTTTAAGACATTTTTCCATTAACTCACCATAAGTGATAAATTGCCAAATGTTTTTTATGTTTACAATTGTATATGAGTTTCAACAACAAAGTAGTTAATGATGTGCCAAACCATGCTTGCCAAAAAAGGCAAATTGGATGTAAATCTGCAACAACAAAATACTTTAAACACTATAAAGTAGAAAATATAAATAACAAATAAATAGTGTAATATATATTTTTAAAAATATATTTTAATCAATTAATAGTTCCATAGTACTAATTAAATAGTGTTAAATAAAGTATGATTATACATTAACAAATCAATTTAGAAATCTTAGAAAGTTAGTTTAAATAAATAGTCTTACAGTATCAGGCATGTAATCGTATTTTCTGGTACATGTTTGCCATGCAGGCATTGTTTAAATCTGTGTATATTTATTGTAGAATTCTTATTTGAATTTTAAAATGTTTTGTATCTTTATTAATTCAGAGGCAGAGGAAACTAACACAGAATTGTCTGATCTTATGGAACAATTCAGAGAACAAGCTACAAAACTGATTGATATGTTGGATTTGTCAGTCCCTGCTGTTGTGAGGCTAAAGGTATTTATTAAACTACTCATGTTTAATTTTTATGAGTGAAAGCTTTCTTATTTTTCTTTTGTGTCAGTTCTGCCATCATGGTTACTGGATAGGAGAGGCGTGGGGTGCTATTATATTTCTGTTAATTCCGAGAAGTACTGGAAATTGCCACCATTCATATCTGAACAACAAGCTAGATATTTCTTTATTCAGAGTGTAGCTCATAGTACTAATTATTACTGTGTTGCTGGCTAAAATTTGTTTTAAAATTGGCCAAAGTTTAAATTCAGCCACTTTCAATTAATATGATGCAAATCTTGCTAAAATATCTTCATTGTTGGTAAAGTTGTGAACAAAAATTTTGTTTCAGTTTGCGGTGACACACCCTGTGTTTTTGATTGAATCTATTGATTTTTGATGGAGTAAGTGGTTTGAGATAATGTTTCTTGCTCAAAAAATATTTGCCTTGACCAAATTAACTACACAGAAAGTTTGTTCCGAGATGTATGAACACCATGTATGTTTACAACTTCTGAATACGATTGTCTATTCCAGACACCTGTTTTCTGGTTCATTTAAAAACTTCCTTGCCAATCAAAAGGAGCAGGAAAGTTATTGTTGCTGATTTGCCACCATTTTAATATATTGTATTGTTTTACTTTAGTCTCTTCTTGACAAATAAACACTATATCACTGTAAAATGTTTCTTTTAATTCATCCAAAAATTTGATTTTAAAGTATTTTAGAATATAAGAAAATTTTATAAATTTATTTTAATTCACAGAAGAAGCCACAAAGTTTAAAGCTTTATTAATTAAAAAAGTTTTAAGACTATCCTCTTTTTCAGTTATAACTCAAAACACAGAGTTTTTTTGTGTAAAGGTTTCTTGTAAAAAGGTTTAGTTCATAAAATGGTAGTATTTGTGTGAAATATTATGTAAAATTGTTTTATAATTTAACTTTTAATACTTTTAAACTCTGAAATATAAAAATATTCAGTCAGCTGAATATTCAGTATTTGGCCCTCACTGTTACTATTTGACTAGCTGAATATTCGGTTTACATGTAGGCCAAATATTCAGTATTTGGCCAAAATCACTATTTGGTGCATCCCTACTCTGAATTACTTAATATGTTTTCTCATGTTCGAGTATAGCTTGCATTCTTTGACAAAATCTGGAAATAGTGAAGCATTGACTACTTTTGAAAAGTAGTTTGTAGTTGCTACTTTTTATTAAAAGTAGTTGCAGTTGTAGTTAATTACATTTTCGATAAATTAATTGTAGTTGCAGCTCATTGTACTGAATATTGGCAGGAAATATTTTACTGTCAATTGTTCTGTAATTAATATAATTTGATTGCAAGTATTTTAGTAATTTTGTTTAGCCAGAAGAAATAATCAAGTATAAATATTGAAAGAATTGTTTTGAATTGAGCTGTGCATCAATGAAAAAATATGTGGTTGAAGAAATGTATTGAAGCTACTTTAAACTTCATTCAATCATGTGGTTCTCCACAGAGCAAGTTATCCAACTTTTTCAGAATCTTTATCCATCAAGAATAATAACTGGAGAAATATGAATAAAAAATGCAGAGACCATGATAAGTATTTACTGTCTCTTCAGATGTGAATAAATCTGAAAAATGGTGATAAAATTTTAGTTTTGGTGAAATATGAGGCAAATAATTATTTTGGTACTGATAGTTTTAGAAGTAGAAACAAATGCCACTAATGAAATTAACACTTAAAATTACTTGACCTCCATGCAAATTAACAGGCATAAGTTTGACATGTCCGATGATAACAACAAATATTGAAAGAGGAATTAGCAAAAAAATATATCAATAAGACTATAATAAAGAATAATTAGAAGGTGAAAAATCTAAATAATTTTATATTAATCAACAATAAAGGACAAAATTTCAATTCAAGTTTTTTGTTTCAATTGTGCTTTCGAATGTTAGAGCTCAATAAAATTAAAACTATGTAAAGTTTGATATAACTCATTAAGTAAAAGTTTACTATTTATTATATTACATTATTTTTGTGTATCTTATTAAGCTGATTGTCTTTTTTTTTTATAATGTGATTTTTATTAAGTTTTTTTTGTCATTGTTTATTTCAGTTAAACTCACATATGAATAATTACTATATGTTATTATAAGTATGGAAAAGTATAATGCCTTAAACTCATCTTTTTAATATTTAAATTTTATTTTCCTGCAGCGGTTGCTTAACTCTCTACCAACTGAAAGCCTTCCAGATGTTTGTGCTGCCATTGTTAGAGCATCTCATTCTGAGAGATTGCAAATTCTAGATGCTGTAGATCTAGCAGAAAGATTTAAAAAGACCCTTCCTCTTTTAGTTCGCCAAATTGAGGTATTTTTTCTTATTTTATTTTCTGCTTGCAATTGATTATTATATCCCAACATTACTGAGACAACAACTAGTTTAGAGTACTGTACTTACTTTTAATTGGAAAACACTTCTTATTGTTTTCTTATAGCTTGTTGTCGGTCTCAAATGCCAAGGGTTAAGATGTATGGATATGTTCAGTAGAATAGGAGCCATGCTGATATTGTAAAATTGTGGGCAGTTACAAACTTGGGAGCTACTTTACAATTTACTTGCACTAATATAACACTGGTATATGAGCTAGATCTATTCTTTTCTTTGCACGTGCAATTATATGCCATTAAAAGTGAAATTTCAAACAACAGAAACACATCACAGGAACCATCTTTTTCATAAACCTGGAGGCTCTGCCCCGTGTGAGCTATGCTTGCCAACCCCTGTTTAACCCCAGAGGCTCTAAAACAGTGGATCCCAATGATAGTATCAACTATAGCAACTACAGAAATTGACAATACTCCCCTAAATGAATTGCTTTGTTGAGTTTGACAAGTAAACAAAAATTAACTTGGCAACAATGGCAAGCTTTTTAACTTTTTATCCAAAATTCTCTCAACTAAATTGGTTATATATACACAAATTTGGTTGCTTTCATATTTGTTGCATGCATATGGATAATCACTAAAGAAATTAAGTAAAATTTCGTGTCATGTATGTATTCATTGTATGTATGAATGTATTCATATCGAGAGGGACATCCATGCTCTACAGTCTTGATCTTAGTCTGAGCAGTCCTTCTTGGGCAGTAAGAATGTATTCATATGTATGATGCAAGCTCATCTTCAAAGGCTTTGACTATAAACGAACTACATGTCTACAGTTCTCACTGGATAAAAAAGAGAGTATGAGCAGTATTTTCCCTGATTGTGTTCATGACTGCACATTACTTGTTTGTTGAAATTTCCCGATATTGATCAATATGTGTTTTTCCCCATAGTTCTAAGAATATAAAATATTGTTAAATCTGTTTTCTGCCTTGTGTTTTTTGAAAAACTAACAAAATGTAAATTAAAGAAATGTTGAACCTTACAGAAATTTCAAGATTACAGATCCAATATTGGGCAATATCTGTAAAAATATTATAAATTCGCCAATGCACACTATGCTTGGCCGATATTGACCAATATTCAGCCAGTATTTCTGTGCTACCTGGGAACACATTTAAGCTGCAATGTTAAAACAAAGTTTCAGCTAATATGCAATATGAAATTTTTGTAGTAAAATTCATTATTAAAATAACAGAACTTTCTTCCTTTTCTTTGGGAGGAGGAGACTATGCATAAATATCTATATAAAAAATATATTATTTTTTTAATTAATGTTAATATGTTCTTAAAGAATATTATATACTGAATAATTAAAAAGGGTCTGAGAATTACTTTATCTGTACAGACTGAAGCAGAAGTGACTCTATATTGGGAGGAGGGAGCTTTAAAAATATCAAGCCTACAGGCCCAGGAGATCATTGATCTGCTTCTGCTCAAACCGTTTTTTTATTTACTTATACTGTATTGCAGTATCTCTTATCTCAGTTTCCATTGTTTATATGTTGCTTAATATGTTTGCTGACTTTTATCCTAATTTCTCTTAAAATTCATTTTAGGGTCTCCAGCTTCTGCAGAAAGCCAAGCAAGACAAAGTTGGTCCTCTAGACATCACAAAAATTCCCTTCCCTAGAGGGAAACTCTTTGAAGATCTGGAGAAAGTGGACGAGATAGCTGCTCTTGAAAAGAAAGTTAGGTATAAATGTTTACATAATATTCTCATATAAATTAAGCTTCTGTTTAAAAGATCTATACTATTTACTTGCATCATTTACACCCTTGTGCATTTTTCATACCCTTTACTTAAAAAAAATAATTTTGGTAAAAAAACAAAGATTCGTATAATCTTTGCATGTAAAATATGGAAAAATTTAAGTTAATGAAATGGTAAATCTCACTACATGTGTCTCAATAACTTTCACTTTATAATATTTCAGTTAGGATTTTAGAAACAAATTCTCCATTCCCTCCCCTCCTCTCTGCAACTTTTCTTTTTAGCTGAGCAAAAAAGCATTGGGAAAAAAAAACCTTGTTTTTAGAAAGAAAGACAGTAAGCAAAAAATACCACTACTTTCATAATAAATTTTCTGCAACTATAAATTCTTCTAATAAACTTAACTATTTTTTCTAATCAATACATTTAACTTATCTTTTTATATCTCTATGGGGGTGAATAAACAGTGTTGCCATTGATTTTGTATATTAACTTTCAACTTTGCTTATCACCATGATTATTTGTTTATTTTTGATTTGTCAAAATTGAGTAACGTTTAAAAAATGAATTAATTTTTTTAAATTGCTTTTTGGGTAAAATAAATGGTGAAATGGCAGACAAAAGACAATTAAAAATATAAAAAAGAAAAGCGAGTAGTTTTGAACCTTGAAACAAAAGTGGCAATTAAAAAAAAAAAAAAGGACAAATATAGTTCTGTTAACAATTTAATTAATCTTGACCTTGATTGTATCTGATTCTTAATTTGATTATTCTAATAATTAATTTTGAATCACAAACAAAGGCAGGCTTTTAATATATTATACAAATCTGATTATTGGGTGTTGTGTCGATTAACAACCAGTTATCCAGAATACATATGGACCGAACCATTCCAGATAACTGGTTCCATACTGTAAAAGTATGTATTTATTATGCATGAATAATTACTGTATTTGTGTTGTATATTTTTTTATGTAATTTGTTTCTTGTTTATAAAAAAATAAAAGCTCTTTTCAAAATTTTACAGGGAGACTGAAATGCCTGAACATGCCAAAAAAATTTCGTTAAGGGAAATTCAGGTAAATTCCTTTTGTATTTTATTTATTAGTGTAACCAAGTTTTACAGAGTGCAATATTTTTGACATCATATTGTAATTTGTGCTAATATTTCGCACCTCTTCAAACTTGTAAGGGGGCACCACAGTTATGAAAGCCTATGGAAAACAGCTGATACTATGTATCTTTTTCTGTGTAACTACTGAAACTACAGTACAAATTGTCAAATCCTCACAGTAAAATTTTTCTGTTTTGGGTTTCTATTATAACCTTTTTATCTTCTAAAAGCCTGTTGTTATGACAACAAAAAACTATTTCATCTTTTACATTATGACAGCTTTTTTTTCTTTCTTCTTTTGTGGCTCGAGGGAATGGGATAGTCATGATGTTTGCTCTACCTTTTTTAAAATTAAATAACTCGAGGAATTTTGTTGTTGCAATCCACAGGTCAATTTTTTTCTCATTAAACTTGGACCGGGTGCATCTTTCTTATTCTCATTAAGCCGGGACAGGGACAGGCTTAATTTTTCTTGGCAGGCCTGCTAGTAACAAAGAAATATCCCCCAAAAACTGAAATTGCTTCAGTAATTGCCAAGTAAAAGATACTTCAATATCAGCTGTTTTACCATAGGATTTCACCAGTCTTCTTGCCCTTTTAAAGAGACATTCCACTTTGTTAGGTCCAAAAAATATTTTTTTTTTGTTTGTTTGTTTATTTACATTTTGTACTTTTCTGAACTGTGTAAAATATGTCCCTGAAACAATTTTGTATTATTCAAATTATTTACAAATTTAAGCCCTTTGGAGCATGATATGCATTATAGCCATTATGTGGAAAAGCCCAATTTGCATTCTAAAAAAAGTTTATTTAAACAAGCAACAGTTCGGCTCTTGCCAAAATACATGTAGGTGAAAGTAATGCTGAATAAAGTCCATGCCATCAGTAGAAATGTAATATCTGAAACGATATTCCTGAGAAAAACTTATCTTCATTAAAGTGTTCTGTATGTAAAAGCTGAAAGTATGTAGCAGTGTGATAATTAAAGTTCAGAATAATTTAAAAAGTTTAGTTCACTTTTATTTTGTTTATTAAAAGCAAAGTCAAATTAAATAAAAGTAGATATTACACAGTTCGGATTTAAAAATCAGGTTCTTGAATAACACAATTGAATTATTTGAAGATATTGCACATGAAGATTAAAAAAAAGATGACATAAACTTATTTTTATTTTTCTCTAATTTATCACTAAAATGAATAACTCATTACTTTAAAATTATGCATACTTAAAAACAAACACATACCTATCATTGCTAAAAACAAACTATAGGAAATTTCTATACTTATTAACCTCAAGTAAAGGATCTGCCTGTCGCAATTAGGTGACATTTTAGGATACTTAATGATCCATAAAAAACAACAAGATACTATTTTGACACCATATATATAGGTGAAAAATTAGACATGTATGAGAGAGACACATTTTCTAGAACAATCCATCCAACATAACTAATAATGACGATTATCACATAATTGATATTTTCATCAAACTATATAGCAATATGCGATGCTGCCATCTAGTGGGAGAAAAACTAATCTAGTTAAGTTACTTTGATAGTTGCCACGATGTTACAATGTGTTTTACCTGATTTTACCCTACTTTCCCCTGCCCTTTATTCTATTAACTGCACATTTTACAAAAAAAGTTTCTCAAGATACAGTCAAGGGCTATTCATTTATGTTTTTTACAATTTTTTTTTAAAGCTTAAATGTTAATTTTTTTCTGTGTATTCTATTGATAAAGTTTTTTGAATGCATGATTTAAAAAAAAAAATCTTTGTTTGTAATATGTTTCTTTCTTTGTCTTTTCAGAGACTAAAAAAGATGCCTCCTCATATGCCTGATCATGCAGTTACTAGGTAGAGATTTATGATATGATTTTAAAATGTTTGTAGAGAGAGCAAATAAATCTTCAATAAATTAATCTAATTTTTGTTTAGTATAATTATCTTTTCTAGTAATGTGACTTTAATAAAATTACAGGAACTACGTTGAACTCATGACCGAGCTGCCTTGGTTTAAGCAGACCCCGGAAGTAATCGATATTAATAAATCTAGGTAAGTACTGATGATATTAGTCTGTTTTGTGCTATTCATTGTTTTAATTATTTTTAATTACTACTTAATTACTTTTAAGAAATGAACATTTCTTTTTAATTGTAATGTTTGCTGATAATTTGTATTTACTACAGGATTCTGTGCCACAGATCTCATGATATTTTCAAAAATATCCGAAATTTTGATATATATTCGATACTTTTAAAATAGTTAATTTATTGATGATTATAAATATTTTCAGACTTTATATAAGTTAGAAGCTAAAATATATTGCACTTAGCATGAAAATGTAACAGAAAAATATTCTGAATATATTTTTTTTTCTCTTATGTAACAAAATTGAAGATCAACTAATTGAAAACAGGCACAATTTGCTTTTTACCCTCCACAAAAAAAAAAAAAAGTACTTGGTAGCAAGTAAATTTTATGTTTTATACAACAAAATTTTAAATACAAATTAATTAATTATTATTATTTTTAATTGAACATATAAGCAAGAGTTAGGCAAATTTGTAATTGCAATTATCTGCAATGTAATTTCAATTTAATTGTATGTAATTAATTATAGTTAATTACAAATTTTTTTGCAGCACTGCAGCCAGATCTGCCCTCCATCCCATTATTTGATGAAATATTTGTGCTTGAATTTGTGTAACTATAATCAATTACATACAATTAAATTGAAATTGCATTGCAAATAATTGCAATTACAAATTTGCCCAACTCTGATGTAAGCTTGTCTGCATTTTCATTTCCTAACCTGTTATGCAGTTTAAAGTGAACTAAACCAAAGCCAGAAAAGATTATTTCTAATGAAGCTGTAAATAACTGATTTTCTAAATTAGACAGTTTGTTTTTCAATGGCTGTTCTATTGTCCTACATAATTATTAGTTGTACATTTAAAAATTCCGCTTCAAATGTAAAGCTTAGAAAATATGTTTCTTAAAAGCCACTGTCAGGGCAAAAGTTCTTTATCTACAGAACAACACAATCAATAACAGTTGAAAAATTCATTTAAACTTGTTTTGACTGAAAATATCAAAAATATCATACATGATGATACTTTGAAAATAAATATTGACTGTATATCATGATATATGAGCGATTCTCTCATAATTTTGACTTTTAAGTACCTTAATAATATTTTTATTTTAGTGCATATTCTTGGTTTTCTTTTATTTCTCATATTGTGAAACATATCATTGCATGATTGTATGACAATATTAACGAGATAAATAAGTTTTGCATGATTTAGGGAGTCAAAATGTAGCTTTAAATTCCTTACCGATTCTGATTTTTAAGCTTTTTGAAATTGTCTGGATAAAGTTGTTTCAAGAAAAGTAGTTCTACTGAATTTTTTTTTTTAACAAAACAAACTATTGTTTTATATAAAAATGCAACAAAAATTAGGCTGAACACATTTTTTACGGTTATTATTATTTTTTTTAAAATTCTGTCATTGGATTTTAGATTCCTTACCGCCCCTCTTGCTAAAATTATGCAGAAAATCACTCCAGATGCAGCCACAAAGTATTTTCCAACTTTTTTTTCATACAGAACTTATGCTAGAGAAACAAATAGCTGTAGTTCTTTGTCAGGAAATTTTCTGCAGAATTTAAATCAGCATTTAAATATAAATTTCATTGCTAGTTTTACCCTCCCTAATATTTATTCCTTAACTTTCAGAGAGAAATTAAAAGAATTGTGTTATTTAGTAAAATGTAAATGACTGTTGTTAAAATTCAATGAACATTGTGTTTACCACTTAGGCTTAACTTGACTTGTCTAAAAATAGGTGGTAATTTTCTTTACCGTCCCTGTTCTATTTCACTATTAAATGGATGGTAATTGTCTCAGAAAGATAGTACAGTATTAAACATAAATGCAGAACAAGAACATGTTTAATTATAGCAACAAGAACAAGAAAATTTAAAACTGGCAGTTTAAAAATGCTATTTTATTAAGTTGAGTTTCACCATTTTTTTAATTCTTGAAAGTTAAAATTATAGGAGAATGCCTCGTATATCAAGATATATGTCCATCTCTGAACCCTGCTACACCCATAAATTAACATACAAGATAGAACACTATCATAGAGCATAATGATAACGCGAAGAGGATCGTAGCATCTGTAGTGACAAGGGGCAGAAACTTCTTATACACTGAATAGTTCTGCTTTTGAACGTTTATCTTATTATGATTTTTCTTTTTTAATTGTTACATGCTTTCATTTTCAACTTTGTAGTAAAAGCAAAAAACAAAAGTTTTGAATTCCAATATGTATGCAGGCAAGATTCTGCATGTCATATTTTAACTTGTTTAGACCTACTAAAAAAGTTCTAAAAAGAACTGTCGTTTCAATAATACTAAAAGAAAGAAAAAAAATGAAGTTGTTTAAAAAGAAACTTAAACAACATACCAATTATCAATTTGAAGAGAATAGTCTTCATCGAAGAGAAAAGAATAGATATTAAAAACATAGAGCATAAGCAGATTTCATATACATAGGCAAATTTTGGAAACTTGTTAGTTTTTTTTTTCCTCCTTGTCACTGGTGACACTAGTATAGCTACCATTACAGATTTTTCTGTAGCTATCTTAACTTGTAAGCTAATCTATGGCTGTGCCCTGCTACTGATGCTTGCCAACCCCCAGAAATATTAGTACTTACTACTGTAAAATCTAAATAAATGGTACATATCATCAAAAATTTGATTATATTAGCTTCTATTAATAAAAGAATTTTCAGTACTTCTCTATTATCCCTTCGGCCACTTTTCATAACAAACAACTATCGCCAAACTGTAAAGCCAAATAAACGGGAGAACGTTGCCATTGGAATATCAAAATAAATAAATAAATAAAATATAAGAATTTAAGAACGTAATTGTTATTTTAATTAATGAAATATTTAATAAATCAGTAAAACATAATGAAAAATACACTCAAATGTCGAGTTAAAAACCACTTAATGACATAACAAACACGTATAATGCTTCTGACATCAAGTAAATGGGACTACATTTTTGGCGTTTAATCTTACAGTTTGACGATAGTTTTTTGTTATGAAAAGTAGTCGACGGGATAATAGAGAAGTACCGAATTTCCTTCTATACTATACAGTAGACTCCCAGAAATCTGCCACTCTAAAATCCGCACATTGTTGCAGGTGTAAACAATGAAACTTACAATTAAGATGTAGGGGAAAGAGAGATTTTAAAAATTTTTATATCATCCTGTACACATTTTAATATGTATTTCTAGTTAATATGACTGAACTCGTGCTTTCTCATAAAGGAAGAATAAATTTATTTCTGAAAAAATTTAAGTTGCCGCTGATATCAGTGGTGATTGCGATCTTTTTGTAAAATACAGTTATATTAATTAATCATGCTTTTTCGGTTATTAAGTCTCCCTAAAACATGAAATAAAACTTCATTATTTTACGATTTTGATGTAAATTATTAGTGTACCTTTATGAGGCGAGTTTCATTGAATAACTCACGAAAAATGTATCTCATCATTATTGTGCATATTTAGTTATGTATTAATTATTTATGTTACCTTTATTTTTACTATTTTAATCATTTTTTAAATTTTCTTAATTTTTATTATTTTACTTTACTACTTTACTTAATTATTTTTATATTTCACTTTATTGTAAGCATTTTTTATAATTTCAAGTGCATTATTACATTCAATTTACTGCTTAAAAAATGTAAACAAAACAATGATCAGAAATCTACAAAATTTCAAAATCTGCACAACTTCTGGTCTCAAACTATGCAGATTTAATGGAGTCTATTGTATTAAGAATGATTTGTGATTGTTTTAATCTAAAAATTACAAATAAAATAATCATAAATTAAAAGCTACTAATAAAATAATTTTCTACTATTCTATATTATTAATTGTCACTTTTTCGGATTCATTTACCAAATATGCACACCAACAATATAGAGTTGAATCTCTTTGCATGCAAAAATAAAGTTATTGAATATGATGCCATATTGATACAGTTATAATAAAATATTTTATTTTCACGGATGAAAATGATCGTGAGAATTATTCATTTTCACAATCACAACTGTAACTATTCCAAGATTAGGTCATCATTTAATGCATTTGTTTTAAAATGTTTGAATTTTATGAATGCCACAATTTGTTTTTTTAAACAAGACTTCATTTTCACTGTTGGAAGCATGTTTCTGATTGGTGGATTGCGATCAGTCAAAATAATAGAGATATTTGAATCCACGTTTTTTACTTTTGATTATATCTTAATAGAGAGAACAAACAGAGGCATAAGATATAAAAAAGGCATACTCATTTGCTTATAATGTGTGAAGTCAATCACCAGAAGGCACTATAACCTTTCTGACCAATAGTGCATGCACACCATGAATCAAAACTGAAGTTGGACTCTGACGAATCCACTATCTGGAAAGGGTAGAAATCAGCTGATTCAGTGATAACTAGTAAATCTACAGATCAGGAGCCTCAACGTCAGCTCTGAAAGTCTATGTTTTTTAATCTCATTTCTCATAATATTTAACATCTTACAATGCGCAAATTAAATTTTTAAAATTATTACATGTATATTTATATGCATATAAAATAATTCGAAGGTTTCAGAAATTAGAAACATTAAATTAAACACAGTTAATGCAATAATATTCTGATATTCTTATGAACTTCTTATTTTATTTTTTAGGTAAAAAAATACTTTTCTTCAGGGGGGCTCTGCCCCCTGAACCCTCAGTAATCTTATTAAATTTGTATTCGTGGTTTCCTATTGTTTGTGCGAATGATTCTAGTACATTTTGGATTTCGTTCTACACAGTGGTTTTATTATGAAAAGCAAAAATTTCGAAAATAATTTCATGTAATACCTAAATAGCAATATTTACTTACCTGCCAACCACGAAGCACTCGCATCTGATAGATAAGTTGAGTAATATATCGTGTACAAAATCAACTTTCGGAAATGTAAACTGAATCTACTATATTTCACTTATATCTATTTCAGAAATCGAGTTTTATGACAATTTTTGTTTCGAAAAAACAGTTTTGATGGTCATTCTATAATATTTATTTTACCTTAGTACATAATGATCTAACTCGATGGCAATAGCATACTAAAATCTCCCCAAAATAGGCTTATCTGGAAACTTTTAAACCTATTGGGTAATCTTTCATAATCGTGTTACTGTCAATTCACTAAATAGAAACCGTGATTTGGCGCTATAAAGTGTTTTTTGTGATAACTTTTTATCTGTTTCCAGTAATTGTGCTGTTTCAAGCTGTGTGAATGCGTTTTACTACGCTAATTTTTTTAGATTAACCATCTCGTTGTACAAGATATTATATCTTATTTAAAAAATAATACTAATTTTCAACCACGAAAAATCCACATAAAATGAATAATATCTCATGTAAAAATGTTTCGGTTATCATTCTATAGTAGTTAAAAGGTAATTTGTATCAAAATAAATTCTCATTTATTTCAATAAAATATTAAAATCACCCAAAAATATTTTATTTTGCTAATAAAATATTGTAGCAAAATAGCCTGAGTTTAATTTTTATTATTTTGATATTCTTTGAAATATAGTTGCTATGGTTATGGTTAAATTAAAGAGGAAAATAAAAATAAATGCATTTTAAAATTTGCAAAAAATGATAAAATAAAATGTATTATATTATTAGAACAGATGTATAAATTTGCACAAAAAGTTATACACCTAATTTTAAAAATCTGACGAATGCATAAACAAAATTTCAAATTAATATGAATAATTTAACACCTGACTTGATAAATTTTAGCCTTCATAACTTACCGTTTAAATACATTAATCAAATGCGCCATTTTATTTTCAACGACTGAAAAATTTCAAAATCGTCTGAATTCCCATAGAAAAGAATTATGATCAAAAAAGAAATGTTCTATATTTCTCGAACGAATGAACCAAATGTAACTAAAAACTATACAGCTAATTCCGGGTATCTCACCAACATACCCACCAAAAATCAACCTAATCAGATCATTTTTACGGCAGTTATCGCAGAACAGACAGACAGAAACCAAAAACTTTTCGGGTCTCCACAGTGAGCCTCAACTGACGTTTCGGCAATTAGGGCAGGGTTTGTGCTAAACCATGTGGCTAAACCTGGCTATCCTTTTTGCATGGTTTTCGGCAAAATAAATTCACCTTTCTATAATTGCCAAAACGTCAGTTGAGGCTCACTGTGCAGACGTGAAAAGTTTGTGGTTTCTGTCTGTCTGTCTGTCTGTCTGTCTGTTCCGCGATAACTGCCATAAAAATGATCCGATTAGGTTGATTTTTGGTGGGTATGTTGGTGAGATACCCAGAATGAGCTGTATAGTTTTTGGTTACATTTGGTTCATTCATTCGAAAAATATAGAACATTTCTTTTCAGGTCATAATGCTTTCTTATGGGGATGCAGACGATTTTCAAATTTCATTCTTAACTGAAATGAAAATCGCATGTTTGAATAATGGATTTCAACATAAAATTATTAATGCTAAATTTTCGATATAGAGGTTTTATATATATATATACAATAGCTTTGAAAATTTGCTGATACATTCATTAAAATTTAGAAATTGTTTAAATTATTGGAAATTTTTTTGCATCTGTTTGAGAAATATAAAACATATTATTTTCATTTTTTTACAAATTTTAAAATGCATTTCTTTTTACTTTGCTCTTTAATTTATGAGTTGCTTAGTAACCCTATTTCAAAGGATATGAAAATAAGTAACTCCTACTATTTTGCTACAATATTTTATTATCAAAATAAATTATTTTTCTATTCTATTGACATAAATGAAGAATTTATTTAATACAAGTTTATTTTTTTATCTAAAAAGTTACATGAATAAGAAGTTCATACAAATTTCAGAATATCGTTGCATAAACCGTGTTTAATTTAACTCTTCTAATTTCTGAAACCTCCGAAGTATTTTGTATGCCTATAAATATGTATGTAATATTAAAAAAAAATTAAATTGCGGATTGTAAGATGCCAAATAATATGAAAAGTGAGATAACAATGACTTTTAGAGCTGACGTATGAGGCTCTTGATCTGCAGATTTACTAGTTATGTACATCATGGAACAAACTCACCTGGTTTCATTAAAATCTGTAATTGTGAGTTACATATTGAATTTTTGCTGTCTGATCTGATCTAGAATGCCTCCTTACTGTTTAGTTATTTTAAGTCATTGAGAAGGATTCACTTTTATATTTTTCAAAATCATCTGAACAAAATTTTTTTTTAGTTAATTGAAATTGAAAATCCAGAGAAGAATTGATCTCCCTTGTCCTTCTTATGTGTAGCTATATATCTTGAATTTATTGTGTTTCAGCATTTAATTTTTTTATATGTTTTAAAAAATGCTCGTTGTTTTAATCTTTCAGAGTAGATTTAGATGCCGATCACTACGGAATGGAGAAATTAAAGAAACGAGTGTTAGAATATTTAGCCGTGAGACAGCTGAAAAATTCTCTAAAAGGCCCAATTTTGTGCTTCGTTGGACCTCCAGGGGTGGGGAAAACCAGTGTTGGTAGATCCATAGCAAAATCTTTAGGAAGAGAATTTCACAGGTATTTATTTATCTTATTATAATTAAATTTAACTGTATGTTTCAGAGCGTCTTTTCCAAATATATCTTAAAGATAGAAGTTTGTGTCTGTCTGTCTGCTGTGTTTTGAAAAGACCACTGTGTGAAAACTGCAGAATATGTCAGAAAGGTATCTCTATGTCTGTAGTTATGTACCTCAAAGCCAGTTTTTGGATTAATTTTTTTTTACTTTAAAATTTATGCAATTTTTAGCTCATTAAAAAGACTTCTTAAAATGGCTCGTGGTGGCCTTTCCCAAGCATTCCACAGATATGCAAGCAAGTAAAAAAGCGTAAAGATAAAAAGGCTCTTTCCCCCCCCCCCCCCCCCCCATATGTTCTGAAGCTTGCATTTGCATTGGCTTAACTATTTGAAATATAAGAAAACAAAAAAGTCCTTCCGGCCTGTACCGGGAGGAAAAGGTAGCTTTCCTATTTTGTTCGTTTTAAAATTTTAGCTAATGTTACTCGAAACAGCAAGCTGAAATTCAAGGAATCCGTTTACAGAAGATTCGTTAATACTGAGTTTGAATAAGAAATTTGTCAAATTTGTCAACTATAGCCATGTTGGCTTCACTTATGAAGACTTATTTTGGTCGCCAAGTTTGCTGAGAATTTGGCGCTAGCAGATATGAGTATATAGTTTTATACGTATGATTGGGAAAATGATTACAAAAATGAAAGATAATAATTTACGAGAAATCGTGTTCACTAAAACTCATAAATTAATCGTTTGTTTTTTGCAATGTGCTGTCTTTTTTCAAAATGTCAGCCACCTTAGAATTTCAAACTGCTCTATCTCAGCCATTTTTTAAGATAGAGGTAAAACAAAAAATGTTCCGGAATCCTTGTATCAAAGCTTAACACTTCAACAAAAAATAAATTTGAATTTTTAACTTTTTTGTATATTTATTTCCATTTTAAATCTTTCAGTGGCCGCCATTTTGAAACAAGATGGCAGACCAAGCTGGCCAACGAACTCGGTTGAAACATTGGTGAGCTTAATGCACACAATTAGTTTCATCCAAATTGATTTATAAATACAAATATTATCGTATAACATAGATCAGATATATATATATATATATAAATCAACATTTGAACGGAGTGTGGTTTTGGGGTCTGGGGGTCATGATCAGTAAAAATGTACCAAAATTTTCCGGAATTGTTTTTCTCAGAATGGCTGCAATAGGTAGCTTTATACTTTTTTGTATTGAAAGCTACCTAAAATACATGCTGAAATTTCCTTCTTTAACCTTTCTAATGTCACGATCCATTAAAAAATATATGAGTTTTAACCCTTTCAAAAAAATATTTAAACTTTGAATTCAGGGGTTTTCTCATGTTTTTTGAAGACTGCATCAGCCTAACAGTTCAAAATGTGGAAAAATACCCACTAAACTTATTTTTCCTTTCTTATGGCCTAATGTGTAGAAAATATCAATATTAACACTTTAAAAAAAATTGTTTCTGAACACTAGTTTTCATTTTTTTTTCTGCAATGTTTAAAAATTTGCATCTGCTCAGGAAATTGAAATGCGAAAAAGTCAAAATACCTGAAACAGACCTATGTTCATTTTCTCTTTGAACAGTACAATCTGTATTAATATTAACCCTTTAAAAAAAAATTCCGAAAGTCCCTTTCACAATTTGTATTTAAATTAGTTAAAAGGTATGGTGCATAATAATATGCTTGGAATTAATTTTATGAATATAAAATTATTTACTGAAATTACTTAAATGAATATGTTACGTTGTACTAATGTTTATCTTTTTTTTTTTTTTAATTAATGTTTTGGCTGTCTTTTGCACATTCCTAAATTTTTATTTTGTTGATTTTTGGCTCTCTTATCTTATTTTTATTTTTTATAACAGAATATCACTCGGAGGGGTGTGTGATCAGTCTGATATCAGAGGTCATAGGAGGACATACATTGGTTCCATGCCAGGTAGAATAATTCAAGGGCTAAGAACTGTTGCTGTGAAAAATCCTGTGTTCCTTTTAGATGAAATTGATAAAATGGTAATATAATCTTACTGATTTAATAATATATTTAAATTAATAATTATTGTGTAATTAATACTTTGTATACAGCATATACAGAGGCTGTTCACACATTTTTTTAGATGAAAGTTTGTTTTGGTTTTTAAAAAAAATTCTGCATAGAGAAATTATTTTTCACAGCTAATATGTTTTTTGAAAGTATTGAATGTTGAAATTTTTGTTTACCTGCAAAATTTCATTGTTAAAGAATCGATTGATGGAAGGATATATTTCTGTACTTCTGAAGAGAATTATTTGTATTTGGTTATTAAAACACGCTGTGAATGGCATGTTTTTTTTGTTTTGTTTTTTATATCTAAAGCCACAGTAGGTAATATTGTCAATAAAACAGGGAAAAAGTATGAATGTCTGGCTTCAAGTGGAAAAATTGTTCTAAATATGCACCCAAGAACAAAAAGGAATTCTTCGAATATTGCAAAGGTAAGATCTTTTATTGTAACAGAAAATTCTCAAAGTAAAAAAACTGTTGCTAAATTGTTAAACTGCTCTGTTGTCAACTGTTGACAAAATCATTACCACTGATTTGAATTTTAAAAAGACCAAAGCACAATGTTCATTGTATTTCTCCACGACATATCACCGAATGTAGAACACGATGCAGAATTCCTTAGGAGAAGCATTTATCCAGAGAAAAATTTAAAAATGTTGTTACAATAGATGAAGCTTGGGTCTATTTAAATGATTGTAATAAAAAGAGATCTATTTTATTATCATCAAAGAACAGACAAAAAATCTTAAAACATGGTTTAATGTATCTGAAGAAAGTTTTAGCAAAGGATTTATGATTGTTGCTGGCTTTGCATATAACGGCAAATTAAAAATAAAGAAAGTAAAGAAAATTGTTAAGGTCAACTACACATATTATAAGAAACATATTTTATTTCCAATCTTCAAACATGAAATACCATCTCTTTACCCCCAGTGCCATCAATCTGTTGAACTGCGTCAAGATAAAGCGAGCAAACACACGTTACTAACCACTGTTAATTTCTTGGAAAAAATAGAATGAGAAACAGTTATCAGTGCTATACCTTTCACAGATATACCTGCTAAATCTCCTTATGTATCTCCCATAGATTTTTAGACTTTTGAAAAACCAGCATGTTATCTGAACATCAACCTACAACCCTTCATGGACTCCTGTTTAACAGGGAATAGTCCAAAATACCTCTTCCAAAACTACAAAAGGCGATATTGTCATAGAAATTATGGTGTCGAAAGATAGTTCAGAATAAGGATTATCAAAGTGAACTTTTAAAACACAAATATTTTATGTAAAATAGTTCTGTAAGTACCATGAAAATCGTCTCAAAAATGTTCGAACACCCTCTTTAACGTATACCTACTGGCTGTAGTGTATACCCTCTACTTTGTTTACAATTACACCACTGCTTGTATAATAAAAATTCCTGACGGCTCGGCTACAGGCACAGGTAGCTTTCGAAGACTCAGATCGTGAAGCGCCTGTTTGTTGAGAATTGCAGAAGAAATGACCTTTTTTGCCATGATGCGGTAGTTGGAACTGCTCACTTCGAAACCTAAGTTGTTTGCAGGCAGAGCCCACAGGTATTCTGTTTTAAATATTTTTGCTATAAGGGTTGGTCCTATAAAAAACTTGTCAATATAAAAGTTTTAGATAATATTAAGAGGATTTATAATAAATTTAAGCGGATATGATATCTTGTGAATTGACAAAGTTATGAATTTTTTTCTTCTAAAATCCTCCTTTTTCCCCTCCTTGGGGCCATTTTTAATGATATCAAAAATCTGTCATACATAAATTTTCAGCCCTTTTCCTAGAAATAATAACTTTAAATGGATTCGATACATATCATAATTAAGAAATTATGGTTTTTTTCTGTTTTCACAAAACGCCCCCCCATTTCCCCCCCCTTGGTTCGATTTCGCCCATTAACGAACTTGACCAAGATTTTATGCTCCTTGATTTTATGTATCAGTTTGGAAGAGATTTGTGCAGAATTATTGCAGTTATCGTGTCCATAAAGAAGTGACATATATATATATATATATATAAAGTTTTGAACTGAGGGTGGTTTTGGGTTCTGGGAGTCATAATCGGCGTAGATCTGCAAAAATTTTTCAAAAATTCCAACTTAGTGGAGAATGTAATAGGTAGTATTTCTTACGAAATCTACCTAAAAGTATTAGGACTTGTAAGTAGCCAATTATATAAAAATTCTATGACTTCTTCCATCTGATCAAAAATTTTTTCCTACTGATACTTCTTTAAATTGATTAAAACAAATACTAGACTGAAGATAAGTTCAGACTATAAAGAGTATTATTAAGCATTGTCAATTGAAGTTTTTTTTTTAACTTTTGTTTTATTCAGGGCTCTAAAGAGCTGTTATTTTTTCTAAAAAAGACCAGATTGGCTGGCTTTTATTAAAAAAGAATGGTCTTTTTTAGTTTTTTAATTGCATATCTTATTATTTAAATTTAACATCTATATACAGGGTGGTCGTAAAAAATATTTTGTTGATGTATGAGCTCCTAGTGACCATATTGTTCAAAAAAACAGGATGTTCTTTAGTAAGGGGATATTTTATGGCATGGGCTTGAAAATGAGGTAAAGAACAACAATCAAGCTCTCAAAGTTATGGTTACAATGACAAAACTTTGGAAAATTTCAAATGGCAACCCCCAATTTTTTCATTGCAAAATGAGCTTCATGGTAAAAAAAAAAAAAAAAAAAACATGGACATTTGTTAATCTTAGCCACTCTGGTCTATAAAATAATATCTATAGTAAATAATATCTACGAATTAGGCAGTTTTATTTTTCTTGTTTATATGTAATAGAAAATTGTTTAGTTTAATTATGTTTCTTTTCTTGAGCTTATCTCAATTTTGACTTTAGTAAAATAATGGGTTATTTATTTGTTTCCTTTATTAATTATCATAGAATTATTGTTAAATTGATTCCCTTTTTCTATAAGAGCAATTATTGAAATGATTATAACATTATTGTTATATATAACATTAATGGTATAATATCATTATTTATATTTAACATTATTATAAATTATTATAACATAATGATATTAACTATCATAGAATTGCTGTTAAATTGATTCCCTTTTCCTATAAGAGCTAGTGTTAAAATGAACATTATGTTTAAAAAAAAATGTATGCTTAATTTTCTCTTTCAGAGTACTGGTATCCACGGAGATCCTGCTGCTGCTATGTTAGAGGTTCTAGATCCTGAACAAAACTGTAATTTTGTTGATCAGTATCCTTTTGTTTAAAAATTACACGATTCCTGCTTTTTAATTCTTTCAAATATAGTTAAAAAGTGTTTATGAATTTGATTTGTTTGCCAACTGTCCATGCTCTAACTTTCGTAAATATCCCCTATTGCCATGCAATATATGTTAGTGAAGTTTACTATGACATGATCTGTATTGAAAATGAAATGTATGGTATTTATAGTTCATTTATAGAGACACTCAAAAGAATTCCGTTACATTATGGTTTATGAAGGAAAAATTGCTAGCTGTGTATTTTATTGATGTTATGATATTTAAAAATTAATGAGATTAAAATCTATCTCTGAGAGGGACTACAACATGCTTTTTCATACCGTAAAATACCGTTAATCCGCCCTTCCCGATTAAGCGCCCCCCTCCCACTTTGTAAACAAATTGGAAAATTCAAAAAATTCCGAGGAAGCGCCCTCCCCCAAAAGAAATTTCGCCGTACACGTCAAGATCAACACCAAAAATTTTATCTCCCAAGTGTTTTTTTTTTTTTTTTTTTTTCCCCCGAAAGATCAGAAAGGCGTGGCGATTCTTTGATATATCGCAAACATGTACAAACACACTGTCGATCTGAAAAAGCAATATAACCAAATATTAGTTTTGCTGTAAATTTATCTCTATGGCGATATGAAGGTAATAAAAATATCGATAGTGAAAGCTTCTCATGAAATAAGTTAAAAAAATGTGTATTTGATGCTGTGTGGAAAATATTGATTTAAAAGAGAATCTATTTATTTTATTAAAAAATTTATAGCCGTATTTAACATTATTATGAAAACCAATCACAAAAAAATATCGATTGATTGATCAGATCAATCGAATTGTCGATACACAGTCGAATTTGTAGCGTAATTTGTGCTATCTTTGTGGTAGTAATGTTTTTTGTTTTAATAATCTGGCAAAACTACCAATTCGCTCTACATGTTCTCAATTTTTGTGAATTGTATAATTTATTTAGCATTTATAGATTTTATAGATACGAAATCATGATTTAAAAAAAACGGTTATTTAATCTTCCTAACTTACAACAGATAGCGACACCACATAAAATGTTACTAGTTCTCGAAATTACTTCAGGACCTTTTCAACTGCAATTTCTCAGTGTTTTTTAATTATTTTAAATTATTAAGTTTCTTTTATTTTTCTGTTACCATATTAATTATAGATATTAGTGTTATTATTTATCTAAATGCATTCCAGTTTCAAAGCTTCTGAAATCCAGAATTTTCTATAATCTGAAATCGCCATTAATCGTGAAGTTATACTGTTTATCTATTTTGTCTATCATTCTTTTTTCAAAATTTTTTCTTTTGTTACTTTATTAAAGAATGCATGCATTCGATGGTCAGCCATTAGCATCTCCCCCCCCCCCCCCCCCCCACCTTCCATAAATATCATATACTACAATTTTAATACTGTGTAAGCGCCCCCCTGCTTATTTTACGATTTTCCGTCGTATTTAAGGGGGGCGGATTAATGGGATTTTACGGTAAGTATAGCATAAGTAGCATTTATAATTCCTTTACTGGGACACACAAAATAATTCCATTACATTGCGATCTATGGGGGAAAATCATTTACTGTGCATTTAATGATGTTATACATAATGAAATCACTCAAGTGCACTACATGTTTTTTGTATATTATGGAGTGTATAGCATTTATCGTTCATTTACAGAGACACACAAAAGAATTCAGTTACCAAAAAATAGAGAATTGCTGGAAGGGTATTTTCCGCCATAGTATGCATTTAAAAACTTATCTAATTTTGAGAGTATTAGGCGGTATGTATAAATTCCATAGATCACATGCTACACAAAAGAATTCACACACATTACCGGACATGGACAGCAATTGTTGAAAATGGACTATTACTGAGTTATGTGTTTTTTTAAGTTGCTTATTTAGAGGTCTCATTTCATTGTATGAAAAAATGAAATTTCTTAATAATGTTCTTTTAGTGTTTGGAAAGTATTTCATAATCTATGCCTGATTTTTTTTCTCATTAATTTTAATAAATAATATGTTTACAATAATTTCTTGCTGATAATCTGTTAAAAAAAGTTAAGAAAAAAATTAAGATGCAAAGTATTTGCAACAGCATTGCATTTGTAAAATTTTTTTTTTGAAGAGCTAATAGAAATATAAATGATTCAATCAGTTATTTTTTTACACCTATTTCTGTCCCTGTTTTTTAATTAAAATAAAAAATTAAATCTTTTAATTACAGTTTTCATTTACTTAAATAATAGCTATATAATGATATTCGGGGATTGCGAAGAATATAAAGGAGATATTAATGAAGGGTGAATCGTCAGTGACCTGCACCGGAACGATTCAGAGTACCTAAAACAATTTTTGACAAAATTATATTCAACACTCTCCCTAAACATCATTATAGGTATGAAAGTAAGTGGTAGTACCCAAAGTGAAGTGATAAGAATTTATACGTTAAATCTTAAGTTAAAATTTCAATATTAAGTTTATCTGCTTATTAAGCAAAGTTAAAATTAAATATTTAGTATATAAAATCAAAGACTAGGGTTTACAATATATGCACACCATAAAGATTATTCTGAAGTTCATCTGCATGACAACCTGATCCTGGTGTAAAAGGAGAATAGAAAAACAAAAAGAACTCACCAGATAGAAGAAACACTGACGTTTATTGACATCTTCAATGCATTTAAATATTAATATATCATTTGAACAAAATCACAAGTTTCACCATAGAGATAGATATTATGTAATATTTCTCAAATCAATCATTTAAAATACTTGTTACCGTATTAAAAATTTGGTGTTTTCAGTTCACACAAGTAAGTTGACATTTCGTTATATTGATTTTCTAGTTAATTTAAATAATAATATGATTTCTGCAAAGTTCAAATTGTTCAATTTATAGTGGAGGTTATATATATAGTTTCTAAAAATTGTAGCTGCATTATTAGAAGTATTACGAATGTTCATTTGAAGAAAATTAAGTTCATAAGAAGAGAAAGTTATTATAAAAGTTGAATGGACTATATTGAATGACGTTTCTACTGATGGATGATTATTGTAGATTAAGCACAGTAGAATCAACCATAACGTTGTTATTAGGAACTTCTAAGCAGAGTATCAAGACAGTCACTGGAAAGTGAATATCGGCGTTGATCAGGCATTCAGAAAAGTATCCAGAAAAAAACAACTCCTAATCATCTGGTGGCTATAAGTTGTCGACCCATCATCATTGAAAGCAATGCTAAATGACTCTGAAAACGAATCCTGGTAGGATGATTGATGTAGAATCTTTCATCTAGAATAATAAAGTTGAAACAGACATCTTCTTAGATGTTGAGAATCTTAAAAGTAATTGTTAAACTAACGCTCGCTGAATCGGCATTCTACGGCACGCTGCCAGACCGGAAACCTTGCAGCCTAAAAAAAAGATGGTACTTCACATGCTGGTGTTTCGTTGAGAAGCGATTTTTCCCGGCGCTCCAAAGATACTGGAAAACTTACCAATTTGAATCTCCCTCCATCCTCCAATCAGATAAAAGCTTTTCCCAATGGCTCCAAACTTTTCTGACGCGCGTGTGACACCACCTGACCGAATTTTAGCCGAAGTTCACCCACGCGGTCAAAGTTAGATATAAACTGTATCGCACCCCCTTGATGACACGTCACCGAGAATGTTCCATGTGCTTTGAAAATAATCTTGAATGGGCTTAAGAATGACCTTGTACTCCGCGAGTCATTGATACAGACAAAATGTGCGGGAAAGGGTGCAAATAGTTGTTTGTCAACACGAAAACATCTGAAATTCTCTCAATGGCCGCTACTAGCAAATATTTACCAACTACAAAATAAACTTTGAGAAAGTGATTAAAAATCCATAACTCAGAAACTTATGGATGAAAATAAATGAAATTTTAGCAATCATAATAAAATAAACAGTTCTTTCCATCAGATATGTTTTGAAAGTAAAATATTTAATTTAAAGAATTTAAAAAAGTAATTATTGGACTTAGAAATCTGAAACGATATATGAAAGGTTCGTGATTCTGAAAGAGAAATTTTGCATGAATCAAAATTAGTGAATATGAACTTTCCGAAAAGAATAAAATTAGCGATTAACCATTTTTAATAATTATTATTGAAAAGGAAATATGCTATATTTTAGAATAATTATTTATTTTAGACTGTATGTTTTTAAAAGTTAGAAAAAGTAAGTTAGAAATATTTTTCTTTTAGATAATTTGAAGTGAATTTTATTTAAAAGGAAATAATTAAAGTAAATATTGTACAGTGAATAAATTGTAAATGAAATTTGAAATGAATATCCTAAAACATATGTAATGGAAAGATTCTGAATTTAAATTATACTCTCACCCCTCTCTGAGGATTTTAGTATGCTATTGCCATCGAGTAGATCAGGATGTACTTAGATAAGATCTTACACCTAAATATTATAGAATGACCATCAAAACTGTTTTTCTGAAACAAAAATTGTAATTAAACTAGATTTCTAAAATAGATATAAGGGAAATATAGTAGATTCAGATTCATTTCCATAAGTTGCTTTTGTACAAGAGATATTATTCAACTTATCCATCAGATAGAAGTGTTTCGTAGTTGGAAGGTAAGTAAATATTGTTATTTGGGTCTTAGGATAACATGAAATTATTTTCCAAACTGTTGCTTATCTTAATAAAACCACAGTATAAAATGAAATCCAATATATACTATAATCATTCACACAATCAATAGGAAATCACGAATATAAATTTAAGAAGATTACGGGGGGTTCAGGGGGGCAGAGCCCCCCTGAAGAAATGTACTCTTTATCCAAAACATTTCATGAAAAAAAAGTTCATAAGAATTTCAGAATTTCATTGCATAAACCGTGTTTAATTTAACGGTTCTAATTTTTGAAAACCTCCGAAGTGTTTTATATGTCTATAAATACTATGTATATAGTATAAAAAATTAAATTGCGGATTATAAGATGCTAAATATGAAAAGTGATATTAAAAAAACAATGATTTTCAGACCTGATGTTGAAGCTCCTGATCTGTAGATTTACTAGTAGCCTCTACTTGAAATCATGTCTGTTCAGCATATTTTTCCTATAAAGCATGTATATCATATCCTATTATAATGTTTTAAGTTCTTAATTTAGAATCCAGATGAAACATCGGAATCCCAGATATAAACAAACAAACACTGTTGTGAACAATATTGTTTTGGCGCCATCTACCAGCTTTAAAATGTACTTTTCTACAATACAAACCTTTCAATAATAAAATCTTCATGCTATTTGTTTGTGTGAGGTCTTATGAAAGTGGAATGCAGATCAACAATCCGTCATTTTTGACGGGGTTTATATACTAGTACATATATAAAATTGTTATCTGTCTATTACAATTGCATACTTCTTAAAAGATCCTTATGCTGTAATAATATAAATTCTGTAACATGACAAGGTTCAACAAAGTATTTAAAGTTGTTGGTTTTATTTCTCCTTGATTAACTAAGCTATCTCAATGTTCCTTTTGATTTATCTCAAGTTCTTTTCATCGCTACTGCTAATACTGTGTCGTCGATTACACCTGCATTATTGGATAGAATGGAAGTAAGTATTCTTTTTTTTCCTCCTCTGAATTTTTGTGATGAAAGGGTAAAAGACAGAGTGATGACTTTTAAATTATTGACCTGCTGATAAAAAATATTTGTTTTTATATCATATTTGTTTAAAATTGAATTATAATGTTTGACTGCATGTAAACATAATAATTATAATAATAGGGCAACACTGTGTTTAAATAGACACCAGTGGACCTGTGCGAATATTTCACAGTGCAGTCTAATATTTTTTAGCCATATCTAATATTTTTGAGATGAGGTTTAAATATCTGCAAACAACGTTAGTCAAGCCAGAATATCATCTCATTTATTCCATCAAAGTTACAGTAAAAACTGATCAAAGATAGCAAACGCAAAATATATATATATATATATATATATATATATATATATATATATATATATATATATATATATCGTATTTTAACTGCATTAAAGGGTGACATCATCTGTTTCGGAAAAAAACATGGGATAAAGAAAAAATAAATTGAGCATTTGAATTTAAATTTTCTTCTTAATCATAATTATAAAATAAACCCGTGCAGCAACTGTGTCCCACTTTATCTTTATTGAACGTTTTTTTTAAAATAATCATTGTTGTGATATTTTATTTTTGTGGCAACTCTAATTTGAGGAAAACCTTTCATTTCAGCTATGAAAACAATGCCAATTTAATTTTTAATTAATTGCAATTCTTAATCAAAATACATGTTTTAATGAAAATGTGAGTGTACAATGTCAGAAGCCACTTCAAAATCCTTTCATATGGTATCTCATTTAATCCCCCCCCCCCATTAATATAGATAAATGGGTTTTTCATCCATTTTGCTTCAAGTTTTGTATATAGGTTCACTGTGATAAGGTGCTTCCCTGATTAGTTTTTGGGGTTCATTGGTTTAGTATGAAGGGTGGAACGGGAGGCTAATCCCCCCTTAATTTAGATAAATTGGTTTTTCATGCAGAATTATCAGATTTGCTTCAAATTTTGTATATAGGTTCATTGTGATAACGCGCTTTGATTAGTTTTGGGAGTTCATTGGTTAAGTATAAAGGGGGGAACAGGGACTAATCACCTCCTTAATTTATTGTTGATTTCTTTATTTTTGGAGGGACATTAATCTTTGCATTAAGAGTATAATATACAATTAGAGTGAAAGCCTGTGAGCTCAATGCCATCAGTAATAACTGGGCACTTTTCTTTTTATTTCTATTATAGATAGTAGAAAGTAAAAAGGGGGTTAGGAAGGGATGTTAATAAATTTAATCTTATTAATAAATACAGAGCTTCACATAATACAGTTTTATATGTTTGGGTTGCAGGAACTAAATTGTTGGCATTTTTAAAGGACAACATTAACCAAATAAAAAATATTTTCAGATGTTATCAGAATTTAAAACAACTTACTAAGTTACCTTTAAAATTTAATTTTCATTTTTCATTCCGTTGCTATAGTTCGCCTAGCTTAATAATTTTTACAATTTTGCTCACATGCAAATAAAGAGCTGTGTTGTATTGGTAATGTATCAAAGCTCAAGAATTTCAAATAAATTTATTGCTGTAAAGCATTATATATTATAGTGGATATGCCGATAAAACTATCAACATCTTAAAAATATGCAGAATTCCCATTCACATATGGGAACATCCTCCGTTTTTCAAGTCATCTTTAATCTGAATTGGCTTAAAATTTGCATTTTACATTAAAGAAAAAAAAATATATATATATATTTCCTTGTAATTTATTGAATTTTAATAAATTTATAAAGATACCTTTAAACAAATGTGCAATATCACTTTTATTAAAAAAAAAAAAAAAAAGTCTGACATACCCTAGAAATAATAAAGTCCAGGCTAGCCTGAGTCTGCATAAAGAATTAAAATTTTGGGCTTCAGGTTAGGCTTGTGCCTCTGCAGTCTGCAGCCTCTGAATTATCTCTAAAAACCTCTAAAGAATAATTATAAATAAATTATAATATGTATCTAAACATATTTTATTGTTTCATTTAAAAAGTTTTTATAGCCATGTTGTTTATAATTTTGCTGAACTTTAAAAGCAAGTTCTGGTTACTACTATGTTTTCTTTTCTGTTATAGATCATAAACGTTCCAGGTTACACACATGAGGAAAAAGAACATATAGCTCGCAATCATTTAGTTCCCAAGCAGCTTTTGGAGAATGGTTTAACACCTGATATGCTCCAAATTACTGATGAAGCAATAAGAACAATCAGTAAGTCATAGTCTGTTAATATGAATATTTTTTCATTGACATTTTCTCATAGGTTTTTTGTGCTGTGCTTCAGAAAAAACAGTTTTTGAAAGACCTTGGTTTAGTTTAAAAAAAGAATATTATTATTAATACATTATAGTTTATCTAAAACATAGGCTGAAAAAAATACACATGCCTCAGAGTGAGTAGCTAATCTCGCTTTTTTTTTTTTTTTTTTTTTTTGTATTTCTATCTTTTAGTCTATATTTTTCAGATTTAATCTCTTTTCTTATATTTTTTTCCCAATCATTATTTACTGATCGATCCCCTACCCCCAAAATGTGCATTAATTTATTCACCAATGAGTGCAGATATCCATGTGTAATTGACAAATCTTTATTGGTGACTTGCCAATTTTCCATACAAAATGCGGCCAAAATGTAGAATCTTTTCTTTCTTCACTCAGTTGAAATTGAAAATACTGTTGTTGCTCAAGTGGGCATGTGTTGTTTTCAGGTAATTGTTTTTTTAGCTGACAAAATGTAAAAAAATCTTTTTATGGTATCTGCAATTAGAATCTGACTTGGGCCTAAAATTTCAGCTTAAAGTCAATCCGAAATCTTACTAAAAAAAAATTTCGTCACACGACGCAAACTCGAAGTGAAAGAAAATAAATTCATATTTAAATACAATTATGGAAAAATCTAAAATTATATAGTCTAAAATTATATATCTAATATCAATCCTATCTTTTATGTATAAAATATTCAGAAGTTTCATTTGAAAAATCAGTTCGACCTGAAATTGTCAAAACCTAAATCAAAGCATTTACAGAAGGTGTTCGCACATTTTTTAGACGATTTCGACATTGTTTTTTTAATGTTTAAAATATGAATATTGCTTTCTGAAATAATCTATATGATAATCTTGTTTCTTGATTCTAATTCTGCGTAATGCTTTCGATGGTAGGTTTTTTGTAAAACTTACAGGATTATTCCTTCCCATGCCTCTTTCAAAACTTTCCAGATTCGATCCATCGTGATGGTTTTGTGCTTTGAAAGAGCTCTTTTCAACAGACCAAATGCACAATAAACCATAAGAGAAACGTCAAGTAACGTCTTAGGAATATGTTGAAAGATATAAATGCAATACCTGTGTGAGTTTTTAATGTTTTCAACGAATACAGCGGTAGTTTTTGAAGTATGAGCGGTAGCTTTGCTTTGATGCAGTTTCCCTCTTTAAAAGTCATTGAAATAAAGAAAATAGTATTTTTTCTGTAACTATCTGATGTAACACATTCTCTTAATAATATAATAAATTGATTGTAACATTTTTGTCCAATATTCTTATTTTCCCATTGTAAGATAAATTTGCGACAGTCATAAATCCTTACCTGAAACTTCGTTTTCAGCCTTGAAATGGGCTCTTTCTCTTTTTTTTCCCCTGTTTTTTTTCCATCTGGTATCTTTTTACTATGTATACGTACTGATTTTTGGGATAGCACTTTCCAATCAATAGTTATGTTTATTTCGCACTAAAAAGTTTTTATATTATGCGCTTCGCAATCATTTTAGACTGTCAAATTAATATACTTCTGTTCGGAAAAAAAAAAAAAAAAAACTCATCCCATTCACAGCTTTTTTGCATGCACAATCTTGAAATAAGAATAAATTTGAAAGTATCAGACGATAATATAAATTACACATAGTAAGTTGTTGTCAGAATTTTTTCCTCTAATATAATTCCATTTTTTAAAATCATTTATCAAATTTGTCTAAAAAATGTGCGAGAACAGCCTCTGTAGTTTTACAGTCAACCCTACAACACAACAAAAAGAATAGCGCCAACCTGACCCGAACTGGGAAAAAAAAAAAAAGACTGTTAAAAATAATATAATAATATTAATACATGATACTTTCTCTAAAAATAGGCTGAAAAAGTACAGCATTTTATAATTTTTTAATGGTTGCATATTGTTACTAGCATTTGCCCATAAATGTCTATATTGTCTATAATATACAAAGAAATTATGTCTGTTTCTGTTGTTATCCTAATAATATTATAAATCCGATTGTGTGCAAATGTTAGGCTGAAGCCAGCGTCAAAATGGAGAAATTAATGGCCCTGTATCTTTGCATATAGGTGGATTATAACCCGGAAATGAACATAGACTGGTTTTTGTTTATTTTATTCAAATACTTTTCTTAATAATTCAAAATTTGATTATTTTCATAGAGAATCAATGGACATTTTTAGATAAAATTTAACCATTTTACTTTATCGTTGCTAGGGCTTTGATCGTTGCCAATAAATAAAAATGCGGAAAAATAATTTTCCCTCAACAATTAACTTTCAATTGAATGATTTTCACGTGAAAAATGAAAATAATTCAAATGAAGATGAATTTCTGTGATATTTTAAACAACAATATGGAGTATTTGTTATTATACATGAAGTATGAATATCGGTTACATTAAAAAGTCTTTTTCTGTCAAAAGCTGCGTTATAATTAGAAAAAAGAATTAAGAATAAAACTATGAAAAGGATCCTCCTTGGCTTGAACAAATATGACGTCATAAATAAAACATGTATTTTCAAATATTCGTAATATTACAAAGAGCATGACTATCAATGTGTAACACATGGGCTGATAAGTTCCCGGTCTGGCACACAGATGGCGTTGCAATCACCGAACCGATGTTTTTTTAGTAAATACTAACCTTTAAAAGGTAGCACAAAAAATAGCATGACGATTCGCAATGTGGATAAAATGTTAGAGTGGTTTCAGTTGAACGACTTTTTTGATAAACAAAAAAATGGATAAACAAGAATTTCAAGAATTGTTATTTGATGGGAAAAAACATCGTTCAAACAAAAGCTTGGCTTGATAAGCGTTATCCGGACACTGCACTAGGTAAATCAGCCATTATTGACTGGTTTGCTGAATTTAAACGTGGTCGTACGGACACAAGTGATGCACCACGCAAAATAGGTGGTTACTCCGGAAAACATAAAAAAAGGCCACAAAATCGTTTTGGGGAACCGTAAAGTGAAGTTGCAGGAGATAGCTCAGACTCTGAAGATATCCAAGGAACGTGTAGGTTTTATTTTGAATGAACATTCGTCTATGAAAAAGCTGTTGTCAAAGTGGCTGCCGCGCTTGTTGACTTTTGACCAAAAACAACAACGAGTTCTGAGTACTGTTTGGAGCTTTTTCGTTATAAAATTATGTTATTTAATATTAAATTATTATTATTATTCATTTACTAAATTAATATTATTAAATTTTTATTATTAAAATAATATTATAAAATTATTATTATTAAATTATTATTAAATTATTATTATAAAATGATTATTATAAAACTATTATTATTAAATTATTATTATAAAATGATTATTATAAAACTATTATTATTATTATTAAATTATTTATTATTAAAGTTATGTTATTTATTAAAGTTATAAAGTCATAAAGTTATAAAGCTTTGTTAAAAAGTTGTGTTTTCTTTATTAGACCCGGAACTTATCAGCCCATGTGTTAATAAAAGTATATACATAATGGACGTTAAATTTAAGATGAATAACTGAAATATTTTTTTGATACTGATTAATAATAAGCTTGAATATCAGTTACAAACAGATATGAGTTTTCTGCTAAAATTCACGTCATTATTGCCAGGAAAATAAAATTAACAAGAATTATATCATTGAAAAGAGATTTCTCTGGGATCAAAGTGACGTCATAATAAAACGGGATTTTTTAAATATGTTTCAAATGGAGCGTGCATCAATTTCATACATTAATAATCACTGAGTACAGTGAAAGAATAGAGAGGTAATGAACCGTAAAATCGGCTTGCAATATGAAGCCGGTTATTGCTCAAATCATTAGGCCCAAGGGCTGACTTCATTTGATTGAGAGAGGCTGCACGTGGAACAAGGACTGGATTCATTGGACGGGGAGAGGTTTTCAAAGCAAGCCGCCAGTTTGGGCCAACTGTAGGGTTGCATTTTCATCATCACTCCAAACATAAACATCTCTATTTATTCTCTGAACTATGTGATTAATAATACAAGCATCAGTAAGAGTATTAGGAAAAGAAAATTGAACACAAGTCTATTAAGTTAAAATCTGACTTTGTGTATTTCGCAACTACTCCTCTTAATGCAACGCGATTTACTTAATACTGGTTATCATTGATTCGAGGATGTCATATAAACTCTGAGAATTTAAAATTTTGAATTAGATTTCGAGATATTAATATATTTTTTTGTAAATTTTAACGAAATTTCTTTAAAAACGGTACTTAAATTATTCCATTTTTGTGGATAAAAAAAGGAGAAATGGATAAATATATTTTTATGCCATTTTCTCATTAAAACTGACTTTTTTTTTTTTTTCAATTTGAATAGTTGGTGAAAAAAAAAATCTTGATTACAGTAAAATTTCCGAAACATAAAAACATATTTCCACATATTCAAACTTTATGAATCAATTTATTCTGCAAAGCAAAAATCGCATGTCAGCATATTGTCAAGAAATCAAGATTTGTTTCAGCTATAGATTAAACCAAGGACACAAATTTGCTGTTACATGCAAACGTAAAACTTGCAATTGCAAAGCTTTTTGCAACCCCAAATTACATGCAAACGTAACATTTACATGTAATTTGCCCCCAAATTAATTTTAATTTGAACCGTAATAAATGTTAATTTGCAATGAAAATTACATGCAAAAGTAATGTTTACATATAATTTTGGATTGCAAAAAGCTTTGCAATTTAAGTGTTACGTTTGCATGTAATTTTGGGCTGCAAAAAGCTTTGCAATTGAAGCTCCTTGCATTTAGGTGTAGAATTATTACTCCCTATTCACAAGAATTGAATTTAAAGAAAAAGCATATACTATTTCCAATGAATTATTTTTAAATGATGGCTGTTAAAACATTTCTCAAAGTCGTTAAAAGTAAAATGGCTTATCAGTTAAAATTGACATTTCTTTTTCCTCAATTCGTCGATTTACATGATTTTATTTGGCCGTCTTTTTTCCATCGGTTGCAGTTTCCTTTTCGCGGTTATTTGGCACAAAATTTTACTTTTTTTAAACTGATTTATGTCAAGGCCCCTATAACAAAGAAATATCTTATTTTCTTCTATGAAATGTGATGAGTTAGTTAATTATTTACGTTTTTAATTATCGGGAGTGAAATATTTTGCTTGATTAGTACATTTATTTTTCTTTTATAGTTACGTGAACGAAGTCACGGGTAACAGCTAGTAATATTATAAATCCGATTGTGTGAAAATTTTAGGCTGAAGCCAGCGTCAAAATGAAGCATTTAATGATCCTGTATCTTTGCGTATAGGTTGATTATAAACCCTCATTTGAACATAGGCTGGTTTTTGTTTATTTTATTCAAATATTTTTCTTAATAATTCAAAATTTCGTTATTTTCATTGAGAATAAATGGACATTTTTTCGTATAGCATTTTAAAATGGTTAAATTTACTTTACCGTTGCTAATACTTTATCGTTGCCAAAACTAGATCAAAATCTGAAATAATAAATTTTACTCAACAATTTAGTTTCAATTGAAAAATTTTCATGAAAAATGAAAGTGAAATAAAAATTAAAGAATTAAAAAGAAGATTAAATAATATTATTAGAAATAAAACGTTACTTTTTTTAGTTTTTGATAATAATACAAGGTTTTAATATGCGTAACCATAGGAAACAGGCGAATATGACGTCATACATCAGAAATAAAGCGGATATGCTTTGATGGTGAAATAAAATTTTCTTGGGTTTTTTCTTTACTTTTTTCTTTTGTATGGTAACAATACTTGGCGTTTTACCGTCTGCGTAAGGCTAATATAACTATACCGTATTTTTTATTTAAATTTTTAAAAAGTAAAAAGAAGTTTGAAAAGAAAATGGTTAGCAAATGTCAATAATATGCTCCGCAAAATTAACCATGTTGAAAATGATGTCATGGATAGCTATAAATAATTATTTTCATTCTTAAAACTAAAAGAAATAACTCGATTGCCTAAAAAAAATGACGAATGTTAATAGTTCCATTTTTGTTGATAAAACCTAAAGATTTAATATTATTTCGTTAAAGTAATATAATTTCCCCTATGCCAGTATTGAAATTGTCTGGAAAAGAAAATTAACAAGAATTATGTCAATAAAAAGGGATTTCTCAAGGAAAAAAGAGACGTCATATTTGAAATAAAACGGGAATTTTCCAATATGTTTTAAAATGAGTGTGAATCAATTCTTTACGTTAATAATACAATTATCAGTAAGTATAGAAAGTCGATGAGTTTCACGCCCTATTTATAACGAAAAATTTAAATGTTTTTTTATCTTTACTGATTATTAAGCATGAGTATCCGTTATACACAGATTAGAGTTTTCTGCTAAAAATCACATCATAATTTTAAGAAAAGGAAAATGAACACGAATCTATTATATTAAAATCTGACCGTGTGTTTGTATCTCGCAACTAACTACTCCTAGACTATCGAATGCAATGCGATTTACTTAATACCGGTTATCATTGATCTGAGGATGTCACACAAACTCTCAGAATTAAAAAAATTAAAAAATAAACTTGAGTCATGAAAAACACAACACTCAATTGAATCAAATTCACCTCTGTCTATAAATAATTGTTTAAAAACAACACAAAATGTCACAAAAACATATATGCATCATTTATTAAAAACTTTTACTTTAGGTGTTTTAAAAATACAAAAACTGTAACTAAATGTATAGGACCTACATATTATCTAGAAAAGGCATATGTTGTCTTATTAAAAACTATCCTCCCTCAATCAGAGTTCGTCATTTCATCGACAATGGAGTTTATTAAGCAAGTAAAACTTTTTCAGATTACTGAGAACAGCATTTTTGCGAGTTTGGATGTAGTATCGTTATATCCATCTGTGGATATGAATGATGTAGGTTTGTTCGTGGAAGAAGCTATTAATGGTAATGATTCTTTTAGCGTGAGCACAAAAAATACACTTATTTCCGGGTTTAATCTAATTAAAAACAATAACGTTTTTCAGTTTGATAACATTTATTATAAGCAAAAGGATGGTGCTCCAATGGGCTCCCCCATTTCAGGTTTATGCGCGGAGATTAAATTAAGACCCATTGAAAGTATGGTTATGAATGATTTTAGTGAAAGACCTGCATATTGGTGTAGATATGCAGATGATATTTTTATTATATGGGAGCATGGTATAGATTTATTGAAGGATTTTGTGGTTAAACTTAATAAAATTGATACAAAAATACAATTTACCCTGGAGTTAGAAAAACAGAATCGTTTACCTTTTCTTGATGTAGAGCTGATAAAAAACAGTAATTTAACAATAGATCGGACAGTTTATAGAAAAAATATGAGGTCAAATAATACTATTTCCAGAGATGCTTCATCACCTTTAAGTTATAAACTGGCTGCATATAGGTTTTACATCCATAGAGCATTTTCAGTGTGTACTGATAGTTATATCAATGAGGAGCTTGACAGAGTTAAAATTATAGCAAATGAAAATGGTTTTTCAGAGAGGTTAATTAATAAGTTAATTTGTCAATATCAATATCAGGGTAAAAAACAAAAAGAATTAACAGAAAAACCAACTAAATTTTACAAGTTCCAATATATTCCGAAACTTTTTGAAAAATTAAAATATAATTTAAAGAAATATGAAATAAATTTGGTAGCATCCCCTCCAGTTAAATTGAATGCTTTACTACATAAGAAGATTGATCCCATACCGATTGAAGATTTAGCAGGAATTTATAGAATCCCAGTTATTATGGAAATAGTTGAAAATAGGATAAAATCTTATAAAGTTAAAGACTACATTGGTATGACTTTAAGGAAATTTAAAATTCGGTTAAAAGAACATATTGCAGATATCAAGTATAATAGAAGTAAAACGGCCCTTTCCAGATTAAAACAACAGCAGTCGATTATAATAGATTTTGATAACGCTAAAATTATTAAACCCACATCCTCTTTTTATGAAGCAATAATAAGTGAATCAATAGAAATTTTAACCAGGAAAAATAAAACATGCAATGATTCAGTTTCGTACAATATCCCTAAAGTATGGTATAAGCTTTTACAGATAGTTCAAGAATGAATAAGATTGGCACATCCCTCCCTATGCTTCCCACCCTGTTTATAATGGTTTGACCTTGTCTTCAGCAGACATTGATGTTTTTACAGTGTTTCAGACTAGTTGTGTGTTTTTTGTGTGTATCTGCGTGGTGATGTTTTAACCCTGATGATGAGCCAGGACGGCTCGAAAGCGCTAGGTTTTTAATGTGAAATGCAGTTTTGTATTTTTAAAACACCTAAAGTAAAAGTTTTTAATAAATGATGCATATATGTTTTTGTGACATTTTGTGTTGTTTTTAAACAATAAAAAAATTAAATTAAATGTCAAGATTTTTTTTTTTTTTTTTTTTTTTTGTAAATTTTAACGAAGTTTCTCTAAAAACGAAAAGTAAATTACTCCATATTTGTGTATAAAAAAGGAGAAATAAAACAGATCAGTATATTTTTTACACCATTTTCTCATTAAAACTGAAAAACAGAATTTATTTTTACTTTGAATAGATGGTGGAAACAAAATCTTGATTTCAGTAAATTATCCGAAAAATAAAAACATATTTTCACATATTCAAACTTCATGAATCAATTTATTCTGGAGAACAATAATTGCCTGTCAACATACTGTCATTGAGAAGACAAGATTTGTTTCAGCTATACATTAAACCAAGGAGGCAGAATTGAATTTAAAGATAAAGCATATACTATTTCCAATTAATGTTTTTTTGAAGGATGGCTGTTAAAACGTTTCACAGAGGCGTTAAGAGCAAAATTGTTTATCAGGTAAAATTGACATTTGTTTTTACCCATTTCGTCTATTTCCACGATTTTATTTAGCCCTCCTTTTTTCATTGGTTGCAATTTCATTTTCGCGATTATTTGGTACAAAATTTCACTTTTTTAAGACTGAGTTATGTCAAGGTCCCTATAATAAAAAAATGCTGTATTGTCACCTATGAAATGTGATAAATAGTTAATTATTAATGTTTTTAATTATCGGGAGTGAAATATTTTGCTTAATTAATGTATTTATTCTTCTTTTAATGTTGCGTGAACGATGTCACGTGTAACAGCTAGTCTATTATAATTATACAAAGAAATTATTCCTCTATTGCAGAAGAGGAGAATCAAGCATACTTCAAAGAGGTTTTTCTAAATTTGTTTTTGTTTCTTTTTTACTCAGTGTTGAGTAATTTTTCTCTGGAATTTTGCATTTATTCTGAATTTCCATGTCATCATTTATGAATGTTGTAGAAATACATCATCAGATATAGAAAAGCACTTTTATAATTATGTATGTTCTTTATTTTTTTTTCATTCTTTTGTCTATTTTTTTATTGTTTAAAATATTTCATTGTTGCAGTTTCACAGTTAGTTGGCATGTTGTAGCAAGCGTGGTTTTGTGCATAATAAACTACATTGTTGTTGTAACTCGTATACAGTTGTAATAACCGTAACCAAACACTAACTATGAAGAATATTTGGTGATTTGTCACCTGCCTTGTCTAACGGAAAAATACCTTAAAATTAATTTGACAATTTTAAATTCATATATATTATATAAATTTATAATTAAGTCATTAAATATTAAAATGTTGTATTGTCATTCGAAACACTCCTGTATACATAATTTTTATGATTCTAGTACATCAGGAAGTGAGTGCAACAAAATTTTTGGTTTTTCTCCTTCTCTCTCTCTCTAACATTGAAATTTTGGTTATCTGTTAGTAGTATATGGTACCTACTCTGGAACACTTTTCATACTCCACTAAATGCAAATATTGAACGATTATTGTAAGATTTTTCATCAAAAATTTGTCAGTCTGAATATCGAGAGTTGTAACGATTATTCATCAAAAAGTTCGTCAAAATGTGTGCATTTTTGAACAAATTTTAATATTTTTAATGAAAAAGTTTGCCTGTCGACTAATCCGATTATTGTAAGATTGTCCAAATGATGATTATAAAACAACCCTTGAAAATCCAATGGAATGCTAATATTTTTCATCAAACTTTATTAATCGTCTATCAAATGCTAATAAACAACCTTCCTCTAGGATGATATTGATAGGAATAATGAAAGCAAAGACCAGCGTTATATAATAAGTTATCAGCATTATAACCAATCCTAAAATCTTTAGTTGCATTAAAAGCTATAGAATAATATAAGTCATTAGCTCCAGGACTATAAATATCAAACCATTCTTTTGTTTCTGGTATTATATTCCAATTGTCATCACATTTACTTTCTATCCAAAAATAAATTCCAGGTTGAGAAAATTTAGAGGGTTGATCCATTTTGTATATTTTTGCGGTCAAAGTTAATTTTATTGTATCATTGAAACTATTAAATATAGTATAATTATTAGAGTTGTCGATGCTATGATTTGTAATAACAGGGTCAAATTTGAAATAATGAAAGGTAGGCGAAAGACAGTTATACAGCAAAGTACTTATCACAAAGTATTGTAGCATTTATATAGAAAAAAATTTTCGATAGATGATTCGAACAAAGTTTAGACAGATTAAATAAATAAGCTGTAAGAAAATATTAATTTATCAATTCTCTCCTTTTATTTACACTTATAAATGCTATTCTCATAGTTTGATATTTTCATAGTTCGATAAAATTAAAAAAAAATAGTTTGTGTCGAAATTAACACATTTTTGATAGAAAAGAATTTTGTACTTAAAACAGATATATTTTTAATTTCAGTAAATACTATTCTGTTAGTTTTCATAGATGATATTAAATAAAATCCATCCGATATTGTAAGATTTAAAACAAATAGTATGATTAAGCTTTTTCTAATTCATAATCATAATAGCCATCATTATTTTTTCCTTTAAAATGAAAGATACAACCCCCTTTATTCAGTTTTGTTATTGCATTTTCAGATATTTTTCCATGACTCTTTTTAAGAAAATAATCTTTTTCTACATCATTAACTTCCAATCTCGCAATAGTCGTATTTCCAAATTTAGTTTGAATTTTCTTCAACGAAATCAGTTTGTATTTCCCTTTCTCTAAATCTTTTAGCTTATGAGTTACTGGGAACGATCTGAGACTGTTGAATTCTTCCATTTATTAAGGAACAATTTTTGAAAGACAATTTTTATAGTACAGGCATCTGTACATAGAACATCCAGGTCCTAATATTCTAACGCATCTCGGTACATCTAATATTTTTATAGGAATTCCCCATTCTTCAAAAGTACTTTTCAGAAAAACGCCTCCTTTAAAAGCAAATGTCCCACCGTATATCTGATGCAATTGTATGAAATAATCTTTTACATTGTCACTACTAATCCATAAGCCTGTATTATCTGAATATCTTTTAAATCTTAAACCATGGACATCGTTAGTACATCGACGAACTATTCCATGGTCTTGATCACCTAATTCATAGTTAGGTGTAAACACAGAAATCGTTTCACCTATTTCTTGTTTTAAATGAACCCAGCTTATTTCTCTCGCAATAGATTTAAAAGGAAATATAAAACCTTGAACATTTATGATAAGGGTGACATCGTCCATTTATTAGAAAACAATTTTTATAAATTAAAAATTCGGCTTAAAATCCAAAGGGTACAGTATCAAAGTTATCTAAAATTCTTCTTTTATCATATCCAAACATATATCTTTTATTCATTTTATTCACTTTAATATTTCTATCTTTTTGTATCTGAAATTGGTTTATTTCTACATCTATATGGTCAATTTCCCCCGTTATTGTTTTCATTCTCTCGTCAAAATTGAGCTTAGTTTCGCTATCATAACTCATTTTAAATCCTTTTACTTTTCCTCTTACAGAACCATCGTTCAGAATATAACCATAATCTTTACTTGCTCCGGATATCCACGATTTCATATATTTATCTTCTCCTAATTCATCGGTCCATTCGCCTAGCATACAGCCCGTTTTTACTTTATTAGAGCCATCATCGATATAAACAATACTATCTGTATCGTAATACATTACTTTATCTCCTAATTTATCAAGCATTTCATATAATCTTATTCTAGCCGAACTGGTTGTAAAAGCTGCTATATAAATATTCGTATTAAAGTTATTCTGGACATATTCATCTTTCATCTTATAATCCATTTGCACACACTCATCATTTAAAAATATGATATTCAAGTCTTTAATGCGGTCGTTCAGTATAATTCTATAAAAATCTGCCAATTCTGTTACATTCTCTGTTTGTTTCATATTTTTTCTCTGTCCGAACTTTCCCCATAAAGAGTTTAAACAAATTTTAGATATAAATCTCATTCCTGGGTTTTCTTTGATTTCTCCTAACCTTATACCCAGTTTCTTTTCTACGCACCTTTTATATTCTTTTTCAGTTTTGAAATTTTCAGACCATTTATCATCTGTTTCTAATTTGATTTTCAAAAACATTTTAACATAATCCTTAAATAATATATTAGATTTTTCTTCAAAATGCCAAACTTCATAGATATTTAAAATCTTATAACCTTTTTCAATAGCCAGTTCAACTTCGGTAGTTGTCCACGTACCAGTAAAAGCTCTCTCCTCATCCGTATGATTACATTCATTATTCCGCATATCATAACATTTTTTACATTGTTTCTTTTCGCATTTTATAGGTTTTGAGCATAATTTACACAAACTAAATATTAATTTTTCTCCTTTATAAGGTAAAACAGAATGATAGAGCTTTCTAGGTGGAAGTACTTTGCATTGTATCAAACCATACCAATTTTTATCATATTTTTCCGGATTATAAATCTTTACCGGATGACCAACAGGATAGTAATCAAAGTAATTCACTGTTGGATAAAGTGAACAAACATCGATATATCTACCCTTTTCGATTTCTTTCATTTCGTAGATTAATTTGGTAGGTTCGCACCTACCGCCGGTGAATGCGTTTCTAGGATTTAAAGGTTCTACAAAATCTCTTTTCCATTCATTTTTCATATATTTTTTAATTTCTTTGTCACTATCAAAATCGCATTCCCATATTTCAATCAATTCAAATCCTTTATCTTTTATTTTTTTATTTATTTTTTGAGTTCTTTCATACAAATCTTTCATACATATCTGATTTTGAAGATTGACAGTGGATTCTGTAAAACAGCGAGGACAACCGTGCCAATGACATCCTTGAAACTGATAAACGGTTTTATTATAAAAACCATCTACTTTATAAGTTTTATCACCTAATTTCAGTTTTTTCTCACCACCGTTTAAAGCATGCTGTATTTTGATATTGTGTTTTTTAGACAGATAGTCTAACCAAATGATCGATTTCTTACTGTATTGATCCTTTGGAATAAACTCCTCATCAATCGCTATTGTATTCACAGGAATGAATTTATCTCTGTATATAGCCATACAAACGCCAGCTAAAGTGACATATTTAAAAGGGTCAATATCAGCAATGTTTAGAAATAATCTTCGCAATTCTAAACATCCTTTTCTTAAAATATCAACATCAGATCTGCAATATTTTATAATTTCTTTTTGAAAATCAAATGTTTCGTTTTTTACCGATTTATACCATTTATCAAAAGTTTTTCTTTGATCTAAAGTCATAGTATCATAACCATAATAGTATTTTTCAGGATATTTCCCTACATAATTTTGATTTTCCTTAGTGTTAAACAAATGAGGAAAATAACCTTTAGCCAATTCCGTTAGTCCAAATGTTTTAGGAAATTCTCTTAACGGAATCAGTGTAAAATTAATAGAATCGATAAACCTTATATTATAAGCGGTTGCTTGCATATATATGAGTTTATTTCCTTGATATATTGTAAACACTTTAATTTTATTTTTAAAGCAGTATTTAGCTAGAAATTGAAAATCGAATCCTTTTCCATAATGCGCTAATACTGTATAACCGCAGTGTTTTCTTTGGAATAACCATTCACAATATTCATTTTCATTCTGAAATATTTTTTCTTTTCCATTAAAATCATGATTTATGACTAGATTGACTTGGTGATTTCCTGTCTCTTGATTCGTTTCAACGTCAAAAAACATATATTTTTCTGTAAATTCTGACCTTTTACATTTCTCACACCATTTCTCTCTGTCTTTTATATTTTTAGGACAGATATTTTTACAAGTTCCTCCCTTAGATTCTTTCCTACGTATATAACATTTATGATCTTCCAAAACCCACTTTCTGCAGTTTTTACATTGTCTTTCTCCGCATTTATGATCTTTCGGTCCTCTTTGTTTTCTATTGATATTTCTCTTACATTTTAAACATTTCCACAGTTTTTCACAGACTGCTTCATTTTTATGATTTTCGAAGCAGTTTTTTCCTTTAAAAGATCTAAAACAATCATTACACTGAATATCATCTCCCTCGCAATTACTCTCTTTCTTAAAACATCTATTGCATTTTAAAGGACATTTATGTTGATCACTTCTATAATAACTGACTTTACAATAATCACAATAATTCTTTTTTCCTAAAAATCCTTTAACCGTTGTAATGACATCAAAATGATTTCTATTTTTTAAAATGTAAACACAATTAGATTTATGGGTACCACTGTATATTTTTTCGTTAAAATTTTCTCTGCAAAATATAGTTATTTGAATATCTAAAAAAATTTCGAATTGTTTAACATGCTCTAAATTACACATTTCTAACGGAATATCACAAATTTCATGCAATTTTATCGCTAAACTTTTTTGTAATTTTCTACCCATTTTTATGTATTTAACATCTAAATCTGTAAGTTTTTCTAGATTCAATTTTTCGCATAAAATTTTACGATTTAGAATAGCTAAGGCTGTAACGATGGATCTAGCCAAACAGATATTATCGTCATTTTTAATTTGAATTATACTTTTTTTTATCGACAACATCGTTATTGTTCAGTAATTTCAAATGTTTACCACCTTTAGGCAAATCAACAACCGTAAAAATAAATTCACAATCTTTAATATCCAACTCTTTGTATTCCATTTTGTGCGTTAAAACATCTAAGTAGGTCTCATAGGCTTCTTTCGTTGACATCATTTTAGGGTGAAAGGGCTGTGTCAAATCTGGATTGAATACTATAATATCGACCTTTCCTTCGATTTTTCCAATTGCTCTCCTGAATAAATCTTTTAAGATACTATAATACTGGCCCGGTGTGAGTTTATTTATTTGTCTTATTTTATAAACATATCTATAAGTATTAAATTTTTTTACAAATTTTTTGTCTTTCTCAACAATTTCATAATCGGGTCTAAACAGATTTTCCAAATTTGTTTCTAATTTGACTTTTTTTTCTGTCTTTTTGATCAATTTTTCATCTTTATATTTCAATCCGTAATAATCAAAGAGTTTCTTAAGTTTTGGACGGTTTTTCGGTTCATTTATAAATTGTTTCAATTTTTCATTCAAATAATCTGTGACGTCTAAATTTAATAAATCTACTAAAACATATTTATATTCCCCAGTTTCTTTTATATATCTTATTATCAATCTAATTAATTCATCTTTTTTACAATGTTGGGGTTGGTTTATATTTAAAAGTTTTACGACTTGCCTTAATTTTGAAATATGTATTTTTGAAACAGATATCAATCTTAGAGTTTCCTCCATTTATATAGAAGAAATTTTATGAATACTTTTTGCTATACATTTTTAATAGCGATCCAATTTCGGTTGCAGCTAATTTTAGATTAAGCGATTTAAAATGAATGTCGTTAAAATTATGAATTAAATTAAATTGAATAATTTCTGAAAACGACTATTAAAAAATATATTCCATCGTTTACTCAAAAGGACTAATTGCTGTCCATTGAAAGAAATCTAAATTTTTTTCTACAGGTTCGCCATTCAATTTTAAACATTCAAATCGAAATCCGTTTTTATCTATTTCTGTTATTCTAATGAAAAACGGTTCGCCGTATTTACATACAGGCATTATATGAACATTAGGATGAACATTAAAGGTATGATTCCAATCTACATTTATTCTTTCAGTTGTACAATTACCTGTCAAAATCTTTGTACTTTTTGAATTACCCATTTATTTAGCCGAAAAATCACTGTCATAATCAGGCACTTCTATTTTACGTTCATTCAAAATACGTTCAAATAAATACTCTACATTTAATATAATATTTTCATCTAAAAAATATGTTCAATTTAAAACACAACATTCTGTATAATACTTTCATTCAAAATATGTTCAATTTAAAACACAACATTCTGTATAATACGTTCAAATAAGTACTCAACATTTAATATAATATTTTCATCTAAAAAAATATGTTCAATTTAAAACACAGCATTCAATATCTTATTATCTGTTTAAAATAATAAATAAAATATGTTTGAATAAAAACACGACATTCAATATCATAAACTTATTTCGACGTTCGTTTGATATGATAATTGCTTTTTAAATGTCGTTTTTTATGAGCTAGAGTGTATGTTTTACCACATTCGCAATCAATTTTTTTATTTTTCATAGCTAAATGACAACTTTTGCAATTAGCGTAATGTTCTGTTTTACCGTAACGAAATCTAGTATAAAATTGGTCTAAATTTTTTGTCATCTGACAATGCTTGCAAACTTTAGACTCCATTTATTAAGAAACATTTTTTAGAAAGCTATTCCAAATGTCTTCGTTTTTCTTATTAAATTTTACTTTCAAATTATTATCAATATTATAATAATCTAATATTTTCTTTATGAAATATAGGTAATTTATCGACTTTTTATAGTACACTAAATCTAAAAGCTGAATAAACATTTCTTCAGCTTTATATGGAATATTTAACTTCAATTTCCATTTCAATGCTTTAAAACGACTTATTCGGGATTTGCGTCTTTCGCTTAAAAAACCATCTATATTTTTATATGTAAAATATTCACCATCCGAATCGTACATTATTTCACATTTTTTCATCTGGTCATAAATTTTGAGATATTTTTCGGGTATTTGACATTTGTTTTCTTTGTCAAAAGAATCCATTAAGTTAGAATAATCTATTAAAACGTCTTTAAAAAAGTCACAATTCATTTATTTAAACTTATTTTAATGTAATGCATTTCCTCGTAGGAGTTTTGATATTATAGCTTTTTTATATTTTAATATTTGAAAAAGTCCCGTCTAGACGGGAGTTTTGATGAGTTATTTTAATAACATAATAATATTTGAAAAAGTCCCGTCTAGGCGGGAGTTTTGATATTATAGCGGGAGTTATTTTAATAACATAATAATATTTGAAAAAGTCCCGTCTAGGCGGGAGTTTTGATATTATAGCGGAAAAATTAAATTGACTTGATATAAAAGTCCCGTCTAGACGGGAGTTTTGATGAGTTATTTTAATAACATAATAATATTTGAAAAAGTCCCGTCTAGGCGGGAGTTTTGATATTATAGCGGAAAAATTAAATTGACTTGATATAAAAGTCCCGTCTAGACGGGAGTTTTGATGAGTTATTTTAATAACATAATAATATTTGAAAAAGTCCCGTCTAGGCGGGAGTTTTGATATTATAGCGGAAAAATTAAATTGACTTGATATAAAAGTCCCGTCTAGATGGGAGTTTTGATGAGTTATTTTAATAACATAATAATATTTGAAAAAGTCCCGTCTAGGCGGGAGTTTTGATATTATAGCGGAAAAATTAAATTGACTTGATATAAAAGTCCCGTCTAGATGGGAGTTTTGATGAGTTATTTTAATAACATAATAATATTTGAAAAAGTCCCGTCTAGGCGGGAGTTTTGATATTATAGCGGAAAAATTAAATTGACTTGATATAAAAGTCCCGTCTAGACGGGAGTTTTGATGAGTTATTTTAATAACATAATAATATTTGAAAAAGTCCCGTCTAGGCGGGAGTTTTGATATTATAGCGGAAAAATTAAATTGACTTGATATCTTTTTCGTCAACCTATGAGTTAAATTCGTCGGAATAATTTAATCATTTAACTAGACATTTCTTTCCTTTCTTTTTTATTATTTTTTCAATTTTAAACATTTTATCTTTTTTATTATATTTAACTAATTCCGGTTCATAATAAGTTCCTTTTATTTCGTCACCATTCAAATCCTTTATTCTATAAGTAATGGGGTCAGTGTTTAATATTTGTGAAACGATGAAAATTTCTTCCGTAAAAGTAGGCTGGTATCCGCGGGTAAAAGCAGTCTGGTATTTCGAAATTCTTATTCTATCGCCAACCTTGAATTTCGGTTTTCTTATTATTTTTTCTTCGTATAAATTTTTATAAACTTCAGATTCGTTTTCGTCTCTACTCGCCTCGGCAGGCGTCATTTTGATAGACCTATGCTTGGAATTATTATAATTTTTAACTAATTGGTCCAAAACATCTATATATCTTTTAGTATTGTTAGCTGCTAGATAGGTTCTAATTTTTTTATTAATTGTCCTGTTAAATCGTTCGACTATAGAACATTTTATTTCAACATTTTCAGTTGTAAACCACTGAATATTATGATCTTTAAATAATTTTAAAGTTAACTTATTTACAAATTCTAATCCTTTGTCTGTCTGCAGTTTTTCAGGAATTCTTTCTTTAAATATCTTTTTAAATGCTTCAGTTACTTCTTGTCCTGTTTTTCTTTTTATCGGTATGGCCCACCCATATTTACTAAATATATCTATCACTGTCAATAAGTAATTAGTTCCGTTATTATATTTACTAAAAGGTTTGATAAACAATAAATCTGCTTGCCATTGGTCATCGATATGACTGACATAAAAGCGTCTTCGTTTAAATTTACGAATTAAAGGCTTATGTCTGGTATAAACATCTTGGCTATGTAAAAAATCTGTAATTTGATTTTGACTGAAACCTGTTTTCCGTTTTAATTCATTGATCCCACAATAACCATTTTCAGGATGATAATATATTTTTTCTAAGATACTTTTAGGATCTTTCATCCCTAAGATACTTTTAGGATCTTTCCTCCCTGGGGTTTTCCTAAAAAAACACTCTTTTTAGAACCACAATCTAGACAAATACCTTTCATCATTGGCCTGTTATTTTTAGAAATTGCATCTTTAATATCTTTTGTTTCTGTATGGTTTTTACATTTTAAACAATAGATCTTTGTATTTCCCATACCGAAAGTTTTTTTAGCTTGAATAATCGGTTTTACAATCCCTCTTTCAATTCTTTCTCTAATCGTAGGATTTTGAATATTATCTAGTCCATCAATCATATTCTTATCGCATACTTCATTTCTACTTTTTGTATCTTTATTTTCTAAATAACATTTATCATGCTTATATGCAATTTCATCCACTCTGTTAACAGGTTTAGACGAATTTTTATACGTTAAATCTGGGTTTAATCGTGTTTTTCCCCATAATAATTGTGTCCCCGGGCCTGTAAAATTATGGCCAGGTAAATGCATTTCGAAAGGTAAATTACTAATGACTTTATTCAGAAGACCCGATCCAGTTTGTCCGCATTTTAAACATCCACCTTTAAAATTACCCTTTTTAGTTAAAGACGTAACAACAAATTTTTTACTTTTACAACTCATTTATTAGGCAGCAAAAAGCTGACGCTTTCTAAGAAGAATATTTATATCCATTCAACTGTACTTTTTTCACATACTTTTCGATTGGGAAGTATACTAAATTATTTATAAAATCTTGTTCTCTGACATACACTTCTTCTTCTGAAATTTTTTTAGCTTTCAATAAATTTAACTGTTGTTTATAAAAATTATAACATTGCTTGTATTCTTCTTTTCGTTCTAAAATATTTAAAGATTTCTCAATGACTTCTACAATTCCAGAACTTAAACTCAAAGCAGCGAGGGGTATGAACGCAAAAGCTGATAATCCCGAAGCACTTAACATAAATTTGCTAACTGATAAGGAAATACTTATCTTTTGATACAAATTGTAACTTTTCCGATAAATATATAATCTCTTTTCTAAATATTCTTCCATTTATATAGGTTCAAAATTTTTTCTGTATCTCATTTCAGAATTTACTAAATCTAGCATAAAGAAATTACCCTTGCAAGAACTATATTTTTCTAGAAATTTTTCTTTTGTAAGATTTCCGTCTATTTCTCTGATTATCTGATTAATTTCCCTAGGCTGTAGCTTAAAAAATATGAAGTAATTACAATTTTTTCTAATATTTATAGGAGTTGAGTAATAAGATTGCGTTAAATAAATAATGGATGCATTTTTCTTTCTGCCTCTTATAAACAAATCCTCTATAACTTTCTGATCTTTTTCTGTAACACAATCGTCAAACACAACAAGATTTTTTTCTGAGGACTCTAGATCATCAACAGTAATAAATTCACTCAAATCTGAAGAAAATAGTACTTTCTTTTTATATTTATCATACTGCTTTAATAATTCCTTTATTTTATTTTTACTTATTTTTTTACATTTTAAAATATCGTCTCTTTCAACACCTTCAAACAGTGTATAATCTTCTTGCAATTTAGAATACTTTGGCTCAGAAATGTCTTTTGCGCATAAATATAAAGCGTCGAAATCTAATCTTAAATTACTAGGATTCTCAAAACCGTTTAATAAATTTATTAGTAAATTTGTTTTTCCACAACCAGATGGGCCGATTATTAATAATCTGAAAGGATGTCTGGGTAAAAAACAATGTTGTTTAGGGTCAGGCAATTCTTCCGGTTCTGTGTAATCTTTAATTTTAATCATTTATTTACTGAGAAAATTTACAGCTAGTAAAAATAAAATTACTGCCAGTAAAAGCATATTAGCTGTCAGTAAAAATAGACGGCGAAGCTGTCACTTCTATTTTCAAATCATATAAATGGATAAAATAAACGATTTAGAAAAAGATCGAAATAAGAAACAAAAAGAAGAATTAAAAAATGCAATAAAACTTGTCAAATTACAAGCAGATATTAGAAAAAATAATGAAGAACAGCGTGATAGAAAGCTAGGTATAGACAAAAGTTTAACTGAATTTCATAAACCTGTCACTAAAAAATTAGAAGAACAGGATAAAAGTAGAAAAGAAAATATTAAAGCTATCAATGATAAACTGGACGAATTAAATATATCTTTACAGCCTATTGCAGAATCATCTAGAATTATTCCTGATGCGATCGAAGATGTCAAAGAATTATATAAAGAACCACCACTTACTTACAATGTTGATCAAAATTTAGATATTAATTATTTAAAATCTGTACAATTATACAAACCTTCGAAACTTCTAGACAATAAAGAAAAATTAGATGAAATGTATGCAAAGGCAAAGCAGTTAAAAGAAGAATTATCGAGGAAAAAAGGCAACTTACAAAGTACAATTAATAGGGCTAGAAATCTTTCAGAGGAGGAATTAAGTCAGAAAAAGGTTGAATTAGACGCTGTTAAAAATAACGAAGAGGAACTACAAAGATATCTGGGTAGATTAACTACAATTCAAGGTAGTGAAGTAATGAAAGTGGGAAAAGGATTAGATTTATTATCTGAATTATTGGATAAAATATGTCAAGGTAGCAAGTCGAAAAAATTAAGAAATGAAGTCAAACTGCTAATAGACAAACTCATTAAAGCTAAAAAAATAACTAACGGAGATAAAGAACGCTTATACAATCAATTTCTTCTTTGAAAGCGTCAGCTTTTTGCTGCCTAATAAATGAGTTATGTAAAAAAGAAGATTCATTTGAGTGACGGGCAGATTAGTAAACTGAAATCAGCGCTCAGAAAAAAAGAACTGACACTGCAGATAGACAATTCTAAAACTCCCAATTATGAGATGTATTTAACCAAAACACAGATAAATCAGATTAGCAAAGGTAAAAGAATAAATATAAGCAAAACTCAATTAGATAAAAACGGTGGATTTTTACCCTTTTTAATTCCTATTTTAACATCACTAGGACTCGGTGCTGCAAGCGGTGCGGCGGGTTGGGGAACTAAAAAAATCCTAGATAAAATATCGGGATCTGGAGTTTTTCAGCCTTGGGAAAACAAAGGATCGGGTCTAAAAGCGTCAGTGTCTAAAAAAAAAAAATCCCGGTAACAGAATTGGGTATATCCGATGAAACGATTAAAGAAAATATGAAAGATGAAAGAGGAAACTGTGTAGAATATTTCGATCCTTTTGGGGAATATATATATAAAAATATTAAACTCAAAGAAAAATATATTCCCGAAAATATTATGAAATTTCTTAAACTGTCCAATAAAAAAGTCAATATAGCTCACAATGATAGTTTTTTACAAAAACCTACTTCTGTAAATTGTGGATTATTTTGTATGAAATATATAAAGGAAAGAAATAAAGGTAAATGTCCAGAATGTGTACTTAATTCATTTACTCAACAGCCTAGCGATTATAACGAAGAGTTTGTTTTTCATCTTTAAAGATTTTTTACTGTCTAATAAATGATCAAATTGAAACCAAAAAGTCATGAAAAATCAGAGGACTTCACTGCTGAATTTCCAAAACCTCTTAAAATAAAAAAAATAGCATTGCAATCTTTTACTATGACCGTTTCATGGTTTAACATAACAGATAAAACTAATATGTTTGACGTATACACAGATGAGAATAATGTTAAATCTATCACTATTCCTTACGGTAATAAAAACGTTGAAGATTTAAATATAGATGTGATGAAAGCGTTTGGTTCAGACGATCCTCCGGTAAAATTTGGTAGAATACAATCTAGACTAAGAATGCTTATTAAATTAACTAAAGGTTGGAATATCGACTTAACAAAAAGCGATTTTCATAAGTTAATAGGCTTTGAAAAAAAGGTCTACGAAAGTCATGATGAAGAGACTGTAATAGAAGGTGAAAATATAGCGGATATAGCAAACGGAAATGACATTATATATATTCATTGTGATGTAGTGAATGGATCTTTAATCAACCAGAATAATTCAGAAGTTATTTATTCTTTTACACCGAGGGATGTACCGGGTGTTATCATTTCGAAAGAATTCAATAATTTAATATATTATCCTCTGAATAGGGATTCAATTCGTAGAATAAGGATGAGAGTTACGAATCAAAATGGTGAATTAATTGATTTAAATAAAGGTTTAATTGAGTATAATTTTAGAGTCGTAGGTGAAAAAGAAGATTATGTTGAAAAAATATATCAATTGATATTAACTAAATTTTCTCAATAAATGAATAAACACAGATTATATAGGAAAAGTAAAAGAATTCAAGGAAAAGGATTTTTTAAAGCTGAAAAAGTAGATTTGAATGACAGATTGACGGATGCTGACATATTGAAAGAAATATTTTCAAAAAAGATGAAAGGAACAGGTCTGAAAATTCTTCCTAAATAAATGGAAAAAATTTATGATCTGAGAGATACTCGTTATTTTTATAATAACGATATAAAAAGTAGCGAATTAAAAAAAATAAGATTACCTAGTACAAGCCGTAATGACAAAAAAGAAAATACGACGTTTCATTTCGAAATTACTGATACCAATGATCCTGTTTCATTATCGGAGAGTTATCTGGAGACAAAGTGGAAAATTGTAAAATCCAGTGGCGCATCTATAAATGATGAAAATGTCGCAGCTGTATGTTCTATGAAAGGCGTAAAACTTCAGATAGGTAAACAAATAATCGAATCAGTTGGAGACTATCACTCCTACATTCTACAGGTTAAGAGACTGAAGGATTATACCAGAGATTATTCAACATCTGAAGCCACCAATATAGGTTTTTATCCAGATACCAGTGATAGTGCTGATAGAAATAAAAGTTTACTTCAAGACGATGGTACGATAACGGCTACCACCCCTGTAACAGATATCGTCAATAAATTAAAAATTGTAAAAAATGAAAACTACAATAAAGGATTTAAAAAAAGATGGGAATTGTCGAAAAATAGTAATTCAGTTACAACATGGACGCCTTTAAAGGAAATTTTTGATTTTGTCACAGAATATAAAAAAGCCATTTCTGGATTCATAATAAGACTGGAATTCCAAAGAGACGATAGTAGAAATATGATTTACACAGACGCTGCAAATCCAGATTATAAAGTAGAAATTGAAGACATAGCACTGTGGGTGAGATACGTCGACTTTAAAAATGGTGCGGAGATTCTCTATAATGAGTTAAAATTATCTAATACGGATGTAGAAATAAACTGGAATCAGTATGAAATTAACAGATCTAGTCCTATTAATAAATATAAAAGTGGCTCCGATTCTATATCTGCTACATCCGATGAAGTTTTAAGATTATTTGTAATTCCGCAATATTTCGAAAGAAATGAAAATCCTAAAAAGAATAATATGATATTTGATAATTTGGATATGATCGAATGTTGGTTGATGATTAACAGATCGCCGTTACCAGCAGAGCGATATACTATGGATTTTGGTAAAAAGGAATATAATAGATTATATGAATCTTTTCTGGAATCAGGTCTCAATAATCTAAACACAGAAACCGGTTGTATGGTAAATTACTCAGATTTCGGTAAATTATATCCTATAATTCATTTTGATTTGTCAAATCATGTAAACTATACTACTCTGGAAAATTTGAGAATAGAATTCAATTGGAAATTAGAAAAAGAAACAACCAAAGAATATGTATTTTACTATATTTTAGAAGTAAGAAAGAAATGTATATTAAATATGAATAAAAAAGAAATTACTATGATTAAAACCTTAGGAGAATAACATTTTTTAGTCTTTTTAAATGGCTGTTTATTATCCGCCGTATGATAATCCTGTGCGAAAAGGCCCTATCGGACCACCCGGTATAGGTTTTAAATTAACGGACGAGGGTCATTACGATATGGAAAATAAAATATTAAAAAATTCTTCAGATCCAATCGATGATTTAGATTTAACCACTAAACGTTTCGTTTTGAATAAAATAGAAAACAATCATTTTGAATTAAAAGATTTTATAGACAAAAATAATACCAATTACGACAGTAATTTTTTAACTTTCACAAAAGAAACAGCCGAGAGAATACAAGAACTGGATGAAAATACTTTACATCTAATTGAAGGAAAAGCTTACGATGCTAAAGGAAAAAGAATAGGCAATGTCGCAGACCCATTAGATGCAAAAAATGTTATCAATAAGCGATATTTAGAAAAAAATGCGTTAATATTAAAAAATGATAAATTTGATGCAAAAAATAAAATAATTACGAATGTTTCAGAACCCGAAAACGATAAAGACGTAGTCAATAAAATATATGTAGACAGTAAAGATATCTGGGTTACTATAAAAGATGATTTTCAGACTTTTACAGAAAAAGAATTTACCAAAATAAATTTCGACTTGATGAGTTCTAACTTATTGAATAAGGATATGAGATTATCTACAAATATGTATATCAAAATTACTATATATTTAATAGATAATAGTAGATATTTTGATACAGAAATAGAACTTAAATTCGGAGATAAAACAATTTTACACAGAGAGACAAGTGATAATTATGAAACTTGTTTTGTCAATGGAAATCGCGGTGAAATCATTACAGTCTGGATAAAACCCAAAATACCAATCACTTTAAAACCTTGGATGCATATTGAAAAAATTGCTTTTTAAAATAGGTTTGTTATTAAATGGATATCAACTGGGACGAATTTTCTAAAACTAAAAATTTATCCGAAGATGTCCTACGAAATTTGAAAGATCAACTCAATTGGAAGTTAGTTTGTAGATATTCAGTATTATCCGAATCTTTTATGGAAGAACTCATAGATTATATTGAATGGAATGTTATATGTATACACCAAAAACTTTCAGAAGAATTTCTAGAAAAATATAAAGAAGAATTCGATTGGAATTTAGTATCTAAGAATCAAAAGCTGTCTGAAGGATTTATACTAAAACATTCGAATTATATAAATTGGGTTGTTATATCTCAATATCAAACTTTAAGTGACGAATTTATTCAAACCTATCATGAAAGATTAGATTTACATAAAGTATCCATGTTTCAAAAACTTTCAGAAAACACAATGTGCAAACTGGAAGAAGGACTAAATTGGTTGCAAATAGCTCGTTTTCAAACATTTGGTGAAAGGTTTTTAGAAAAATATATGCATAGACTAGATTTTTGCAATCTGATTGAATATAAGTTTGATCAATTACCAGATAATTTTTATAACGATAACTGGAAAAAAATACTTTCCGTTCAACTGGGTGAATTAAATAAAAAATTTGGTCATTATTATGAAGAAGAAGAACCTCATAGAGAAAGACTAATGGATGAAATTTTTGAATTAAAAAATATTTTAATACGATTTATTAATGAACTGAGACTACTTTTGAATAAAGATGAAAAGTAACAGTGTTTATAAATCTTTCAATTACTCTAACCATTTCTTAAATCGACTTCCTTTTTCTTACATACTTTAAGAGTATTAAAATACTTATGATAAATTAAAAATCTCCGAATGCAATAATTGTTTGCAAGTATCTTTCAACTTTTCGTTTCTTTCTCTATTCAACGCTCTGGTTTTATGACAATCACTGACGAAGGTCAATGTCGGCAGCGCATTTCTTGTCTGAGATAAACTACAATCGCCCTCATTTCTTTTCTATCAAAAATGTGTTAATTTCGACACAAACTATTTTTTTTAATTTTATCGAACTATGAAAATATCAAACTATGAGAATAGCATTTATAAGTGTAAATAAAAGGAGAGAATTGATAAATTAATATTTTCTTACAGCTTATTTATTTAATCTGTCTAAACTTTGTTCGAATCATCTATCGAAAATTTTTTTCTATATAAATGCTACAATATTTTGTGATAAGTACTTTACTGTTTAATTGTCTTTCGCCTACCTTTCATTATTTCAAATTTGACCCCGTTATTACAAATTATAGCATCGATAACTCTAATAATTATACTATATTTAATAGTTTCAATGATACAATAAAATTAACTTTGACCGCAAAAATATACAAAATGGATCAACCCTCTAAATTTTCTCAACCTGGAATTTATTTTTGGATAGAAAGTAAATGTGATGACAATTGGAATATAATACCAGAAACAAAAGAATGGTTTGATATTTATAGTCCTGGAGCTAATGACTTATATTATTCTATAGCTTTTAATGCAACTAAAGATTTTAGGATTGGTTATAATGCTGATAACTTATTATATAACGCTGGTCTTTGCTTTCATTATTCCTATCAATATCATCCTAGAGGAAGGTTGTTTATTAGCATTTGATAGATGATTAATAAAGTTTGATGAAAAATATTAGCATTCCATTGGATTTTCAAGGGTTGTTTTATAATCATCATTTGGACAATCTTACAATAATCGGATTAGTCGACAGGCAAACTTTTTCATTAAAAATATTAAAATTTGTTCAAAAATGCACACATTTTGACGAACTTTTTGATGAATAATCGTTACAACTCTCGATATTCAGACTGACAAATTTTTGATGAAAAATCTTACAATAATCGTTCAATATTTGCATTTAGTGGAGTATGAAAAGTGTTCCAGAGTAGGTACCATATACTACTTCTGTTTATGAACATCATAGTACTGCTCGACCACTCTTCACAGACGGCCCCTAGCATGCTGCCAAAAAGATAGACTATTCCATAGGGAGGGAAGTATTAGATTAGGAGGAGGCAAAAAACACAAACTAAGAAAAATGAATTAAAAAAATCACAACTTCGAATAATTTAAATGGAAATGGATGGAGTAAAATGCCTTTTTGCATATTTTTAATTATCAGAATGTAGTATATTTCTTCCATTTTTGTTATTTATCTTTCATGCAATTTAAAATTGTTTGATAATGTATTTTATAAATAAAAACAATACATATTTAAATATCTAAATTATTTTAACATGTTTCTTCAGCTTAAAGATATCCTCTTCAAAATATAGATAAAATGCTTAAGTGATACAAATCGAAACAACAAAAGGCTTATAAAAACCTTTCAATGATCGACATACGTTTCAACGCTCATATGGCACCATTTTCAAGATATATAACGATAAACAAAAATATTCTGGCAAATTTATTATGAGATCATATATGTAAAAAAAGCAGGTGCTTGAAGTAGCCAACTGTAAACGTGAAAATTAATATTTCGTTATTGCTTTTTTAAAACTGAAAAGTACCTCATGCCAAATTTTAGGTAATTCAAATGCGGTGGATTCATTGCAAATATTTACATTACGCATGTAGATTTCTATTGATTGACGGATAATAGATGGGAAATAGTCTTGATGGATAAATCACTTTAATTTTACAATTTTTAATGTTTCGATTCTATGTAGTCTTGCCAGTGCTGTAGTACTTCTGTCATATTTGATATCTGCCATATGCTCTTTTAATTTTGTTTTAAATTTTCTAGTAGTCATTCCTATATGATATTGTAATGTTCCATCTGCTCTGGTGATCTTGTGATTCATGTTTTCAAGTTTATTTTCTAAAATTTGCAAGACTATTTTTGTTTATCGTTATATATCTTGAAAATGGCGCTGTATGAGCATTGAAACGTATGTCGATCATTAAAAGGTTTCTATAAGCCTTTTGTTGCTTCTATTTGTATTTCTTAAGCATTTTATTTATGTTTTAATTATAATTAGTGATCTTATTCTGTGATTATGTAGATATCCTCTTCATTAAAGTGAAAGCTACATTTTTTATGCACTATTGCCACATAAAAAGCAAAATTCTTTTTTGTTATCTTGGAGACAAGTGAATACAGAACTGTCAGAATTCTCCTAATCATCCTCTACAAAACAAAATCTAGGGAAGACTTCCCTTTCATATTATCATGAATAGACTGATCTTAGCCAGACCTGTTACTCACGTGACCAGTCTTTAAAACTTGGCTCAGCAGTAATAGAACAAGTTGGAAATTGCACGTCAAACGTGACAAATGAGGTGCGTTTGTACTATAACAAGGAAATTAATTATATCGTCTGTTATTATGATATGATTAATTTCCGTAATAAAGTAAGTACATTTTAAGTAACTTTTTATCATTTGTTGACATTGACTGAAAATTCCAATGGGAAACTTAAGCCTAGCATTGAAATTTTCAGAACTTGAAATCCATATTTAGACTCCTTTTTCCATTGAATATCTATTTCTAAGGAAACATCTATTAAAAAAACTGTCGATAAATTATAGGATTGCTATAATTAAACAATTTTAGTGTACAAATTCGGTTTTTAAATTCAGTAATACGGAAATAATAGGACTAAATTTTAAATAGGACGTAATCACCATGGCCATCTCGGTCACTTGACGATTAATCCTCGGAAGCTGCTATAACAAAGAAGTACCAATTTTTAAAAAAATTAAAAATTTTTTAATAATATTTTTATTAATATCTTTTAAAGTTTTGATTCGATTTTCATAAAATTGGGAATGACTCGATAAAAATCTGCAACGATTATATATATTAAATTTCAAATCATTGGGTTGGGTAGTTTTTGCGCTGTTATATGCGGTCTAACGCACAGACGGACAGACCAGACGATGACTATAGGTGCTATGTATTTATATAATTACGAACGTACCTAATAAAGCTATTTGTTACTTCTTTTTTGTGTTTTTCATTTATAATCTTTAAGGCAGTTCTCTGCTCAACGAACGCAAAAACTCATTTTCAAATGTAGAGGCATAAAATTGGCAGGGCTGACTATTGAAGCTATTTGTAATCAAATGGTATTTTCCATTTCTTGATAAATAAATTATTGAGTTACAAGCAATTTTTGACACATGATGGCTAGTTTTTCTCCTTCCCCACACTGTCACATCTGGAAATTCGGTTGAAAATGCCAACTTTGACAGTATTTTCTGAAATATCTTTTACCTATACAAAAAAATGGAAAATGCTATTCGATGACATAGTTTCTGAATAAGAAAACCTGCAAATTTCATGTGTTTCCAAACAAAAATAATTCAATGTCAGAAAGTAGCTCCTTTTGGATTTTAAACTTATGTCATTCCTATTTGAAAACCTTATAATATATTTTTTTTTGGTTGCTGATTATTCTCTTTTATTAGGTGCGTTCGTAATTATATATATTGTAATTATATTTGGGGTTGTATCCAAATATACTAGCCAAATAATGAACTTTTGAAAGTTGACATAATAAGAATGAAGCGTCTCTCATTCTATATTTGATACAACCCCTCATTTTTTTGCTTCCTTTTGGAAACAGTGAATTTCAAGCTTATTCTATCGACGATTACTATCAGAATTTTCAAGCTATGCTTTTGAGACTTTCATAAAAGTTGGTCTATATATTTAGCTAATATATTATGCACAGTATATTTTGATTGAATTTGTGCATGCGCAGTGAAAAAATATTTAGTAAACCTGCTCATTTTTCATGCAATTATTATTATTTTTTAATTCTGATTACAGGGTATTGTGTATAATTTTGTTTGTCATATTTTCTGAAAATAACTTGTTTTTATATTAAAAACTCTTGCAAATTATAAGCAAAAAACTTCGTAAAATTTGGGACCGTTTTTTTAAAAACCTGAATTTCTCCTCGAGTATACATGCTATCTTCATAAAAATGAACCCAAATTATTACAATAAGCCTCCTAAGCGTGTGATACCGTTTCAACGCTTTTGTGATATTAGTTTTTACAGGGTTATCCAAAAGATATTCGTTTTTCTTCAATTTGTTGACGGGGTAATTATGGGGTTTCAAGAAAAAATCTTCTCGGAAATATATGACGTTTATCATGTTGTTTACACTCCTAAAGTTTCAAGATAATTCCTCATGTATCTTTCCAGATATTTAACAAATTATAATAAAAACAACTGCGTCTAATAATTTGGCCAGGGACTGTATAACAGCGCAAAAACTACCGAACCAAATGGTGTGAAATTTAAGATATCTTTGCAGAATTTTGTTGAAACATTTCAAATTTTATGGAAATCAAATCAAAATTTTAGACGATATTAATAAAAATATTTCTTAAAAAATTGGAATTAAAAAAAAAAAAAAAAAAAAAATCAGTGCTTTCTTGTTATAGGAGATTCCGGGGTTTAATCGTCCAGCAACCAAGATACTTATTTTATGACAGAAATTAATCTGCAGATGATATAATTCATTTCGCAGAATTAAAAATCATCAAGATATGAATATTTATATAACTAGCTATAGTACGAACACACCTCATTTGTCATGTTTGACGTACATTTTCCAACTTCTTTAATTTGCATGCTTATGTAGAAAAATAATGTTTAGTTGAGGAATTGATACAGAGTGTCCACTAAAAGAAGTTTACAATTTTAGTATTTTATTTTAAAGAATCATGATTTGGACTACAAACAGACAGATGCATACAGATTTTAATAAAATAGATTAACTGAAAATTTTTGGGTTAAAATGGGACTGAAATATTACCCTCTATTTAAGATAGTTTTTTTAACACAGAATTTAAAAATATAAGCAGAATTAAATATTGCCCACCACTCAACGGGGATGCCTTTCTCCCCTTCCCTGATGAAAAACACTTATACTCCGTTCACTGAAAGAAGATAACAGAAGTAAACACATGCACATGCGGATTGGCGATGCTTAAACCTGGCGCTGTGCCAGAAGTGCCAAACAGACTGTCTGAAGTGTTTGAGTGTCTGCTTTTTCAAATCGAAATAAAAAATAAAATTCGCCAACCTAGGGGTTTGTGCCAAATGTGTGGCTCCTTGGTGATTTTTCTGCAACCCATTTGTTTACTTTCGTTATCTCCTTTCCCTGAACAGACTATAGTTCTTTTTTTTCTATTAGTGTTCAACTACATTAAATTACTTAAAAAAAAAATAATAAAAACTTTCTTTTTTGTCAAAATAATCACATAAAAAGAAAATTTAACTAAATTTGAAAATTTAGGTAGGGCTCCTGCCCCCTCTTGAGAAGTAGTCGGTGTTTGTTTTGGACCTTTCAGAAAAAGAAATACTAGCACACACTCTTTTTAACACTTTCCAATATAGTTGAAAAGTGTTTATGAATTTGGTCTGTCCATGCTCTAACTTGCATAAATATACTTGGATTGTCGTGCAATTGATATATGTTATTGGATGTTATTGATTTATGTTATATGGCATTTTCAGTATTGAAAATGAAGTGTGTAGCATTTATAGTTCATTTACAGAGACACTCAAAAGAATTCCATTGCATTACGGTCTGTGGGGAAAAATTGTTTTTGATGTATTTTGATGATGTTGCACTATTTCAAACATATTGAAATTTGTTATAGATCATTGAGGTCCACTACACGATGCTTACTATAGAATAGGGTGTGCATGGCATTCACCATTCATTTACAGGGACACACAAAAGGATTCAATTACAGTATTGTTTATAAGAGTAATTGCTGGAAGTTCACTTTTAGATGTGATATACATTTTTAAATGTAACTATTTTTTTGCATATTACTTGGTATGTATAAATTCTATAGATGATGCACAGGGCTGCACAAAGATCGCTAGTACATTTCTGCTTATTCACCTGAATTGCTGAAGGCCAATTTCCCTCTGTGCTATCCATTATCTAGGTAAATTTTAGCCTTCTTTGAGTATATGTACAAATCTCTAGATCATATACGTAGACTTGCACAATAAAATTTGGATATTTGTCTAATTATGGATGGTAATTGCTAAAATGGTACTTTCAAATATTTTATGCATTTTTGAATTGTTTACTTAGACATATCTCACCTTATGGCCTTATTTACCAATGAAGTTTTGTTACACACTATTCTGAATATATTGGAAAGTATTTCATAATCTATGCTTGATGCATGATATTTCATTTTTGTTTTATCTTGATTTGCCCTTAATGTTTTATATAATTATCAATGTTACTCCAATTTAATCATCATTTTCAATTTTCCAGTTCTGAAATACACACGAGAAGCTGGTGTTCGAGGTCTTGAAAGAAAAATAGGAGCCATCTGCAGGGCAGTTGCTGTCAAAGTAGTGGAGAAACAGCGTTCCATAGTTCCCAAAGACAGCACTCTTGCAGAAAGTGAAGGTAAAAACAAAGGCACCTTCGAGAACCTAGTTTTGAGTCCAATCGTTTTACCTCCCGAGCTCCCTTTTGTCCTGGACAAGGAAGCAGTCATTGATATTTTGGGTGTAAGTATGAAAATATTCAGTTTTCTTATTCCAGTTGTTTGTTTTGGCGTTCACTTTTTAAGAATAGAACAATGTATTTTAAGAAAAATTGAATATATTTTTAACACTTTCCAACCTAGTTGAAAAGTGTTTATGACTTCGGTTTGTCTGGCCGTCTGTCTGTGCTCTAACGCCCGTAAATATGCTCGGATTGCTCTACAATTTTTATATGTTATTGTCGTTATCTATAGCATGTTCCCTATTTCAACGGAAGTGTGTAGCTCTTATAGTTTTTTTACAGGGACACTCAAAATAATTCCGTTACATTACGGCCAATGGGGAAAAATCATTTGCGGTTTATTTTAATGATGTTACATAATTTCAAGCACATTGTAATTGATATATATCACTAAGGTGCATTACAAGAAGCTTAATATGGAATAGGGTGTGCATAGCACTTATAGTTACTTTACAGGGAGAGTAAAAAGAATTCCGTTACATTACGTCTATGGAGAAAAAGCGTCTGCGGTTTAATTAAATAATGTTTCACTATTTTAAACGCATTGAAATTTATATATATCACTAAGGTGCATTACAAGAGGCATAGTACAGAATATTGTGTGTATAGCAGTTATCGTTCATTTACAGGGACACACAAAAGAATTATCTACTGTCTGTTAACAATAATTCCTGGAAGTATGTTTTAAGTTACTGAACGCAATTTTAAATTTAACTCACTTTTTGTCTATTACGTGGTGTGTATAAATTCTGTAGATCCTATACAGGGAAGCACAAAAGTTCGCGAACACATTTCTGTTTATTGACAGAAACTCCAGAAGGAGAATTTTAAACTGTGCTACGCGTTTCCTAACTGAACTAAAATTTAGCATCCTATGTAGTATATATATACAAATCTATAGATCATATACAGGGCTGAATAAAAGTATTCGGATATTTTTCCAAATATTGTATATGTCGGAAATTTCTGAAATTATGTTTTTAAATATGCTATGCGTTTTCCAAATTGTTTACTTAGATGTTATCTTTCAGCTTATTAAACGGTAATGATTTGTAAAATTATTTTGGAAGCGTTGGAAAGTGTTACATAATCTATGCTTGACGCTTGATTTTTAGTTCTTGTTTAAATATTGGTGCAATTTTTTATTCCCTAATGGCAGGGCTAATGAACCTATGGAATGTATGCCTGAGGTATACTTGCGAAATTTTACACTTTTTGATCTTTTTTTACACTTTTAAACTTAGGATATTTCTTTTTATGCTTTTTTGCAAAATTTCTCCCAATTTCCATATTTTTTCCCTTAATTATGAATTCATTTTTAGCCGCTTTTAATAATGAAAAATATTCAATGGCAGAGCATATTTAGTACTGTTAAAAGAGTGAGTTCAGGTTTCATTGTTAAAAATGCCATAATATTTTAATTTTCAGTGTTTGTAATAGTGAGTCATGTTTTAAATAAAGTTTTGCCCAGACTCTCTTTGAAAAGCAAAAGTTTCTTTAATTTTTTTTTTTAATATCGCATTTAGTCCATATGACAGATGTTATTATCACAGAGTATAATAGTGGGCTTCGGCCGCTATCAGACCGGTTCAGATTTTCGAAAAAATGAGAAAAATCGACCAGTAAATTTTTCTTTATGAAAAACATGATCTTTTTTTTTTTTTTTTTGAAAATAAAATTTATTTGGATTTATTAAAGAAAGGATAAAGTGTTTTGAAAGGAATATTAAATGAAATCCTTTGTGCTTCTTAATGAAATTAGCTTCTTAATGAGTATTATAGTGATTATGAGTGTTTTGCACATATTTCTCTCTTCATTACTAAATGTAGTCAATCCAATAGATTAAATGTAAGCTTTTGTGTGTATATTTCATAAATTAAAATTTAGTTTGTTACTTAAAAAATGCTTTACATAATCCAAATGTATACATTAAAAAAAAAAAAAAAGCATGAAATCTCTTTGCATTATTTTACACTTTGCAATTTTCAAAAGTTGGCAGGTAGGGTGACACATATGACAAATAAGAATAATAAACCATTATATTTCAGTTGTTTCCTTTGGCATTAACTTTTTAAGAATAGAACAATATATTTAAATATATATATATATGTATATGGATGTACAGTATTTATATGGATATAATGCATGTCTCTGGCATGTTAAAAATTTGAATTATATAATAATTACATAGATAAAATTCATTTTTCTTTTTGTTATAATTAATAAAATGTTATTTAAAACATAGACTGTTACAAATAATAAAATTATTACCTATTACAAAATATTCTTTTTTGTAATGCTATGCAGCATTTTCAACATGTGTTTTTCTTTTCTTATATGAATTTAAAAAGCTTTATTTCTTCAAATAAATTTTTTGACATTCATAAAAGGAATGCAATTTAAAATTTTTAGCCTAACATAGTAAATTTTGACCTCTGTGGTTTTTGAATTTTTAAAGATTTAAAAAAAAAAAAATTGCATTCCGTGGAGATTTTTTTGTCATTCGTGAAAGAATTCTGGTTACAACTGTAGTAATAACTGTAGTTGTTACTACATGTTACTAAATGTTGTCCTCTTTTCAATAAAATTTATTCTGAGTTCGTACTTGCAATTTTTAGAGTTTTTTTGCATTCTGTGACAATTTTTAAAAATTCATAAAAAGAATTTGATTTTAAAATTTTTAGCCTAATATCATAAATTTTGACCTGAGATTTTTTTTATACAAATCTTTTCTTTCTTTATTTTTCCTTTTTTTTTTCGCTTTTTGCCGCAATAATAATAATAAAAAAATTGCTGATTAGAAAAACATCCGGATTTTAGAGAATTCTGTATTTCAGATGTCCAGATTTGAGATTTTATATTGTATTAGTATATGAAATTTTGTATATTTTTCACTTTTTTGTTTTCCTCGTTTACTTTCCAATCTAATAACACTTTCCAACAAAGTTGAAAAGTGTTTATGAATTCACTTTGTCTGTCTGTCTGTCCGTACTCTAATTCGCATGAAAATACACAGATTGTCATGAAATTGATATATGTTATTGAGGTTTAATATGGCATGTTTGGTATTGAAAATGAAGTGTGTAGCATTTATAATTCATTTACAGGAACACGCAAAAGGAATCCGTTATCTGCAGTCTGTGGGAAAAAATAATTTTCGGTGAATTTCAATGGTGTTACATTATTTCAAACATATTGAAATTGATATATATCACTAAGGTGCATTACAAGAGGCTTACTGTAGAATTTCGTGTGTACAACATTCATTGGTCATTGACAAGAGACACACAAAAGAATTCGGTTACAGTACTGTCTATGAACGATAATTACTGGAAATCTGTTTTTAGTTGTAGTATGTGTTTTTAAATTTAACTAATTTTTTACATATTACTTGTATAGGTGAAAATTAGCGGTCGCCACTCTTCACGTGGCGATTAAAAAATCAGCCATCGATCGCTACCCTAGTCGCCACTCGCCAAGTGGCGAATAAAAAATCTTTATCGATCGCCAAGTGAAATACACCATTTTTCATGGAAATATGCATCTCTACATTGATTACATCTAATTAGAGAACTGGTTAATTCTTTTTCCTACCAGATGCAAACAGATTTCAACGACTTAGCTATATTTTCGATATTTCTGCTTTTTCTCATGTGCTCTTACGTGCATGTTATGATTACTCTTTAGTTGGATTATTTTTTCAAGAAATACAGTTTTATTCTGCAAAATATATTTGTCAGCTTTGATTCCACATGCATTTCAAATAATTTATTCCTTTTTCCCACCGGATACAAGTGGATTTTATGGACATTTCAGTATTTTCAATATTTTGACTCCTGCCACATGCTCACCAGTTGGATTATTTTTCTTCAAGAGATACTGTTTAATCATGCAAAATACACTCATACTCATACAATAGATATAAAACTCTTATAGAAAAATATATTTATATACAACGATTATAATTTGTCTAGATGTCAAGAAAGTTTGAAACATAATAGTGGCTACTAACTTTAAAAAGTGGCCACTAATGAAACTGAGTCTACCGGCCACTGGCTACTAGCTAAATTTCCCAGTTTTCACCTATAATTACTTGGTGTGTATAAATGCTATAGATCCTATACAGGGTAGCATAAAAGATTTTGAATACTTCTTGGTTTATTGATGGAAATTGCTGAATAGGAATTTTTATCAGTACTATGTGTTTCTTAACTTAACTAAATTTTATTAAATCTATGTAGTTTATATATAAATCTATAGATCATATACAGAGCTGCACAATTTCCAACTATTGATGGTAATTGTTGAAATTGGGTTTTCAAATTTGTTATGTGTTTTCCAAATTGTTTACCCTGATATCATCTTTCACCTTTAAAGTATTTTGGAAATGTTGGAAAGTGTTTCATAACCTATACTTGATGCATGCTTTTTCATTCTTGTTCTCCTTTGTTTTATCATTTTTGAAAATCCCAGTGTATTTTCTCCTTTTTTGAATGCTTGCTTTTTTAATTACTTACTGTAGTTTTTTTTTTTTTTCTCCTTAGACTCCTATCTATGACAGCCAAATAACGGGTCGATTAGGACAACCTGGGGTTGCCGTTGGCTTAGCGTGGACTACTGCAGGTGGTGAAATAATGTATGTAGAAGCCACCAAAATTGATGGTGATGGGCAGCTTATTTTGACTGGACAACTGGGCAAAGTTATGAAGGAGTCTGCACAGTTGGCATTAAATCTAGTCAGATCTCATATACATGAGGTATAATATAGTTGAAAAATTATGTTGTATTAAGCAAAATATTTTATAACAAATACATATCTGCCAACTTATAAGGTATAAACCTTATAATCCCAATAGTATAAGTGTTTGTATCAGACTTTAAGGTTATAAGTGTAAAAGGTAATATAGTAAGATTTTGGACAAAATTTGAAACAATCCTTCAAATATTTTACTTTCTGAGTAAAACAGAAAGAAAAAACTGGTACACACATTGTGTGTATGTTAGATAAAGGAGCGTGATTAGGAACAGGATACAACAATAATATGATACAGATTTTAAATTTATTCTATCTTTTACGACTTAAGTCTTTATTTTAATAATTAAATGCACATGAGAAGGACCTCACTGTAGATAAAATTGTGACAAAGAATTTTTTAATAAAATCTAAATCAGCCTGTTCAAAAAATTATTTAAAGTATAACAAAAGAAGAAGAATTGGTAATGGTGCTTTTGTTATTTGGGTCATGTCTTAACTTTAACATAGACAATTATATTTCATTTTTTAAGATAATTTAATAATTTTTATTTATTAGTAACTCATATACAGAAAAGTATATACCGTATATACTTGTGTATAAGCTGACCTGAAAAAGATTTAAATATGGAAATACTGATATTTAAATCGAAGAGTATGTTACTTTTCTTGAATTTTAGGGTTGGCTTATACGCAAGTATATACGGTATATTACAAGATACCCTCCATACTTATTGTATATATTCATACACACACTTAATTATGCACATATTTAGTGGTACAGGATGAAGTTTGTCGTGGAAATTGTAAAGTTTTCAAAATAGACATGTTGGCAGTTATGCAAATGGATGCTAATCTTTCCAATGTTTTGTAGTATGGAATCAAAGTTCCTCATGGTGCTGATATAATGGAAGGCACGGACATTCACATCCATTTTCCAGCAGGAGCTGTGGGTAAAGATGGACCATCTGCTGGAGTCACCATTGTTACTGTGTTGGTGTCACTGTTCACTGGAAGAATTGTTAAATCGGACGTTGCTATGACAGGAGAAATCACTCTCCGAGGACTTGTCTTACCGGTATAATTTTTCAAGAATTATAGTTTTACTTTGTTTATTTATTTTAATGTGCAGTATCTGATCTTTAGAATGCAATTCTATATAACGCATGTCTACTCAGAAGTAAACAATGAATTTTGCTGTTAAGAAGCACCTGCATTCCCACGCTGTAAAAAATTGCTACTATCTAGAGGACTAAATTTGATACATTTAATTCAACTTTATCGCTTACTTATTCACTTTTTTATTATCAAGCTTTTTAATGAAAAAATTGATATTACAATAAATTTTTTTGAAGATGAGTAACATAACAAATGATTTGGTCCAAGCATATTTGTACCATGTTTATAAAGTAAATTTAACAATGTGTGAAATGATCTATATTAATTTATAATCTGCACAACTCCGGGTCCCAAGGATTGCAATATAAATATACTCTACTGTATTTTAATAAGTTTGACATATATGGCCATATTTACAGGGTCAGTTTATGATATGTGAAATGCGATCTATATAATGCACTCCCGTATTTAGGTTTGTGCTTTAAAGATCTTGTACTGTATTTTCAATTTGTAAAAAGTAGTAAAGTATTTATCTTATGCATTTTATTAAGTTTAAATCAAACAAAAGTAGAGGAAATTTTCTAAACAGAAGGGGTGTAATTTCTGCAGACTAGTAAATGAATTAAAATATTGAACAATAAAGGCAAATAAATTTCTTAACACAATAAAAATAAGAAATGCACTAGGCCTTTTAAAAGAACTTTGTCATTCTTAAAGAAGACACGCTACCACTTAGAAAGCAGGAGCAAGACTCACATTTATAAAAGGAACAGGGAAAGCAGAAGCATTCTTGCTCCTGCCTTCTATGTGGTAGCATGTTTTCTTTGTGCCTAAAGAAGAAAGACAAATTTCTTTCAAAATGCCTAGTCCATTTCTTATTTTTATGGTGTTATTAAGGTTTTTTTTTTTTTTTTGCCTTCTATAGTAAATGAATATTCATAAAAAATACTAATAATAATAATCTTAAAAAAAATTATTCACTTCCCTAATAGCACAACTAGGCAATGTGTTGTTATACTCAGCATAATGATCACACTCACAATGGTGACCAATTAGTGGCATTTTTATTTCACCACACTATGACTCTCGGACATGACTGTATCTTTGTGACTCCACTATGACTGATTTTGAGTCATTTGCAGCTTGTCACAAATTTGTGGAATATATTGACTTTACAGTGAATGGCTATGACTCCTTTTTTTTTTTCTTGTCACTTGATGACAGTAAATGTTTCATTTGGGGCATAGTGCTTTCATCTTTTGGTCAAATTTGGGTTACAGTGCTTAAAATTCTTAATGGAATTCCAATGCTCTGTAGCATATAACTTTCATTGCCTCTTGACAATAAATAAACGTACAGAGAAAACACATTTTCAAGTTAGGCTGTTTTGCTTATTTGACCAAAGTTAGTTTTTATATGCTTTTATTTATTAAGTGGACAAAAAAGTTCCATCATCTGTTTTCATTAGATGGTGTTATCTGAAAGAGAGTTACATGTAGGTTACTAATTCTTATGCAATTAAATAAGACAGTAGCTTTGTTGTCAGCATGTCACACTACTATGCTACATTTCCACAGTTTAATTCCAGACTTTGCAAGGTTAATCAACTTTCCATCCCTTTGGGATCAATAAAATGAGTACCAAGCTTGCTTGAGAACTAAACACTGAGGGCCCTGTGACCTCCTGATCAGGACATATGCTGTATGTTCATTGTCAAGAAAACAGGGCTAGACACTGCAGACCATGATTCTTAATGGATAATTGATTCTTAATTAGTTTTTGTACAATTAAACACAGCTGATCATGCTCTACATTTATTGTACTTTAATTGTTTTGCCTAGAAATGTATGTACTATTCTTTAAAAATAATTTTAATTCTAGAATAATAACCCTTTAAAAATTTATACATTTTTTGCAAAAATTGTTATGCTGAAGTCTCATTTTACTGATTTTTTTCATGGACCAGGCTAATTATTTTCATATAGGTTGGATTGGGACTGGACCTGAAATTTTCAGCCCATGCAAATCTCTATTAAAAATGAAGTTCATGCCTGGCTTAGCCCGAAAAGAAAAAGAATCTGGCTCTGCCCAGTCCAAGTTGCAGAAATAAGTTAGGCCCGGTATGAGCCTGCAGAAAAAAGTTTAGCCCAACCTAGAAAGAATTAAGAGCAGGCCCAGCCCAACCTGATTCTTGTGAATGATTATTGGTCTATGTAGACCTCTAATGCACGGACATGTGTGTCTGTTATAATATAGATATATATGAGCACTAATAGAATAATTATTTAGTTAGTTTATTACTAGTACACATCATTAATGGGCCTGCATTTTAATCACTATTAAGGTTTGCAGAATCCCGCTGCTTATATTAAAATATTAAAAATTTGATGTAGTAGATGAATTCCTTTTTTATAAATGATTAACACAATATTTTAAATAGTAACTAAAAAATAGTTGTTGTAAGAGTCTTAAAAAATGTACTTATTTTATTGCAGGTTGGTGGAATTAAAGAGAAAGTACTTGCAGCCCACAGAGCCGGCATGCGTAGTTGCATCTTACCTAGTCGCAATGAGAAGGACCTAGTTGATGTTCCCCAGTCTGTTTTGGTGAGCGATTTTCAATTAAAAAAAAAATTAATGCTAAGAATTTTGTATTTAACTACTTTAATACATTGGGTGCTTTAGATTTGTTATGGTAACTCTTTTACTGCCTAAATGTTTAATTTTAACTTGTCAACAGATTCTGATTAATACTTAGGAAAATACAAGCCTATTAAAACAGAAATCAGAAGTACCTTAACTTTTAAAGTTTCTGTATTTCATTTAAAATGCTTATGCTTTTTATTCTAAAGCATAAAACAAACCTTTCTAAGTAGAAATATGTTCCAAAAGTAACATAACTATCATATTCTGTTCTGTTTTGTTTCTGAGCTAAATTTTTGAAAATTTTGAAGTGATTTAGAATCAAATGGTCTTTACCATTTATTGATAGATAAATTACTTATCGAGTTGTAAGTGGATGTTGTCAAGTGATGACAGGTTTTTCCATTCTGTTACATCTGGAATTTTGGCTCAAAACGCCAATTTTGACAGTATTTTCTGAAATTTTTTCTGCCTTTGCCAAAACATAGAAAACATCATTTGGTTTAAGAACACCTACTGATTTCATGTAATTCCAAACAAAAATTAGTTTAGAAATGTGTTAAAGTAGCTTCTTTGTATATGAGAACAAAAACCTTAATTATGTTACTGTATGGCCAAATACCAGATCTTGGAATTTATAAAAGCTATAGAGAAAAAACATTATTACACAGTGAGAAATGCTTAAAAAGAGTAATGAGACATATTTTTAAAAATTTGCTGTATGCCTCCTTTCTTCAAGTGTGTGTGGTGGTGGTGGGAAGGGGAATTATATCCGGAGATATGACTAAAAACAATAAATTTCACACTATGGCTAATATCACAAAGGTATTTTTAGCGATTTTCACTTTTATTAGAAATTCTATCCCAAAATTTCCATTTCTCCCTTTGCCCCCTCTCCATCTAACAGAAAACCAATTTTTAATCATTAAAATTCTTTAAACTTTTAAAAAAATGTTTGCTATCTTGTAACAATAGATAATCACGTAAATTCCATTTTCTTTCTTTCTCCCACATCACAGAGTTTAAAATATGTGAAATTCTAAGACAATTTAAAACAAAAATTCTACCCTATTACTTTCTTTATAATAGCAGTAATTAAATAATCATTCATCTAAATTCCCCTCTTTAACTTTCCTGCATCCCCTCCCCCCTTTTTTTACACACTTAGCTTGAAATTTTATATGTGGAGAAGGGAGAGAGTTTGATTATCTTTTTTCTGCCCATTTTCAGCATATTCATATGAAATAGAAGGCATTTTTAAAGAAATTGTGCCCTCCTCCCCATGCATGCAAGGTGGGAGGGAGTGCTGAATATGTCTTGTTGCATTCATCAAAATTTCTGAGACAATTTATAGATTATCTTGGACAATCAGGAGTAGGGAATTTTCATAAAATCTTACCAGCCAAGGATTTATTTCACCAGCCAGCAAGATGAAATGATGATGAGCCAGACAGTTAAAATGATGAGGCAGATGAGAACAGATAATGAAATGATGAGCCAGAATGAATCATCTCATTACAGATCATGATCAGTGATGATCACAGATCATCTCATCACAGATCATGAATGAATGATTGAAATGATGAGCCAGACAGTTGAAAATTGTTATGGCAAAATGTACGCGATTGCAAAAATAGTTAATTACTATTACTACAATGTATTTTCATTTCCTTTCTTCTATAAAATTAAGAAATATATTCAACAAAGAAAAGTTGAGTATTGGATAGAACTTAGTACTTCGTGGTAATTTGCAAAGTATAGCTAAATAGTAAAATAAAATAAAGTTTTTGGATTGCAGTTTTTCAAAGACTACCTAAAAATTTACTCGCCCTGTCAGATAATCCACTCGCCAGTGGCGAGTAAAATGATGTATTTTCCCATCCCTGTGGCCAACGGATAAGTCCAAGTCCAGCACTCCAGAAGTTTTCACAAATAATCTTCTGATTAAAAAAATTATTTGGAGTCAGAAAGAAGTCAGTTTCCTAAGTTTTATGTTCTTCTATCTTTACAAGAAGAAAGTACAGTAGGGGATCGGTTAACGAACTCTTCGGTTTACGAACAGATCGGTTAACGAACACTTTCGCAAGAGAATTTTATGTTCGGATAACGAACACATGTTCGGTTAACGAACACCTAACAAAACAAAGCCAAGAAGAAGCAATGCTGTGTTTCAGATTTGTAGAGACGTATTTAATTGCATCTACTATTATCGACTTGGAGAACATTTTAACAGTTGTATACTTATAACCTAATTTATTCAAGGGCACCTGGGGGTTCAGGACCTATATTTTAGGGCCCTCAGATTAGAACGAAGAATACAAAAACATTAATTTTTATACTTTGTGTCCCTGTTTAAAGAAATATTTGTAATTGCAAGTTAATTATTTTAACTGAAATTTAGTTCCTAAATTATTAACAGGCTCTAGACTCCACTGGAGCTTTATCGGGTTATGCAGTAAACACAATCTTTTAGAGAACTAATGAAGTTTTTGATAGGTCAAAGTAATAAACTTATATGATTTATTTTAAGTACGTAAAGACATGGACAAAGTCATGAAACTGCGATCTGTCCATATTAAATACGGACGTATATTAGCCCTATTAAAATGGGAAGATTGAAAACTCCAGAAGAAAAAATAAGTTTTTGTCAAATATTTAATGCCTCACAAACTCAAAAACAGCATGACTGAAGGAAGGACAACACTGTATGTATGCAATGCGCGTTTTATTATTATTACATTTAAATAAATTTAGGGAGAATTTATTATTAATTTTTTATATATTATTTAGCTTTTAAGAACGAATTAATTGAATTCCCATACAAATCTATACTAAATCTATGATCGGTTAACGAACAATTCGGTTAGCGAACTTTGTTTTGGAACGGATTAAGTTCGTTAACCGATCACCCACTGTAATTAGATTTGTGAAAAATTTCGACTTCTGTTTTTTGAGGGATTTATACCTTTTAGAAAGTCCTGAACATGATTTGACTGTTTTTAGAAAATGTCTGTCTGTAAGTCTGTATGTCACTCTGTGTGTTTATCTGTATGTGACACAAATTTTGTAAAAGCTCTATTTCAAGAACTAATGTACAGAATTTAATTTAACTTCAAATTCAGTTAGACCTTGACATAAATTAGTGATGATTAGATTTTAGTGTAAATTGTCCAAAAGATGACACTGCTTTGCTGCATTTTCTACAATATCTGCGATAACTCTGTCTCAAGAAAGAATTCACAAAATTTCATCAAACTTCATATTTTGTTATACAGGGTGGTTATAATTAAAGTTCCACTTTGAAATGGTCATAAAAAGAAGACTACTGGACCAAATGTTATCAAACTTGGTAATAGTTTAAAGAAGGTCATAGAAATTTGTTTCCCGCCAAAAAAAAAAAAAAAAGTTTGAATACTCATTACTAGGGTGGAAATAGCGCTGTATGCAATATTGTTAAACGAAATAAGGGTTGGAATCTAACTTAACCTTTTGTTACACGGGTTTAACATTTTTGTACCCTTAAACATTGACCTAAACAAAATTACCATTTAAAAGCGACAAAAGTCGAGTGCACCCTCCGTGTAATAAAATTTGTTTGTTAAAGTTCAAATCACAAATATGTGCACATTCTGGAAATAGTTTTCTTACAGATCGCTAATTTGTGATTTTTGAAGCCTGAATTCAGCCTTAAGACACTTAAGATATCTGTTTAAAATGTTTTTAATTATTTCTAAAACAAAACTGTTTGTGGGGTTATGTAAAACCGCACTGACTTGTAAATGGCTTACGGCAGGAAGAAGAAAATTAGATGTATACAAATGCGCTTTATACATCATTTGATTTGTCAGATAAAAGTGAGCCTGTTTGTCAGAGTTCTCATTGTTACAAATCGACAATGTCTAATCATTCAAGACTGTGCTTTTCTGGTTAAATGTTATTATAAATGCAATAGCAATGAACAGCAAAGGTATCAATCAGTATGAAAAATATGCTGAGGGCCAATGACACCACAGGGTTTGAGGAAAATGATGGCAAAGTTTGAAGTCACAGGTTTGTTATCTGTTACACATGAGAGGGGAAGGAAACCTGCTTCTGTGGAAACCGAGGAGGTTGTTGCATTAGTAGTGGAGGAAGCAACAATGGAAAGCACACTCGGTATGTGCTGTCACACATCGAATAAACGTACCATGGAGTACGGTGTACAAAATTGTCCGTAAAGCACTGCAGTTCTACCCATACAAAATCAAACATGTTCAAGAACGTTAACTATCCTGTTGCAAGAGAATCTTTCGCTTTGGAATTCCTTGCACGGATGGAAGCGGACGAACATTACCCATGGAACATTTTGTGGATAGCTAAGGCCCATTTTTACATAAATGGCGATGTCAACACCCATAACTGCAGGATTTGGGACAAACAAATCCCTCATTGTGTACCCAGTTCCATTGCATTATCCTAAAGTCACTGTTTGGTGTGGTATGACAGCAAGTTTCATAATTGGACCATTTTCCTTTGAAGAGCAGTCGACAGCTGGACCTGTTACATGCACTGTGACTGCAGCTCGCTTAGCGTCAATGTGTTTCGTCGTACCTGAACTCCAGTAATGTGGCATTTTAGACTCTACGATTTTTATGCAGGACGGGGCCTCACCACACATTGGTACATGTGTCACACAGTTACTTAAGCAACATTTCGCGAATGAACAGATTATAGGCCGAAACTTCCCCACTTCTTGGCCACCCCGGTCACCAGACCTCAAACCCTGTGACTTTTGGCTATGGGGTTATCTCAAAAGCACTGTTTATGGTGATAATTTAAACAATTTGGCATTGTTGAAAGATGCGATACACTGACATGTCCATAACATTCCTCCTGATATGCTAAGAGCTACTGTTGAGAATGCAGTAATAAGATTTCACTTGCTTTAGGAAAATTCTGGATGCCACATTGAACATGCTTTGTAACACGTTTCACAAACATTTAAACACATTTTAAACTGATGTCTTTATGTCTTATTTCATTTAACAATATTGCATACAGCGCCATTTCCCCCCTGGTGGTGAGTATTTGAACTTTTTCTTTTGGCGGGAAATAAGTTACCATGACCTCCTTTAAACTATTACCACGTTTGTTTACATTTGGTTCAGTAGTTTTCCTTTTATGACCATTTCAAAGTGGAACTTTAATTATAATCACCCTGTACTTTAACATAATTAGATGCTGATTAAGCTTGGATGTAAATCACCACATCTTTTCTAACAACCAAACTTGGCTATTACCAAAAAAAACTTTTTTTTTCATATAGAGTGAATAGAAGTACCATTTTTTTTTTTTTTTTTATATAGAGTGAATAAAAGTACCATTTTGATTTTGTATATGTTTATGTCAGGGTTGGCAAGTTTCGTCCAAGGTGGAAAAAACCGGCCGGAAGAAATAGGTTTCTTCCAAGTGGAAGAAATGGAAGAAACTGTTTTTCTTTTGGAATTTATCATATAAGTTGCAACTTTGTAACATACAATAAAAATAAATGCATTTTTCTAATAGATAACCTTAAGTAAATTTAATGAGACCTTTAAAAATTTAACTATACATGATAAATTGATAATTACACCAGTTTTTTAGCCAAGATCACACACCTCTCTAAAGCTTTCCAATCAGTGCATACCTGAATAAAATAAATGGTACTTTTCCGTTATACTAACACCATGCCAAAATGTATGCTAATGTGCCATTTATTTCAACCCTGAACGTGCAATGGATTTTTATTGCAAACCATGCCAAACATTGTGATTTGCTGTTAATTGAACATGAATCTTTTAAATTATCATTACTTAATCGTAACCTCACAAAACATCTTAATTTGCTATTTTTCAAATAGAAAATATTTAATATTAAGTTGTAACTTACATTTAGTGTTGAAACTGATATGGATTTTATCATTTGGCAGTTATCAGGTGATGAGGAAGCTGCAATAAAACTGTTTCAGGACTTTGGATACATAAATAAAGGCTTTTATTTAAAAAAAAAAAAAAAAAAAAGTATTTATTCAAAAAGTGAAATGATTACTGCAATGCTAAGAGACATTTACAATTCCATGCCTGTAGTTAATGCCATTAGCCATAAATTGAGTTTTATTTTATTATTTTAAGTCAATATTAAAGTCAATATAAATGAAAGTCTGTAATTTTCAAATGTTATATTTATAATTGCTCAATTTTGTGCCAACAACGTTTTTTTCGAACTAATCATTTCACATGAATTCCATTTTGTGCTTTTTTTTACGCTTGTAACGATTTACACTTGGAGACGACAATGGTGTTGGTATAACTAACGGAAATGTACCAAATACATTTAAACAAAATATACAAAATCAATTACAAATTGTTTTTAAAATATTGCATTTTTATTATTATAGGTGCAGATTCCCAAAATTTGTAAGGAGCCAGTGGCTCCTAAACCCAAAAAATCCAGTGGCCACAATTGTAAAACAAACGTATAAAAACAATAGTGTTTATACTGGGTAAAAAACCTCAAGAATTCAAAGTGTAAAGTAATTTGTATAAACATATGTACAACAAAATTTGAATATTAATTAAATCTTAAATCATGTACATTCAGAAGATAAAGTTGGGAAAGATACGGTTTAAAAAAAATATGTATAAGCTAAGCAATCATGATAGCGGGGAATATCAAAAAAATAATATTTCTTATTTGGATTTTGCCAGACAAAAGTACATATGAAAGAAAATCCGAATTTGTGAGATTATTTTGCAGTATAAAAATCAAAACACACTTCAAACATTTGTTTATATATATTTAAATCACAGTCTATGTAAAGTTATCAGATTCAAACTGTTACGAATAACATTGCTATTCGAATATATTTAATAGTTTGCTGTGTTAAACATATCATTCTGAAATGTTATTAAAAGATAATAATAATGTTTGTTATGTGTTTTGGCCTTAATCTTTCAAAAAAATATCAACATTTCACGATGGGGACTGGGAATACCAGAAATTGATTACTTTTAAATCACATGGCGACTTAAACGGCAAAAGTTAGTGGCCACAGCAAAAAAATTAGTCGCCACGTGGCGACTGGCGACCATGAATCTGCACCTATAATTTTTATATGATAAATAAAGAATTGGTAGGTAGTTTTTTTTACATAAATACATAAACAATGAAAAAATAACCCTCCTCCCTACATCTAAAGTTGTAAAAAACATAACCTGTAAATACCTGCTGAACCTGAAGTTTGTTATTAAAAAATAACTTATTTTTCCATAAATAATATTTTTAATATTAAAGTTTCCAATTTAATATAATTAGGTTTTGAATTTAACTCTTTTATATAGTTAATAAACTTTAATTTTGAGCATCTGTTTTGTTTTCTGTTGGTTTCTTCCATTTCTTCCACTGTCCTGGAAGAAACCCATCCCTGGTTTATGTTAGGGTATAAGAGTTAATGAAATATTAAAATAAATTTGATATCTAAATTCACTCACCTTTTCATTTGTTACTGTTATTCTTTTTTTGTTTGTTTTCACATTTTACCTATTTTTTCTACACAGAGTGAATGAAGGTACTAATTTGACTTTGATATAAGTTTATGTTTAGGGTAGGATTTATAAAATATTAAAATAAAATTAGTACATTAATGTGCATGATTTTTTGTTCTTGTTTGTACATCAAAGTGGTGTTCTAACTGCATAACAATGAATTTTTTTTTCTTTTTTTTTTAATTCACAGAATGACATGAGTTTCCACCTGTGTGAGCACATTGATGAAGTTCTTCAGTCTGCATTTGAAGGAGGTTTCACGATCAACAAGAAAACAGAATGCATGAAGAGCAAACTTTAAAAATAGTATATTTCATCTCTATGTGATAGACTAATAATAACTAGTCCTATAAACTTAGGATTAAAGTTTATAAGACAATAAGAATTTATGAACTATTGCCCCAAGACATTGCAATATTGTACTATTGTTATCATATATTTAATTCTATGTATATTGTATAAAGCATATTCATATTTTCATACATTCAATAAAAAAAATATTTAATAAAAGTTACAGCCTCGGTTTTTCTTTTCCAACTTTTAAAAATTCTTCTTTTTCAATAAAAACAAAAGTGTCAATCACCTATTCCTGCCCCTCTTTTAAAAAATTTAATAAGTCTATTTTAATTTATCTGAATAATCATATATATTATTTCTGTCGTTAACATCCCTGTTTCTAATCAAATACAAAACTCAGAACAATGAATGAGATACCATATGAAAGGATTTTCAACAGGCTTCTGACATAGTACACTGACATTTCGTTAAAACCTGTTTTTTGATTAAAAATTAAATGAGCTTTGTTTTCATAAATGAAAAGTTTTTCTCAAATCAGTGTTGCCACAGAAGTAAAATACCACATTATGTGATGCTCAACAATGATTATATATATATTTTTTAAAAAGTATACAAAAAAGATAAATTGTGACATCTCTGCATGTGTTTATTTTTGCAGCAAAATCAGTTAAATTTATTTTTTGATTGAATCAGTGGAATTTCACATGTAGCCTAAAATGTATACTCTGTTATATTAAATTGTATTTTTTATTTATTAAATTTGTTTTTCTTTGTCCAATATTTTTCAAGAAGCAGATGACATCATTCTGTAATGCAGTTAAAATAAGATTATTATTTTTTTGTTTTCTCGCATGTTTTTTTCGCTATCTTTTGATCAGTTTTTACTGTAACTTTGATGGAATCAATGAGACAATATTTTGGCTTGACTAATATTGTTTGCATATATTTTTAGTAGTCCTTAATTTTGCTTAAGAAATTCAAACCTGCATCTAAAAAATATTAGACTGTAGTGTGAAATATTCACATGGGACTACTGATAGATAACTATTAAATCTATGCTTTAGCTGTGCAAAATTTCAAAATAATTAATATCTTGTTTTTTTCATGGTAAAATCTGGAACCAAAATAAAAACTTCTGGAGGCTGTAAGATAGGAGACAAATATAGACTTGAAGTAAAAAATGGCGTTAGAAACAAAAAAGTGCATTGCTGGTTAAAACAGTAGGTTGCTGGACAAAACAGTAGCTTGTAGGTTTAGGACAAACAGTAGTTTGTCCTAAAACTTCATTTATTAATCAAATAAATGTGTCTTAATAAATATCTGAGTTATTTATCTATATATTTGCAAAAAGTAAAACAAGTGGGTAAGTGTGATCGAAGGTCGCTTCAAGGGTTTCGTTTAATATTCCTTTCAAAACACTTTATCCTTTCTTTAATAAATCCAAATAAATTTCATTTAGCAAAAAAAAAAAAAAAAAAAAAAAAGTCATGTTTTTTAGAAAGTAAAAATTTACCAGTCTATTTTTTTTTGGTTTTTTCGAATATCTAAACCAGCCCACTATTATATTCTGTCATAATAATATCTGTCATGCAGACTAAATGCGATATTTAAAAAAATATTAAAATTAAACATGTTGTACACCTTCAAAATGTTAAAATATGCGAATATTTCCATAATCAGATTTTTATCACGATTCAATATGTTTCTCAAACTCGTATATTTACTATTCTCTATTACTCATATTGATACTCGCTTTGTATTATTCTCAAACATTTGAAAAATCTGTTAAACTTCCGATATGACGTCAGATTTTCTTTTTAATTCTCTAATGACGTGAGATTAATGTGCTTTGTGTATTATTGAGAAATCTTAGACATTTTCCGTTTTATTACGACTATGACGTCAATCAATTTTATTTCATATTTATCTTTTTTTCAATGGGTGAAACTTTTTATTTCATTTTTCACGTGGAAATCGTTCAATAGAAAATTAATTATTGTAGAAAGAATTTCATTGTGGATTTTTAATTTTTGGCAACTGCTATAACGAAACATGTTTCAATTTAATAGGAAAAGGCTGTTAGAATTTTGTTTATCTCTATCTCTATTTATTAAAATAGGATTTTTTCTAATTTTAATAGTTTGAGCTTCATAGCTAGTATTCAGCTATATATACGCAAAGTTTCAACTCTGTAATTTACATAGTTTCTGAGAATGGCTCTATGACAGACAGACAATGGAGCGGGAGTAATAGGGTTTCGTGAGATGAACGAAACCCTAATAAAAATTAACTCATTATTGGTGCAAAGAATAGTTGATTGGCCCAAATTTGTACATAATTGTAAAACTATAATGTTGGCTTTCACAGTAGAAATTTTTTTAACCACCTGTTGGATTAATAATTTAATAACATCTGTGTGTGTTTCAAAATGAATTTATTATAGTATTTTAAAATACCACATATCATTTTGAATAACCCCGTATCTTGTGGATTAATAAGACCTGGTGTTACTTCTGCTTTTCTATGAATCTGTAATTTTAATCCAATGTGCGTTTCATACATGCTTTATAAAAGATAGTCCTATTGATAAAAGCATTTGTAAGTGGTATCACCAATTTAAAGAAATTGTCTTTTCAACCATCAACTCCATGTGACTTTTTCTTGTTGGGCATTGTGATACTGCTACCATGCAACTTGGTCGACCTAAAAACACACATACGCAGGGCTTGACAAATGAGGTCACCACTAACATTTTTTAACTGGTGACTAAGTTTTTTAATCTTTTTTTTTAATTTATTTTTTTACAAAATTTGAATTAAAAAATGAGCACTAATGACATTTTGTCTCTTCTACACTCGTGCAGGCAGCAAGTACAATCTCCCTCTTCTCTCGTATTTTTTATGGAAAAGCCAAGCTTAAAAGGCATTTCATGCACATAAAACGCCATTCTTTTCCACTCTAATCGGCTAGCATGTCACGTAATTAGAATTGGAGGGGGGGGGGGGGGGGGAGGGGGCAAGATTCAATAAGAAATATTTTCAATGGTAAATTTTCCTGACTTCCAGTTCCATATAAATTTCCCTGACTTTTCCAGGTTTTACATGCATTTAATGTTTATCTTAAAAATCCTGTCTAATTTCATTACAATTCATGCAGTCCTAAAACATTTCCATTACAATACTTTAATTTAGCATGGATCCTAATTATGGAAAATTCATTGCTATTCCCAATAGATAGTGCAAACTAGTGAATTTATTTGAAAAATTATAAATTTTGCTCTTTAAAAGAAGATTATTAGTTAAACTATCTATTCAGGATTTCTAATTTGTTTTCTCAATGCATAATCATAAAATAATTAATATTAAGCTATTAATTGATTAAACAGTATTTAAAAAATAGCTATATTACTTTATTTAAAAAAAATTATAATAACTTAACATTGTCCTTTTTTTTTATGGCATTAATTACTTGAACTTTACCTTTGTAAACATATTTCCATTTTATTTTCTTTAAAAGTGAATTTTCTCATGTGTTACAAACTTAAAGATGACTATGCAGGCAATATTATTCATCATCTAAAATATTGTCTCCATTTTACTCTTGCATACTTCACTTAAATCGATGAAGCTGCTAAATTTTCTCTTATAATAATTTAAGGAGTTTATAAAGAGTTCTAAGTATTTGTTGGAAACTTTTTCTTTTTCTAAGGAGTCTATATGCACCCTGCATGCAAAGAAATAGTTATTTCTTGGATTATCTTCCTCAATTTCATTAACCTCACTTTGTTGCAAATATTAACTTGAAAAATGTTAAACGTTAGTTTACTAAACTTCAATTACATAAAAATCTTAGAAAAAAAAAATCCTATTGCCTAAGATATCGCTGTTTTATTACGAATCAGTCTCATTAACAAAATAGAAACAAACATGTTTTGCATCTTACGAGTTTCCCTAATTTATCAGCCCCCTGTAATATTACAATTATGTGTGTTCAACAAGTTTCTGTAGCTAACTTACCTTACACAGGTACACTTAATCTCTAGTCTTTAAATCGCAGAATATTGAGTGTGCCTTATGAAAAGAAAGTTCACCTGCTGCTATTTTTCATTAAAGTAATTATTAACTTTTTTTAATGGTAAAACTTTAAAATGCCTAGATTATCTCACTCTCTAAATACACATTCGGTGTCCCTTTTCATTGCTGACTAATGTTATAAATTACCCTAAGGTAATTTATGATTAATTGAGATTAGCAGATAGCACATGTGGTGCATATAATGCTGGTGCTTACCAAAGTTTAAAATGTTGAAAGGCAAATCAAAATAACTGTAGCTGAAAAGATTATAATAAATTGATTGATGAAAGAATAACAGACAAGAAGGATTAAACTTAACCAAGATTTTATTCACAAATAAAACAATTAAAAACAAGTTTAAAAATAAAAACATCTCCAATAATCTTGAACACATATGATGTGACTTTAACATTAACTTGGAAAACATATTTCCATCAGTTAAAATGGAAGGTCATAATTTAACACCAATTATACCAAACCTTTATATCAACATCTCATAGTTCAATTAGACAAACTGGAGCACCAAAAGAATTTAGAAAAATATTTAAATGTGAAAAGTCTGTCAAATAAATTACTTTAAGCTCTACATTTAAATTAAACAGGATCTTTAACTTTGAATCAATGATATGAAAAACAAATTACTTTTAATTAAATGTTAACATAATAAATTAATATAAAGAAACATTTAATTTACTTTAAAGTTGCTGTAAATAATTCAATTTAAATATGTAAAAAATATATTAACTTTAAATGAACTCAATAATCAAAAAATAAATTAATCTTATATTTAATCAAAGAATAACACATCTCCTCATTACCTGACTCAACATTTCCAATATTTTAACCACAACTCCCACTTCATAACTTGTCCGGTAACAGCCAGCCATCGATACGATGCTCGAACCCGAAACTAAAGTATTCTAAACTGTCGGACATCCAGGGTTAACTATGCATACAAATGCTACAGTCAGGGATGAGATTGGCAAAAAAGCTGCGAACGATGTTTCAGCAATAATAGTTATGAATTTCAAGCGCAACAAATATTATAATTGGCATTAATATATATATGTATATATTTGTGGGAAAATTATAGAAATCAAACCTATTAATTAGTTTTTTAATGATTCGCCTCTCACTTTGGATACGGGCCCGATGACACATAATCACGAGTTTAGCAGGGTAGCCAATTTTATCGGCTAATTAATAAAACCACATGGCCTTTTGAACTAGTAACCCTTTGGAGGTGAGATTTTTCTAATATACTTCTACCCCCACTTGCTGCGTGGAATTCATCATAGATGCAGCCATGAAATGCTACTGCCATAGAAAATTTTCCTTCAATAAATGATGTTATATTTAATTCATTCGAATGTTGTCATTTTATTAAAAATGTGATATATATTACATCAATTTAGCTTTGAGTAAATTTAAAAGAAATTATTTACTGACTCCAATAAAAAAAAAATTCGCATTTTCCCGCAATCCTTTGACGAAATTTGCGATTTTTAGGTGAATTTTACGTTTTTCAGAAAATCGGAAAAAGGTGGAAAACCGCGGAAGATTCTCATGCCTGAATACAGTCCACCGATGCAAAGTACCATTCATAGTGACTCAAAACGAAACGAACAACTGAATTTGGTGTCAACAATGGAGAAAACGGTGACGAACAATTTCGAGAACGAAGCACAGATTAGCCAGAAAGCCAAGTTCTGAAATTATCCTTGCAAGAAGCAGACATGTGGAGTCAACATTAATATGAACTCCCCTTTCAGTCTGACAACAATCGGTAACTTTTTATAAAGCAAGAGCGAAAATCAAAAACTTAAAACACAGACATGATACAAGTTCACAAAAAAAAAAGCTGAACTTTCACAGCCTCACGCAACACCCCCCCCTCCCCCCCCTAAACAAGAAAGTTATATAATTGGTCATGCAAATTTTTAAATATGTAAATATTGTATAATTATGTATAATGTTAATTTAAATTGCATACAGTGAACATAAAAACATATTCAATACATACTGTTTTTTGGCAAAAAAAAAGTTGAACTTAGCGGAATACGTGCATTTGCAGGGCTAGCACTAGGATTTTTCAAAATTTTAGGGAGGAATGTTAGGAATTTTTTTCCAAAATTTAGGAAAATTTTAGGGGCATTTGCGATATTTTTAACATTACAAGTATGTAATAACAGTATTTTCGTGCTAGACAGGCATATGTGGTACACTGCCAAAGAATATTCCCATCATTCCAATGAATTCAGCCCTTGTTCCATGTGCTTGTGTTGTTTGTTGCGAATGAGGGCATTTAAATTTGCACAATAACCGGCTTGATATTACAAACCGTTTTGACAACTTATGCTTACTGCAATTATATTAATTAGAATTTTGAATTCCTGTATCATTGAGCCTAACCAGAATGAATGCTCTCTTTCTCTCTCTTTTGGATGTTCTCGGTGAACCTAGAGAACAAGAGGCAGGAAGCAGGGGTGATTATGAGAAAAAAAAATTCTGAAACTAACAGAAAAACTTCTGAAAGGTTTTTTTTCACATTTCTTTGTCGAAATTTGCATTTTTTTCGTGTTTTTTTTTTTTGACGAAACATGCATTTTTTCGCGATTCTTTCATGAAATTTGCCTTATTTGCACGATGTATTGACAAACTTACACGTTTTTTCGTGATCTTTTGACGGAATTTACGTTTTTTTCGATAACTTTTGTCAGAATTCGTGTTTCTTTCGCAACCTTTTGACGGAATTTGCTTTTTTTCGCAACCTTTTGACGGAATTTGCTTTTTTTCGTGATCCTTTGACAAAATTCACGTTTTTCTGCAATCTTTTGACAAAATTTGCATTTTTGTGCGATCGTTTGACGAAATTCGCCTTATATGCACGATTGATTGACAAAATTTCATGATCCTTCAACGAAATTGGCGTTTTTTACCACAATTTTTTGATGAAATTCACGTTTTTTTCCGTGATTATTAGACGAAATTATCTTTTTTCCTTGATTTTTGGATGAAATTGGAGGGGTTTTTCACGTTTATTCCACGATCTTTTTAAGAAATTCTAGTTTTTTTTCCCCCGAGATGTTTTTAAAAAATTTACGATCCTTTGAAGAAATTAGTGTTTGTCGCGATCCTTAGATGAACTTTGAGATTTTTTTTTTCAGGATTGTTTGTCGAAATTAGCTTTTTTTCCCCCACGATATCCTTGGATGGAATTTAAGTTTTTTCCCCTATTCTTTGTCGAAATTTGCTTTTTTCCACAATCTTTTGACGAAATTTGCGTTGTTTTGGTGATCTTTTGACAAAATTTGCGTTATTTTAGCGATCTTTTGACGAAATTTGCGTTATTTTAGCGATCTTTTGACAAAATACGTGTCTCTTTCGGTGACCATTTGTCGAAATTCGCGATATTTTTCGGTGAAATTTTGTCGATTTCGAATTTTTAGGAACAAGAAGAAAATTTTAGGAGAATTTTAGGGGATAAAATAATATTTAGGAAATTTAGGAATTGTAGGGGGAATGCTAGCCCTGGCATTTGTCATGTGTCACATTAGACATGTTATTTTAAATTAAGAAAAAAACTTACATGCAAACAAATATTACAAATTTGACAGACAGCATTAATACTAATAACTTTTTTAACTTATTTTTTTATCTGCATTTTAACTTGCTTTGTTACAGAATAAAGAACCATTGCTGAGTTAAAATATTTTGCATAAAGAAACATTCTGAACTAATCTTCAAACAAAATCAAATGTTCTATGTATTTTAACTGACATTTTATATATTTAGCTAAAATATCTGTAAAAATGTTATGAGCAGAAAAATATTACTTACTAAAAGATATTTATAACATGAGTCCAATTTTCATAGCATTAAAAGAAAGCTGCTCAATCCAAAATTATATTAAAGAAAAAGCTGAGTTCTTAAATATATTTATATATATACAAAAAAAAAAAAAAAAGATATTTACAAAAAAGAAAAACAATCTACTGCAGTCAGAATAAAAAGATATTTACAAAATAAAAGAGATCTGATGAGATTTGGTTTAGGAAAAACATTTTTGGAATCTACAGTTGAAAATTTAAAAACTGCAAAATTTTCCTTAAAAACTGATGAATTGACAAGTCTAACTACATGCGGGTAGTATATCTCTTTTATGTAGTTATTTTTCCTCAAGGATAAACAGAGTTGTTGTGGAACACTTAGCTTCACTAAATGTAGACACAGTAAATGCAGAAAACTTATTAAATGAAATTCAAGCATTGTTTGATAAGAATGATATTCCATAGGAAAATTTAATATCAGTTTTGCTGGATTCCTGCAATGTAATGAGAGGTTCCAAAGCAGGTCTTGAAACCAGAATAAGTGTTGAAAAGGCTCCACATTTGTTGGATGTGGATGGTGACTCATGTCATCACATCCACAATGCCTGCAAGAAGTTTTGCATACCATTTAATATGTGGTTAGAAGGCCTATTTAAAGATATATACAAAGATATTAAATGGTCTGCAGATATTAAAACTTGTCTTGGTAAAAATTGTGATGTTTTAAGTATAAAATTTGTTTCACCAATCTCCTTTATTGCACATAGATGGATGTCTTGTTATAATGCAGCCTTGAACCTTGTTTAATAGACGCAATTACACTTATATCTTATGCCTTTCTGAGTAATGATGATAAAACTGTTTACTTTTCCATACTGTGTGCTATCTATAAAGCGTTGAATTCAAGGGGTGGCACGGGGGGGGGGCAACAAATACGTTCTTTTAAAGCTAAATGTATGCTTGTTAAGTGAGTGTAATTTTCTTTTTTTCTTCGTATTTTGATATCAAACCCGTATACAGAATTTTAAAGTATGCATAAAAAACGAAAGTCACCACAGTTAGTTTCGGAAAGGAATTTTTTGAAAGGGTTAAATTATCCCTTTTCTATCATGAACATAACCCATCAATTACGCTTGTAAATTTCTTATATAACAGTAAGCATAAAACTGAGCAAACGTGAGAAGTATCAGGATTAAAACAAGAATCTAATCAATTGGATGGGATAATCCACAGCTCTATTATTCCTGTTATAAAATACAGACTTGTCTGTTTTCGGTAGTTATGGGAACATGTAACGTTGATATGGTGCATTCTCCAGGCATTTTTACATTAAAGCCTGTTAGAATAACATTCTTGAATGAAAATTTCTGCACAGAACGGCACATAAAATGCTACGTAAACAAGAGAATCTGTCCGCCAAGTGACGTTAATGTGCGAGAAGTAAAGAATTTCTTACAACTGGTGCATCGAGTTGCATCCACCCTCATCTGATGTCGAAGGAGTAAAACCTAATTTCGCGCTGTTTGCTCTTGTTGGCGGATCTTCCAACGCTCTTTAAGTTTAGTTTCCGTTTCATCGGCTATCGGCGCTTTTGCCGAGGAGCGAAAAATAACTCACATCCAAACACAAGGAGAGACATACGAAGAATGCTTTATTTACAAAGATTTACAGAAAAAGAATGAAAAATAGATTCCCATTGGTTGGGATCAATATGTAAGAGAAGCTCCCATTGGTCTCCTTACAAGCGCTTGCTACACGTCACGCCTCGAACTCCACTATCGTCAAAGAAGAATGAACGGAGGATGACTCGAGGAAAAAACAACTTGCTGTCTTTCACTGAGCCGCGATAGAAACCCCACACTCGTGCATTTATTGTATTTTGTCTGCACGTTTATTGTATTTCGTCGACTTTTTTTTTATGCGGTTCCTGGGTACTATTATAACTTATATTTAGAAAGACTTTCTCCATGGTCTGAAAAGTAAAACAGTAAAAATTCCATTTTTCTATTACTAAAACTGACCGAATTGCGATAATTTTATGAGTTTTTGGCACTAAAAATTTATTCTTTTGTTTTCAGTACCAAAAAATGTTGAAAATTCATAAAAGTAAACAATATTTAATATTAATTAGTAATAATTTATAGATGAGATTTAAGTTTAAATTAATAAATAATTTAACTTTTGTATTGGGTCTATGTATAATTCCATAGTGAAAATTGAGTAAATTTCAAAATATTTAGGAAAAAAAAATTAATCAATCAAATAGGTTCCATTCTGTTCAATAACTTTCTGCTATCTTGATTATCCCTCTTTCATAGAAATCCCGAGATTTTTAGGCAAAGAAGTCATCCAAGTGTTTTTTTAGGACGTCCAAGATTCTTGTTATTCAAATTGTTCTGTAGAATACAAAAATAGAAACACTTCAGAATACAAAAAATGTTAAATTTAAAATAAAACATAAATTTATTCATACATAAAATATACACAAATTATTTTCATGATAAAATTATAATCATAATGATACGAGAAATGAAGATAAGGTTGTTTTCTTTTTTTTCTTTTGGTCCTGATCCAGGATTTGTGTTAACAGAGTCTTTTTTCTTTTAACCGATGCTTGTTGTTTTTTAGTATTTGACTCTGCTGAAACCTTAACACCAGGAAAAGAGGATTCAGGCTTTGTTGAACAGTTCACACTTTCTTTTATATTCAATGAATCAGTTGAAGAAACAGAGCTTTCATATATGCTAGCATTGTTGTTAGTAGACATTTCTGGTGTATCAGAATTGCTTCTGAAATAAAAGGAGTATTGCACACATAAGCTAGATATTAATATGTAACAAGAGAGAAAAATCACGCATCAAGCATAGATTATGCAACACTTCCAGAATACTATAACGGAACTTCACCTTTTAATAAGGTGAAAGAAGATATCTTTTTTAAACAATTTAGTAAACATATAACAATTGAAAACATTGTTTCAGAAATAAACATCCATAGATGGCAATGTATCCGGTTCTTTCCATAGCCTTGTATATGAATTTATTTGTAGGAATGTAAGGTTACTCTGTGATTATGTATAAGGCATGTTTCACTGTACAAAGCTTTATTAAACTAAAGATATAAATGTCAACTAAAAATATAAATAATTCAACATATTAAAGTAATAAACAAATATCATGTCGAAAGCTGTCCAGCAGCCTTTCCCAAAGACGACGCTTCACAGGTGACTGCCGAAAGCAAGTGTGGAAGATTTTCGCTGAGTTTTTCCGTCAGTCTTTATACTTGACAAAACTACGCCAAACAGGAGAATGCTCTTTTGCTCTGCTGAATGGGCTAAATTATGCTTCAGCTTCCACTTTCAGATAAGGTAAATTAATGTCGCTACATATTTCTATTCTACAAACATCTCTTAGTATACTAATTATAATTCAGCTGAAAAATGCTCAACTCAATTTAAAAAAAAACCTTTAAGCAATTTATGCTCACACACAGTAATGCTTACAAATTTTTTTGTGTAGCCCTGTACATGATCTGTAGAATTTATACACACCCTGTAGTATACAAAAAATTGGTTCAAGTTAAAACACATATCAAAACTAAAAACACACAGCATTTATCACAGATAGACAATACTGTAACTGATTTTTATGTGTGACCATGTAAATGAATGACAAATGTTTCATACTCCATATTAAACAGAAGCCATGTTTTAGTGCACCCCAGAAATGCATATAAATTTTATTATGCTTAAAATACACTGCAGATGATTTATTCCCATAGACCATAATGTAACAGGATTTATTTAGAGTGTCCCTGTAATACAGGTGCAGATTCCCAAAATTTGGAAGGAGTCACTGGCTCCTAAACCCAAAAAATCCAGTGGCCACAATTGTAAAACAAACGCATAAAAACAATAGTGTTTATATGGGGTAAAAAACTACAAAACTCAGGAATTCAAAGTGTTAAGTAATTTATTTAATATAAACACGTGTACAACAAAATTTTAATATTAATTAAATCTTAAATCATGTACAGTCAGAAGATAAAGTTGGGCAAGATACGGTTTAAAAAAAAATATGTATAAGCTAAGCAATCATGATAGCAGGGAATAGCAGAAAAATAATATTTCTTATTTTGATTTCGCTAAACAAAAGTACATATGAAAGAAAATCTGAATTTGTGAGATTATTTTGCACTATAAAAATCAACACACTTCAAACATTTGTTTATATATATATATTTAAATCACAGTCTATGTAAAATTATCAGATTTAAACTGTTACGAATAACATTGCTATTCGAATATATTTAATAGTTTGCTATGTTAAACAGATCATTCTGAAATGTTATTAAAAGATAATAATGTTTGTTATGTGTTTTGATCTTAATCTTAAAAAAAATATATATCAACATTTCACGATAGGGACTGGGAATACCAGAAATTGATTACTTTTAAAACACATGGCGACTTAAACACCGAAAGTTAGTGGCCACAGCAAAAAATTTAGTCGCCACGTGGCGACTGGCGACTGTGAATCTGCACCTATATCCTGTAAGCAAATTATAAATTCTACACATTCTATTTTCAATAGCGAACCTCAATTACATGGCAATCCGAGCATATTTATGAGAGTTAGAGAACAGACATACAGATGGATAAAATCAAAGTCATAAAATATTTAAACTATGTTGGAAAGTGTTAAAAATACACCCTATAATGCATTTAAAAATACTGCAAAAATGTTATTCTGAAGATGGAAGAATTGAAAAGGATTTAGGATTGAAACTGGTGCCCAATGGTGGAGTTTGACTGCCCAGGTCAAAGTTGTTGCTGTCAATCACCTTTGACACAAATTGCTTCATTTTGTGAGAAAATGAAAGATTGAAATCGCTAAATTGCAGAGTTTTTTTTTTCTTTTCCAAAGTCCGTTTAGACTTTTCTCACAGGAACTTTTCCTGTTTTTGTGAAATTGTGAACAGTTTTTATCTTTGCGAAAAATCATAATTATAATTTTGTGATTTGAAATTGTTGTTAAACTCAGATTCCTGTTGATCTATTATCTATTTATTAACAAAATCCTTTATATATATAAAATAAATTTAGATAAGCTCTTTGGTATCTTTAACAGTTTTGTGACAGGTTATATTTTATTTTAAGATATTAAATTTGTGAAAGGAGCAATTTGGACCCTGGATGCACCTTGTCTGCTCTTTGATTAAAAAATAGCACCCTTTTTGTCCTTACTGCCTTTTGTATAAAGAATATTTGCTTGCATAGCAAAAACTGACTCTTCGTCTTAAAATTATCCTTATGTGTAACAATGCTACGTAGTAGGATTTTTGACAACTGTAGCTGTTTTCTGACATGACAGTTTGGAAATGGAAAATTGTTGTGAAAAGTTTCATTTTTTTAAGACAAAGGATTTTGTAAAAGGTCCTGTTTTATGATGAAAAATCTTGGAAAGGAAAGAAATTTTTTTTAAAGGGTCTTATTTAGAGATTTAAAAAATTGTGAAGATTCTTTTGAAGGACCCAAATTTTTCTTAAACAGATCCCTGCTTTCAGCAACATTCTCAACCACATGATTAACTGAACAAAAGATTTCTTTTTCCATGTAACTTATTTAATTTTTTTTTTCAGGACTATCTATATCTTTTGTTTTTCTCGTTAACATGGCATCTTAAATCCCGAATTAACTCAGGTTTTATTTCATTATATAATATTATTTAAAGATAAAATCAGCTAGAATTATTTATTGTCTTTACAAAAGCATCTAGAGAAGTTATATCCTTTTCAGTGATGGCTCTAATAGAGCACATGAACCCCCAAAGAAAAGAAAAAATTAATTAATTAACCAATTAAATAAAATAATATTAATCACATTGCCAGATTTTTGTCAATTTTGAGTATAAGTTTAATTAATGGCCTACCCCTTATCTCTTTTAAATATGTACATGGCAAAATTTTACTGTTATAAAGTAAATTTCAAAAATTATCAATAGAGAGCAGCCGGTCTTTCCAAGATTGCACATGCAATCAAAGAAATTCCCTTCGAAACTAGCTTATGCAGATGAAAATGGTAAGGGGAGTGGGAGGCAAAGGCAGCATTCATATCTTTCCATTTGCATAACCTTCAATATGCAGAGGAGGTTCACATATTCCGCCGTCTCTTTCTTGATTGTTGATTATCCGAAATCTCCCTCTGTTTCCTATATTCAGTTAATTAACTTTTGTTTGTTTGATTGTATGATCTTCCTTCATAGAAATTTAAAATGTTTCACTTTCATTTTAACTTTAGAAAACTCAAATGTATTTTAAGTTGTACTGTCTGATTTTATTTTCACAACTTATATACAGTTAACTCTCATTATTACAAATTTGTAGGGATCACCGTTTAAGTTCGTTATTCTGAATTAATGTGAAATTTTAATATGGTGGATTAAAAAAATTAAATTTGGATACATATTAAATAAAATTATATATTATTAAATTTATGTGAGAAAGAGTAAGGTGTAGAGAAAAAAGTACTCCAATTCAAAGAGACGTACTCTAATTCTTTTTCGAGTAATTTAAACATTTAATTACTTTCTTGATTACAAGTGAAAAGATGAATATTTACAAATGAATTACGTTAGAACATATAAAGCCATGAAAATGGTTCTGATAGCTATCTTACTATTAAAAGTAGCCGATAGATAAAATGAGGGACAACGCCCTAAAAATTGAATAAAAGACGTAGGAACGTCTTCCGCAGAGATCCTCTCTGCATCAAAGCTGAGGGCCATCCGGCACTTTTTCGAAGATTTTGTTCGGGCTTCGCTCAGACCATCTAACGCTGAATCATTTTCCCAGGACCTCAAGAGCAATCTGGTCTCAAGTGGGCATCTGGCTTGGCCATGTGCATCTTCGGCCGCCACATTTATATTAAATTTCTGCATACATGTCAATAAAGAATTAATCTACAGTATACTATTGCAAACATTTTTATTATAAGGTAAATATTAAATTCATTAAATTTGAAGATTTTAATTTTTACTATTAAGAAGTTATAATTTATCTCGCATACCTGACAGCTGAAAAATTCACACTATTAATGTAACTTTTTTTTTTTTTTTTTTTACAAAAAAGTCAGAAATTTTCCTTTTTTCTCAAACTGACTACAAATTTTTCTAAACAAAATGTTCAATATTCAACGTCGTATACAATTTTTCTGGCACATTGTTTTGCGGGGATAAATGGTTTTTAAAAGTACCAATGTTCAAGAGAGCTTTTGCTAATTTTATACCTTTGTGTTTAAAAATTAGTCAGGAAATGTGTCAAAGTTTTGCATTGTTGAGCACGTCATTGATACTAGTTTTGAAGAAAAACGGCTGTTACAGAATACATACAGACAAATGAGTGATCTTATAATGGTTCCGTTTTTACTTTTTAGGCAACAAACCCTAAAAATGATTACTGTTAAAGAAATTTCAAATATTTTGCTAATATTTTGAAAATTGGCTAATACAGCCTCTGAGTGTCCTTATTGCAGGGCAACTTTACAACAAACTTTTATTTCTTTTTGAGAAAGAACCAAATAAAATAAGACTTAAAAATATAAAACAAATAAATATTATAGACTTACTTTTTATTCCCAAGTGGAATAAACAAGCCTGCGTTCACATCCCTTTTGTTTAATTTTAGTATAGGTGTGCTGCTGGTAGAGGTTTTGGCATGTAAAAAACTGCTGTTCGTCTTGGAACCAGCGAAAGAAGTTGTCTTTTTACACGCCAAACACTTGTAAACCTTCAAGTACAAAAGGAATTGACATAATGAGAACACAACAATGAGGATAATAATAATATTACAAACTATCTTATTAACATTAAGAGTTTTTGTTTATATATCAGGGTAGCGAAGATTAATACATACTTTTAGTTTTTTTTTAAAGATATGTGTTGACATAGAGATGCACAAATAAAATTTACAAATGAGGCAGAATTTTAATGTAGTCAAAATGTGTTAGTATGTCACTTTTGATTCCACTTTAAAAGGATTTATTAAGCAGAGTGATTTCTTCAGCGGAGTTTACATTACATATAAAATAAAATTATGAATGTTTTTTTTCTTTGCAACAATCAATTTGAGAGGTTCCTCTTCTTCATGATTGCTGTCAAGTTCTTTGCTTCTAAAACATCAGCTACAATTTCAGTTATTGTTGCATTCAGAGAATTTGCTGATATGTCAGACAATCTTTATAAGGAAATAGCTGTCATTTGGAATGTTGTTAAACTTACCGTCATGCTCAACAAAAACAAAGTTTTTTGGAGATAACCTTGACAAAGAAATTCAACTGAGTTTGCCTATCAAACTCTTAAAAGTGATGTCTTAAGGGGGGTAGCGGGAGCTAATCCCCCCTTAATTCAGATAAATGGGTTTTTCATGCAGAATTATCCGATGTGTTTCAAATTTTATATACAGGTTCATTGTGATAAGGCACTTTCAAACATTAGTTTTGTTGGTTCATTGGTTAAGTGTAACGGGGGGAACAGGGGGCTAATCCACCCTTAATTTAGATAATTGGGCTTTTCATGCAAAATTATGCGATTTGCTTCAAATTTTGTTTATAGGTTCATTGTGATAAAGTGCTTCCCTGATTAGTTTTGAGGGTTCTTGGTTAAGTATAAAGTGAGGGGACGGGGGGCTGACCCCCCCCCCTTAATTTAGATAATTGGGCTTTTCATGCAGAATTAGCCGATTTGCTTCAAATTTTGTATATATGTTTATTGTGATAAGGTGTGTCTCTGATTAGTTTTGGGGTTTTATTGGTTAAGTAAAAAGAGGGGGAAATGGGGGCTAATTCCCCCTTAATTTATTGTTGGTTTCTTAATTTTTCGAGGGGCATTATTCTTTGAAATAAGAGTGTAATATAGAATTAGGGTGAATAGCCTGTGAGCTCAATGCCATCAGTAATAACTGGGCACATTTCTTTTTTATTTAAATACTGCTCATGAGAAGATGGGAGCCTTTGCACAAGAAATTTCACCAATTTTTTGGAATTTTTTCTTTTTTGGGACAATGATCCAGTGGAAAAAGCAATGCAGTGACTTCTATGGAATTAAGACCTGAAAAGCTGAATGAATCTCAATTATTAAAGGCGCATGTAACATTTCATTAAAATTTTCTAACATAAATCCCTTCAGTGATACTTTTCAATGTGTTAAGACAGTGAGACAGAGAGGCAAAAAAGCGTAACAGCGGCTTCCAAATTAGAACATAAAAGTAAAGTAAATCCCATAAAAACAGAAGCTGTCTATAACGGAATCCTGTCTTAAAAGTAAAAAAAATCATGGTCCCTATGGAAGAAATACTACACAATTATGCCTGCTAAAACAGACTCTCTATCCAGTCACTAAAGAATATGTCTTAGTAGATTTACTGTATAAAATAATAAACACATTAATCTTATACAGTAAAATCTGTGAAAGAGGAATAGCTAACGATCAAAACAAAACTCTCTTTTGGAGAGGTTTCCATTATAATTGTATGGTAGGTTTGTCTTGTAGTAACTATGACTTTTTATCGTTTCAGACAGGTTCTGTTTTTACAGGCTTTACTGAGTGAAGTACATTAATACCTGTAAAAACAGAATTGCTAAGGAAAATATTTCATTTTAGACAGAGGCCATCTTACCAGATAGATTTGTATAGTATTCCTTTTAGCGAGACCATATAAATAATTTTAAACAGTTTTTATTTTCACAAGTTTTGATGTATTGTCACAGCCAATGCAAACTAACAAATAGTTTCACGAAATACCATTTAAAAAAAAAAAAAAATTTGTGCATCATAAAAAATTAGGACTTTTGGTACCCAGCAAAGTGATTCTGCAGGGCGGGTCTTGGAACCTCAGAAAATCTAAACACCTGATAACATTAGTCAACATATCAGTATATATGGTTAATTTAAATAACATGCTAAAATAATTGCAGATTTAAAGATTTTTTTTATCTTCCACAAGAAATTTCTACTGCTCACCATTTACAAATGTTGGTAAAGGCCATGCAATAATTATGTCATTCAAATTTCCCGGTTTATTTTTAGACTCAAGTGACACCCCTCCATCCTAAGTCCAAAACTAGAGGGGAGCAAGCGGGGCATATCCCAGGGGTGCCAAACGCTTTTATTCATCATTCAGTAGAAAAAACAAGTACGAAATTTAGGTAAAAATGTCATGGTATCAGGCAACTCAATCATAAGAGACGGTAGTCTCTTGAGTGACGCAGCGAAAAACCGAAAACCGTAAGCCCAAAACCGAAGATTCCGTCACTCTCATATATACAGCTAGCAGGACATCAAAGGAAAATCGAAACGCCGACATTTAATATCTCAGTAAATATGAGGCATACCGTTTCGATTTTTTCACATTAGTCTTATATCTATGGCCTAACTCTATCCTGAAATTTATAGATTTCTACATGCAGTAGATTTTGAGATCTGGAAACCAATTTTTAAGCGAAAATGGAAGATGTAATGGTGTAATGGGCACAGAGTTGTTATCTCGAAAATGGATCGAACGATTTTTTTAAAATTAATATATTATATTAATCAGTTTTAGATGAAGCGTTTAAGATATTGCGCTAACGTAGGAAAACTCTTGTTTTCAATATAATCCACTTTTAAAATCGGACTATTTTCTTATGCTTTTTCTGGTAGACTAACATTACAGATCTTCAGCCTTTTCACTGCTTTTTATTACTGCGCAATAAGGAAGCTCTTGCCTATTACGGTTACAGTTAAACGTTAAAGCATATCCATATCGCTGAAAAACTATTTAGATTCTTTTTTTTTTAATACGAAAACAGTTTTTAATGCAATTTTTAATATGTAATATATATGTATTAAATTAAATTATTGTTTGTATATTTTTCTTTTTTGTTATAATAAAGAATTTCTTATTTTAAAATCTTCATTAAGTCGAAAAATATTTAGATTCCTTGATTAAAATATTGAAATATTTTATAATTATATATATACAATTTAATTATTATTTATATATTTAATTTGTCATTTTTTAAAGGAAAAAAAGATTCAGATTTTTTTTTATCAGTTAATTTGAAACAGACTCTAATCAACGAATCAATCATCTGTTTGTTTTGAGTCGCGAATGTTGTTTAGGAACTAGACCAACATTGGTCTAGTTTAGGAATAACACTCATATGAGGTATTTTACTATTTATTTATTGTTCGTTTACTTATTTTGATTAGATTGTCCTTTTAGAAATTGTCTTTTGATTTAGTGGCGTAAATGGTGGTGAGATAATTGTCAATAGTATTACCTGTTTTATCGTTAAAAATAATATAAGGAAATTGCATTATGGCCAGTGAATCTTTTAAAGAAGTCTTTTAAAAATCAGATGACGATAGAAGATTGGTTTTTTACTAGTTAGCTATATTTTCCAACTGTCCAAATCAAACTTTCCCATCATTCACCTCACACAAATTTAATAACTAAAACTTTTTATTTCAGTGTGATTGAAATACGTTTAATTCACAGTGGACCACCCCCTAATATTTTATTTATTTAAATTTTTTTTAAGCTTCTCTTCTATCCTAATAGACAACAGCACTGCAATGATTATTTATAACCTTCAGAAAGTATGTTTAGCTCAGATTGAACTATTTTATCCTGCTTTGTTGTTTTGAGCTTCTAAAAGTAAAATTTTTCATCATCATATTTTTATTTTTTTAGTAATTAAAGGTTGTAGATAAATAAAATAAAACAGCTTTTTTGCAAAGCTTGTTTTTATTTTACTTTAAAGTTATTATGTTTAAAAGAAAGCTATAAACAATATTAATATGATTATTTATTGAACTTCAACATGGGGTACAGTGGACCACCCACTCCTGGGGCACAGTGGTCCACAATCCACTCTGCTCCTCTAATGCAGAATGTTCAAAATATGTAATAATTGTTTTCTATAAAGAAAGATTGTTTTAAAGTAGAATTAACTGTAAAATAAAGTAAACAAATAAAAATAACAATTTTTTTTAACATAGTAAGAAATATTTTGTTTTGTATTTACTGCCTTTGATAAATATAACTGTAGTCTAATTGTTGATGATTCTATTCAAGTAAGATTCATGAGATGCAAATTGAATGGAAATCAGTTTATTTCTCCCGAAACTGTAGATGAATCTGCTGTTGATGTCAATGATTTCATAATGTTGCTCGCAGACCCAAAATTATTTCTTGAAAATTCCAGGCTCAATCTTACTGATAAGTATTTTGGAATTTCATTTGCAAATTTTATTGTGAGCTGATTTTTTTTTGTACTTAAGTAATAACTTCAACTAAATTGCAATTGTTCCTGTATTAATCTGTTATTATTTTCAAAATATAATTAATTTTTTGTTTTTGTTTCAAAATTTATATTACTATGTTATTTTGCGAATGAAGAGGCAACAAAAAAGAATTAGATTAATGAAAAATAGATTTATATTATATTTTAGATAATACCTAATAGTGGTCCACTGTACCCTGGTAGGTGGACCAGTGTATATATATATATATTTTTTAATGTATTGAAAACTATGTTGTGAGAAAATTATGATGGATGTAAGAAGGTTTAAGGAATATTCAAAAATATTTTCATACAGATTGGTCAGTCTGTTAAAGAGAAAAAACAAATTTAACTGAAAAAGTGGTCCACTGTGTACCGGTCTCCCCTACCCGATTACATGAGATTTTGTTATTTGTATTGATATGTTTGTGTTTACGTATTTTATCAAGATTATATTTCAGCTATTTTTAAGTAAGTTTTTTAAGATACTATATAGCAATGTTAAAATGTTGGCTATACTTTATTAGCGTATGTTAAAGATTGGTCAGAAAAAAAAGGTTGGCGAGATTAAAAAATTTTGTCGATCAGCTAGTGCTCGACTAACATAACAACAGGGCTGCTGGGATGGAATTTAATTTTTAAAAAGGACACATTTTGAACCGGTTTGTTTACAGTCCCATTTTATTAGTAGAATTTTGTGATAATTTCCCGAATGACTGGCGAATTTTGCATTTTTTGTAAAAAAAAAAAATATTTAGATGTAATTTTAAACAAAATCTCTTTTCATTTCTTTAATTTGCAAATATTTTAAGTTTTCTTATTTAAAATACTGTGATTAAATGTCCAATGTAAGATTTCCCTTAGTTGAAAATTGTTATGACAGAATTTACACAACTGCAAAAATAATTGATTACTACAACAATGCATTTTCAGGGTTTTTTTCCAATAAAATTAGCTATACAACAGAGGAAAGTTAACTTCATACTATATTTACATTGCAGTAATTTGGAGAGTTGCAAAATATAGCTAACAAGTAAAACACAAATCTTCTTTAGTCTGCGGGTTTTAAAATACTTCCTAAATATTCACTCGACACGATGCAATTTCCTTACCTTGTATCATTTTTATCGATAAAACAGGTAATTGACAATCATCTCACCATTTAAGTAACAATCTAAAGTCAATTTCTAAAAGGACAAGAAAATCAAATCAAAATAAGTAAACAAACAATAAATAATAAAATACCTAATATGAGTCTTATTCTTGTAAACAAGAATTTGCATTGCAATCACCGCTCATGAATACATGACACAAGCGATAGGTTAATTTATTGTTAATTGATAGTAGAGGTGCCCAATCTTTTTAGGCGAAGGGCCACTTAAACAATTGTTGGGTTGTCGAGGACCACCATCAGTAGCACAGAGAGAATTTTGTTTCGAGGAGATGTTGGGTAGGGGGGGGGGGATAATTAGCATTATCCATACATACAGCACTGTTCGGTTGCAAATTTGGAAGAATGCACCCACTAGATGGATTTGTGATTTTTATGCGGCTACTTGACAAAATTGTGATTTTTATGTGCCCGTTCTAAAAAATTCATGATTTTTATGTATAGGTTCAACTTTTATGTATAGGTTTCAACTTTTTTACTCAGTGACCACTGGCCAGTACATGGATTTTTTTACTCCTGTTTTTCAGCAATGACCAATAACAAATTTACAAATACTTGATAAAAAATTTAAGAAATTTGTCAAACGATTAGTGGAATAAACGGCGAAATTTGTCAAATAGTGTTGGGAAAGAAATCGCGACATTCGTCAAATGGTCTCGGGAAAGAAATCAGGCATTGCAGGAAAAAAATTAATTATGTCTAACCGTCGTGAAAAAATTAGAGAAATTCGTCAAATACGTTCGGGGGAAAAAAATCACAAAATTCATCAAATGATCTCGGGAGGAAAATAGTGAAATTTGTCTAACAATCACGGAACAGAATTGCAAAATTCGTCGAATAGCAGTGGAAAAAAAGTGCACAATTTGTTCGTTCATGGAAAAAGTCGTGAAATTCATTAATCGATAGTCGATAAATCACGAAATTCATCAATCGATAGCAGAAAAATCATAAAATTCATTGATAGTGGAAAAATCACAAAATTCATCAACTGGTTTCAGGGGAAAATTTTTTCGAATATCGTCGAATGGCTTCGAGAAGAAAAAAAGTCACAATCCGTCAAATAATTTCGGGGAAAAAATCATGAAATTCGCCAAATGGTTTCGAAATTTGTCGAGCGACAGCGGGGAAAAAATCTTTTTCCATTCAATCATCGCAAATGGGACTATTAAGTTTGACCAGTGGTGGCAGTAAAGTCAGTCGCCAAATTTCCAGTATTACTCGCCGATTGGCGAATGGCAATTTTGTCCTATATTTTTACACGCCTGATCGATGAAATTCAAGATTTTTACGCACCCGATTGATGACTTTCTTGATTTTTATGGATCCGTTTGACGAAATTAATGATTTTTATATGCCCGATAAACAAAATTCATGATTTTTATGCATGCGTTCAACAAAATTTATGATTTTCCTTCTCCCGATCCACAAAATTCATGTTTTTACTGTGCCTGATTGACAAAATTCGTAATTTTCAACTGATATGCTTTCCGTCGGCCATTTAATGAAATTCACAATTTTTCTTCTCTAGACAATGGCAAAATTTTCATTTTTTTTTTTTTTTACCGTTTGTTGAAATTTACAATTTTTTCACAAACATTCGATGGAATTCTTGATTTTTCCACGCCCAATATACGAAATTTGCGATTTTCCATGCCTATCGACAAAATTCATAATTTTGCAGAACCGATAGACAAAATTCATGTTTTCCCACTATCTATGGACAATTTGCAAATTTTTTCCGCAACTGTTCGTTGAAATTCGCGATCTTTCCATGCCATTCGATGAAATTCGTTGCTCGATCCATGAAATTTGCGATTTTAAGTGCCTTATCGACAAAATTTGCAGGTTTTTTCAACTGATTTACAAAATTCAAGATTTTGAGTGATTGACGAAATTTACAACTCCAGAATTACCGATTTTGGCATCTCTGGTTTCTGTTGACCGATTATTGAAATTTGCGTTTTTTTTTCTAGCGACAAAATGGCGAAATTTGTGATTTTTCCATGCCCATTCGACAAAATTTGCATCCAGTCGATGCAATTCATAATTTTATGCACCTGATCGATGAAATTCATATTTTCCTACGATCTATGGACAAAATTTGCGCATTTTTCTCACGAATTATTAAGGAAATTCGAAATTTTTGGATAGGTTGGCATGTATGGTCTCTGCGGGCCACCAGTTACCCATCACGGCCACAGGTTGTGCATTCCTAATCGTGATGCAGTTTAGCTCATTCGACTCGACCTCGATAGAACTTACTGATTTTAGTTTCACCACCAGGGGCAGTTATGTTCATATAGAACAGAGTGCGCCCCTGGCAGTGGAAGGGGAAATTAATGGATTTTGGAACTAACTCGAGTTCTATGGGTCCCATCACAACATGGTTTGATTCATTCAATTTGACATTGACAGGATATATCAATTTTAGTTTCAAGTTTGACCACCAGGGGGTGCATTCCTATCTCAGGTTCTATGGCCCCGATCATGACAAGGTATGGCTCACTCAACTCGAAATCGACAGCCTCAACAATTTCAGCTGTTTGTACAGAACAGAGTGCGCCCCCTGGTGATGGAACATGGAACTAACAGATTTTGCAGCTAACTTGAGTTCTATGGGTCCCATCACAATGCAGTTTGATTCATTTGACTCGACATCGACAGGATATATCGATTTTAGTTCCAAGTTTCACCACTAGGGGACACTATGCTATCTCGTGTTCTATGGGCCCGATTACGATGAGGTATGGCTCATTCGACTTGAAATCGACAGCCTGAAAGATTTCAGCTATGTTTGTATAGAACAGAGTGCGCCCCCTGGTGGTGGAAGATGGAACTAACGGATTTTGCTGCTAACTCGAGTTCTATGGGTCCCATCACAATGCAGTTTGATTCATTCAATTTGACATTGACAGGATATATCAATTTTAGTTTCAAGTTTGACCACCAGGGGGTGCATTCCTATCTCAGGTTCTATGGCCCCGATCATGACAAGGTATGGCTCACTCAACTCGAAATCGACAGCCTCAACAATTTCAGCTGTTTGTATAGAACAGAGTGCGCCCCCTGGTGGTGGAACATGGAACTAACAGATTTTGCAGCTAACTTGAGTTCTATGGGTCCCATTACAATGCAGTTTGATTCATTTGACTCGACATCGACAGGATATATCAATTTTAGTTCCAAGTTTCACCACTAGGGGACGCTATCTTATCTCATGTGCTATGGGCCCGATTACGATGAGATATGGCTCATTCGACTCGAAATCGACAGCCTGAAAGATTTCAGCTATGTTTGTATAGAACAGAGTGCGTCCCCTGGTGGTGGAAGATGGAACTGACGGATTTTGCAGCTAACTCGAGTTCTATGGGTCCCATCACAATGCAGTTTGATTTATTCAACTGGACATCGACAGGATATATAGATTTTAGTTACAAGTTTCACCACCAGGGGGCGCTTTCCTATCTTGTGTTCTATGGGCCTGATCACGACGAGGTATGGCTCATTCGACTTGAAATCGACAGCCTGAAAGATTTCAGCTATGTTTGTATAGAACAGAGTGCGCTCCCTGGTGGTGGAAGATGGAACTAACGGATTTTGCTGCTAACTCGAGTTCTATGGGTCCCATCACAATGCAGTTTGATTCATTCAACTCGACATCAACAGGATATATAGATTTTAGTTACAAGTTTCACCACCAGGGGCGCTTTCTTATCTCGGGTCCTATGCGCCCCATCACGACGAGGTATGGCTCATTCGACTCGAAATCGACAGCCTCAAAGATTTCAACTATGTTTGCATGGAACAGAGTCCGCCCCCTGGTGGTGGAAGATGGAACTAACGGATTTTGCAGCTATCTCAAGTCCTATGGGTCCCATCACAATGCAGTTTGATTCATTCGACTCGACATCGACAGGATATATTGATTTTAGTTCCAAGTTTCACCACCAGGGGCACTTCCCTATCGGGTTCTATGGGACCGATCACGACGATGTATGACTCATTTGACTCGGAATCGACAGCCTGAAAATTTTCAGCTATGTTTGTATAGAAAAGATTGCGCCTTTTGGCGGAGGAAGATGGAACAAACGGCTTTTGCAATGCATTTTCATCCTTCTAATTGTGTTACTCTCTCGCTGTATAATTTAAAAGTAGATCATCATATATCTGCATCATGGAACCAAAGAGAGTTTCTTGTAATCAACTTGTTTAATAATAATGTCTTGCCCCATTTTAGGCAAATTTTAAAGAGGCGGCAGATAAATCACTTTGGGCAACTTCTTTGAGACATTAGGTCCTCTGACTCTGAAGCTAGTCCTACTACCAAAAGACCAAAAAAGAGACGTAACCCCAAATACAGTGCCTTGATACTATACACTAAGAACACTATATTAATTTCTTATTGTTTTTAGTATTAAACACTATACTTATTCTCTATAAAATATGTTTTTGATACATATTTTGGAGTGTTTAGAGCGAATTAATTGGATTTACAAGGATTCATATGGATATAATGGACTCGGTTTTCGGACGGATTATCGACGAAAACAGAGGTATCACTGTATAGAGATATATTCATTAATTTTATCCTCTTTGATTTTGCTGTGATGATTACACTATGCATATCTCCATCTTGCACATATTTCCTGCTTGACAGCATAAAAGAGAAAATGACTTTTCAATAAATCATAAATAATGAACAAAGCATCATCAAAACAGAAACTATAAGCTCACACTTTCAAAAATACACCTATGTACATTTTTTCCCTAATTCTAGCCTATCAGGCAGTGAGTGAAAAATCAATTTTAACCCTTTATCTACTGATGGTACTTATAAGTACCAGTAAAATAACTTGTTATAAAATTCATTTAATAAATCGATTAGTAGTAATACCGTTTAGAATGAGTTATAGATGCATTAATTTATCTTGTTCCAAAAGCGTTATTGGTTATACAATACAAAACAAAAATATTTTTAAAAGGATGATTTCTTTTGCCTTTGCATCTTTTCAGCTTTCTTGGCGTTGGGAGAGGGGGAGGGGATTTTCAATTCGGAAATATTTCTATATTTCTGTTGTAATAACATTATATTTGTACATTTCATAATTCTACAAAATACTATGAAAAATATTTAAAATAAAATATTTGAGTGGGGTTATAAATATTGCACAAAATCCCTATACATTCAAATTTAATTAATCCTTCTAAATCCTTCAATCCTTCTAAAATCCCTCTAAAATTTATTAAATGATTATGGAAATCTTCTAATATAGTTTCAAAAATTCACAAAAAATGCTTTAGAAGATAAGATTTTCATGAATTCATAATTCAGTACATAAAGGGTTAAATACATGAACCAAGTTGAGTTAAATAAAAGAGTGTAAAAGCATCTTCAAATGTGTCATGGAATGAATTAAAAAACAATTTTACTATTATCCAGGGTTTGATGATATATATCAGTGGATATATATCATGATATATATCCACTGATATTTATTTTCAAAATATTGCGTATAATATTTTTGGCATTTTCATTTTTATTCTGTGTCGTTTTGTAGATAAAGAATTTTTGCTCACATTTTTGTTCATAGGCTTTTTTAGCTCCCCACCACAACTAAAGAAAAAAAAAAAATCCAAGCTTTATGTTTGAAGCTGAATTTTTAAATGTAGAATTAATAACAATATATTTACTTAGAAAAGCCTTTTGTTGTATAAAACATAAAATTTTCTTAAAACTTGATTACTAAATCTTAATAGTTTGTTTTTTGTTAGTGTAAAAAGAAAATTGTGTCTGTTTTCAATTAGTTGATCTTAAATTTTGTTAAGTGAAAAAAAAAAATAAAATAGAAAAAGACATTTAGAATATTGTTTTATTTTAAGTTTTCATGCTAAATGACATGTTTTAATATCTAATTTATATTAACTCTGAAAATATATATAATCATCAATAAGTTGACTATTTTGAGAATATCGGATATATATAAAAAATATCAGATATATATCAAAATATCGGATATTTTTTATATTTTCAAAAATATCATGATATTTACAAACCCTGCTATTATCTTAACTGGTTAACGCTCAGGACAGATTATGAAATCATATTTCCTGCACAGTTTTTTCCCCGTTCTTAATCAACTAATTCTGGTGGGGCTGTAATTTTAAAACTAGAGGGTGGATTTCTTATATTTCTCGCTTTACTTACTCAGGATCATTTATATACTAAAATATACGACAAGTAATAATGTATTTCTATTATTATTAATTTGGACATTGATGGGTTAAAATAAAAAAGCACTTTTCTCTTATTAGACGGTAACAATTTTAAAAAAGTAAAATATTTTTGTTGTTTAAAAAAAAATAGCATCTCAAGACAAGCAAGATGCCAGACAGAAAAACATTCTATTTTTTAATCTAACAATATTTACATGACAGCACAAATAAAACAGAAGTGCAGTGTTTGTTTAGAAGTTATATATGAACATATATATTCATATAAAAGATGAATATGGGTCATTCCATGTCAAATCAACCAGTGACTCGGCCTGACCATTTTAGATTTTGATGAAACTTACAGGAATCATTCTCCCTGATGATATAAATGAGAATATAATTTTATTTTTTTATCTCAGTAAATTTTCATACAATTAATTTTTTTAATTTAAAAAAAAACCATTTTTTGACTTGTATAAATGTTTTCAATTTTTAATTTCTCAAGTTCTATCAGGCGTAGAGAGTTGTTTGACCCCTCATTTTAAAGAGAATTTCATAAGGTTTAATTTTATATGCAAGTTGACTATGCTTGATTTAAAAAAAGTAAATTTAATTAAAAAAATTTTTAAATAGTGTTTCTTTTTTTAATTAAAAAAAATATGTTTTTGGTAATATTGGTTCTGATAATACCTGAAAGTTTTAGAGCGGGGTCTCAATAGGATCAGCAGTTATGTTAAAAAAACTAAAGTTAAACACCAGTTGGGGCTGATATTTAAAGTTGGCACCTCACCAACTTTATGATTGTGCTAAAGATAGTATTGTTTTATTCATTTTAAACATTATTTTTTTATAACTGCTGATCCCATTGAGATCCCATTCTAAAACTTTCAGAATTTAAAGATAATATTACATATATATAAATAATAAAACATATTTTTTTTTAAAATAAATATTATTAAAATTTTATTAAATAAGCATATATTTTTTTCAAAATAAAAAAAAAAACACTATTTTAATTTTTTTTAATTTAAAACTTTTAAATTAAATTAATTTTTTTAAACCAAGAATAGTCAACTTGCATATCAAATTAAACCTTATGAAATTCTCTTTAAAATGAGGGGTCAAACAACTCTCTACACCTGATAGAACGAGAGAAATTCAAAATTGAAGACATTTATACAAGACAATAAATGATGATTTTTCGAAATAAAAAAAATGAATTGTATAAAAATTTACTGAGATAAAAAAATTATAAAAGTATATTCTCATTTGTATCTGTTATGTTGCTAAATTGGCTGTTATTTTAAGCCACGATATCAATTAATTTGTTAATTATGCATTTTTAACTGTAGTTTAATTATGGGAAAAGTTGGTTTGAATAAAATAAATTGGCACAGAATTTTACCAAAACAAAAGCATTCACACTGTCCACTAAGATCAATAGTTTCAAAATAAATAATAGTTTAATTCTGTATTTGTATTAATTGGGCTGAATGTTTGTTTATTAACATAATGTTTTTTGGAATTGGCCTTTAATCAGTTGATTATAGCACACTTCAGCCTGTTTAACGTTAATTTTGAAACTGAACTATCATACTGCACCATTATTCACAGATATATTTTTAAATAATTGGTTTTATTATTAATATTAATTGGAAGGAGTTGCTGGTATTTTAAAAGGTTTGTTATGGGTGCTGCTGGTTAAATTAAATATAAATGGTTATTCATTTACTTTCTAGCATGTGGTTAAATTTCTCTTCTCTCCCCCCCTTTTTTCCTTGTTTACAAAATCGGCAAACACTGGAGCCACAAACCTGATGGAAAAGTAATCAGAATGTGACTGGCCCTTTAGCGTCACCACGTGAACATTTGACGTCACCACGTGAACATTTGACGTCACGTACATCTGCCGAGAGCAGAGGAGTAGATTGAAAATGTTCTTAACATGTGTGCGAGGGTTACATATTCAACATTTAAATACAAACCTTAATTAAATCGAAATAAAGAAAATAACAATATACAAATAACAATCTGATGCTCAATTGCTCAGATTAGGATAATTGTTCACAATAGCTCACCATAATTAAGGTTTTTCTTCATGATATTTATGTAACTATTTACCTTGCGTGCATACTCAACAAAGGGAGTCAAACAGCACAGGTGGCAATTTTTTGGAGAGCGAAGAGAGAGAGAGAGAGAGGCACATTCTGACGCCGGTTGTGATGCAGAGAAGATGAAAAGCCTGATGTCTACCTGAACTGCAGTTGTTAGTTGCCCGGGGTGCCCATGATGATAAGTTGAACCTTTTCTTTTCTTTCTTTAATTTTCTGCATGCATATTAACATTTTCATTTAATGTAATGGGGAATTATATTCAATCTATCAAGCATTATGCTTGATTTAAATAAATTAAAATATTATCATACAGGGATCTATTTAGGAAAAAATTGGGTCCTTTAAAGGACCCTTCACAATTTTTTTTTATTTCAAAAAAGGACCCTTCACAAACTATTCTTCCTAAAACAGGACCCTTCACAAAATTCTTTATCTTAAAAATAGGTTTCTCACAAAAATTTTTCATTTTAAACGGAACATTTCACAAATTAATCATTTAAAAGACCTGTCACTTTTACACATATAAAGGAAATATATGTATTATACATCCATATATCTTTTTAAAAATGTATAAACAAGAACCTGAATATAACGATCATTTCAAATTCACAAAATTATGACTAGATATTTTTCACAAATATAAAAAGTTATTCACAATTTCACAAAAACAGGACCCTGGGAAAAAAGTCTGGACAGACCCCTGTCATATTCAAATTTTAATTGCTTAATAGGCGTAAAGCCAACATAGTGAAAAAGTACCCAAGCCGGGACTTGAACCCAGGTCATCTGTATAGCGCACAGATGTTCTACTAACTGAACCACTTGGAAACGATACTCAGCCTGGAACTTTCTCACTATAACAAGGCTACAAACGCAGCACTAGATGGAACTATGTTGGTTATATGCCTATTAAGCAATTAAAATTTGAATATTATGAATGCAAGGCATGCAGAATTTTCTATGGAAAAATGTCCAAGTCTTAAATATGAATTATTTTAAAATATTATCTTTTATTAATTTAAATGAAGGACCAGCAGTTCTGATTTAATAGAGTAAATTTACAATAAATTACAGGAATATGTCAAGAGAATATTTTATAATGTTAGTTTAAATTTCTACTTAAGTAATTCAGATGATATTTTAGAAAAGTGTTAATGTCCAAGATATGATTATGTACAGTCGAAATTATTAGAAAGCTATGTTTGAAAGAAATTTTCCTATGATATTTCTTAAAAGTCAAATTGTAACTTAACTACAGTGGAACTTCCATTTAACGAAGTCCCATCATTACACTTAAAAACTTCGTTATGAAGAAAACTCGTTAAATAGAAATTAACTTAAATTCATGAAATTTTTTCTTGAGATATGACAAACAGGTATTGGATTCAGAAACATTTGATTCAGTTTTAATTATGAAGCCGTCTTTTACAAAACAGTTGTGTACGGTCGATGAAATCACGTCACATTCGCAAGCTTTGGCCCAAGCTTTCATCAGCTCTGATGCACACGATTTCAAACTAATGTTTTCACTACATCGGCTTTTTTCTGTCTTTTTCGATAATGTACTTCAAGATTTTTTATTATTCCTTAGACTAATGACTGAAGTTTAGCTGTATTGGCAGGAACAAAAATAATTTTGACTTCCCCCAACTGTCAGCGCTGGAGTCTCGGGGTGGGAGAATAGTGATAACGAGTGTTTTTCTTAGTGTGAAAAAAAATTGTTTTATTTAGCACCAAGCAGAATGGAAATCATTTAAATGTGTCCATTTTCATACAATCGAATCCGCTGAAATAAATTTGCATATCCTTCGAACAGCAATCGCTTAATTTGAATTCTGTACACGTACAAAAGTGGAATAAACTTCGTTATATAGAATATATTTTTCGTAATGTGGAGATTAATTTACATGCTAATGGTGTTCAAAGTCAAAGTTCTACAGTAAATTTCATAACTTCGTTAAATAGGGACTTCGTTAAAGGGAAGTTCCACTGTATATGTTCATCATAATAAACTAAATTTAATTACATTAATGAATTGTGTTTTGAATACCTGCAGTGCTCCTCTCTATTTTTAAGTTTGGATAAGTATCTTCCCTTTCAGATGAATATTGGTGATCATCGGAAGAGTTAGTTTTAATAATTTTCTATTGAAAAAGGAAATGTTTTATTCGTTAGTATTTTGTTAATTAAATTTTAGGCAAATCGTAATTTAATATTATTTTAACGAAAATTCATTTAATTTGTGACTCTTCTTATGATTGCTATTCAATAATTACCATGGAGAAAACAATATTAGTTTTGACAGAACCGACTATAATTCAAAATCAAATTAAAGCTTAATTTATAGAAGTAAATTTTTAGTCAAGCATTGATAATTCTAATTCATTGGTGTTAATTGATATATTTTATATTCTTTTGGCTCTTGTGATAATTGGTTCTGTCATGGAAATTATGTCAGCTTTTAGAAGGAATCTAATAATCATCTAAATGATTCTTCAATATTAAAATAGTTTAAAATCAAGTCACCTCAAGATTCTTTCTAGGCCCAGCATCTGGTTTATTGTATTTTCTAATTAATAATTTTGATAACACAATGCAAAGATTTTTCGATAGATTCGAAATGAGAAATGAATTGATACTTTATCAGTGAGAATTTAATTGTTTTGAATTAAGTTAGAATTGAGAGAATCTCAATACTTTTGTTAACTTTATGTTGAAAATTAATATAACTGAGAATTTTAACTTAAAGAATCAAATGTATAGCAGTAATTAATGTTTGTTAAATTATTAACAGTTATTTTGCATTTAGTAAGAAGTTATATTTCAATCTAATAGTGAAACTATAATATTTTGAAGAGGTGAATTATATCAGATGTGATAAGACACAACATATCATTAGGGACAATGATTCCTGAAGGTTTCATTAAAATCTGAAATGGTCAGGTGGAATATTGAAAATTTTTGATTGATTTGATGTGGCCCATATACAGAGTGCTTCAACAGAATATATACAAAATTTAAAGCATCATAGAAAATCAATATTTTTATCCGGGAGATACAATATGGTACAATGTTGAACAAAGGTATTTGGAAGCTAAAGTGCAACCAGCACCAACTATTCAATATCAACGTGTTTAGAGGGAGGGGGTGGGGAGCAGTAAAGGTTAAGTTGCATCACGGGAAACCAGATAATCAAGACACATTTTTGATGCACTCTGTATATGTTTGTCAAACTCGCAACCAGTTTTTTTAAAAGTCATTTAAAAAGAAAAATTGTTTTTAGCTAGAAAAAAAAATTTAAAGTAAATGTAAGTATTTTTCAATAGCTATAAAAAAAAGCACAATACAAAGCAGTGTAAAAAAATCTAATTTAACATATGGTACAAGTTGTAATTTTCCAACTGAGTAAAAAAGCATCAAGGACAAGATATAAATCTAGAGACCTTTGGCTTAAGCTGCCAACTGAGCTATCCTGGACAAATCTGGCAGACACAATTCACTCAGATAAACTTTTGATAATAGAATCTGGTCTGATATCCGAAACAGCTCAACAGAATAAATCACAGATAATAGAACTCTACATAAACACTGGATATATAATTACAGTTGATTAATTTTATTTAACACAATTATGATAATTAGTAAATAAATCATATAAGTGGTAATTTTTCACAATTAGAATAACTGTGCTAAAATTAGTCAGAAGTAACTAACGTATGGTAATTTAATGCGAAAAAAACAACTAATTTTACATACTATTTTACTAGCAGAATTGTAAAATCTTCTCAATTTTTTCTTCTGCTGACTATTCAACTTCCACTGTTCATTTTTTTCCATTTTAATAAGTTTTTTGATGTGGCAATTCAAATGTTGCCGTGGTTCTGTCCTTATGTTACAGTTGGTGGAAGTGAAAATTGTTCCACAATGACAACAATTCATATTCTTGTTTTTGCTTTTCAACACTAAAATGATAAGAAAGAGTAAGAATTATAGATTTATAAAAGATTTATATTATCACAGATGCATATATATTTACAGGGATACAACAAAATTAAAAAATCATCTATGGTGCCATCCATTAATTATGTCACTAAGTTTTGTGGGTTCTTTTACACCTCCCCCCGCTTACGACACAGGTTGTCACAATTGAGTGATATCATTCCTTTCCTGTTATAATGTGATTACTTATTTTTTCAAAATTTGTTAATTTACAGCTAATTTTGATTAAAACAATATTGTGATTATTATTAGGGAAAAAAAAAAATCAGTAATTTTGTGTTATAGAAACCCTTGCAATTATGATTATGCCAAGATTGCAGTTACAATTTCGCCAAGATCATTGCAAAGCTTATACAGGGTGTCCAGCAAATAAGACCCTGATTTCAAAATTAAATATCTCAAAAACAAAGATCAATAGAATTATGCAGTAAACGGTTTGTTTATTAGCTAAAGCTGTAGAAATGTTATACAGAAGTTCCGAAAATTTAGTTACAAAAACCGTTAACAGATGGTGCTGTATGCCAAAAAACTTGTTCTCAGCAAGCAATCTAAAAAAAAAAAAAAAAAAAAAAGTCAAGTAAAGTCAAACATTTTTTTCAATCAGAACACAATCGTTTCAAAATGTTCACCATTTGAAACAAAAAGGTAATGTAAGGGAAAAATGAAATTTGACATCACATCCTACAATGTCTCAACGGAAATGGAATTGCATGCCACACAAATCGACGATTCAAGCTCATCCAGCGTAGTGTGATGGTTCCGATCCGGTAGACAGTGTCTTTCAATGCGCCCAACAGAAAGTAGTCACAAGGAGTCACATCGTGCGAATATGGAGTTCAATCCATTCCTGTGCCAGTAAATTTGGGATAATCCAATGCAATTACTCTATTCCTGAAGTACTCATCAAGAAGGCGAAAAACACCTTTTCTGTACGATGTGATCGAGCCCCATCTTGCATGTACCAATCGATACCTGGTCGATCCTCCAACGCTAGTTGTGTGCTGACAAATTGTCCCAAAATTCTAAGGTTACTGTGATAGTTTGTCACATGAAAAAAGGGCTAATGCCTATGGTGGATAGCGGAACCCAAGCAGTAACTTTAGGCGAATGCAGTGGTTTCTCTTCACACAAATGAGGATTTTCGGAACCCCAAAACCCCAGTTTTGTTTATTCACAAATCCATTCAAGTGGAAATGTGCTTCGTCTGTGAACCAGATGCGGCCATCATCAAACCCTCCATTATCAATTATTGTGAGAATCTGGTTTGCAAAGTTAATCCTTTGTCCCAAAGCTCTTGTGGGTATAGCCTGATGACTTTGGATTTTGTATGGAAACATTCGCAGGCTGTTTTTCAATATTTTTTTGCATACTGGAACGCTTTAAACCAGTCTCTGATGCAATTCTTTCTCTTCCTTGGATTTCGATGAACAATTTCAGAAACTTTGGTGACATTTCCAGGAGTGACTACAGTTTGCCTGAGTCCTACGTTTCCCACTTGATTATCATATACGCTGCCAGTTCGTTCGAATTTGGCAAAGAGCTTGCGAATGGCTTTCATATTTTTTTAAAGCTGCGCCTTGTTGCTGTAGGACTGCATTCTAATCTGTAATACTGCAGTACGAGAAAAACACATTGTTCAATGGAAAACATGATTTTAACCTCTACATTAACCTCTATTCACGATTCAACAGTTGAACTGATTGCTCTGGACTTCGAAACACAATTTATAGGCATTGCGATTACAGCGCCATCTGTAAACGGTTTTTAAAACAAAATTTTCAAAACTTCTGTACAACATTTTTACAGCTTAGCTAATAAAAGAAACCGTTTACCGCATAATTCTATTGATCTTTGTTTTTGAGATATTTAGTTTTGAAATCAGGGTCTTATTCACTGGACAACATGTATATGCCTCACAGCAGGGGTTCTCAAACTTTTAAACCGACGTACCACTAAATCAAAGTCCATACTTCCGCGTACCACCAGGTATCGAAGGTAATGCTAATATATGGAAAAGTGGAACTATCCATACCATATTTTGTTCGATTTCAAATCATCATTTTAAATTACTTTACTGTGTTAAAAACTGATTTCCGTAAAATAAAAAGAAACTTACACATTTGGTACAAAATAAGAGAAAATTTTCAATTGACAGACTTAAATAAATAATGAATTGTGTTTAAAATAAAACATCAACACTAAAATAACCAGTACAAATATATATATAAATTACACTTTGAAAAAAAAAATTGTTTTAACTCCTCCTATTCCAACAGCTCCTCCTACTTTCACGGATTCAGACTTTACCTTCAGATAATACTACAATTTAAAAAACATGTTTAAAACAGTTTTTCTGCTAATTAAAACTGTTTCATTGATTAATTTTTAAATTAGGTCGTTATTTACAAATCTTAATTTTTTTTTCCATATAAATATAATAATTGAATGTGTTTAATTCTGAAAAACTGGTTGTATCATAAGCAGCATGTGCGGATTTCAGAAAGTTTGCTAGAACAAACATCCAACAAAAACAAAAAAAAAACATTTACAGCCTCTAATTTTCATTCCAAAATTTTCAAAGTGATAAATTCATGTCATTTTTTATTTTATAATATTATGCAGGCATTTCATTTTACGTACCAGCATCGCAATTTCGCGTACCAATAACCAGAGTTTTGCGTACCATAGTTTGAGAACCCCTGCCTTACAGGGTTCGTTGATACACCTATATCAATGGATATATATCATGATATGTATCCGATATTTATTTTCAAAATATCAAGATTTTCGATATATTGATATTATTTGATATTTATTTTCAAAATATCAAGATGTTTGTTATTTTCAATGTTTGTATTTATTTTCCAAATATCACTGTGCAAGATATTTTTGATATTTATGTCAAAACAAGAGTAAATGAAATTTTCAACTGATATTGACTGTAGATAAAGAACATTTGTCTCTGGCAGTGACTTTTCTAGCTAAAGAAAAAAACAAAAATCTTATCCAAGCTTTGTTTGAAGTTTTATTTTTAAATGTAGATTATATGGGGCTAATAATTATGTAGGATATAACTAATTCAGGACAGATATAGAAAGACAAACTGTCTAATTTAGATAATCAGTCTATACAGCTTCATTAGAAAAGAATCAATTTCTGGTTTTGGTGTTGTTCAGCTTAAATTGTACAACATGTTAGGGAATTAAAAAAGAAGCTGACATTTACGTTAAAATTTTTCAAAAAAAAAAAAAAAAGCTATTTTGTATTTAATTTTTTGTTTTATAAATTTCTGATTTTTTTTTTTTATAAGTGTATAAATCAAATTGTTTCTGTTTTGTTGATTAGTTGATCTTCAATTTTGTTCAAAGTGAATAAAAGAAGAAAAGGAAAAAAAAAGCATTTTTAGTATATTGTTTAAGTTTTCATGTTAAGTGCAATATATTTTAATTTCTAATCTATATTATGCTTGAAAATATTTATTATCAGCAGTAAGTTGACTATTTTGAAAATATCGGATATATCAAAATATTGGATATTTATGATATTTTTGAAAATATCATGATATTTACGAACCCTGATGCCTTATATATATATACGCAACGCATACATATACTTTTAAATGCTCATACAGGGTTCCCAGCAAAACACGTCTGGCAATTTCCCTGACTTTCCATGATTTACCCTGACCAAATCAAAAAAAATTCCATGACCAAACGGGCATACACAAAATCTGCTTTAAATAACAAGCAGCATTAAAAAATCGAATTTCTATTGTAATAACAGGGTTCATACTCTTTTCCCAGGAGAAAATTCAAGCACCTTTCAAGAAAATTGCAAAATGAAATTCTATAAAATACAGTAATCCCTCAACATTCGCGAGTTTTGATTATTCGTGAATATGAAAATGTAGAAAATCTTAACATTTGTGAGAATCTGATTTGATTATTCCCAAGTTTTTTTTTATTATATATTTCTTTTTCAGAATTTATAGTGGTTAAAGATTATTCCTCCTGTGTTTTCATAGTATCTATTTACAAATCAATTTTCAGTTGTCAACTGAAAAAGGAGCGAGTGCTGTAAGAAAGCAAAATAATAACAGCAACAGAATACTCATTGCAGTGGGGATATTAGAAGTGGTAAGGTGAGGGCATCTTCAATCTATTAATTAAACATGTGCAGGTTCTTTTAGTGGTGAGCTGAAACTGCACTTAGATAGGAAATAAAAGCATTTCTGAAGCATTTAGCTGTATTTAAATACCGTATTTTAATATTGTATTGCATACTGGCTCGCTAATACATTATCATCGTTTTGCGAATAGAGAGAGTTGAAATTACTTTATACCAAAACATCTGCTTTTTCAGCTGTCATTATTTCTCCAGTTAGTTAATTTGAATTATCTTCAATAAATAAATTTCATATGTATGAATATGTGTGTACATTCGCCTTCTACATATATGTTATGCATAGCGTATTGTTAATACATATTTCCTTTTGTTCTTTGAAATGCTGTGCCACTCTAATTAAAATTTTATAGAACGTAACTCCTTTTTTAGTGCAGAGAGATAGACTCAACATTCGTGAATTTGACATTCACGAAGATTTCCTGGAACCCTCGTGAATGTTAAGGGATTACTGTACTATAATGCAAAAAAACTTCATCTTTGCTGGTTTTCAAATGAATGCCATACAACAAAGTCTAGAATGTGAAATGTCATGAAAAAGACTAAAAAATGTAGAAAACTTTTCTACATATTATGGTTTTTCTGCCATTGCATTTGAAGGAATTACCTCGATCTTGAAACCGACAAGAGTCTAGAGATTTTTCAGAGGCGCCATGTAGCGAAAAATATAGAAACACTTTTCTGAAAAAGAAATGATTTCAAATTCAATTTTTTTCCCCCAGACCTTTCCATGACTTTTTAGGAAATATTTGTAAATTTCCTGACTTTTCCTATATATTTTAAAATTTCCATGACTTTCCCTGACTACTTTGAAATTCCCTGACTTTCCATGTCACTGGGAACCCTGTCATATATGTGACATGTACGTCATTATATACATATCTTATTTATATAATGCTATATATATGACTATAACTAGGCAATAAGCATTATGAAATGTTATATGCATCATATTATTATAATGTCATATATGCTTTATAATTTGGCGATAAATCTTGGTTGCTTGGCAATTTATCCTCAGGGGTCACTACCACACGAAAATACCAAAAAAGCTATAATAAATGTTATTGTTAAAATTATTATAAAAAAGTTATATTTGGCAAAAAAAAAAAAACATTTACTAACTTGGTGATGCCTCTTGGCAAGTTTGAATTTTTTTTTAGAGGACTTACAAATGTACCAGACTTATATAGCTTTATGACAGTAAAAATTACTATTACAAATATAGAGAAAAAAAAAATCAAAGTTAAAGTAGAAACACTTCAATATAGATATAGGCTGTATTTAAGTTCTATTATAACAAAAGCAAAAGTGCAAGTTTGACTAAATTGCAGAAAAAAAAAAACTCTGATTTAAAACACACAAATAATAATTGATAAGACAGACATAAAATGTCAATTGTATTTGTATAGAAAAAAAAAGTATACATATAAAATGTAACAATACTTACAATCTGGAAATTCATTAAGTCTCTTTTCAAAATTTGACCTACAAGAAAAAGAAAAGAAAAAAAAAAATTAATCCAGAAAAAGAATTAATATTGTGCTGGGAAAAAGTCGAAATTTACAATCATGTTATCGACAAGATATTCAGTACAGTTCAAATAATTGATTATTTAGATTAGGGGTATTCTATCTGCAATGATAGAGGGTTAGATCAATAAATCCTTAAAAAGATATCAGTTAGTTCCTCACACTTCCCCTCTCTAATGTTAAACCCATGTTGCATAGAATGCATTTGTATATTTAAAATATCTGCTCTGGAAATTAACATTTTTAACTTCTTTTTTCTGTGTATTCTTCTCTTTTATCTGTCTCTTTTTTTTTCTTAGTTCTCAAAATATTTCTAAAATCTGTGCTTAATTTAATATTTGATGTGTTAAAAGCTAATGAGCTGTGAGTTCATTAACACCTCACATAAAATTAAGTTGGAAATATTTTGACAATTGGGAAAAAAAAAAAAAAAAAAAGAGATTCTTTAAAAAAGTACACAGAAAGAAGTTAAAATTATCAATTTCCCGAGGAGATATTTTAAATATACAAATGCATTCCACACCCAAATGTTTAACATTAGTGAGTAGAATTGCAGAGTTGACTGTCTAACAATAACAACCTTAAAGTTCTGCAGGCCACCTATCAGTGAGTTAAACAGTGTAGTCAACATTCAAGAAATGTATATACAGGGTGGTTATTAATTAACGTGAGGTGTTCAGAGCCCTCTAGCGAGTAAAGTATTAGACGTAACATAACCAAATTTGATGAGCACGCATAGTAGACCATGGGATTTTGAATTCTAAAAAAATAGTTCAAAAATTCGCCACTAGGGGCATTTTTGGCGCTGTTTACCGACTAAAATGCATTAATTTGCATAAAATCCGCTCTGTGTAGCGATCATGAGTATAAAAGGAAAGGCTGGGAGACTTCTCATCATTCTGAGACCAACTGCTTTGCGATGGCTCTTACCTTACGGGACCGTGCTTTGCCAGTCAAGCTGTATTATCAACGGAACGAGAATTGCAATGCTGCTCTTCGGGAATTTCGCCTATTAAAGAAGTTGCAAAAAGGACCGATGAGCATAATAAATTTACGAAAGATGATTCAACGGTTTGAAACTACAGGGACTCTAGAACAACAACCAGGCCAAGGACGCAAAGTGACTAGTCAGCAACAAGTTGAAGAAGTTGCAACTGCTATTGTCGAAAAGGAGATGGAAAATGTGCAGGGTACCAGCAGCGCTTGGGCAGTATCTCGGCACACGCAAATCCCATACTGAACGGTGAGGAAGATCCTGCATCAGATGTTACAGTTTTATCCGTACAAAATCTCTTCTGTTCAAGAATTGCTCCCAGGCGATGCGGCCACCCTATTAGATTTTTCATTGATATTTTTAGCACGCATGCAAGATGATGCTACATGGCCATAGCAGATTTTATGGAGTGATGAAGCGCACTTTCATGGTACAGAACTTCACGATTCCACAACTACAGCAGCGAGGATGTCTCGAATCGACCATACTCATGCAGGATGGTGCACCACCCCACATTGGACTTAGGGTACAGCGTGTGTTGCGGCAACATTTTTCTGACAGCAGAATCATTAGTCGTGCATTTCCTACGGCATGGCCACGGAGGTCGCCCGATCTCAATTCTTGTGATTTTTGGTTGCGGGGATTTCTTAAAGGTGTTGTTCATCAAGGACATGTCTCCGATGTCGCAAAGTTGAAAGATCGAATAACGTTACAAGTGAGGCAAATCAACTCTGATATGCTGTGAGCGGCAGTAGAAAACATCGTCCATCGTATGTAGTTCTTCGAATATACCAATGGTGCTCATATTGAACCTAATTTGTAAGTAAAAAACCATTGTTGTAAATAAAATTCATGTGTACTGTATTGTTGGGCGTTTAATCATTCAATATTTACACTAATACACTTTTTCAGCGCCAAATCTGCCCCTAGTGGTGAATTTTAGAACTTTATTTTAATTTGAAATCCCATGGTCTACTATGCATGCTCATCAAATTTGGTTATGTTTCGTCCAATACTTTACTCGCTAGAAGGCTCTGAACACCTCACGTTAATTAATAACCACCCTGTACATGGGACCAGCATCAGGTCGTATAAAGAAAATCCAGGATTATAGAATGCTGATTCGCTTTTAAATATTTTATCTATTTATATTTCTATGTAATAGTAATACTTAAATTTATCACCAGAAATTCCACACGATTATATAATTTAGTAACAGTAATAGTAGATAATAGAAATAAAATTAATCTTTCGTGGAACACACAAGAGAATAAAAGATGTTAGTAACGCCATGATTTTTACAACAGGCCAGCCCAATCTTTCAGTAAGCAGGTATGCACCTCAGTTGATGGCAAAGAATGAAGGGTGCCATTACTTACATGAATCAAAACATGGAACAATATTATCTCACTGTAATAGCAGTACATGTCTTAATGATTCCCCCAGAATAAAAGAAATCCCTGACGGCTCGGCCTACAGGCACAGGTAGACTTTGAAGACGCAAACCGTGAGGCGCCTGTTTGTTGGGAATTGCGGAAGAAATTACCTTTTTGCCATGATGATGCAGTTGGGACTGCCCACTTCGAAATCTAACTTGTTTGCAGGCGGAGCCAGCAGGGATTTTTTGTTTTTAATTTTTTTTTTTGCTATAACGGTTGGTCCTATAAAACACTTGTTAATATAAAAGTTTTAGATAATATTAAGAGGATTTATAATAAATTTAAGTGGATTTGATATCTTGTGAATTGACGCAGTTAAGAATTTTTTTTCCTTCTAAACCCTCGCCCCCCCCCCCCTCCCCTTTTGGGCCATTTTTAATGATATCAAAAATCTGTTACACATAAATTTTCGGCCTTTTTCCTAGAAGTAATAATAATTTTAAACAGATTCAATATGTATCATAATTAAGAAGTTATGGGATTTTTTTCTGTTTTCAGAAAAAGTCCTCCCATTCCCTGGTTCGATTTTGCCTATTAACGAACTTGACCGAGATTTTATGCATCAGTTTGGAAGAGATTTGTGCAGAATTATTGAAGTTATCGTGTTCATAAAAAAGTGACATAGATAGATAGATACACATATATATATATATAAAGTTTTGAACTGGGGGTGGTTTTGGGTTCTGGGAGTCATGATCGGCATAGATCTGCAAAATTTTTTCAAAAATTCCAACTTAGGGAAGAATGTAATAGGTAGTATTTCTTACGAAATCTACCAAAAAGGCAGGGTGCTCCTTCAAAGAAAGGGCACTTCAGCTGAACAAAAAGGGCTTTTTAGTGCTTTTTGCACAAAATACTTTAATTATTTTAAAGTTTTCTTTCTACTTTAATAGAATTTTTGGTACTTCTCTATTATCCCGTCGACCACTTTTCATAACAAAGAACTATCGCCAAACTGTAAGATTAAACGCCAAAAATGCAGTCCCATTTACTTGAAACCAGAAGCATTATACGTGTCATCAAGTGGTTTTTAATTCAACATTTGCGTGTATTTTTCATTATGTTTTACTGATTTATTAGTTAGGGTCAGGTGGGGTAAAATAGGTAAAAAAAAATCACATTTTACAATTGCATCTTTATAGGAAAAAAAAATTAAATTCCACCACTGAAAAAACAGCTTAGAATATGCAAATGGACACTTCTTATTACATTTTAAGGGAAATATTTCTGAATTAATAAATTTTTGGAACTGATAAACCAGATTTAAAATGTGTTGTTTATGACTTGTTTTACCCCATAGGGTGGGGCAAAATAAGTCAGTAGTGGGGTAAAATAAGTCATGCCAAAAACAGGCTCCATTGCAGAATTTATTGAAAACTATTTATGTAAATATGTACATAAATGGGAAAAGAATGAGGATGAACACTTATAGAAAAAAATACTGTCCCCTGTGGTTCATTTCAGGTTCTGGAAGGACCTTAACTATTTGTGATACATCAACTTCAGATGTATCATCTATTTCTGGGAATACAAAGTGAGAACTTCGACTTTGCTTGGCAAATTTAACAATGTAGGCATCATTAATTTGTGAAAGTATGATGCAATGAAATATATATTTTTTTCCCCAAAAAAAACTCTACTTGCATCCATTTCTCAACTTTTAAAGAATGATCATTATCAATCTGCTCTGAATCAGAGCAATAGAGCATGTTGTATTTTCTTCTGAAAAGTTGGCATTTTTTTTCTGTTTCTTTAGAGACATCTTAGTTGTTTTATTTTCCCTGTGGACTTTTTCAGCATGAAGTCTATCCAGTGCTGTTGCAGTTATGAGAATTTCATCTTTTTTCTTTGCAGTTTTTAATTAAATTTTATTAAAATTTCAGGGTTTATCTTTCCCAATTCTTTCTCCCAATGCTTTTCAAAATTCCTTACTCAATCGGGTCCTGGAGTACTGTTTGGAAAAGGTCTTGGCTTACTTGAATATTCTAAATCACTCTTGAGTAAGGTCACTTCGATCAAAAGGAAAACCAAATGAAGCTGTGATGGCTCAGGCTCAAACAAGATGTTCTTCTAGTGAGGTCAAATATGTAATTCGTCCTGAACCTTCATGTATTGGTGGGTTTACAACATATCTTCTAAGTGTATCAAATGGTATTTTTGGCTGCACTATGTATAAACACCATGAAAAAATAAAAATGGAACAATTATTTTAAATTATGCCTGAAAGCAGCATTTTTAATTTTGCTTCAGTCTATTTCAAAATCAGAACAAACATATTTATCACCATAAAAGTGATTTAAAAAGAAAAATTGCAATTATATACATTGTGTATGCTAAGCCTAACCTGCAGCAAAACATGACCTATTTTACCCCGCACAGGTTTTTTTTGTCCTAAAATATTTGTTTTTACAGTTATATTTTTAAAAATTTAGAAAATTAATCTTGATAAAGTACTTTATCTAATAGAATTATAAAAATAATGTGAACTTATCTCTAAATTTTCTGAAATCAAAAGTTTTTATGACCAACACATGCAAGCTTCAAGCACCAAAACATCAAATTGTTATAAACTATAACTGCAGAGTAAAAGTTGAAGCTAATTTTACATGTAAACTAATGACAAGTATCAGTATTACTATATAAAAATGGCAACACAAAAATAAAAACTCATTTGTTTATTTTTTTAAATCTTTTCAAAACTGACCTATTTTACCCCACCTGACCCTATTTCATTAATTAAAATAACAATTATTTCCTTAAATTTTTATATTTTATTTATTTATTTATTTTGATATTCCAATCGCGACGTTCTTCCGTTTATTTGGCGTTACAGTTTGGCGATAGTTTTTTGTTATGAAAAGTGGTCGACGGTATAACAGTCCAGTCAAATAGTCATAAATAGATGCAAAAATTCAGGTAGAAGATTTTATGTTTTTAAACTGTTTATGGGGATGCTAATAACAAGAATTAATGATTTCCCAACAAAATATCTCGAGGCTAAACTTTTTGGAGCCAAAAAACCACGAAATTTTTGGACTTTTTTCAGTTTTTTGCTTATAACTCAAAAACTATAACCTTTTTGTGTACCCTACTTAGTTATAAAAAGAAAGAACATTAAATTCTCTACAAATTTTGTCTTAAAAACTTTTTTCTAAACCCATTATTAAGCGCGCTACGGCTTTTTGAAAATGACACTTTTCAACTTTTTGGAAAAACGTAAAAACCAACTTTTGACACCATTTTTCATTCATTTTATCTTCTTTAATGACACTTGTTTATATTAGATGTGTTTCCATTATATATATAATGATTAATCGCAAATATAATATTGTAAAAAAAAAATTGACAAGATTGTAAACTATTTTCTATTTAGAACTTAAGTGGAGAACATTAGTAGTAGGTATTTACATGAATCTAAGTAAAAAATACGTACAGTAACATTTTTATTATACTTAGTAACGTCTGGAGCGCTTGCTGGTTGATGGGTCTGGTTCTTCAACCTCAGCTGGTGGAGCAGATGAGCAGGTTGCTTGTTATTCAACAGCTTTGATCTCCTTCGAGCTTCTTGCGACATCATCAACATAGTCGTAGAAGTCATCGTCCTTGTTAGTTTGGTCGACAGTTTCCCAGACATCAGCTTCATCATCCTCTTCTTATGGGTAAATAATGTCATCCACATTTTCGCAGTTCACCCCGTTACAGTTTTTGCAAATTGCCGAGCACTTCAGTCCTGATTTTCGACAAGAGCATGCCTTACTGCACCCCTTTTTACAGCTACATGAAATAACATGCAGCAAGGATTCAGGTGCTGGGTTTTGGCACATTTGAACTGGCTGTAAGAGACTGTCAGACCTGCGAACCCACCCCCATTCTTCAGGAGCTATGTTGTTTCCCAGCCAAGCTTGCACCTGATGGGAACATCGGAGGAAATGATGTTGTGCAGCCTCTTGCGTTGGTGGTAGCCTTGCAAGATGGACTTTGCTTTTTGTGGTAGATTTCGCAAATAAATGAAACCTCAAGCTATTCAATGTCTGTGTGGTGCCTATGCATCCACTGTACAGTGCGATAATGAATTCTTCCCCAGCCTTGATGATTTCTTGACGGGTACTCTCTGGTGTATTAAACACACAGGCTATTTCCTCAAGCTGCTCATGTTTTTTCAACGTATTACAAAACTTTGATTTTCCCTGTCCGAAAAGAGCGGATGTTGTATCGCATCCGCTGACTGCATGAGTAAAAAGAACATTTTTGTAATTCTATTTGTACGACATTGTGGAAAACCACTTGGTTTCGATGTTACCTCTTCCGGGTTTTTGAAAAAACAGATTTTTTGTTTGTGTCCCAAGCCCGTCATGATCACGAGAAGGTCAATATCTTCTCCAACAATTACGACACTTTCAGAAGTTTGAGTTCTCGAAATGGCTGAGGTAACAATCATGACATCAGCGTCTTCTTCTGCCTGGTCAGATTGAATTTTGTAATTTTGAAACTCTGTTTTCAGTAGTGAAATGAAGCGGTTTTTGTTGCTGTCATTGGCCAGAAATTTGCCCTGAGGTACTCTGTTTAACATTTCTGCTGAAACTATGACTTCAGTAGAAGTGTGCATTCTAGATCGGCGAACTCTTTCTGCACTTTTCGTTCTGCACATCGTCACCATATTTCTGGATTATACGGGCCTTGACAGTCCGAGAATCAGGAGGTTGCAATGACTGTGTTATTTGGTTCATCAACTCATCTAAAGAGAACTGGCATTCTTCAAACTTTGCCTCAATATAAGTAAATATAGCCTCTTCTTTTCTTACTTGCCCTTCCGCCCTCCATTGAAAGTTTCCTCCCTTTTTTATTCATGAATAGATACTTTTTATTTCCACAGTAAATGACAAAAAGAAATTTTTTTGGGGTAGGAGGCGAAAAATTAGCCCAATTTCTGTGATGTTGAAAAAAAAATGTTATTTTCAAAACGCCGTAGTGCGCTTAGTAATGGTTTTAGAAAAAGGTTTTTATAACAAATTTTGTAGAGAATTTAATTCTCTTTCTTTTTGTAATGAAGTATTGTACACAAAAAGTTTATAGTTTTTAAGCTATAAGCAAAAAACTAAAAAGTCCAAAAATTTCGTGGTTTTTTGGCTATAAAAAATTTAGCCTCGAGATATTTTGTTGGAAAACCATTAATTTCTGTTATTAGTATCCCCATAAACAGTTTAAAAACATAAAATCTTCTACCTGAATTTTTGCATCTATCGGCTCTTTTTTCTGACTATTTGACTGGACTATAATAGAGAAGTACCGAATTTTTTTATATTTGCAATATTTTTCCATGCCCAATTACAGAATTTCTCGGATTTTCCCCATGAACTTATGATGAAATTTGCAGGTTGAAATATACCGATGGCACATTTTTGCAAACCTAAAATAGGTGGCAGAGACCCGGAGCTGGAGCCCGGAGGCTCCGGAGCTGTGTTTTCCCCAGAGCTGGAACTCTAAATTTTCTCCTGCTCCAGGGCTCCTTTAGTTTTTTAATATTCTTTTAAATTTTTTAGTTTAAAAATTTTTCAGGCTTAAAATATGTTAATTACATCATTATTCAGTATTTTAATTATATCATTTTTTAGGTTTTTTTTTTATTAGAGATGGAAAATTTCTCACTAAAACATGGCAACACTACTTCACTTCTACTTTTTACTTGAGCTAAGTGGCAACACTACTTGCAAAATACATTTATAATGATTAAAATACATTTATAATGATTTAAGATAAAATATGAAGGAGGATTTATTAGATTCAATTCTTTTCTTAAGAATGAACAAATAACTCAACTGTGAATTTAATTAAATTTGTATTTTCAGTATGAGCTGATGATTATGTTATTTTTTAAATCTTCCTTTTTATAATAAAATCTGCAAATTAAAATCTGATGATTATGTTATTTTTTTTTTTAATATTCCTTTTTATAATAAAAATTACAAGTTAAAATCTGAAACTCAAAAGCGTGTAGTTGGAGCCGTTGCCGGAGCCGTAGTTTATTATCTGGGAGCGGAGCTGGAGCTGAAGCATCAAAAAATTTTCCGGCTCCGGGTCCCTGAGGTGGGGTGCATTTTCGACTGTGTTAAAATGAGCAGGGCGCATTTAAATACAACTATAAAAAATAGGCAAGGTGCTGCACCCTCCCGAAAATGCTTAGGGAAACACAATGTTTTATACAATGCACATACATCTCACAAAGGTAGCCATGAGGTACCTTGATTCAATAACTCCATGTAAAAATTATTTGCAGAAAGAAAACATAAATGACAGTAAATTTAGAATTACATTTTCTGAGAGTGCAGCCTGCCTCAAAAATGTTTGTAATAGAAGGAGCCAGAAACTTAATCGCAGCTACAATAAAAAACATGCAAATAATTACAGATTTTAAAGAAAGCATTTTTTAGTGGATTTTTATTTTAAAATATATCAGAGGTTGATGCAGGTTTTTTTCCTTGGGGTCCATTTTGTGAAAAGTAAAGGTTATTTTTGTGAAATTTATTATATTTTTGTGAAAAATAACATTTTGTAACAAAAGTTGAAATCCAGTTACTCAAATTCGAAACAAATATTAATTAACAAAAGCTTTTTAAAATCCTTTTGCTGCAGTTTTTCTCTCTGATGAACTTGTTTGTTTGCAAATTACACATTTTATAACATCACAAAATAATAAACAATTAATAAATAGTAAGTTTTTATGGAATAAAATTTTGTGAAAGGGCATATTTTATTAAAGTAATTTTGTGAAAGGACCTGTTTTATTATAAAGAATTTTGTGAAGGGGCCCATTTTATCAAATTGATTTTTGTGAAGGATCCCATTTTATTAAATTGATTTTTGTGAAGGGTCCCATTTTATTAAATTGATTTTTGTGAAGGGGCCTGTTTTATTAAATTGATTTTTGTGAAGGGGCCTGTTTTATTAAATTGATTTTTGTGAAGCGGCCCTAAATAGGCTCCAAATTTTGCCTGGATCGACCCTTGAATATATATTAATCTCTTTATTTTTTATTTATATTTTATACTTTTTAGTGTTTAAAATATTTCATTGTTGTAGTTCAACAGCAAGTTGGCCTATTTTTGGGAGAGTGGTCTGATGCATTAATGGAAAAAAGACTTAAAATTAATTTATTATAATTTATAATTAAGTTCTAAAAATAGTTAGAATGTTTTATTATCAGAAACGCAGATGATGTGTAGATATTTTTTTATAATTCTAACCTATCAGGAAGTAAGTTAAAAATAAATTATAAAATTCCATCTGTACACACAAAAACCAAGTTTAATAAAAAAGTGTAAAAAGTTAGTAACAGGAAATTTTCTAAAGAGTGCTACGAAAACTTCAAAGGGTACCATGTTGGATATCCTTGAACTACAGTACCATATTAATCAGGGTGTCTATTCCAAATCAGCAACGAATTTCCCTGACTTTTCCAGATGTTCCATGCCAATAAAAATTTTTTTGAGGTATCGAGATTTTGTGATGTTACATATAAAAAAATCTTAAAGGTTGTGAACTTTCACAAATGATTCTGAGGCACAAATTGTTGATTTGTTACTTATATTTCTTGAAAAATTTACAAATTGTTGAACATTTTGCATATTACACACTTTTAGCAAATGGTTCTATCCATTTTGTCTAATCAAGATGAAATTCTTTATCACACCAGTCACAGTTAAATGCAGATTACTTAGACATATTTTAATACAAATAATAAATATTCAATATAAACTAAGCTAACAGATGTTCAGCTGAAAGTTTCAGTGAAACTGGAACTGAATTACAAAGGACTGAAAGGGGGTAGACAAAATGATTTGCACGAGAGGTGAAATACTCTTTACACAGTACTTATGAAAAGCAAAGTTTGATTTTAATGAGGCTGCAATTTCAAATCCTTAGTTTTATAAGAAACATTTTCCTTTTTTTTTCCTTGGAAGTCTCAAATTTTTCTAACTTTTTCTCAGAATTTTCAAATTTTCCTGACTTTTCCAGGTTATCCAGGTGGTTAAACACCCTACCTTTACACATAAGCTATCAGATGTATTAGTATAAGCGGTACTGTCTGTCTAACAAAATTACAGTTTTTTTACAGCATAAAAGGAACAAATTCACTTCAATGGCATTTATGATAATGTGGAAGAAAATTATGAATGCAGAGTAGCATTTCCCCAGTCTTCATCATTTTTTATCTAAAATGGCGATTCCCTTAAAAGTCTTTTTATCCATAATGCGGAATTGCCCTCTCTTCTTAAATATACAAAATGACATGGCAGGCCATTAAAATATACTTAGCAGGACATGGTTGAAGACTCCTAATTTAGATGATTGATTATTTATTTAATCATTACAATAAATTATAAGATAAAGCAGAAAAACAGAACTTTAGATTTTATTAGAGCATAAAAATATACAGTAGAAGATTTTTAAACGCAATTCTCTATATAGCATTTGAAACTATACTTCTAAACCTAACGGCTTAAGAATTAGCCATTAGTCCAGAATAAGAAGGTAGAGGAGAAAGAAATAGAAAAAACGTATAGTTTTGTATACACTATATTTCCAATGATGACCGGTCACTTGCGATTTTAGACGTTTTGTGAAATATTTGGAAAGATACATTAGGAATTATCCTGAAACTTCAGGAGTGTAAACAACATGATAAATGTCATATATTTCCGCGAAGATTTTTTCCCGAAATCCCATAAGGACCGTCAACAAATTGAAGAAAAACTAATATATTTTGGATAACCCTGTAAAAACTAATATTGCAAAAGCATTCAAACTGTAGATTATGATTAAGTGGATTATTGTAATAATTTGGGTTCATTTGTATGAAGATAGCATGTATACTCGAAGCGAAATTCAGGTTTTTATAAAAACAGTCCCAAATTTTACCAAGTTTTTTGCTTATAATTTGCAGAGTTTTTAATATAAAAACAAGTTTTTTTTCAGAAAATATGACAAACAAAATTATACACAATACCCTGCAATCAGAATTAAAAAATAATAAAAATTGTATGAAAAATGAGCAGGTTTACTAAATATTGTTTCACTGCGCATGCGCGAATTCAATCAAAATATACTGTGCAGAATATATTAGCGAAATGTATAGACCAACTTTTATGAAAGTCTCAAAAACATAGCTTGAAAATTCTGATAGTAATCATAGCAAAAATTCAGGATTTTTTCCATGACGGATCGACGAATTTCTGATTTTTTTAACACGTTAACATTGACTTATTTCGCGTTTTTTTCTCACAGCTGATTGGGGAATTTTGCGAAATTTTCCTTGTACTGTAGCTAAATTTTCAGGCCTTTTCTTGCGAGGGTCTTATCGCGGGTTTTGTCGCAGTTTTTTCGACAATGCACTGGCGAATTTTTCAGTGTTTTTTACCTGTGACCGATTGGCAAAAACCGTGGATGTTTTTCCATGACTGTTCATCAAATTTTGCATGCTTTTGCACAACAGGCTGAAGAATTTCATGATTTGTTCTCTATGATTGACTATCGTATTGCACAAGATTTTTTCACGACCCATTGATCAATTCCGCAATCTTTTTAAATGAACGATTAAAGAATTTTGATATTTTTTCCCCATCCACTAAGTGATGAATTTCACGATTTTCCTTTGATTGAATGGATATTTTTCTTGAAAATGATAATTTGAAATGTTCTGCAGGGAAGGCCATTGTTCTGCGACGTACGTCACACTTTTAAGCATATTCTGCTTTGGGGCATTTAGCTATAGGCATACCTGCCAACATGTCTATTCAGAAAACCTTACAATTTTTCTGACGTACTTCATTGTGCATCTTTAAACATATATATGTGGTAAAAGGTATTTATGAAGGCGTCTAATAAGGTATTATAAGATTTGATACAAAATTTACTGATAACTACAAAAATATTAAATAATAAAAATAACCCAAATATTATTAGCACTGATAATTCTTTTTTGATATACGTTAAATAGGCTGATTTGGCTTTACCCAACAATTCTTTGTCATACATTTCTCCATAGTGATCGTGTTGCATGCTTTTAATTATTAAAATCTTTAGTACTTTTATGTTAGCCGGGCACCAGTGATTGCCAAATTTTTTTTTTTAATCTCACAAAGCATTTTTTTTTCGACAATCTTTTAACATTAGCTATTATAAAAAATAATAAATATTTTAACGCTGCAGTATAATGTCTTAAAAAAATTACTTAAAAATAGCTAAAATATAATCATGATAAAATACGTAAACACAAACACATCAATACAAATAACAAAATCTCAAGAATTGAATTAAAATCAAAATTAAAATCATTGAATTCAAATCATTTGAATTGAAAGGGTTACAATTCAAATGATGCCAACTGAAACAAGATTTGGCACTGGTGCACAGGTAACATAAAAGTTCCAAATATTTTATAAATAAATTAAAAAAATCAAATAAATTTCTAATAAAAAAAGTGTCAAAACTTCAATTTTAGCTTTGCTGCGGGAAATTTTTAAAATACACAGCATGACTAAACATTCTGTGGCATATAATAACGTGTTGTGAATTACTATTTGATTGCTGTGACGTACTATATTAATAATCATACTCCTCATCTTTGTAACATAAATGCAATGTGTGCATCAGTTTTATTTGTTTACTCATGTAACAAACACAATGTGTGCTTCAGTTTTATTTTTTTACTCAATAAGTAACATATTTGAAGAATCATTTCAAGTTTTATCAAAAAACCTTACAATCTTACCTGTTGCCCTTACAACCTTACAATTGGACCTAAATCCTTACACTGTAAGGATAAACCTTACAAGTTGGCAGGTATGTATAGGTGAAAATTAGCGGTCGCCACGTGGCGATTAAAAAATCAGCCATCGATCGACACCCTAGTCGCCACTCGCCAAGTGGCGATTAAAAAATCTGTTATCGATCGCCAAGTGAAATACACCATTTTTACTGGAAATATGCATCTCTACATTGATTACATCTAATTAGAGAACTGGTTAATTCTTTTTCCTACCAGATGCAAATAGATTTCAACGATTTAGCTGTATTTTCAATATTTGGGTCATTCCATGTCAAATCAACCAAAAATTTTCAATATTCAACCTGACCATTTCAGATTTTAATGAAACCTTCAGGAATCATTCTCCCTGATGATACAAATGAGAATATACTTTTATAATTTTTTTTTTATTTCAGTAAATTTTTATACAATTAATTTTTTTAATTTCGAAAAATCACCATTTTTTGGCTTATATTAATGTTTTTAATTTTGAATTTCTCAAGTTCTATCAGGCGTAGAGAGTTGTTTGACCCTCATTTTAAAGAGGATTTCATAAGGTTTAATTTGATATGCAAGTTGACTATGCTTGGTTTTAAAAAAAGTTAATTTAATTTTAAAAAAATTTAAAATAGTGTTTTTTAAAAATTTTGAAAAAAATACATGTTTTTTGTATTATTATAATCTTTAAATTCTGAAAGTTTTAGAGTGGATCTCAATGGGATCAGCAGTTATAAAAAAAATTATGTTTAAAATTAATAAAAAAATATTATCTTTAGCACAATCATAAAGTTGGCGAGGTTCCAACTTCAAATACCAGCCACAATTGGTGTTTAACATTAGTTTTTTTAACATAACTGTTGATCCCATTGAGATCTCACTCTAAAACTTTCAGAATTTAAAGTTTATAATTACAAAAAACACATATTTTTAAAAAATTTTCAAAAACACTATTTTTAAATTAAATTTACTTTTTTTTAACGAAGCATGGTCAACTTGCATATCAAATTAAACATTATGAAATTCTCTTTAAAATGAGGGGTCAAACAACTCTCTAAGCATGATAGAACTTGAGAAATTAAAAATTAAAAACATTTAAACAAGCCAAAAATGAGGAAATTAAAAAAATTAATTGTATGAAAATTTACTGAGATAAAAAAAACTGCGTCTACCGGCCACTGGCTACTAACTAAATTTCCCAGTTTTCACCTATACATTTAGCTAATATATTATGCACAGTATATTTTGATTGAATTCGTGCATGCACAGTGAAACAATATTTAGTAAACATGCTCATTTTTCATACAATTATTATTATTTTTTAATTCTGATTACAGGGTATTGTGTATAATTTTGTTTGTCATATTTTCTGAAAATAACTTGTTTTTATATTAAAAACTCTGCAAATTATAAGCAAAAAACTTGGTAAAATTTGCGACTGTTTTTATAAAAACCTGAATTTCTCTTCGAGTATACATGCTATCTTCATAAAAATGAACCCAAATTATTACAATAAGCAGGGGTCTGTCCAGACATTACTCTCAGGGTCCTGTTTTTGTGAAATTGTGAAACAGCTTTTTAAATTTGTGAAAAATCTAGTCTTAATTTTGTGAATTTGAAAAGATCGTTATATGCAAGTTCATTTTTAATACATTTTTAAGAAGATATATGTTTGTAAAATAGACATATTTTCTTTATATATGTAAAAGTGAGTCAGATTTTACTTTTAAATGATTAAATTTATGAAAAGTTCAATTTGGAAAAGCAAACGGTTTGTGAAAGGTCTCTTTTTAAGACAACAAATTTTGTGAAGGGTCCTGTTTTAAGGTGAAAAGTTTTGTGAAGGGTCCTGTTTTGAAATGAAAAATTTTGTGAAGGGTCCTGTTTTGAAATGACAAACATTGTGAAGGGTCCTTTAAAGGATCCAATTTCTTCCTAAACAGATCCCTGATAAACCACTTAATCATAATCTACAGTTTGAATGCTTTTGCAATATTAGTTTCTCAAAAGATATTCGTTTTTCTTCAATTTGTTGACGGCCCCTTATGGGGTTTCGGGAAAAATCTTCGCAGAAATATATGACGTTTATCATGTTGTTTACACTCCTGAAGTTTCAGGATAATTCCTCATGTATCTTTCCAGATATTTAACTAAACATCTAAAATCGCAAGTGACCGATCATCATTGGAAATATAGTGTATAATGCAAAATTTCTCAGATGTAAACAATGAATTTTGCAATTGAAACATGCCTGCATTCTAAACTGTAAAAAAATTACTTCTCTCTAGAGGGTTAAATTTAATACATTATTTCATCTTTATCTTCTCATTTCAGAGCTTTTTAATGAAAAAATTGCTATTATTACAACAATTTTTTTTTGAAAATGACTAATATAATGAATAATTTGGTCCAGGCATATTTGGACCATGTTTATAAAGTAAATTTAACAACGTGTGAAATGATCTATATTATGTCAAACTTTACAATCTACACAATTTGTGGTCCCAAGGATATAGGTGAAAATTCGCAGTTGCCACTCGCCACATGGCGATTAAAGTTTAAAAAGTGACGATTAAAAAATCAGCCATCGATCGCCACTTGCCAAGTGGCGATTTAAAAAAATCTGTTATCGAATTCAGAGTGAAATACACCATTTTTCATGGAAATATGCATCTCTACTTTGATTACGTCGAATGAGAGAACTGGTTAATTCTTTTTCCTACCAGATGCAAACAGATTTCAACGACTTAGCTGTATTTTCAATATTTCGGCTTTTTCTCATGTGCTCTTTAGTTAGATTATTTTTTCAAGAAATACAGTTTTATTCTGCGAAATATATTCATCAGTTTTGATTCCACATGCATTTCAAGTAATTTATTCCTTTGTTCCCACCGGATACAAGCAGATTTTAAGGACATATTTCAGTATCTTCAATATTTCGACTCCTGCCACATGCTCACTAGTTGGATTATTTTTCTTCAAGAGATACTGTTTAATCATGCGGAATACACTCATACTCACACATACAATAGGTATAAAACTCTTATAGGAAAATATGTTTATATACAACGATTATAATTTATCTAGATGTCAAGAATGTTAGAAACCTAATAGTGGCCACTAATGAAACTGAGTCTACCGGCCATTGGCTACTAACTAAATTTCCCAGTTTTTACCTATATCTGTCATGTGTAAAAAAAAAAAATATATCCAAATCATGGCTATAACCACTTTTAGAAATTTGTAGGAAAAGCTAGGCATCAATGGCACCTAAGCATTTTATCAGTAGCCAAAATTTTGTATTTAGGTGTAATTAAAAAATTATTTTGCTTAAACACGCATGTGTATACTGTACTGATGACAAACAAACACAAAGGGTGAAATTTAAAAAAAGGGTAATTATTGGTCATCATGGGTCACATTTTCTCGGCGATTTCATTGGCAAGAAATATTTTGAGATTAATTTATTTCCAAACCTAAGAAAAAGTAACAATAGAAGTAGGAACATATTATTACTAAATGATAATTTAATAAATATATACTATAAGTGCGTTCGAATCACATTTAATTTATACGACAGATTTTGATACGTTCAATTAAGAGCCTTGATTCCAATAAACGACAAAAGTAACGTTATCACTCTCGATCGATTCATAAAGGTAGATGAGTCTATTAATCAGTGATTCGTAAAAGCAGTAATATAAAAAGCAAACGACAAAATTAGCAGCAGCAGAAGCTAAGATAGTACATGACACGTTTTCTTTGTATAATGTTAAGCTATCAGAACTATTATTGAAAGCATGAAAATATTCCTAGATTATACGATAATGCAATAAAAACAATCTATAACTTACATATAAAACCTAGAAGCAGGTGAACATGTACTGGAAAGTAGATTTCCAATTTTCAACAAATATTCGGCACTTTTCTGTCGCAGATACACTTCATCTAATGGATTCTCCATAACTGTGGCTGTGGCTAATCAAATTGAAAAAAGTCACTCACACTTGAGACAACGTTTTGTTGAGAATGATATATCTGATTTGAACAGACATGAACGTTCATGACCACGAGTAAATGACAAACGAGTAAACAGGAAACATAAATCGAATTTAAAAATACTATTATTTCGATTTGAATATTATATCCAAACATTCGTCTGACTAATATTACAAACTACGAGTTTTGTAAGGTAGTTTCGCAGTTTTATTACACGCAACTTGAGGTCGAGGCTAAAATTCGTCTGCTGGAGGTATTATGGAGTGTGAGTTATTAATGCTTGTTTGTTAAAACACCGCAAAAAATTCTTTGTTGTGGCTGTATATATTTCACATATTGTAATATGAATTCAAAATGTTGTTCTGTATGCGAGAAAATTCCCTAAATTTGAAAATTTTCGGTTAAAATTTATGCACTCAACCTGGATCGAGGCTAAAGTCGTCTGCTAGTGGTATTTACTATTTACGCCTACCCATACTGGCATTTCTGTCGATACAGTGGCGAGAAAAACAGATCGACATACCACCAGCTCTGGCGAGGCTAACGAAAAAGAAAGGCTACCGCGGTGCTTTACGCGTATCTTTTTTTTTACAGACCGCCGGAGTCACGTGATGCTCGAATGCACCAATGAAGGTGTACGAAAATAGCATCACGTCACTCTAGCGGTCTGTAAAAAAAGATAAGTGGAATGCACCGCGGTAGCCTGTCTTTTTCGTTAGCCTCGAGCTCTGGCGTCTGACGTCACGGGCATAAGGTCCATTGTCAGGGCTACACTACATACCGGGCTTGCTCATTCATTATGATGACGTCACAAAAGGTGGCTGACTAGGAGGAAAGACATACAGCGATTGGCACAAAACGATGGGCGCGTTGCCTTGGACCAATCGCTGGTCGCGGTCAGCCACCATTTGTGACGTTTTGAGAGTGAATGAGCAAGCCCGGTATCTAGTGTTGCCTTGCCATTGTGCGGGACCCAGGATTGAACCTGGGAACCCACGGACAGAAGGTGAGGTCTTTTGTTCTTTAGGGCCGAGCAAAAGGCTACCTTAATCGCTTTTTGCGAGAAACTCGTTTTCTACTGCCCGTACAAGATGGCGTCGCCACAAAAACAATCAAAAGCCTACCTTTTGTTACAGCGCCTAGAATACATAGTGTGGAAACCGGCAAATGGTGTAATGCTTTAAAAAGTGCTAAAAAGTTGTAGTCTATAAATGTGCAACGGTGCTCCTACGAAGCCTACGATAATGTTGCAACCAGAGACAAAGAAAATGCGTATCAGGTTTTTTAGCCATGCTTTCATAATTTAAAAAAAAAAAAACATAAAAATCATTAAGTCAGAGGAGAAATGATATAATTTAAGTATTTAAAATACTAACCACCAGCCGAAACATTCTAATACAATGTCAAGGGCTAGCAGATGGCGCTGCGAACCCATCCTAATATTTTCAGCAACGTTGTACATTTATTGGATACAATTTTTTAGTACTATTTTGTAGCCGGTTTCCACACTATGTATTCTAGGCGCTGTACTTTTGTCTAATTTTCAGATACTGTGATAAATTCAGAACAACACAGGATTCTGATTTGTGAATGATTTTTTTTCGCAAATAGTTCGATTTCACTCCTGCAAAATGTAAAAAGGGCAGTTGCAATTGACGTCATGTTGGAGGTCACACATTGCAAATAGGCAGTTCTGATTGGTGGAACTGTCTTGACCTCCAACTGAAGTACAATACGACGCAAACAGACTGAAGTGCCAATAAGGAACGGGCATGTTTACAAACAAACAGTTCCATCAACCAATTTACCACTGCATTTTTGTCGCAGCTATCATTGCAGGAATCGTCATGGCGACGTAGGCCAATCATATCACAGACCAGTTTAACGTAGACAAATCAAATTGCTCCATATCATGTGTACTGTAGGAGTCGTAAAGAACGAACAGGTTTTTCTCCCAAACCAACAGTAATTTAACCAACAGTGACATCAGTTGCCCTTTCCTTATAGGGCAGTTGCAATTGACGTCACCTTGGAGGTAAACAGTACAAATAGGCAGTTCTGATTGGTTGAATTACCCTTACCTCCAAGTGAATACAATGGTTGATCAGCTGATTGCAACTGCCCTATTGAAATAATATGGACGTAAAAAAATAAAATCTTCTACGAATATTAATTTTCATATTTAAGAACTTTCAATCACTGTTCTACAAAGTCTAAGGTACGCTTTTCATCATAAATTCCCCAAACTTCTGATTTTGCGATTTAAATTTGACCAATTTATTAAAAACTCATTAGCTTAACTCTGGTTAGACAAACAACGCGGTTGTTTACATCGGTTGAATTGGTGATATTTACATTCAGGTCTGTCAAGATATCTCTGTCTCTCTCTACAAGTAAAACTTTTATTAATTTTAATTAATAATTTTACTAATTTTAAAAATTTAAAAATTATCAAAGATAGTTTATAATTCATAAATTATTATAATACATAAACTATAAATAATATTTAAATTAAATATATAAATTATATATTAAATAATATATTAAATATATAAAATATGATATATTATGATAATTAGAAGCTACGGCTGCCTTCGGCAGTTGTACGTTACCGGCGATTCCAGAGTCTAGTGAATCCATACGAGTTCGCGACCAAGAAGGAGCCGGTTTACCCGGACACCTCCAAGGTGGTGTTCTTCGGCCTGGGGAAAGACGGGGGAAGAAACCTACCAGCGCCTCTCACCCTAACCCAAATGAGTGAAGTCAGCGGTCGCTACTACATGCGGTGGAGCCCAAGTACAGGACACCACCACACGACATTTGGGCGGACGTAGAAACGATCCGATGGCTTCGTTGCCGGAACCTCGTGAGAGGAACCGGGTTCTAGGCCATTGCTGAAACGCCCCCACGACCCATTACTGTAACCACTCCTTCCGATTATCAAATCCTAGGGAAGGAGGAAGCGACTAGTTCATCGGACGTGGCGAGCAGAATGTGCTTCTTGCCAACCCGGGACTTCGAAGAAAGTTAGACCCTGACGCACAGACACCCCTTGGTTAAGGTTGTCCCTCACCCGAATAGCTTCCTGCGAGACAGAACCCCCTAGGCGAAACTAGGAGGTGGTCAAGCGACCCCATTCGAGGAGATCATACACATATTTATATAACTACTACATATATACACTACTGCATGCAAAAACACAACACGACACATAGAGATAAGGAAATCATACCTACCTGTTTACCTTACCACCTTATTACTTTACCTGTGGGTTCTCGAGTAGTACTTTTAACCCACTAATTATGCACCATGACCCCCAGCGCCGCGAATGCCGCGGGCTGGTTGATTTGCGTTCAACCGTGGTCGGCGACCACGAAGAGCATTTGCGCTTCGGTCTGCCCTTCGACGACCCAGATTCCGGTCCAGTGTCCGAACAGGGAGATCCTGTACTATGAGCCTCACTCCCTTACTGCAATAACCGTCAAGACATAAGTCCCGCAGCGTTCGAGTCCGGAAGTCACGAGGAAAGAATGCTTCTCTCTCGGACCGCCAGAGGTTGCACTCGTACAGACAGTGTCTGACTGTGCTGACGCGCGTTCCACAGAAACATGCTGAGATGTTTCCGAAGAGGCGTCTCTGAAAGTCGCCGAAGGCACTATGTCCCGTGAGGGCCTGCTTCATATAGAATTCTCCCTGCAGTCGGCGAGTGCGGACCCGCGGGAAAACCTCATACGTCGCTCGACCGTGCTCAGAATAGGTCCATCTTTCTTGCCAAGATGCTACGGCCCGGCCCAGAAGAATTTTCTCGGCCTGTCCGTGCGTTTTCCTGACCTCCACGTCGACAGTTTGTCGTGTCGTGGCTGCCTTGGCCAACGCATCCGCACGTTCATTGTATACGTTACCGACGTGAGCACGAACCCAGTGAAGACGAGGCTCGACTCCGGTTTGTTTCACCAATTCTTTAATCTCAGCAATTGTCTTGTGTTTTGGCACTAGGCTATTAAGCGCTTGGAGCACCGATCTCGAGTCTGAGTAGACATCGAGCTCACCGAGATCCCGCAGATGGACGTCTGTTATTGATTCTTTGATCGCGTGGACCTCCGCCGCAAAAACTTCCTCACCATCCGTGAGACGAAACTTGCTCTCTCGTTCGATCCGGCCCTCGACAACAGCAAGGAACGCACACCCAACGTTCTCGTTCATTTGCTTGGATCCGCCGTGTAGTAGGAACACGGGATCTTTGGGGTGAGGTCCAAAGTCCATGGAATCCGTCGAAGGTCGTCTCTGTTAATAGTTGGCTTCCACAGCTCGACAGTTCCGAGGTTTAGCCCAGTGCCGTCAATGCTTGCGTTCCAACGGACCAGAGACGTGAAGTCTCGGTCCAGCTCTGCACGTAGGTCGAGAGGCAGAACCCTTGCCAAGACGTTTAGAGCATCCGTCGAAATCGTCTTGTAACACTTGGTAATGCAAAGCAGTAGACCACGCTGCGCGCTTAGTAACCAATTTTTCAACACCACCTTACCGTTGTACCAGACAGAGGCCGCGTACAAGATGATGCGCTCTGAAACTGGTGCGTAGAGCATCTTGCGGAGATGCGGCTTGATTCCCAAGCTGCTGCAGTAAGTCGGTTCATCTTGTGTAGCACCTTGAACGCCTTTTCCTGAACCTGGCCCAGGTGATGCATCCAACTAAGATGGCAGTCAATCGTAACTCCCAAGTACTGGATGTTCCATCGATGTGCTACCTTGTGGCCTGCCATACGGTAGGCGTTGAAGGCTGGTACTTGACGGTGTCCTTGGGAGGAACGATTGTGTGGCAGCACTTGGCGTAGCTGAAAGTGAGGTCTAAAACCATCTCCCAGCTGTGGATCTGTGAGAGAACCGGCATGAGCACGGTCGCAAACGTCATGACCACCTTTTGACGTGCTACCACAAAGACGTCATCAGCGAAGGCCTGGACAGCCCACTCCTCGTCGTTTGGTACTTGCTGCAAGCGATCCAACTCGATCAGCAGGACGTTTATTACAACCAGCCAGAGAGTCGGGCCGAGACACGACCCCTGAGGTACGCCTACGTTGTAGTAGTGCTCCCCGTCATGGAGGATAATCGAGCGATACCAGAGGTAGCTGTCGATCATCCCCAGAAGATACGGCTCAACGCCGGAGTCCTTCAAGCATTGGAGGACAGAGGCTCGCCGTACACTGTTGAAAGCGCTCTTGATGTCTAACGTAAGTAGATATGTGTTAGCTTCATGTCTCTTTGATTCGGCTATGTAGTTCAATACCTTTCGTAGCGCTTCTACGGTGCTGACATTCTTGCGAAAGCAGTACTGTTGCGGCTCGATCTTACCGTTGGTCTCTAGATACAGCGCCAATCTTGCTGCGCACAACTTGTCTAGAACATTCCCGAGGGACGGTAGTAAACAAATCGGGCGGTCGGAATCTGGGTCACTCGGTTCCTTGACAGATTTGACAAAGTAAACAGCAACCGCTCGCTTCCATGTCCGCGGAAAACAAGACGTCCTCAAGCAGTGGTTATACAAGGCCAGTAACCATTGAGGATGGAACTGGAGGACTTTACGGGCGATCTGTAAGCTGATTCCGTCGTGGCCGGGTGCCTTGTTAGGCGGCAGCGATTCGACTGCAAGCTCCAGCTCTTCCAACGTGAACCAGTCCGGTTCGCCGGTCCTAATGATTTCGACCGGCTTCAGCGGCCTGTAGGAAATGGTGTCTAGCAAGTGCATCCTGAGATTCCTCCTAGGTAGAGACCTCCTCACCGAAGGGAAGAACCAGCAAAATGGGCGCTTCCCGTTTTCACTTGCCTTTTACCACATCGACTACTTGGCCTGGCCTATCCGTGACAAGTCCGTCGGAAATAAATTTCCTGAACAAGACACGTTTGGTGCGCAGGATCGACTTCTTGTATTCTGCTCGCTTACGCTTAAAGAGGGCGCCAAGTATCGCTCTCTAAGCGCGACCTACGTTATACACGGCCGGTGCATGACGTTTAAAACGTCACATGGGGTGGATCATTTTTATACAGCGATTGGTGCAAAACGGGGGCGCGCCGCTTTGCACCAATCGCCGTGCAAAAATGATCCACTGCATGTGACGTTAAACGTCATGCACTGGCCGTGTATAACGCAGGTCGCGCTCTGAGTCGGCTCCAGACTATTCTGGTAGAGCCACCTTAGCGCGTGCAAACGAGATCTGAGGCTGGTCAACGCAGTCGTCCACCAACATTCACCCTTGCGACGAGCAAGCTTTCGGCGTTTGTGCTACTGACACAACTTCACCAAAGTTGACATCAAGTGTTCAACACCCTCCCCCGGGGTGGCGAAATCGTACCGTCTCAGATCCGCTGCCTGCAGATCACGGAGGAACTCATCCCAGACTAAGTCCCTTGGGAACCAATGTCTGTTGGTTCCTCTGGGTCGACGGGGAATCAGCCTGCCGTCATAGGTCCATAGCATGAGACAGTGGTCACTGAGTGTTTCGACGACGGAGATCCTCCAATCCGCAATGCGGCTGGCGCAGAAGCGGACGAGAAGGACGTCGATCCAACCCTCCCCTTGATGACCAAGGAATGTGGGAGGACCGCAAGGGCGGATCTAGAGAGTCTTCAAGGGAGGGGGGCAATATCAGAAATTTGGAAGTTAATATCCAACCAGCAATCTTGATCGTGTCGGGTCTAATTGTTTTAAATTGCGGGTCAGGTTTACTTCTACTTTTTGCTACGGGTCGGGTTTGGGGCGGGTTGACTCCAACTTGTTTAGTGCTGGTCGGGTTTGGGTTGGGTTAGCTTGTCTTTTGGCACGAGATAGGTTCGGGTTGGGTTAATTTTTACTTTTTTTGCTGCGCGTCGTGTTGACTTCTACCTTTTTCCTGCGGGTTGGGTTGACTCACATTATCGGGTTGGGTTTTTCACTCTTGCGTGTCGTGTTCGGGTTGACCCAATTTTTTAAAAGAATGTCTAAAACGTTTTTTCCTATAAAATCTATATGCAGTAAACATTTTATAATGGACAGTTTCAAACAGCGGAAAGCTTTATGTAGGAAATAATTTTTAAATCTTTTCTTTAGTAAAACCTCCGAATTACGGACACCTTGGAGCCGTTGACTTTATCCGCAAATTCTGAAGTAATAGCATATACAGTAAGACCTCCGTACGGTCACTCCTGAAAAGCGCAGACAGTCCCCAATACAAATATTTGCATATTTTTGCGCACTCCTCCGAGTAAGAGATAAATTCAGTGGCACCGAGGTGTCCGTTATTTAAATGTTTTACAGTATTTGAATATTAATCCTAATAATATTATAAATCTGATTGTGCGCAAATGTTAGGCTGAAGCCAGCGTCAAAATGGAGCCTTTAATGATCCTGTATTTTTGCATACAGATTGATTATAACGCTCATTTGAACATAGGCTGGTTTTAGTTTATTTTATTCAAATATTTTTCTTAATAATTCAAAATTTCGTTTTTTCATAGAGAGTAAATGGACATTTTTTCGTATAATATTTTAACATGGTTAAATTTACTTTACCGTTGCTAATACTTTATCGTTGCCAAAACTAATTCAAATTCCGGAATAATAATTTTTAGTCAACAATTTAGTTTCAATTGAAAAATGTTCACGTGAAAAATAAAAATGAAATAAAAAAATTAAAGAATTAAAAAGAAGATTAAATAATATTATTAGAAATAAAACGTACTTTTTTTTAGTTTTTGATAATAATACAAGGTTTCAATATGAGTAACCATAGGAAACAGGCGAATATGACGCCATACATCAAAAATAAAGCGGATATCTTTGATTGGTGAAATAAAATGATCTTGGGTTTTTTTTTCTTCGCTTTTTTCTTTTGTATGGTAATAATTCTTGGCGTTTTACCGTCTGCGCAGGGCTAATATATCTATACCTTATTTTTTATTTAAATTTTAAAAAAGTAAAAAGAAGTTTCAAAAGAAAATGGTCAGCAAATGTCAATAATATGCTCCGCAAAATTATCCATATCGAAAATGATGTCATGGATAGCGAGAAATATTTATTTTCATTCTTAAAACTAAAAGAAATAACTCGATTACCTAAAAAAAAAAAATGACGAATGTTAATAGTTCCATTTTTGTTGATAAAAACTAAAGATTTAATATTATTTCGTTAAAGCAACATAATTTCCCCTATGCCAGTACTGAAATTAATTGCCTGGAAAAGAAAATTAACAAGAATTATGTCATTAAAAAGGGATTTCTCTGCGGGAAAAAGAGTCGTCATATTTGAAATAAAACGGGAATTTTCCAATGTGTTTTAAAATGAGTGTGAATCAATTCCTTACATTAATAATACAAGCATCAGTAAGTATAGAAAGTAGATGAGTTTCACGCCATATTTATAACGAAAAATTAAAATGTTTTTTTATCTATACTGATTATTAAGCATGAATATCCGTTATATACAGATGAGAATTTTCTGCTAAAAATCGCATCATAATTTTAAGAAAAGGAAAATGAACACAAATCTATGTTTGTATTTCGCAACTACTCCTCACTGTAAAAAATTGCTGCAGTAAAATTACTGCAGCAGAGATTCCAGGCAATGTCCATAAGAAAACCGGTTTTGTGACTAGATAAACGAGCTTTGTTATTAGATAAACGGTTTTTGCCCGTAAAAACATGAAATTTACTGAAATGGACCGTTTACCTTGAAAAGGGGGCATTTCCCGTAAAATTACGGCAGCAATTCACGGAGAATGCCGTGAATTTACAATTTTCATTTACAGTGCCAGAATATCGAACGCAACGTGATTTACTTTATACCGGTTATCATTGATCCGAGGATGTTACACAAACTGTCAGAATTTAAAAAATTAAATTAGATGCCAAGATTTTTTTTCTTTTTTGTTAATTTTAACGAAGTTTCTCTAAAAACGGAAAGTAAATTACTCCATATTTGTGTATAAAAAAAGAGAAATAAAATAGATCTGTATGTTTTTTACACCATTTTCTCATTAAAACTGAAAAACAGAATTGATTTTCACTTTGAATAGATGGTGAAAACAAAATCTTGATTTCAGTAAATTATCCGAAAAATAAAAACATATTTTCACATATTCAAACTTCATGAATCAATTTATTCTGGAGAACAAAAATTGCCTGTCAACATACTGTCATTTAGAAAATAAGATTTGTTTCAGCTATACATTAAACCAAGGAGGCAGAACTGAATTTAAAGAAAAAGCATGTACTATTTCCAATTAATGTTTTTTTGAAGGATGGCTGTTAAAACGTTTCACAAAGGCGTTAAAAGTAAAATTGTTTATCAGGTAAAATTGACATTTTTTTTTACCCAATTCGCCTATTTCCACGATTTTATTTGGCCCTCCTTTTTGCATTGGTTGCAATTTCATTTTCGCGATTATTTGGCACAAAATTTCACTTTTTAAAGACTGAGTTATATCAAGGTCCCTATAACAAAAAAATACCGTATTGTCGCCTATGAAATGTGATAAATAGTTAGTTAATTTTAACATTTTTAATTATCGGGAGTGAAATATTTTCTTAATTAATGTATTTATTCTTCTTTTAATGTTGCGTGAACGAAGTCACGGGTAACAGCTAGTGAGTATATATACTATATGTTTATATTTCTATATAAAAGAAAATTGAAATTAGAGATATAATTGCATACTACATTTTATAATTCTATTAAAATATAGATTAATTTTCTTTCATTTCGGATTCGGGAGGACGAATTTTTTTTTTCGGGGTTCGATTTTGGTTACAATGGAATTTTCGGGTTCGGTTTGGGACAACCCGATCCGCGCAGGTCTCTAGGTGGAATTTGTATGTTCAAAAGGGGGAGTTCTTTTAAATGTGATTTTTGTACTATCTTAAAAATTGCCCAGTGCGCTAAATTTTTTAGGAACTCCAAAACCTCGCTGTATTAAAAATTACGGTATAAGAAACTACAGTAGTCTCTAGGGAGCGATAGCAAATTTTTAAATTTTCGACTATGGGCAGCAGATCCTAATTGAATTTAGTGATATTCAGCCAGAAGGGGACACTGTGATAACAATTTTTCGTAGTTTAACATCGGCTGTTCATGCAGCGAAGGTAACCCGGTGCTTCGCAAGCAGCTGACATAAAAACCGAATTCTGTGATAGCGAATTTTGAAGTATTAAAAAAATGCATATCGCTATAATATTTACAAAAACAAATAAATACAAGTATGTTATGGCCATCACAAAACTTTCTTCTATATAAATCAAATCGTCTGCAATAAAAATTAAAAATAACAATCTATTTGTTCTTGAGATACAGCTAAATCGTGAAAAACAGATCATAGTGGCCACATCTGTTGGGCGGTATATACCCAATTCTAATAAAAATCTATTTATACCAAGGTCAAACATAATCTAAAGTTAAATGAAATTCCGTGCGTTAGTTCTTGAGATATAGCTATCGCGGAAATCGCGAAAAATGCAGTACCACCTGTTGAGTAATTTAAACCAAAACCTCATCAACACCAATTTATGTCAAGGTCTAACTGAATATGAATTTTCATTAAATTCCGTGCATTAGTTCTCACGATAGAGCGCCCACAAAATTTGTGTCACATATATATAGACAGACAGATACATAGACAGACATTTTCTAAGAACAGTCAATTCATGTTCACGACCTCCTAAATAGTAGAAATACGTCGAAAACTTTTACCAATCCAATATTTTGTTCTTCTAAAGATAGAAGAAAGTAAAAAAATGCCACCCGAACATAGGCTCGGGGGGAAAAATTTAGAGGTATGTATACACGAGCCTGGTTTTCATACCGGTTGAGTCAGACACGGGCCGAACTCTTAGCTTTTATACCAGGTCGGGGCCTGGTCTCGAAATTTCGCCCTGAGCAGATCTCTAGGAAGAATGAATTCCATGCCAAACTCGTCCCGGAAAAAAGAAGTCTAGTCCGGCCCGGCTTGAGCCTACAGAAAAAAGGAATACCTGGCCAGGAAAGAGTAGAGAACAGGCAAGTTCCGAATTTCGGGAAGGAAAATTGGAGACTTTTTATTAGCGCAAGGGAGAGGGAAGGGGGGGCTATTGATCCGCCATTGGTCACAACTTGGTCGAATTTTCAGCTGTTATGCCGGGCCCAGGCCTGAAAACTTCGGCCCGTACAGAAATCTAGAAAGAATGAAATCTAAGCCAGGCTCGAACCGAGAAAAAATAAGTCTGGTCCGGCCCCAGTCTCCAGAAAAAGCAAGGCCAGGTCCAGGCCCAAGTCTCCAGAAAAAAAATAAGGCCCGGTCCCGACTCTTAAAGAGTGAAGACCTGTCCCGTCCCGACCCACGGGTCGGCCCGTGCTTCGTTAGAGGCCTTTTCCAGTGGCGACTTCTAATTCCTGTTTACCGACCCTTTTTAAACCCAAGGGTCCGGGGATCGCCCCAACGCCCCCATTCTATCCGCCATTGGAGGACCGTCCGGGTCGTTAACGATTTCAAGGTTTGCGTTCGAGGCGAAGGCAATCAGAGATCGACCTCTGGGATCCGTGGGTCGCTGCCTCCAAATCGTGGACTTTGCATTGAAATCTCCAACCAGAACGACGTTGTCATTCGGGTATTGCTTCAACAGCGCATTCAACGGTTCGAGAAGGAGGTCGATATCTTCAGAAGGAGCACAGTAACACGTTATTACCAGCACCCAACTTCTCGACCACTTGCAGCGGATGGCCACCGGAAGTCCGCTTGGCACCAACCCACACTCAATTTGCGAAACCATGCCAGACGCTCATATGAACTCTCATCCATCGCTATTACGTGATTACGACCGCGTTTCCCTGTGAACGGAGTTCTGAGTTCAAGGGAGGCCCCTTGAAGAACCTCATTCTGTTCCAGGATCGCAGGAATCACGTCGGCATCATATAGATCCGAGTCCACACCGAAGACGACGATCTCCGGGGTGTGTCTACGCGGTCTCGAAATCGATAGATCGCTCGCCAGTTCCGTCTTCCCTGTTTCGGCCTCCAGCCTCTCGAGATCTGCGGTGCTGTCTGTTATAACGACAATACCTCCACCTGAGATATCCCGCACACCTCTGATTCTGATTTTGGCCTTGACAGGGTCGATTTCACTGGTTACTTTTGTCCGAATTAAATTGGATGAAACATCAGAGTGTGTGGCCGGTGTTTTCGGCCGCACTATGAGGGCTAGTTCCTCTTTTGGTTTAGCTTTGGTTTTGGCCTCTGCTTCCACTTCTGAGCGGAGTCCTTTGGATGGGGATTCGCACCTTTCGGGCGTCCCGCCCGATCCATCTCTCACTGTTTCTTCCTAGAATTCCTGGCCACAACTTTGGACTAAGAGCCATCCTCATTAGCCATTGATCCAGCTAGCTGGGTTTCTGGAAGATCGTCTACGGAAGTCGCGTCCGAATCATGAGATTGGACTTCATCCTTCCTCGAATCTTTCTTACTTCCCTCACGATCGTCCCTAGAGCTCTTAGACTTTTTTCCTCATTTTACGCGGCTTGCCAGCGCTCTTGGTCACTTTCTGTTTAATCCCCAGCTGAGGACTGAAGAGTGACCCGTCTCTGCGAGGCTTCACCTTGTTCCGAGAGGATGGATCAGAACCATTACGTCGCTCACTAGCACTCTGGGTCGCTTTCTGTTTAATCCCCTGCTGAGGAACTTTGGGCAACCCGTCTTCGTGAAGCTTCGCTTTGTGTGTGGTTCTGACATGGGACGTGCCTGTCTTGGACCTCTGCGTCTGCACCAGAGACTTACGTTTTTGTCTTTCCGTCTTTTCATTCGGATACGATTTACCGTCCGCTACGTCCGAATCTCCAGAAGGATTACGCTTAGTCTCTGGAGTTAGGCCATCCTTATGACCCTTATTCTTTCTTGAAATGTACTCATGGGGCTTTGCTTCAGTCTGATTACCGTTATATTCGGCTCCGTCGACTCCCTCCGCTTACAAGACAGGACCTACGGGTCTAGGGCGTCGGTCCTGGACTCAGAATCGGAATCCGACACAAGATCGTCCTTCTGTAACCTGGACTTGTCCTCATGTCTCTTATGCTTGTGCTTTCTCCGTTTCCGGTCGAACGACTTACCTCGTGCTGCGTTCAACTCTGACGAGGAGTTGCACTCAGCTGAGTTGAGGACGTCCGTCTGCACCGCTCATGAACGATACGATGATTTCGATCGCCCTTCCGTCTGAGAGAGGCTGAATGATACTCGGGAAACGTTTCTAAACAAGCGTGCTGTACTACCTACGCAAACGTCTCTCCTTACGTCCCGCGCTTCTCCCGTCTGTGAGGCTTTCCAGTGCAAGAGCATGAGCCAAGAGTGTTGTCTGAAGATGAATTTCATGATCGGAACCAGAAGTTCGCTAAGGTCATTCTTCTTCCTGACATTGAGGCCCTTGGTTCTCTCGAGCACCTTGAGGAATGTCGCACCTAAAGAGTGCGTGTCCTCTACGAAAGCGGTCGAAAACTCAACCATGTCCGAGATGGACATATCGGAAGAGTTCGAGACGCTCTCGATTTCTTTTTCAACCTCAGCCTCCGGAGGCGAGTCTTCCGGGGCGTCTGTATTTTCGCTGGCTTCCTGAGCCTGGGAAACGGAACCGCATGCTATGTCTCCCTGACTCTCTCCACCTGCAGTGCGTTCAATGCCGTTTACATCAGCATTTACTACTACTGATTCCAACTTAACCCTCGCCATGTTAGCCAGTTCATCATAGGAAGAGGTTCCGATCAAAGACCGTCGGGGCCGCACCACTGCGAGGTCTGGTGAGGGCGGAACCGACTTCGCCCTGAAAAGGGCAGGGTCGGAACCAGTCTTGAAAAGGACTCTTTCATGAGTATTCATATCTGACATGATACAGAACTTGCTTTGCATGCAGAAAACTGCTAAATGACAACTAGACTGTCCCCGGAAGGAGGGTCAGTAATGCACTCTGGGCAACTGTTATTGAATCACTTCTATGTAAGTCTTATTCCCTTTAGAACGCACACGGGACCGCAAGTTTACTCTAAGTTGGGTACGGTCCCGATATATTATGATAATAGGAATAAATGTAGTATATTAAATTATAATAATAAAATGATGAAATTAGATATTAAATTAATTTAAACATATTAAATAAATTATATATTACATTAAATTAATATTATGAATAATTAACACTAATAATAGATAATTATTTATCATTTAAATGATAAATAAATATTATAAAATTAATTATTAATAATTTTAATTAATAATTATTTAATTATATATATATATATATATATATATATATATATATATATACTAGCAGATCCCCCGGCGTTGCCCGGTCCCGTCAAAAAGTAATACGAAACGTGAAATCACTCTAAAAATCGCTGCACGAAACCATTCCTCTGGTAACTCTATGTTTTTCGGAAATTAAATAGAGAGATTTACCCGAAGTGGAAGTAAATTTAGCACCGCCTCCTCGCGTGCCTGGATAATTTGATTCAAAACGGGTCAGTTTTTGATCAAAATTTAAAAAGTTACCGTCGGATTTTCACAAAATTTGCATTTTCGGAATAAGAAACATAAAATGTGAGTTTCGATTCAAATAATCAAATACTTTTCTTAATACTCGAGGATGAGTGAAAATGGAGCTTTTTTTCTTGGATTATAATATCGGTAACTTTCTTTTGCGGTTTCAATAAAAATAGTCAATTTTGGAGCACGCGCAGTAAAATCTTTTAGTTCCACCGCCAGGGGATGCATTTTGTACTAAACAAATTATCCCACACGTGTTTATGCTGCCTACGATCCGTGTATAGCAGCCGTGCTAGGCACGCGCTGCAAAATCTTTTACTTCCAGTTTCTACCACCAGGTGCAGCATTCTGTTCTAAATAAGAGCCTATTTCCGAACGAACTCCAGCAGTCGTTCCTGCTGCATAAAGCACCGCGTAGGAGGCGTGCAAAAAAAAATCTGTTCCAATTTCCACCGCCAGGGAGTACCAAATCTATGTCTTAAATAATTAGCTATATCTTAATTTGTTCATGTTAAGTTGAATGAACCGATTCCCATTGAAATCGGACCCACAGAACCCGAAAAAATAAATCAGCCCCTGGATATTAATATTCATAAATGGTGGTAAGCAAGGGCTGAAAAAATTATACCGAAGTTTATTTAGTACCTGGGAGACCTCGGAAGAATGTCAGAAAAGATTTCTTTTGAATCGGACCAAGATTAAATGCATAATCTTTTAGTTACATTGTCCACCGCTAGGGGGTGTATTCTGTTCTAAACAAACCTCTTTCCGAACGAAACACCGGCACGTGTCCCCCTGCTTATGACAACGTATAGAAGGCATTCTGTGCACGCTCAGAGAATCTTTTAGTTCTACTTTCCACCGACAGGAGGCGCCAAATCTATGTCTTAATTAGTTATCTATATCTTAATTAGTTCATGTTAAGTTGCTTAAATCAATTGTCGTTGAAATCGGGCCCTTTGTTTGAATCGGACAAATTTTAAATGCCAAAATTTTTTAGTTTTACTTCCCACCGCTAAGGGTGCACTCAGTTCTAAATAAAACTCTTTCCCATCGAAACTCCGGCACGTGTCCCTGCTGCCTATGACACCGTATAGAAAGGGTGCTGCGCACGCACTTCAAAATCTTTTATTTCCATTTTCTACCGCCAGGTGGCGCTAAATCTGTATCTTAATTAGTTATCTATACCTTATTTAGTTCGTGTTAAGTTGAATGAACTAATTCTCATTGAAATTGGGCCCATAGAACCCGAGAAAATGAGGCGCCTGAAAAGTGCCCCCATGAAAAGTTCCCCCATACGTCATTTTTACGTCACAGCAGATGGGGGTAGATTTCCAGTCATAGAGAATTTTACTTTCGTCGAAAATTGGAAAACTTCCCCCTGAAAAGTTCCCCCAAATCAGAAGGGGGAAGTTTTCCAGTGAGATGGGATTTTCTTTTCACTGAGATCTTGAAAACTTCCCCCATGAAAAGTATCCCCGTACGCCATTTTGACGTCACCACAGATGGGGGCAGATTTCCAGTCCTAGAGAGTTTTACTTTCGTCGAAAATTGGAAAACTTCCCCCATGAAAAGTTCCCCCAAACTAAAAGGGGGAAGTTTTCCAGTGCCAGGCAATTTCTTTTTCACTGAGATCTTGAAAAGTCGAAAATTGGAAAACTTCCCCCATGAAAAGTATCCCCATACTTCATTCTGACGTCATAGCAGATGGGGATACATATCAAGGGGGAACTTTTCCAGTGCTAGAGAATTTTCCTTTTACTGAGAGCTTGAAATCCATCCCCATGAAAAGTGTCCCCATATCTCATTTTGACGTCACAATATAGGGTCACATATCCAATGCTATAACATTTTACTTGTTTCGAGAGCTGAATATCTGGCACTCGAAATGTGTTTCTCGTTTATGTCTAGTTACTATTGTTACTGTGAATTATTATTATACGGACTTGAAGAAATGCGCAGAAGAGATTTAGTGCGTAATGTAAAAGTATCTTGCTTACTTTTCATATTCGGTTATCAAACACATACTAGGCGGTCAAAAAGGATTTAAGTATTAATGTTATATAATGTTGCTCAAAGCATAATCTGTTAGAAGGCTCATGGAAACTCATCGAAAACAAAGATTTTTGTATTAGCGGAAAGTGTGTGCATATGATATTTGTTGTCGAGTAGAGCATCAAATGTGAATCTTTAATGAAAAATTCCCATTAGTTATTATTATTATTATTATTATTATTATTATATTTTTTTTTTTTTGAAAATTAGAATTTGCTCTTTTTTTTAATTTTATGTTAATATTCCCAATCAAATGTCCAATATTAATAATTTGACACAGTAATGATCACTTTAACTTTTCTACTATTATATAAAAAAAACCAAGTCATTAAATATCCATCATCAATCTATAACATTAATAACTAGAAATTAAAAATTAATTTTTTGAAGGTATTTCATGTTTTTGGCAAACATTTCCGTAATAATTTGACATCGAATTCCACTATAAAAAATATACAGATTTTTTACGCTTGGTAGAAATCACAAACAAGCGAATTTTTTCAAAAATACATAGTTTTTTTTTTAAATCTTTTTTTAAGGTAATGCAACTAAAAAGAAAAAAATAAACATTATTTAATTTCTTATTTTAGAATTTAAAATTTGATTTCTCAACGCATAATCGTAAATAAATTACTATTTCATAAAAAGCTTTTTTTTTTTTAAGAATATAAGTAACTTTTATGGATAGTACCAGATTTACAGGTTATATTAATAAGAAAGAAAGGGGGTGCTTCAACTAACTCATTAACCACATGGTTTCCAAAAATAATAAACAGATTAAGAACTCTTAACTTTTATGCAAATTTTGTGCCAGTGATAATCCTTTTACAACCAAAAGGTGTTGATATTAATTACCACATGTTTTCTTTGCTTTAGCAATTAAAAATAATTATTTTAACTTCCGTAAAGGTGCGCCTGTTGTCTTTCTATTTAAGTTGCTATATTTCTTTTTTATAGAATTCCTTCTAAACACGAGCATTTAAATAAAAACAAAGTCTAAATTAATCTACTTTAAAGCATTATATTTACATTATTTTTTATACATTATTATTAAAAGTGAATGAAATTGGGCTTCAGTACCAAGCGTGAATACTGCCTTTAAGATTTCACACAGTTTTCATGTATCCAATTATTTATCTCATGTTTAATATTTTCTTACGTTTTTGTGGCTATAATTTGAGAATATGTAATGTGCTAAGTAGAATAATTTAATTAAAAGTAAATTATTTCTGTGAAATACTTCATTTGGAAATAGCATATTTTGCCGTAATAATTCAGAGGAAAACAAACATCGCGAATATAACAGTTCAGAAATTGTTACATAATGTATGCTTAATTTTATTATTATTATTATTATTATTATTATTATTATTATTATTATTATTATTATTATTATTATTATATTATTATGCTTTCATTTTATTTTATCTATCTCGTGCTTTTAATGTGCATATAGTATGTATAGCACTTATACAGCAGGTATGTCAAACTCGTTTACCGCCACGGACCAAATTAAGCGGGCCCCACCAGTGGCTGAGAGGTTGTGCTCTCGAAGCTGGTAGACGGGAGGTGCTGGGTTCGATCCCAATCGCGCCCGTCGGCCTAATCGTTCGGAGTTTTTCGTGGTTTTCTTCGAGCCGTGGATTTCTCCATGCGTAAATACGGGTTAGGTTCCCTTAGAAAGACCCCACGAAGGGCACTCCCCCCGGGCCTATATCCCTAGTGTAGATAATTGGCCGTCAATAATCAACCCAACCCAACCCAAATTAAGCGTTATATACAAAAAAAAAAAAAGAAAAAAAAAAAAGATAATATTATTACCATTGCACAGAATAAAATTTGTTCGTATAAAACACATCCATGTTAAAGAAATGTGCATGTAAAGTTCAAAACTAAATAAAATTCATAGCTTGTTTTATCTTATTTTTCGAAAAAATACTCGAAACTGCTTTCTATCAACCGAATCAACTTAATTTAATTTATTTTTTTTTCTAATTTGTATTTATTTTGCAATTTGGTTGTGCACGATGACCTGTTAATCTTTTACCTAGCAAAGAAATAGCTGCCAATCTTCCGTATTTTTTTCCAGTGAAAAAGAAAACATATTTCGAATAAAAAAAATTCTTTAAAAATTTGTGTTTTGTATCTATGCTCTACTTATTCTTTTTTATTTTCATTTATTAAATACATTTTCTGGTTTAACGTATGTTGACTTGAAAAATAACAAAACGTTGGCCGCTATACGCAAAGAAGCCGTACAAAAGCGCGCTTGTTCAAAAAATGTCCACTCCGATGTTTTTCTAATAATGTTTGGCAACATATAAAATAAAATACATTTTCTTTTTGAAAGTTGTTTTGTCAAAATAATAAATTCTATTTGAAAATGCTAATCATGGCCGGATTAGGGGGGGGGGGGGGGGGCTACGGGGCTGCAGCCCCGGGCCCCAATCCGTCAGGAGCCCTCGTCAACAGCTTAAGTTTTATCAAAATTTTGTTTTAAAAATTACTTAAATTTCTAAAAGAAAGAAAGAAAAAAGAAAATTTTTGCTTCTAAAATGAAAAAACTTTTTCTGAAATAACGAGATAAAATCGGGTTTCAAGCGTCATCACTTTTTCCTTTTGCAATTCCAAAACTTCGAAGTACGATTTAAGGGTAGTCGTCACTCCCTTGAAAACACCCGATAGTTATTGTTAAACCTATGGCCAGGTTGCTTTCAAATTTCTCGTTTAAATTTAAATACTTTTAAAAGATTTTTTTTTTTTGCATAAGATAGCTGAGGTCGATCCGTAATATGACGATTTTTTATTTTTTCGATTTCAGTTGCAGATCTGTTTAGTAAAGGTATTTTCACTTTCGGAACCGGTTTTGAAAGTGAAAGTACCTTTATTAAAAAAATCTGCAACTAAAATATCAACCTTAGCTATCTTATGCAAGAAAAAAAAAAAAAAACCTTTTCAAAATATTCAAATTTAAATGAGAAATTCGAAAACAACATGGCCATACGTTTAACATTAGCGAGCGGGTGTTTTCATATTCTTTTACTATTTTTAACCTACTTTTGCCCGATACCAAAAGAAGAAAACATCTTTACTATTTTCCGCTTCTACCACCTAATCTCAAAAAACATGTGCACGCTCAGGGGAAGAATCTTGAATTGTAAGGTCTATGTGTGCACGGCATACGATTTCTTAGAAATTAGTACAAGGTCAGGACCCCCCCCCCCCCACCCTAATGCCTAACATCCGACACTTCCCAAGGGCAACCCCCTCCCCAATGACATGACCAGTATCTTTCAACAGTATTTTGTGTAAGAACTGAGAACCATTGGCCAGTGCATTGAGAATCATCTCTGTCTGCCTCTCCTGCATAAAAGTCTATGGGGAAAAAAAAAAAAACAGACAGATAATCAAAAAGAATGTTTTGTTCGTAAACTTTTAATTTAATATGATAAGAAGTAGATTTTAGGAAGTGTGTTTGCTTCCCTTTTCCTTTATCTTTAATGTTTTTATTTAATACTAAGTAAAGAAAAGCGTTTATTTAATTGAGAAAAATGCTTATCCTTGAGTATTAGTACATTTAACTTGTAGAAAACCATTGTTTTTACTGCATGTGTTTAGGTGGCTTAAAAAAAAAGAAAGAGAAAAAAAAGGTTAAATAATATTACACCTCTTATGGGTTCGATTGTTTGTGAAATATTTTTTATCGCCATTTTTTATCTTATCAATTTAAGTTAAGTTGATTAATTATGAATTTCATTATTTAAATGGCTTTACACACATCCTTATTTTATTAAAATTCCCATATTCATATATAAATTGTTTCTTTTGTGCAATTTTTACTAAAAATCAATACGTATGGGTTAAATTCTTTAATATACTCAGATTAATTTGTTTAAGGCGGTTCTCAAATTCCCTGCTCAACAACGCGAAACTACCTGACGTGTTTTCTAACTCATTTTTAAATGTAAAGGCATACAATTGGAAAATCTGACTATTGGAGGGATTTAGGATCGAAAAGCGTTTTAAATTTTTTGATAAATATATTAAGTTATAAGAGATTCTTGTCAAGTGACGACAAGTTTTAATTTTTTCTCGTGCTGCTGCGTCCGGAAATTTGATTTAAAATGCCATCTTTGACAGTATTTTCTAAATGAGCTTCTGCCTTTTCCAAAATATGTAAATCGCCATTCGATTACATAGTTTCTGAATAAGAACACTTGCCAATTTCATGCGTTTCCGAACAAAAATGAATCAGAAATGTGTCACAAAGTAACTCCTTTGGATTTGAGAACAGCCTTAATAAAATTAATCATATTTTGCACATAAATTGACATATTTCAGTCAAACTGGAAAATTTTAGCATATATATATATATTTAGATATTTTAATTCATTCTCAAGATATAGATTCCACTAGAAAAGTAATTTTTTTTAAAAGTTTGAGGTGTTGCATTTTTTTAATCAGAAAAAAATTGCTTTTTGTAATAAAAGTTTTATCTCACATTTATATTTTCTAACAAAACTAGTGGGCTCTGCTCCCTTCGAGCTACGCTCGCCAACTCCCGTGCATACCCCGCAGAATCGAAAAACACGTTAACTGGTCTAAAAACACGCTAATTTTTTCTATTTTAAAAAGATTATCCGATTACGGAAGACTGATTGCAATGAATTTATTTAATAAAATTTCATATATTTTGCACAAAAATTGACTTGTTTTAGTCAAACTGCAAAATTTTGCATGCATATTTATAACATTTTGCTCATTGTCAAGATATAAATTTAACTTAAAAAGTAAATTTCCTAAAAAGTTTGAAGTGGTACCATTTTTTAAAATCAGAATTTTTTTTTTTTTTTTTTTTTGTAATAAAAGTTTAACTCACAGTTACATTTTCTAACAAAACTAGGAATTCCGCCCCCAACGAGCTACACTTCCCAAGACTTCACAGGCTCTACAAACACAATGATATAATCTGTTTTAAAAAGATTACTTGATTACGAAAGATTGGATGATATTAACACGACCAGTAGTGATCTTTTGAAATCGGGTATCTATTCATTTCCCTTTGACTTGAACATTCCCAGGGCCGCATCCACCGCTGTCGCAACTGCTGACGGTCTAACTGCTGGAAGATTTTTTTCTTTTAGACGCTATAAGAAAATAGTTTTAAATATATATATATATATATATATATATTTATATTATGGTAGCGTGAGACGTTGTATATATAATTAATAAATTCCATTTATCGTTTGAAACGAAAAAACTTTATTTTAAATTAACACATTAAAAAAAAACAAAAGTAAAAATGAAAAAATATGATTATTCGTCTCCATGCTGTGAAATTACAATTTCAGACGAACTTCGATTCTGAAGTCCACTCCAAGACAACCTCACTCAAGCTTGTTTCACCACCAACTGATTCAACATTCAACTCCTTCCACCTTCAACTGCCGTCAGCAATTTCACTTCCCAGGGGCTTTCCTTGCATTCCAGGAATTTCCCAGAAAACATTGCATTTCGTAGGGGCCCAGTTCTTTGTATCCACAAGAACAATACTTTACAATTCTTATCTACTCATTCAGAGAGTATAGCTTTCAATACAATGCCTGCATTCTAGCTGGACTTATCTCAAAGTGATAATGAAATTTCACCATTCAATAGAATTCTTTCTCACAAGAGATCAATCTATCAGATTATTTTCATTCCAGAGAGATTATCCCTTTTCAATAAGTAAGGGATTAGTTGATTCCTGTCAACTCATCACAACACCTTCCCCTAAGGAAAAATTTCTGGAAGAAATTTGGCATATACATGGATAGAATAAGCTCCTTCAATCAATTTCTAAAGAGGTCATCAAAGCACAAAGGAATTTTGAATAACACATGAAAAATCCCTATAGAATACAAACACATTCCCATACTCAGTATTTGATGGACCACACTGTCAATAAGATTTACTATAATCCCATACCTACAATACCAAAGTATAATTCCAGGAATAATTTATACAATTGATGCCCTAAGAAACAATTTTGAAATACTTCACATACATATAATACCAAATACAGATTACACTTTACATGATTCTAACAAAAATAATAATAATAATAAAAAAAAGAATAAATCTATTTACAACACAATGCCTAAAACAATTCTCTTAAAAACTTGCCTAAAAGCCTAAATTTAGACGCTTCTACAAACAAAAAGAACGCATACTAAATTATGCAATTATTGAATTAATGAAGTTTTACCATTGCAAAAATATTAAGCATTAAATGATAAATAAACCCAATATAGATATTACAATAATGAGTACGCCCAAATTTAGAATAAAACTTAGTTTAGTGTATTCCCCCGAAAACCAATATCTATATTACTTCTATCAGAAAATCTTTTCGACAATAATTTTCGACTCACAACTTCATAATCATGATTTTTCCTTTCAAAATCTTGTTTGATTTTAATAAATCTTTCTTTATGATCTGTTTTAAAAGCAGAATGCTCCATTCTTTTTAACTTTGAATTCTTCGAATTTCCATATCCACTTTCTTGGCATTTAGCCCCCCAATTTTCTCCATCATTATCTTTCATCCCAGAGTTAAATTTACTGGCCACAGTCATAGGTGAACTCAATTTCTTACTAATTCTATTTCTAACATGTATGAATCCAATACTACCAACAAAATACCTGGGTGTATTTACATCATGCTCAGAATTCTTTTTACGAAATTGACCTCTCTTACATGACCTTTTAACCATATCCATTTGAGACGCATCATCTTTTGTATCGATCAATTTAGACCCTTTTTCCAAATTCCTATCAGTCACGTCTCCCGATGAATTTATCTCTATCTCATTAACAGACTTATTATCCCTTTCACAGATTTCATTCACAACCGTTTTTCTAACAACCCTTTGCTCATGATCGCTAGATAATCTGAGGGTTCCCTGCCCATTTAATTCTCTTTGATTCCCCACTTGTTTACACCCTGAATTTTGCTTATCTGTACTTCCAAATTTTAACAAGTTATAAACAGCGGGTGTTATCAGCGGAGGAGAATTCAGTTTTCTCACAACTGCAACCACCACATTCTTTTTAACATACTCTTTTTCATCTTCTATCAAAGCAATAGACACAGACATTAATTCCGCTTTTTGTTTATCTCCCAGGGCCGGAATAAGAAAAACCTTTCCCACCTTTTTTGCCCTCCAGGGAACATCGCATCTATCAAAAACAGCAATTTGCGCCCCTGTGTCCTTAATCGCTTTTAACTTCTTACCATTTACGCATAAATCAATCATAGGTAAATCAGTTTCCACACCTTCCGTATTATTTAAACTTTTCCCATCATTTGTAACAATCCAACCTAGATTTCTACTCTCATAATTAGATTTATCTTTTAACCATTCCGCACAATTTTGTTTCACGTGACCTGGTTTTAAACAAAAAAAAACATGTAATTTGCCTTTGTTTTTCAAAAGCCTGGTCCTTCTTAAATTTATCATTTTTCACAATATCTTTTCTATTTACAAAGTCCAATTTAGATTTAATTTTATTCTTAATATTAGAATTAAAGTCATTCCCATGAGTCTCTTGAAAAGATTTCTTTTCCCAAGGTTTTCTTTCCAATCTCTCAAATTCCCTTCTAACACGTTCAAACCTATCTGATTTCTCCGCGAGTTTAGAAGCAATCTTCATTTCCTCCCAATCATCCATAAATTTTTCTTTTATCTCAAAAGGGACGCGTTTTTTCAGTTTTTCCTTTAGCATTAGTTCTTTTAAGGATTCAAAATCCCTCACTTCTAACGAATCTAACCAATTATCAAGATAACCCCTTAACTCGTAAATCAGATCCACCCATAATTCATCAGATTTTCTTTGATGATTTTCAAATTTTTGCCTCAAGGCGCCTGTACTCAGCTTAAACCTATTTAACAAAACTTTCTTTATATACTGAAAATCATCCCACTTGTCTACAGGTTGCTTAACTATAATTTGAGCAATGTCCAAAGGTAATAAAGGAATTAATTGACTAACCCAATCCTCCTGAGAAATTTTAGCTTTCTTAGCTTGCCTTTCAAAAATCATAAAGAAAAGAGTGATATTGATTAATTTGGAATCAAAACGCGGAACTAAATCTTTTAAATTTACTCTAGAAGTTCTATGCAAATCAACATTCGACGAAACTCTAACAATATCCATAGAATTTTGAATACGCAATTTTTCTAATTCAAATTGTTGCTTAAGTTTATCTAATTCAAGTTGTTTATCAAGTTTATTTAATTCAAATTGTTTTTCTGATTCAAATTGTTTAAGTTTTACTTCTTGCGCTATCCGATCTAATTCAATTTGCCTCTCTCTTTCTTTACAATCTAATTCAATTTGTTTTTCCTGTACTTTCCGCACCGCCTCCTACTCAAGAATATACTGCAAGCGAATTTTAGCGAAACTCTCATCATAATCCACTGCCTCAACAATACCCTGGATTATAGCTCTAGTTTTACACGTATTCGACACACTGGTCTCAAATTCATCTGCTAATAACAGCAAGACGCTTTTATTATATTTTGCTAAATACTCTACCATATTTTCCCCCAAAATATAATAAATTTCAAAATATCAGATATATTCAATTTACAATAATACAATAAATACAGAAATAGAATTTTCTTCCCTATACGTATAATAATGTATTCAAAAACGACACAATTTCAATATAGCAAATTCTCATGCAACAGTGACGTCTTTCAAACTGAGTATATCCCCCAAAATAAATTTTATACCCAACAGTACAGTATAACATCAATTTATTTTGAAACATTAATCATAATCATCCACAGTATACCCATAAAATTAAGCTATAACTTTATTACTGTAAGAAATAAAATGTATATAAACAAAACTCTTATTTCCAAAAGTTTTATACAAAATTATGATTAAAATACCCTGATTAATAATCTCAATTAATCAATAACAATTTACTATACCCCAAGTAAATTTTAACATATACATAAGTATATAATTTTCTTAACCCAATATTATACCAAACAGATACCAGAAAATCAACAAACATAAAAATTCTAACTAAAATTTAAATACCAAATTAATAGCTTCCCTAGAATTCTTAAATTTCACATAGAGTTTTGTTCCCCAAAATTAAAATTTATACACAAAATTCAATTTAAAACAGACCTCTATAGAAGATTTCATAAAAGAGCTTACCTCCAGATGCAGATATTTCCTCCACACTGATACCAGGCTTCCAAGCACTTTTAAAGATGACACACACAGATGTTTGAAGATTTGAAGACACTAATTTCGCTGATGAGGCACTAATTTCACCTCAGATCCGTATGTAGACAACTCAGATGGTACGCCGCATATCTTCATTCCACTGGATATATTAAGAAGCACAAACACGTATCATCAAATCTATAGTTGACTGTCCATACACTACACAGCTTTTGTCGATAAAGTTCTTTTACCAGTTCTCTGCTTGCTAGAACTCCGAGAAAAAACCACGACTCCAATTAGACTTCACGAATCCACAACTCTGCTTGTCCGTTTTCCACTGGTTCATCATCTGTTTAATCAGGTTAACATAGATCCGTAATCTAATTTATTCTAGATTACATATCCCATTTGCTGCCACCAATTAATTATATATACTATTGCTGTGGTAGCGTGAGACGTTGTATATATAATTAATAAATTCCATTTATCGTTTGAAACGAAAAAACTTTATTTTAAATTAACACATTAAAAAAAAACAAAAGTAAAAATGAAAAAATATGATTATTCGTCTCCATGCTGTGAAATTACAATTTCAGACGAACTTCGATTCTGAAGTCCACTCCAAGACAACCTCACTCAAGCTTGTTTCACCACCAACTGATTCAACATTCAACTCCTTCCACCTTCAACTGCCGTCAGCAATTTCACTTCCCAGGGGCTTTCCTTGCATTCCAGGAATTTCCCAGAAAACATTGCATTTCGTAGGGGCCCAGTTCTTTGTATCCACAAGAACAATACTTTACAATTCTTATCTACTCATTCAGAGAGTATAGCTTTCAATACAATGCCTGCATTCTAGCTGGACTTATCTCAAAGTGATAATGAAATTTCACCATTCAATAGAATTCTTTCTCACAAGAGATCAATCTATCAGATTATTTTCATTCCAGAGAGATTATCCCTTTTCAATAAGTAAGGGATTAGTTGATTCCTGTCAACTCATCACAATATATATGTATATATATATCAATCATAATCTTTACCACTGAATGCTTTCCGCACATAAAAATGTAATTATTTGAAAGTTTTCTTTCTCTTTTAATATTCACGTGTAAATATTTTTTCGAATTGAAAAATATTTGGAAATATTATTATTTGGAGTTTTTAAATACAATGCAAATTTCTTCATTAAATGCTTTACACACATAATAACTTAATTGTTTTAAATTTTCCTGTCATTTTTAATATTCGCGTGTAAGTATATTTTGCAAATGGAAAATGTTTAGAAATATTACTTGGGCTTTATAAACATCTAGCACCAGAGGTAAAAAACGGCTTTTTGGAAAAAAGAAATAAATATCCATTCAAGTAATAAAATTTTGGATTAAGGGAAAAAAAAAACATAAACATAAAATTAGACACTATATATATATATATATATATTTCCATTAATGAAACATTACCGTAACACCATATATATATATATATATTCGACACAGCATTTCATAATCTAATCACGTAATATATATATATATATATATATATATATGCCTTCAAAAGAAGGTTAAATTGCTGTGCATAGTTTTTAATCCTATAAAATTTATGTAACTGAATTATATTCACCGATTTCAACATTAAACAGAGGCACTTAAAATAATTATTCGATTTTAAAACTCTATGTTTCACCATGTTTATCATACATTTCTCTATAAAACTATCATTTTTCATGTTTTTCTGTCAATTACAATACTCAAACATTATAGATAAAGATTCTCTAGACGCTTAACATTTTATTACGAGGATCTTGGCGATATTTTAAAAATAGAAATGAAATATTTCTCGGAATGTATTAGAAATGTAGATATCCAATTCTGTCAAGATGCTGTTAATCAATGATAAACAATTAATATCTGTTTTCCCAAATGTACTGCATATTGCAATTATAGTATATAGTAGTACCGCTTACAAACTTTGAAGCAGAATGATCATTTTCCAAACTAAAATTAATAAAGAACAGACTATGATCATTTATGCTGGAGCCCAAACTTAGCGGTTTAACACTAATGTCACTAGATAATGACATAACAGAACTGTTTGCATTTCATGATGCCCTGCAATCACTTGGAAATTTAAATACAAGGATTTTTTTTTCAATTAACTTAATTTTTAGTAATGAAAATCTAATAATAATAAAAAAAAGCTTAAACATGTAATTAAATTTATTTATATCAATAAACAGATGCATTAAAATTATTTTTAATGTATTCAGTTTTTATACGCCTAGAATATTTATATTTCTTTTTAATGTTTATAAAGTATTTGTTAATTGTATATGTTTAAACAAACTAATTAAGAGCACTATTGAAGATTACAAACAAACAAACAAAAAAAACGCTCTTGATTAACAATATAAATATTTCCATTTTTAAAATTTGTATTTCAGGATTAAAAAAAAAATAATAAAAGGTGTGTGTGTGGGGGGGGGGGGGGGGGAGGGGGGATAAATATTCAGTATCGTGGGAAGGGGCACAAAATTTCCAGTAGCAGGGGAAGAGGGGGGGGCAAAATGTCCAAAATAGCCCCGTGCCAAAGAAATGCTTAATCCGGCTCTGATGCTAATACTATCAAATGGCATGATGAAATTATGAAATTTGCCCTGAGGTTCAAGTTTACTCAGGTGCTTTTATTAAAAATGAAAACTCCAAGTACTTTGTCTATTGGTGGTCTTTTAATAATTCACATTCATAATTTGTCAATTTAAAATGAAAATGCTTACCTTGTTTAACATTTCGTAATTAACAGTTAAACTTTTATGATGGAAAGCCGTCAAATTTTTGTATAAGAAGGTAGATCTGGTTATATTCGTTACCAATATTATCAAGATATTTTCTAAATTGACGATGATTAAGCATCTGCGTACGAATATGATATAAGTTTATAAACATGTATCCGGCTTTTATAAATCGATCCGGCTATACAAAATACTTTTTAGCAATGGTACTTTTGCTTATAGTATTTTCAAACTTCTTTAACTGTTCTGCGCATTCTTTCTTCCATTTCCTAGTAAATGATTTTGAATCACGGGATATTTAATGCAATAATTATTTTATAAAGTAAATGTATTTTCTCCAATAGGCTTGGTGAAAGCACTCTCTTTTAAGAAGTGTCAATTTCAATTCTGACAGTTTTTCTTTCTGATGTTTGGCCAGATTTTTAATGCTTTGTCCTGTAGCATCTCTTAATGTTCCATTCTTTCGAAACTCCAACAATGTTTGGATATCAACATATAATTTCAGTTTTTCTTTTAATATAATGGTATTGTGAATCAACTTAATTTTTTTTTTTATGTTTATTTTCCGTCAATCATATATATTCATACTGGTAGAGTTTAAACTTTAAAAAAAATTCCTAGGTTGTTTATCAGTATGTTATTAAAATATGTGTAAATCGGTAAAAAAAAAAAAAAAAAAAAAATAAAAATAAATAAAAGAAAATAAAAGAAAGAAAGAAAGAAAGATCAAGCAGGTTTCATTAACAATGACACATTTACTAACCTAAGTAATGAAAATAATTAAAGAACTTAAATCCAAAATATTTTTGTAAAACAAGAGTGGAGAAACTAGATGACATGACGTATTCGGGGGTTTTGCTTCAAGCACAAAAGTGATAATTTATGTTATTTCGAAAGCAAACCATTTAAAAGCCACTTAATTTTATACTTTGATTTTAAAAAAAGTTGTAACTGTTCTTAATTAGCCCGAATTTTATTAATTTTACTATACATTTCTTATTATTTAATAAATATAGCATGTGTAAAATTGAAGAGAGTAGTAAAACAAGTTGGAAATTGTACGGCAAACGTTACAAACGAGGTGCGTTCGTACTATAAAAAAAGTTATAGTTCTATAAAAATTATAGTTCTATAAATATTCAGATCTTGATGATTTTTAATTCTGTGAAATGAATTATATCGTCCGCAGATTAATTTCTGTAATAAAATAAGTTTCTCGGTCGCTTGGCGATCAAACTTCGAAAGCTCTTATAAAAAGAAAGCACCGATTTAAAAAAAAAAAAATCAAATTTCTTAATAAATGTTTTTATTAATATTTTCTAAAGTTTTGATTCAATTTTTTAAAAAATTGAAATGTCGCGATAAAATTCTTCAAAGATAATATATCTTAAATTTCAAACCATTCGGTTGGGTAGTTTTTGCGTTGCTATATGCAGACGGACGGACAGACGGACGGACCAGACGACGACAATAGGTGCTACGTATTTATATAATTACGAACGCACCTAATAAAGCAATAGTTTCGTCATAAAACACATAAATATTATAAGAAAAATACTGTAAAAAAATTACGAATCTTTAAATTTTTAGACTCGAGATTTCGCACTTTGTTAGATTCCGATTAGTTAACTGTGTATCTGCAATTTCTTGGAGCTAAAATTTAAAACTTTAAAACTGAGCTACATCTGTCTATATACATTAGTTATGCCAAATGAGCGGATTTTTTTTTTTTTTTTTTTTTTTTTTTTTTTTTTTTTTTTTTTTTTTACTACCACATTTTGAAGAAAAATATTTCCCTTAATTAATGACGAAATAAATAAGACAAAAATTACTATTAAAAAAAGTGGTAGCAATTGTGAATAAAAAAAGCAACTGGCAATACTTACATACATATGTTTGCCATCTCTAAGACTATTTGGTGTAAGTGAGTTCCTCAAAAGTGTATTTTCAGCATGCGTGTTCGAGCAACTGAATAAATGCCAAAATAAATGCACAGGTAAAATGCCAAAGGCTTGGCAGGCCACAGAGAAGTTGTCGGCGGGCCAGTTGTGGCCCGTGGGCCACGTGTTTGACATACCAGCTTTACAGGGACACTCAAAAGAATCCCATTACAAAACGGTCTATGGGGAGAAATCGTTTGCGGTTTATTTTATAATGTTTCAATATTTGAAACATACTGAAACAGATATATATCACTGAGGTGCATTACAACACTGTAAAAAATGACCGACGTTTCTTATTTTATGAAAATATGCTATAACCACGAACGAAAATATAATATAATTTTCTGAGTTATCCGAAATTTCAAATAGCATGTTACATTGTCTTTTGAATCCCCAGAAACGAATACATCTTCAAAATGTAAAGAATAATTTATAAAAAGAATTATTTTTAGCTGCCCGAATTCTTCAGAAACGTTTCCGAAGGGTTTTTATAGTGTATTAATTATTGTCCTCAGGCTGGAATACCTGTTTTTCGAATGTTATCCATTCTCAAGTACACGTTTTCAGCCGCATAAGTTAATTTATGCATGAAAGAGTAAATAAATAACCTTAATTTTAATGTTATTGTTAACACTGTTAATTTTGCATGTTTGTCTATTTTTTTGAGCATGAAAATGTTTCCTTCAGAATTGATAGCATTCGAATAACAGGTATTCCAGGCTAAGGAAACTAATTAATACACTATAAAAACCCTTCGGAAACATTTCTGAAAAATTCGGGCAGCTAAAAATAATTTGTTTTTATAAATTACTCTTTAAATTTTGAAGATGTATTCGTTTCTGGGGATTCAAAAGACATTGTAACATGCTATTTGAAATTTCGGATAACTCAGAAGATTATATTATATTTTCGTTCGTGATTATAGCATATTTTCATAAAATAAGAAACATCGGTCATTTTTTACAGTGAAGAGGCTTACTATAGAATATTGTGTGTATAGCATTCCTCCTTCATTTACAGGGTCACATAAAATTATTTTGTTAAAGTACTGTCTGTTAATAATAATGGTTGGAAATGCGTTTTCAGTTGCGTTTTTAAATGGAACTTTTTTTCCCCCTATTATACTTGATGTGTATAAATCCTATAGGTTATATACAGGGCAGCACAAAACATCTCGAATGCATTTGCGTTTATTGACGGAAATTGCCGATGGGCTATTTTCAACTGTGCTATGCGTATCCTAACTGAACTAAATTTTTGCATTCTATGTAGTATATATAAAAATCAGTAGATCATACACTGGGCTGCGCAAAATAGTTAGGATCGTTTTCCGAATATTGTTGGTAATTTCTAAAATTGGATTTTTAAATGTGTTATGCGTTTTCCAAATTGTTAACTTTAGCATCAGACTTAGACATTCTTAAACGGTAAAGATTTCTATAAAAGCATTTTGGAAGTGTTGAAAAGTTTTACATATTCCATAATTAACGCATGATTTTTTGTTCTTGTTTTTTTTTTTTTTTTTTTAACTAGGAGACAGCAATTTAAAACCTCTGTCCCCCCACCAAAACAGGAAAAATCTTACGAGCTTCATCTGGTGACAACTTAGAAATATTTCCAAATTTTTAAAATGTTTTTAATTAGTTGTTTGTTGAGACACAAAAACGAATCTAACCATTCGTTCTATTAATTTTTGGGTTTAATTTAACAATTTAGATTTCTTTATTATTAGTTTTTTAGAGTTTAACGTGTCTGAAAAAAGTAATAGAAATAGAATCTTATTTTAAACTCAAAAAGTCACTAATTCAAGAGATAGAAAAATGGTTTTCTAGTTTAAAAAATTGGAAAATTGTTTGAAAAATTCTTTTTTAGTTTCTAAACTAAAACTTTTATAGATTGTCAGAAATCATATGGTTAAAATAGACGTATCAGATAAAAAATAAGAAGTTGAAATTTATTTTCTGTTTTTCTATTGAATAAGTTTCCATAAAATGTTATTATTATTAAAAAAAAAAAAAAAAAAAAAAAGCATGTACTAAGTTTCACATATGCTTTTTTTTTTTCTACAGATAATATTTGAGTTATTTTAAGATACATTATGGTTGATGTAGCTACATTGCTAAGCTAAACAAATGTTTATTTTTGTTATTTTTTAGTAAGTTTTATATTAATTTCTGTACAAAATATTTTAGAATTATTCTTTATTCGGGACTCAAACTCTTCCATGAATATCTTACTTCTTTCTTTCTGTATCACCCTTTTTTTACTGTATAAATCCTAATAATATTATAAATCTCATTGTGTGCAAATGTTAGGCTGAAGCCAGCGTCAAAATGGAGCATTTAATGATCCTGTATTTTTGCATATAGGTTGATTAAAATCCTCAAATTAACATAGGCTGGTTTTTGTTTATTTTATTCAAATATTTTCTTTAATAATTAAAAATTTCATTATTTTCATAGAGAATAAATGGACATTTTCCCATACAATTTAACCATTTTACTTTATCGTTGCTAGGTGCTTTGATCGTTGCCACAAAAATAAAAACACGGAAAAATAATTTTTTCCCAACAACTAATTTTCAATTGGACGATTTTCACGTGAAAACTGAAAATTAAAAAAATTCAAAAGAAGGTGAATTTCCGTGATATTTGAAACAAAAATATGGAGTATTTGTTATTATACATGAAGTATGAATATCGGTTAAAATAAAAAGATATTTTTCTGTCAAAAACTGCGTTATAATTAGAAGGAAAAGTGCAACAATAATTATATTATTAAAAAATAGATTTCGCTTGGACCATGGAACTATGAAAAGGAACCTCCTCGGCTTGGACAAATATGACGTCATAAATAAAACATGTATTTTCAAATATTCGTAATAATACAAGGAGCATCAATATCAATGTATAATGAAAGTAAATAGATAATGGACGTACTATTTAAGACGAAAAACTGAAATATTTTTTATCGATACTGATTAATAATTAGCTTGAATACCAGTTACACACAAATGTGAGTTTTCCGCTAAAATTTACGTCCTGATTGCCAGAAAAAGAAAATTAACAAGAATTGTGCCATTTAAAAAAGATTTCTCTGAGGAAAAAGTGACGTCATATTTGAAATAAAATGGGAATTTTCAAATGTGTTTTAGAAGGAGCGTGAATCAATTCAATCAATCAATAATAATACAAGAATCGGTAAGTTTAGAAAGTAGATGAGTTTCACGTCATATTTAAAACGAAAAATTTAAATATATTTTTTTAGCTAGCGATTATTATGCATGAATATCAGTTACATACAGATGAGAGTTTTTTGCCAAAAACTACACCATGATTATTAGGAAAATAAAAATAATTACGAATCTATTATATTAAAATCTGACCGCCTGTTTGTATTTCGCCGAGGATGTCATAAACTCTCAGAATTTAAAAAAATTATTAAAATTCCGAGATATGATTATTATTATTATTTTTATATAAATTTAACGAAGTTGCTCTAAAAATGCCAACTAAATTATTCCAATTTTGTGGATAAAAAAGAAGAAATGAAACGGAATAATATATTTTTTCTCATTAAAATTGAAAAAAAGAATTTATTTTCACTTTGAATAGATGGTGAAAGAAAAAAAAAATCTTGATTACAGTCAATTTTTTTAAAAATAAAAACGTATTTTCACATATTCAAACTTCATGAGTCAATTTATTCTGGAGAACAAATTTCGTCTATCAACATATTTTCATTTAGAAAGAAAGAATTTTTTTTCAGTTGTAGTACAGCGCCTAGAATATAGGCGCTGTAGTTATAGATTAAATCAAGGAGACAAATTTAAGCTCCATGCATTTAGGTCTACAATTATTGCTCCCTATTCACAAGAATTGAATTTAATGAAAAAGAATATACTATTTCCATTATCTTTGAAGGATGGCTATTAAAACGTTTCACAAAGGCGTTAAAAGTAAAATGGTTTACCAGGTAAACTTGACATATGTTTTTACACAATTCGCCGATTTCCACGATTTTATTTGGCCCGCCTTTTTTGTTGGTTGCAGTTTCCTTTTCGTGATTATTTGTCACAAAATTTCACTTTTTAAAAACTTAGTTATGTCAAGGCCTCTATAAAATAGAAATACTGTATTGTCTCCAATGGAATGTGATCAAGAGTTAGTTAATTATTTACGTTTCTAATTATCGGGAATGAAATATTTTGCTTAATTAATGAATTTATTCTTATTTTAATGATACGTGAACGAAGTCACGCGCATTATAAATCTCATTGTGTGCAAATATTAGGCTGAAGCCAGCGTCAAAATGGAGCCTTTAATGATCCTGTATCTTTGCATATAGGTTAATTATAATCCTCCAATGAACATAGGCTGGTTTTTGTTTATTTTATTCAAATGTTTTTCTTAATAATTCAAAATTTCGTTATTTTCATAGAGAATAAATGGACATTTTTCCGTATAATATTTTAAAATGGTTAAATTTACTTTGCCGTTGCTAATACTTTATTGTTGCCAAAACTAATTCAGAATCCGGAATAATAATTTTTAATCAACAATTTGGTTACAATTGAAAAATTTTCACGTGAAAAATGAAAGTGAAATAAAAAATTAAAGAATTAAAAAGAAGATTAACTATTATTAGAAATAAAATGTACTTTTTTTAGTTTTTGATAATAATACAAGGTTTCAATATGCGTAACCATAGGAAACAGGCTAATATGACGTCATACATCTAAAATAAAGCGGATATGCTTTGACTGGTGAAATAAAACAATCTTGGTTTTTTTTCTTCACTTTCCCTTTTCTTTTGTATGGTAACAATTCTTTGCGTTTTACCGTCTGCGCACGGCTAATATAACTATGCCGTATTTTTCAATTTAATTTTTAAAAAAGTAAAAAGAAGTTTCAAAAGAAAATGGCTAGCAAATGTCAATAATATTCTCCGCAAAATTATCCATGTCGAAAATGATGTCATGGATAGCGAGAAATATTTATTTTCATTCTTAAAACTAAAAGAAATAACTCGATTACGAAAAAAAAAATGACGAACGTTAACAGTTCCATTTTTGTTGATAAAACCTAAAGATTTAATATTATTTCGTTAAAGTAACATAATTTCCCCTATGCCAGTATTGAAATTAATTGCCCGGAAAAGAAAATTAACAAGAATTATGTCATTAAAAAGGGATTTCTCTGGGGAAAAAGAAACGTCATATTTCTAATAAAACGGGAATTTTCCTATATGTTTTAAAATGAGTGTGAATCCATTCCTTAAATTAATAATACAAGGATCAGTAAGTATAGAAAGTAGATGAGTTTCACGCCATATTTATAACGAAAAATTTAAATGTTTTTTTATCTATATTGATTATTAAGCATGAGTATCCGTTATATACAGATGAGAGTTTTCTGCTAAAAATCACATCATACGAATCTATTATATTAAAATCTGACTGTGTGTTTGTATTTCGCAACTATTCCTAGACTATCGAACGCAACGCGATTTACTTAATATTGGTTATCATTGATCCGAGTATGTCACACAAACTCTCAGAATTTAAAAAATTAAATTAGATGCCAAGATTTTTTTTTTTATAATTTTAACGAAGTTTTTCTAAAAACTGAAAGTAAATTACTCCATATTTTTGTATAAAAAAGGAGAAATAAAACAGATCAGTATATTTTTTACACCATTTTCTCATTAAAACGGAAAAATAGAATTCATTTTCATTTTGAATATATGGTGAAAACAAAATCTTGATTTCAGTAAATTATCCGAAAAATAAAAACATATTTTCACATATTCAAACTTCATGATTCAATTTATTCTGGAGAACAAAAATTGCCTGTCAGCATACTGTCATTTTGAAAACAAGATTTGTTTCAGCTATACATTAAACCAACGAGGCAGAATTGAATTTAAAGAAAAAGCATATACTATTTCCAATTAATGTTTTTTTGAAGGATGGCTGTTAAAACGTTTCACAAAGGCGTTAAAAGTAAAATTGTTTATCAGGTAAAATTGACATTTGTTTTTACCCAATTCGTCTATTTCCACGATTTTATTTGGCCCTTCTTTTTACATTGGTTGCAATTTCATTTTTGCGATTATTTGGCACAAAATTTCACTTTTTTAAGACTGAGTTATGTCAAGGTCCCTATAACAAAAAATACCGAAATGGCTGAAATGAAATGTGATAAATAGTTAATTATTAAAGTTTATAATTATCAGGAGTGAAATATTTTGCTTAATGTATTTATTCTTCTTTTAATGTAGCGTGAACGAAGTCACGGGTAACAGCTAGTTTGACATAAAGAAAAACGAAATATAAAAAGTGCTTAATGTGTATTTATAATTCAGGAGAAAGGAAAAAGAAGCACATAGAAAGGACTAGCAATTTGAAGCCAAAACGAAGGGTTGACTTGATAATGTGTTCAAAAAATAAGACTATATCGTTAACTTTATAGTTCCAGATTTTTCGGCAAATGCAAATTAATAAATATAAAATAATGAATCAAGAGTATGAAGTATTGTTTTATTTTCCTAATTTTTTTATTTCCTTAATTTTAATTATTTTACGAGCATCCTGATTTGATTACTTTTATAATTTAAAAGAAAACTAAAATAACCCCATATTTATTTATGTATTTATTTATTTATTTTTTGAATTGACTTTCTTGATGAAAGTGGTTATCAAATTCCCTGCTCAATAACGCCAAACTTTCTTACTTCTTTCAAAAAGTCATGGCATAAAATTGGAAGGCCTGACTGCTGAATGAACTGCGATTTGGAATCGAATGGCGTTTTCATTTTTTGATAAATAAATTACTTATTGAGTTAAAAGCAATTGCTGTCACGTGATGATAGATTTTTTATCCTTTCGTGCGCCCGGAAATTATGTACAAAACATCAACTTTGACAGTATTTTCTGAAAGATCACCTGCCTTTACTAAAACATTGAAAACACCACTCGATTACATAATTTCTGAATAAAGAACACCTGCCCATTTCATGCGTTTCCGAAAAAAAATTAATTCAGAAATTTGTCAGAATGTAGCTCCTTTGGATTTGAAAACAGCCATAATGCTATGCAATAAAGGGCTAATTTGTAAAACAAGTAACTAAAAAAATGCCATTACGAGATATTCAAGATTAAAGTTTTTTAATAAAGTAAAGAAAAATATAAACTATACTATTGTGATTGCTTCCTCTAAAATAGCTTATTTGTTAAAGACTGTATCCTCAGTTAACGTATGTGCAGCATATTTTGAATAATATATTTTATTTTATTGCATTTACGGAGTCTTCGTTTATAAAATTCACATCCCTGAATATCATGGCATATAGTGATTAAAAAATAAAACTTGCACGTTTTAAAGGTTGTCAGGCCAGGATGCAGTTTACATGAAAATGAGAAAAACATTTAAAAGTACAGTTACCATCGCCGCGGTGGACAGCCCTGCTCAAAGGCACCCACTCTGTCTGTATTAGATTACACATTTCAAAAATCTTAAAGATAATATTCTTTACTGAAAGCTGAATAAAATATTTCGATAAACTCTGCCAATTAATTCATAATATAGCCGATCTGGTTCGTTGCTCACATAAATAAGAAATAGAAAATGAATTAATGTTTTTCATGCTTTCATGTGTATGTTCCGTTCAGATAATCCTTTATATTTCTCAACTCTTTTACTGCAAATACGGTATTTTTAAAATATTTTCTTCCTTTTTTTTCTTTCGAAGAAAATTATATGACCGTTTAATTTTATAATTAAAAATAATTATAATTAAAAATATCTTATTACTTTATAATGATGTTTCACTTTATTTATATCATATAGTATTTAAAAATGCATTTAATAATTGATGCATCTTTTATACATAAAGTTTGAGATACTAGCGAAAAAAAGATAAGAAAGACAGAAAACAAGGGGGAAAAATCGTTTCATATAATTCATAGGATTCACAGTTAATTATTCACATTAAATATTCATATCTTACATAAGAATATATATAAAAAGTTTGCATTATTTTGATAATATCGAAAAATCCATATTAAATAGAGTTTGAGTTTCAACCCAAAAAAAATTCATGGTTAAGCTGTTTCGCTAAGTACTGACTTGCAAATAGACTGTTTTCTACCCCGCCCGAGGCGAGGCATCTGTTTGCTTCACACAGCCCGTTCAGCGTCTTTTGTTAATGACTTATTGAGTGACCAGGCTATATTTCCGCTAACAATTCAAACGTATACAGAAGATGAAGAGTGAAAACGGGTTTAGTACTCTGTACATTCTTCCTTTTATAGTGATTTTTCTCAGAACTAGAGCTCCTATTATAGGAGTCTTACTCGGAACGGTATTTCTACCAAAATTTTCACTTTTCATTCAGAAGAATAAATGAAAAAAAATTTATTCATTCAATTTTAAACAAGAACGAAAAATCATGCGTCAAGCATAGATTCTGTAACACTTTACAACACTTCTAAAATAATTTTACAAATCTTTACCATTTAACAACATTAAAAGAAAAATAAATACATTAATTAAGAAAATTATTTCATTCCCGATAATTAAAAACGTTAATAATTAACAACTATTTATCTTATTTCATAGGAGACAATACGGTATTTTTTATTATAGGGACCTTGATATAACCCAGTCTTAAAAAAGTGAAATTTTTTGCCAAATAATCGCGAAAATAAAATTGCAACCAATAAGGAGGGCCAAATAAAATCGTGGAAATAGACGAATTGGGTAAAAACAAATATCAATTTTACCTGATAAAAAATTTTACTTTTAAGTCTTTGTGAAATGTTTTAACATCCTTCAAAAAAACCTTAATTGGAAATAGTATATGCTTTTTCTTTAAATTCAATTCTGCCTCCTTGGTTTAATGTATAGTTGAAACAAATCTTGTTTTCTAAATGACAGTATGTTGACAGGCACTTTTTGTTCTCCAGAATAAATTGATTCATGAAGTTTGTATATGTGAAAATATGTTTTTGTTTTTCGGAAAATTTACTGAAATCAATTCAGTTTTAATGAGAAAATGGTGTAAAAAATATACTAATATGTTTTATTTCTCCTTTTTTATACACAAATATGGAGTAATTTCCTTTCCGTTTTTAGATAAACTTCGTTAAAATTTACAAAAAAAAAAAAAAAAAAAAAAAAAAAAAAAGAAAAGAAAGAAAAAGAAAAAAAATCTTGGAATATAATTTAATTTTTTAAATTCTGAGAGTTTGTACGACATCCTCGGATCAAGTAAATCGAGTTGCGTTCAATAATCTAAGAGTAGTTGCGAAATACAAAAACACGGTCAGATTTTAATATAACAGATTCGTGTTCATTTTCCTTTTCTTAAAATTATGATGTGATTTTTAGCAGAAAACTCTCATCTGTATATAACGGATACTCATGCTTAATAATTAGTATAGATAACAAAACATTTAAATTTTTCGTTATAAATATGGCGTGAAACTCATCTACTTTCTATACTTACTGATCCTTGTATTATTAATGTAAGGAATTAATTCACACTCATTTTAAAACATATTGGAAAATTCCCGTTTTATTTCAAATATGAAGTCTCTTTTTCACCAGAGAAATCCCTTTTTAATGACACAATTCTTGTTAATTTTCTTTTCCAGGCAATTAATTTCAATACTGGCATAGGAGAAATTAAGTCATTTTAACGATATAATATTAAATCTTTAGGTTTTATCAACAAAAATGGAACTGTTAACATTCGTCATTTTTTTTAGGTAATCGAGTTATTTCTTAATAGTTTTAAGAAATAGTTTTAAGAATGAAATAACTATTTCTCGCTATCCATGACATCATTTTCGACATGGATAATTTTGCGGAGCATATTAATGACATTTGCTAACCATTTTCTTCTGAAACTTCTTTTTACTTTTTAAAAATTTAAATAAAAAATACGGTTTAGTTATATTAGCCGTGCGCAGACGGTAAAACGTCAATTATTGTTACCATACAAAAGAAAAAAAAAAAGAAAAAAAGTGAAGAAAAAACCCAAGATCATTTTATTTCCCCACTTTATTTTAGATGAATATCCGCTTTATTTTAGATGAATGACGTCATATTCGCCTGTTTCATATGGTTACGCATATTGAGACCTTGTATTATTATCAAAAACTAAAAAAAGTACGTTTTATTTCTAATAATATTATTTTATCTTATTTTTAATTCTTTAATTTTTTTATTTCATTTTCATTTTTCATTGAAAAATTTTCAGTTGAAACTAAATTGTTGAGTAAAAATTATTCCGGGTTTTGAATTAGTTTTCGCAACGATAAAGTACTAGCAACGGTAAAGTAAATTTAACCATTTTAAAATATTATACGAAAAAATTTCCATTTATTCTCTATGAAAATAATGAAATTTTGTATTATTAAGAAAAATATTTGAATAAAATAAACAAAAAACAGTCTATGTTCATTTGAGGGTTATTATCAACCTATACGCAAAGATACAGGATCATTAAATGTTCCATTTTGACGATGGCTTCAGCCTAACATTTGAACACAATCAGATTTATAATATTATTAGGATGAAAATAATGAAATTTTGAATTATTAAGAAAAATATTTGAATAAAATAAACAAAAACCAGCCTATGTTCATTTGAGGGTTATTATCAACCTATACGCAAAGATACAGGATCATTAAATGTTCCATTTTGACGCTGGCTTCAGCCTAACATTTGAACGCAATCAGATTTATAATATTATTAGGATAGGATGTAAAGAAAACATATTTTTAATTTCCAGTTATAGATGTTATAAATTTATGATGGATATTTAATGACTTGGTTTTATGTAATAGTAGAAAAGTTAAAGTTCAGTTTACTATTTAAATTCGTTTCAATGGGTTATTAGTAGTTCGAAATAATTTATCCTTTTAAAATAAAAATTCAAAACCGTGAAAATGCATTATGATCCAGACAACTGTGAGAGGTTGGGATCTTAGACCAAGACCCCGATTGTTAACAGGTTAACGCGGCACTGCATCCAATGTCTGCTTTGCTAATAAATTGTAGTATTTATGAGGATTTTATTTTAATGTGTCTCGATTTTTTTTTCAAGAATTACAGCTGTTGAGAATAGGCTCTTTGTTTTCGTAAAATGTTAAAAATGAAAAAAAAATAAATAATAATAACGATTTGTTCCTAGTCGCTTTAAATTGAAAAAAAAAAAAAAGCAAAGCCCTGAAAAAAATTGCCTTTGCCTCAACAATCGTAGAACAATTTGGTAAAAATAGTTTTTCTTAAACTATAAATAGGCTTAAAATTACACAATGTGCTAAATACTTAAAAGATGACAGAAATATTGAAAGAAAATTTTTATAATTATTTTAATTCACAGTACTTTCAGGCATAAACATAGCCGCCGTCAGAGAATACAATAAACCAATTAAATTGTTTTAAAAATATTTTTATCATCTTTTAATTAATCAGCACATTCTATAATTTTAAGTCTAACTTTTAAAGATGAATTTAGCATTCTATTTATTTATCTATTTGCTCATATAAATGGGGTATCACAGATTAATCAATTAAAAAAAAATAGTAATTTTGTTACAAATTCTGTTCAAAAATCAGATTTCTTATGTATTTTATGGTCTACTAAAAGTTAAAATTCCATTTATATTTTTGAAGCTAATGTTCGTTTACAACAATATAATTATTTATTTGTAAGTTTGTTGTACACTAATGACGTAGTATCTTTTTTAGTTTGTTCTTAAGATTTGTTTACCTTTCAATTAATATGGTTATTTTTTTTAAAAACACAATTTTAAAGATAATAATAAAGAAGTTGATAGTTGATTTCAATTCTAAATTCTGATCTGCTGATTCAAGAATTATTTGTTTTTGTTTCAAATTATTGATATTGGATATTTGATTTGGAATATTAACAAAAAAAAAAAAAAGAGCAAATTCTTATTTTTCCAAAAAAAAAAAGCAAATTCTTATTTTTCCAAAAAATTAAAAAAAATTAAAAAAAAAAGTAAATAACTTATGTGAATTTTTCATTAAAGATTCACATTTGATGCTCTACTCAACAACAAATATCACATGCACACACTTTCCGCTAACATAACAAAAATCTTTGTTTTCGTCGAGTTTCCATGAACCTTCTAACAGATTATGCTTTGAGCAATATTATATCACATTAATACTTAAATCCTTTTTGTCCGCCTAGTATGTGTTTGATAACCGAATATGAAAAGTAAGCAAGATACTTTTACATTACGCACTAAATCTCTTCTGCGCATTTCTTCAAGTCCGTATAATAATAATTCACAATAACAATAGAAACTACACATAAAAGAGAAACACATTTCGAGTGCCAGATATTCAGCTCTCGAAACAAGTAAAATATTCTAGCATTGGATATGTGACCCTATATTGTGACGTCAAAATGTGGTATGGGGACACTTTTCATGGGGATGGATTTCAAGTTCTCAGTAAAAAGAAAATTCTCTAGCACTGGAAAAGTTCCCCCATGATATGTATCCCCATCTGCTATGACATCAGAATGACGTATGGGGACACTTTTCATGGGGGAAGTTTTCAAGATCTCAGTGAAAAAGAAAATTACCTGGTACTGGAAAACTTCCCCCTTCTGGTTTAGGGGAACTTTTCATGGGGGAACTTTTCCAATTTTCGACGAAAGTAAAACTCTCTAGGACTGGAAATCTACCCCCATCTGTAGTGACGTCAAAATGACGTATGGGGACATCTTTTCATGGGGGAAGTTTTCAAGAACTCAGGGAAGAAGAAAATTACCTGGCACTGGAAAACTTCTTCCTTCTGGTTTGGGGGTACTTTTCAGGGGGAAGTTTTCCAATTTTCGACGAAAGTAAAATTCTCTATGACTGGAAATCTACCCCCATCTGCTGTGACGTAAAAATGACGTATGGGGGAACTTTTCATGAGGGTAGTTTTCAGCGCTCCCGAGAAAATTCCCCTTCCTGGTCATTAATTTTCAGAAATAGTGGTAACTAAGGGCTGAAAAAATGATACCGAAGTTTATCTAGTATCTGGGGACCTGAGAAAAGGTTTCGTTTGAATCGGAATAATAATTAAATAGTTCTGATTTTGGAGGGGAAGGGGGGGGGGACAGGGGCGGATGCAGAAAATTTTCACATTGGGGTGAAGTATCAGAGGCCAGCGTTATACCTTCTACTTATAAAATTATCAGTAAATTGGAAGAAAAGCGAAGTATCATTTAAACCTGATTCAAAATATAATATATTACACAGTAATTAATAAATTTTCATGAAATAATATTAAATTAACTATTAAAAATTATATTAATATTAAATCAATATATAAATTACAAATTATAATAATATTATTAAATTAACTTTTAGTAACCAATTTGTTATAATTTTGTATGAAATATATAAATATACATTTTATTAATTCTATAATATGTAGTTAATACAGAAATGTTAAAATTCTTCAATTAAATAAAATTAAACGTTTTCATATTTAAGATGTGGAGAACACTTTTTATTGCAATGACAAAAATAATGGCAAAACATTGCTGTATTAGCTTAAAAGTACTGCATTTTGCGATTTCTTGTGTTGCTTCATTGCGAATTTATTTAATACTTCTTCAGGGCGAATTTGTTTATCGCGATGAATGTTAAGCATTGCTAAACCGATTAGCCTTTCTTCTTTTATATTTGACCTCAAGTAAGTTTTTATCTGTCTTAATGTTGAGAAAAACCGTTCACTGGTACAGGTTGTAACAGGAAGGACACATAAAATATAGAGAAAAGTCTTGATATTCGGGAAAAATTCTGAACCGTGTAATATGCTTTCACTTGCACTGCGTGGAAGTTTGCTCTTCGGTTTGGTTTTCCATTGCCACTGCCATAAGTCTATTTCTCCTCGTAATTCAGAAAATGTCCCTGGAATATCTTTCTTGTAAGGTTCAGCTGGGGAGCGCTGAAAACTACCCCCATGAAAAGTTCCCCCATACGTCATTTTTACGTCACAGCAGATGGGGGTAGATTTCCAGTCATAGAGAATTTTACTTTCGTCGAAAATTGGAAAACTTCCCCCTGAAAAGTTCCCCCAAACCAGAAGGAAGAAGTTTTCCAGTGCCAGGTAATTTTCTTCTTCACTGAGTTCTTGAAAACTTCCCCCATGAAAAGATGTCCCCATACGTCATTTTGACGTCACTACAGATGGGGGAAGATTTCCAGTCCTAGAGAGTTTTACTTTCGTCGAAAATTGGAAAAGTTCCCCCATGAAAAGTTCCCCTAAACCAGAAGGGGGAAGTTTTCCAGTACCAGGTAATTTTCTTTTTCACTGAGATCTTGAAAACTTCCCCCATGAAAAGTGTCCCCATACGTCATTCTGATGTCATAGCAGATGGGGATACATATCATGGGGGAACTTTTCCAGTGCTAGAAAATTTTCTTTTTACTGAGAACTTGAAATTCATCCCCATGAAAAGTGTCCCCATACCACATTTTGACGTCACAATATAGGGTTACATATCCAATGCTAGAATATTTTACTTGTTTCGAGAGCTGAATATCTGGCACTCGAAATGTGTTTCTCTTTTATGTCTAGTTACTATTGTTATTGTGAATTATTATTATACGGACTTGAAGAAATGCGCAGAAGAGATTTAGTGCGTAATGTAAAAATATCTTGCTTACTTTTCATATTCGGTTATCAAACACATACTAGGCGGACAAAAAGGATTTAAGTATTAATGTGATATAATATTGCTCAAAGCATAATCTGTTAGAAGGTTCATGGAAACTCGACGAAAACAAAGATTTTTGTTATGTTAGCGGAAAGTGTGTGCATGTGATATTTGTTGTTGAGTAGAGCATCAAATGTGAATCTTTAATGAAAAATTCACATAAGTTATTTACTTTTTTTTTAATTTTTTTTTTAATTTTTTGGAAAAATAAGAATTTGCTTTTTTTTTTGGAAAAATAAGAATTTGCTCTTCTTTTTTTTTTTTTTTTTTTTTTGTTAATATTCCAAATCAAATATCCAATATCAATAATTTGACACAAAAACAAATAATTCTTGAATCAGCAGATCAGAATTTAGAATTGAAATCAACTATCAACTTCTTTATTATTATCTTTAAAATTGTGTTTTTTAAAAAAATAACCATATTAATTGAAAGGTAAACAAATCTTAAGAACAAACTAAAAAAGATACTATGTCATTAGTGTACAACAAACTTACAAATAAATAATTATATTGTTGTAAACGAACATTAGCTTCAAAAATATAAATGGAATTTTAACTTTTAGTAGACCATAAAATACATAAGAAATCTGATTTTTGAACAGAATTTGTAACAAAATTACTATTTTTTTTTAATTGATTAATCTGTGATACCCCATTTATATGAGCAAATAGATAAATAAATAGAATGCTAAATTCATCTTTAAAAGTTAGACTTAAAATTATAGAATGCGCTGATTAATTAAAAGATGATAAAATATTTTTTAAACAATTTAATTGGTTTATTGTATTCTCTGACGGCGGCTATGTTTATGCCTGAAAGTACTGTGAATTAAAATAATTATAAAAATTTTCTTTCAATATTTCTGTCATCTTTTAAGTATTTAGCACATTGTGTTTTTTTAAGCCTATTTATAGTTTAAGAAAAACTATTTTTACCAAATTGTTCTACTATTGTTGAGGCAAAAGCAATTTTTTTCAGGGCTTTGCTTTTTTTTTTTTTTTTTTTTTTTTTTTCAATTTAAAGCGACTAGGAACAAATCGTTATTATTATTAATTTTTTTTTTTCATTTTTAACATTTTAAGAAAACGAAGAGCCTTTTCTCAACAGCTGTAATTCTTGAAAAAAAAATCGAGACACATTAAAATAAAATCCTCATAAATACTACAATTTATTAGCAAAGCAGACATTGGATGCAGTGCCGCGTTAACCTGTTAACAATCGGGGTCTTGGTCTAAGATCCCAACCTCTCACAGTTGTCTGGATCATAATGAATTTTCACGGTTTTGAATTTTTATTTTAAAAGGATAAATTATTTCGAACTACTAATAACCCATTGAAACGAATTTAAATAGTAAACTGAACTTTAACTTTTCTACTATTACATAAAACCAAGTCATTAAATATCCATCATAAATTTATAACATCTATAACTGGAAATTAAAAATATGTTTTCTTTACATCCTATCCTAATAATATTATAAATATGATTGCGTTCAAATGTTAGGCTGAAGCCAGCGTCAAAATGGAACATTTAATGATCCTGTATCTTTGCGTATAGGTTGATAATAACCCTCAAATGAACATAGGCTGGTTTTTGTTTATTTTATTCAAATATTTTTCTTAATAATTCAAAATTTCATTATTTTCATCCTAATCCTAATAATATTATTAATCTGATTGTGTTCAAATGTTAGGCTGAAGCCAGCGTCAAAATGGAACATTTAATGATCCTGTATCTTTGCGTATAGGTTGATAATAACCCTCAAATGAACATAGGCTGGTTTTTGTTTATTTTATTCAAATATTTTTCTTAATAATTCAAAATTTCATTATTTTCATAGAGAATAAATGGAAATTTTTTCGTATAATATTTTAAAATGGTTAAATTTACTTTACCGTTGCTAGTACTTTATCGTTGCGAAAACTAATTCAAAACCCGGAATAATAATTTTTACTCAACAATTTAGTTTCAACTGAAAATTTTTCAATGAAAAATGAAAATGAAATAAAAAAATTAAAGAATTAAAAATAAGATAAAATAATATTATTAGAAATAAAACGTACTTCTTTTAGTTTTTGATAATAATACAAGGTCTCAATATGCGTAACCATATGAAACAGGCGAATATGACGTCATTCATCTAAAATAAAGCGGATATTCATCTAAAATAAAGTGGGGAAATAAAATGATCTTGGGTTTTTTCTTCACTTTTTTTCTTTTTTTTTTTCTTTTGTATGGTAACAATACTTGACGTTTTACCGTCTGCGCACGGCTAATATAACTAAACCGTATTTTTTATTTAAATTTTTAAAAAGTAAAAAGAAGTTTCAAAAGAAAATGGTTAGCAAATGTCATTAATATGCTCCGCAAAATTATCCATGTCGAAAATGATGTCATGGATAGCGAGAAATAGTTATTTCATTCTTAAAACTATTTCTTAAAACTATTAAGAAATAACTCGATTACCTAAAAAAAATGACGAATGTTAACAGTTCCATTTTTGTTGATAAAACCTAAAGATTTAATATTATTTCGTTAAAATGACTTAATTTCTCCTATACCAGTATTGAAATTAATTGCCTGGAAAAGAAAATTAACAAGAATTATGTCATTAAAAAGGGATTTCTCTGGTGAAACAGAGACTTCATATTTGAAATAAAACGGGAATTTTCCAATATGTTTTAAAATGAGTGTGAATTAATTCCTTACATTAATAATACAAGGATCAGTAAGTATAGAAAGTAGATGAGTTTCACGCCATATTTATAACGAAAAATTTAAATGTTTTGTTATCTATACTGATTATTAAGCATGAGTATCCGTTATATACAGATGAGAGTTTTCTGCTAAAAATCACATCATAATTTTAAGAAAAGGAAAATGAACACGAATCTATTATATTAAAATCTGACCGTGTTTTTGTATTTCGCAACTACTCTTAGATTATTGAACGCAACTCGATTTACTTGATCCGAGGATGTCGCACAAACTCTCAGAATTTAAAAAATTAAATTATATTCCAAGATTTTTTTTCTTTTACTTTCTTTTCTTTTTTTCTTTTTCTTTTTTTTTTTTTTTTTTTTTTTTGTAAATTTGAACGAAGTTTATCTAAAAACGGAAAGGAAATTACTCCATTTTTGTGTATAAAAAAGGAGAAATAAAACATATTACTATATTTTTACACCATTTTCTCATTAAAACTGAATTGATTTCAGTAAATTTTCCGAAAAACAAAAACATATTTTCACATATACAAACTTCATGAATCAATTTATTCTGGAGAACAAAAAGTGCCTGTCAACATACTGTCATTTAGAAAACAAGATTTGTTTCAACTATACATTAAACCAAAAAGGCAGAATTGAATTTAAAGAAAAAGCATATACTATTTCCAATTAAGGTTTTTTTGAAGGATGTTAAAACGTTTCACAAAGACTTAAAAGTAAAATTTTTTATCAGGTAAAATTGATATTTGTTTTTACCCAATTCGTCTATTTCCACGATTTTATTTGGCCCTCCTTATTGCATTGGTTGCAATTTTATTTTCGCGATTATTTGGCAAAAAATTTCACTTTTTTAAGACTGGGTTATGTCAAGGTCCCTATAATAAAAAATACCGTATTGTCTCCTATGAAATAAGATAAATAGTTAGTTAATTATTAACGTTTTTAATTATCGGGAATGAAATAATTTTCTGAATTAATGTATTTATTTTTCTTTTAATGTTGTTAAATGGTAAATATTTGTAAAATTATTTTAGAAGTGTTGTAAAGTGTTACAGAATCTATGCTTGACGCATGATTTTTCGTTCTTGTTTAAAATTGAATGAATAAATTTTTTTTTCATTTATTCTTCTGAATGAAAAGTGAAAATTTTGGTAGAAATACCGTTCCGAGTAAGACTCCTATAATAGGAGCTCTAGTTCCGAGAAAAATCACTATAAAAGGAAGAATGTACAGAGTACTAAACCCGTTTTCCACTCTTCATCTTCTGTATACGTTTGAATTGTTAGCGGAAATATAGCCTGGTCACTCAATAAGTCATTAACAAAAGACGCTGAACGGGCTGTGTGAAGCAAACAGATGCCTCGCCTCGGGCGGGGTAGAAAACAGTCTATTTGCAAGTCAGTACTTAGCGAAACAGCTTAACCACGAATTTTTTTTGGGTTGAAACTCAAACTCTATTTAATATGGATTTTTCGATATTATCAAAATAATGCAAACTTTTTATATATATTCTTATGTAAGATATAAATATTTAATGTTAATAATTAACTGTGAATCCTATGAATTATATGAAACGATTTTCCCCCCTTGTTTTCTGTCTTTCTTATCTTTTTTTCGCTAGTATCTCAAACTTTATGTATAAAAGATGCATCAATTATTAAATGCATTTTTAAATACTATATGATATAAATAAAGTGAAACATCACTATAAAGTAATAAGATATTTTTAATTATAATTATTTTTAATTATAAAATTAAACGGTCATATAATTTTCTTCGAAAGAAAAAAAAGGAAGAAAATATTTAAAAAATACCGTATTTGCAGTAAAAGAGTTGAGAAATATAAAAGATTATCTGAACGGAACATACACATGAAAGCATGAAAAACATTAATTCATTTTCTATTTCTTATTTATGTGAGCAACGAACCAGATCGGCTATATTATGAATTAATTGGCAGAGTTTATCGAAATATTTTATTCAGTTCTCAGTAAAGAATATTATCTTTAAGATTTTTGAAATGTGTAATCTAATACAGACAGAGTGGGTGCCTTTGAGCAGGGCTGTCCACCGCGGCGATGGTAACTGTACTTTTAAATGTTTTTCTCATTTTCATGTAAACTGCATCCTGGCCTGACAACCTTTAAAACGTGCAAGTTTTATTTTTTAATCACTATATGCCATGATATTCAGGGATGTGAATTTTATAAACGAAGACTCCGTAAATTCAATAAAATAAAAAATATTATTCAAAATATGCTGCACTACGTTAACTGAGGATACAGTCTTTAACAAATAAGCTATTTTAGAGGAAGCAATCACAATAGTATAGTTTATATTTTTCTTTACTTTATTATAAAACTTTAATCTTGAATATCTCGTAATGGCATTTTTTTAGTTACTTGTTTTACAAATTAGCCCTTTATTGCATAGCATTATGGCTGTTTTCAAATCCAAAGGAGCTACATTCTGACAAATTTCTGAATTTATTTTTGTTCGGAAACGCATGAAATGGGCAGGTGTTCTTTATTCAGAACTTATGTAATCGAGTGGTGTTTTCAATGTTTTAGTAAAGGCAGGTGATCTTTCAGAAAATACTGTCAAAGTTGATGTTTTGTACATAATTTCCGGGCGCACGAAAGGATAAAAAATCTATCATCACGTGACAGCAATTGCTTTTAACTCAATAAGTAATTTATTTATCAAAAAATGAAAACGCCATTCGATTCCAAATCGCAGTTCATTCAGCAGTCAGGCCTGCCAATTTTATGCCATGACGTTTTGAAAGAAGTAAGAAAGTTTGGTGTTATTGAGCCGGGAATTTGATAACCACTTTAATCAAGAAAGGCAATAAAAAAAAAAAATAAAAAAAAATAAATAAATAAATATGGGGTTATTTTAGTTTTCTTTTAAATTATAAAAGTAATCAAATCAGGATGCTCGTAAAATAATTAAAATTAAGGAAATAAAAAAATTAGGAAAATAAAACAATACTTCATACTCTTGATTCATTATTTTATATTTATTAATTTGCGTTTTCCGAAAAATCTGGAACTATAAAGTTAACGATATAGTCTTATTTTTTTAACACATTATCAAGTCAACCCTTCGTTTTGGCTTCAAATTGCTAGTCCTTTCTATGTGCTTCTTTTCCCTTTCTCCTGAATTATAAATACACATTAAGCACTTTTTATATTTCGTTTTTCATTATGTCAAATTTATACAGTAAAAAAAAGGTGATACAGAAAGAAAGAAGTAAGATATTCATGGAAGAGTTTGAGTCCTGAATAAAGAATAATTGTAAAATATTTTGTACAGAAATTAATATAAAACTTACTAAAAAATAACAAAAATAAACATTTGTTTAGCTTAGCAATGTAGCTACATCAACCATAATGTATCTTAAAATAACTCAAATATTATCTGTAGAAAAAAAAAAGCATATGTGAAACTTAGTACATGCTTTTTTTTTTTTTTTTAATAATAACATTTTATAGAAACTTATTCAATAGAAAAATAGAAAATAAATTTCAACTTCTTATTTTTTATCTGATACGTCTATTTTAACCATATGATTTCTGACAATCTATAAAAGTTTTAGTTTAGAAACTAAAAAAGAATTTTTCAAACAATTTTCCAATTTTTTAAACTAGAAAACCATTTTTCTATCTCTTGAATTAGTGACCTTTTGAGTTTAAAATAAGATTCTATTTCTATTACTTTTTTCAGACACGTTAAACTCTAAAAAACTAATAATAAAGAAATCTAAATTGTTAAATTAAACCCAAAAATTAATAGAACGAATGGTTAGATTCGTTTTTGTGTCTCAACAAACAACTAATTAAAAACATTTTAAAAATTTGGAAATATTTCTAATAAGTTGTCACCAGATGAAGCTCGTAAGATTTTTCCTGTTTTGGTGGGGGGACAGAGGTTTTAAACTGCTGTCTCCTAGTAAAAAAAAAAAAAAAAAAAACTAGAACAAAAAATCATGCGTTAAGTATGGAATATGTAAAACTTTTCAACACTTCCAAAATGCTTTTATAGAAATCTTTACCGTTTAAGAATGTCTAAGTCTGAGGCTAAAGTTAACAATTTGGAAAACGCATAACACATTTAAAAATCCAATTTTAGAAATTACCAACAATATTCGGAAAACGATCCTAACTATTTTGCGCAGCCCAGTGTATGATCTACTGATTTTTATATATACTACATAGAATGCAAAAATTTAGTTCAGTTAGGATACGCATAGCACAGTTGAAAATAGCCCATCGGCAATTTCCGTCAATAAACGCAAATGCATTCGAGATGTTTTGTGCTGCCCTGTATATAACCTACAGGATTTATACACATCAAGTATAATAGGGGGAAAAAAAGTTCCATTTAAAAACGCAACTGAAAACGCATTTCCAACCATTATTATTAACAGACAGTACTTTAACAAAATAATTTTATGTGACCCTGTAAATGAAGGAGGAATGCTATACACACAATATTCTATAGTAAGCCTCTTGTAATGCACCTCAGTGATATATATCTGTTTCAGTATGTTTCAAATATTGAAACATTATAAAATAAACCGCAAACGATTTCTCCCCATAGACCGTTTTGTAATGGAATTCTTTTGAGTGTCCCTGTAAAGCAGGTATGTCAAACACGTGGCCCACGGGCCACAACTGGCCCGCCGGCAACTTCTCTGTGGCCCGCCAAGCCTTTGGCATTTTACCTGTGCATTTATTTTGTCATTTATTCAGTTGCTCGAACACGCATGCTGAAAATACACTTTTGAGGAACTCACTTACACCAAATAGTCTTAGAGATAGCAAACATATGTATGTAAGTATTGCCAGTTGCTTTTTTTTTATTCACAATTGCTACCACTTTTTTTAATAGTAATTTTTGTCTTATTTATTTCGTCAATAATTAAGGGAAATATTTTTCTTCAAAATGTGGTAGAAAAAAAAAAAAAAAATCCGCTCATTTGGCATAACTGATGTATATAGACAGATGTAGCTCAGTTTTAAAGTTTTAAATTTTAGCTCCAAGAAATTGCAGATACACAGTTAACTAATCGGAATGTAACAAAGTGCGAAATCTCGAGTCTAAAAATTTAAAGATTCGTAATTTTTTTACAGTATTTTTCTTATAATATTTATGTGTTTTATGACGAAACTATTGCTTTATTAGGTGCGTTCGTAATTATATAAATACGTAGCACCTATTGTCGTCGTCTGGTCCGTCCGTCTGTCCGTCCGTCTGCATATAGCAACGCAAAAACTACCCAACCGAATGGTTTGAAATTTAAGATATATTATCTTTGCAGAATTTTATCGCGACATTTCAATTTTTTAAAAAATTGAATCAAAACTTTAGAAAATATTAATAAAAACATTTATTAAGAAATTTGATTTTTTTTTTTAAATCGGTGCTTTCTTTTTATAGGAGCTTTCGAAGTTTGATCGCCAAGCGACCGAGAAACTTATTTTATTACAGAAATTAATCTGCAGACGATATAATTCATTTCACAGAATTAAAAATCATCAAGATCTGAATATTTATAGAACTATAACTTTTATAGAACAATAACTTTTTTTATAGTACGAACGCACCTCGTTTGTAACGTTTGACGTACAATTTCCAACTTGTTTTACTACTCTCTTCAATTTTACACATGCTATATTTATTAAATAATAAGAAATGTATAGTAAAATTAATAAAATTCGGGCTAATTAAGAACAGTTACAACTTTTTTTAAAATCAAAGTATAAAATTAAGTGGCTTTTAAATGATTTGCTTTCGAAATGACATAAATTATCACTTTTGTGCTTGAAGCAAAACCCCCGAATACGTCATGTCATCTAGTTTCTCTACTCTTGTTTTACAAAAATATTTTGGATTTAAGTTCTTTAATTATTTTCATTACTTAGGTTAGTAAATGTGTCATTGTTAATGAAACCTGCTTGATCTTTCTTTCTTTCTTTCTTTTCTTTTCTTTTATTTTTTTTATTTTTTTTATTTTTTTTTTTTTTTTTACCGATTTACACATATTTTAATAACATACTGATAAACAACCTAGGAATTTTTTTTAAAGTTTAAACTCTACCAGTATGAATATATATGATTGACGGAAAATAAACATTAAAAAAAAAATAAGTTGATTCACAATACCATTATATTAAAAGAAAAACTGAAATTATATGTTGATATCCAAACATTGTTGGAGTTTCGAAAGAATGGAACATTAAGAGATGCTACAGGACAAAGCATTAAAAATCTGGCCAAACATCAGAAAGAAAAACTGTCAGAATTGAAATTGACACTTCTTAAAAGAGAGTGCTTTCACCAAGCCTATTGGAGAAAATACATTTACTTTATAAAATAATTATTGCATTAAATATCCCGTGATTCAAAATCATTTACTAGGAAATGGAAGAAAGGATGCGCAGAACAGTTAAAGAAGTTTGAAAATACTATAAGCAAAAGTACCATTGCTAAAAAGTATTTTGTATAGCCGGATCGATTTATAAAAGCCGGATACATGTTTATAAACTTATATCATATTCGTACGCACATGCTTAATCATCGTCAATTTAGAAAATATCTTGATAATATTGGTAACGAATATAACCAGATCTACCTTCTTATACAAAAATTTGACGGCTTTCCATCATAAAAGTTTAACTGTTAATTACGAAATGTTAAACAAGGTAAGCATTTTCATTTTAAATTGACAAATTATGAATGTGAATTATTAAAAGACCACCAATAGACAAAGTACTTGGAGTTTTCATTTTTAATAAAAGCACCTGAGTAAACTTCACCCTCAGGGCAAATTTCATAATTTCATCATGTCATTTGATAGTATTAGCATCAGAGCTGGATTAAGCATTTCTTTGGCCCGGGGCTATTTTGGACATTTTGCCCCCCCTCTTCCCCTGCTACTGGAAATTTTGTGCCCCTTCCCACGATACTGAATATTTATCCCCCTCCCCCCCAACACACACCTTTTATTATTTTTTTTTTAATCCTGAAATACAAATTTTAAAAATGGAAATATTTATATTGTTAATCAAGAGCGTTTTTTTGTTTGTTTGTTTGTTATCTTCAATAGTGCTCTTAATTAGTTTGTTTAAACATATACAATTAACAAATACTTTATAAACATTAAAAAAAAAATAGAAATATTCCAGGCGTATAAAAACTGAATACATTAAAAATAATTTCAATACATCTGTTTATTGATATAAATAAATTTAATTACATGTTTAAGCTTTTTTTTATTATTATTAGATTTTCATTACTAAAAATTAAGTTAATTGAAAAAAAAAATCCTTGTATTTAAATTTCCAAGTGATTGCAGGGAATCATGAAATGCAAACAGTTCTGTTATGTCATTATCTAGTGACATTAGTGTTAAACCGCTAAGTTTGGGCTCCAGCATAAACGATCATAGTCTGTTCTTTATTAATTTTAGTTTGGAAAATGATCATTCTGCTTCAAAGTTTGTAAGCGGTACTACTATATACTATAATTGCAATATGCAGTACATTTGGGAAAACAGATATTAATTGTTTATCATTGATTAACAGCATCTTGACAGCATTGGATATCTACATTTCTAATACATTCCGAGAAATATTTCATTTCTATTTTTAAAATATCGCCAAGATCCTCGTAATAAAATGTTAAGCGTCTAGAGAATCTTTATCTATAATGTTTGAGTATTGTAATTGACAGAAAAACATGAAAAATGATAGTTTTATAGAGAAATGTATGATAAACATGGTGAAACATAGAGTTTTAAAATCGAATAATTATTTTAAGTGCCTCTGTTTAATGTTGAAATCGGTGAATATAATTCAGTTACATAAATTTTATAGGATTAAAAACTATGCACAGCAATTTAACCTTCTTTTGAAGGCACATATATCTATATATATATATATATATATATTACGTGATTAGATTATGAAATGCTGTGTCGAATATATATATATGGTGTTACGGTAATGTTTCATTAATGGTTATATATATATATATATATATATATACAATAAATATCTATTAAAAATTCTCAATCAAATTTATACACTGACAACATCCACTGATAACACACATTGTATAAAAAATAGCTATCAACTCGTCAATATTTTGAAAAATCTTAAATGTGTTAACAATATAATGACATATGATTTCAAAGATCTATTTAATAATATAGATTTATTAGATCTACATAATATTATAAATGCATTATTTTATAAGTATCAACATTCACTTAATTTACCAATTCATATAGATACAGCTTATTTTAAAACTTTAACAAATTTCATTATATATAATAATTATATAATGCATGATAACACGTTATATTTACAGAAAGTCGGTATACCACAAGGGGGATGTACATCTAGTATAATTTCAGACTTATACTTGTATCATTATGAAAGTACATTTATTAATTCTAATAGACATTTATATCGTTATATTGATGACATTATTTTAATTGCTACTGATCACACTAATATTTCTACATTTCCAGTTGATTATCCTACTAATTTAGAATTAACGGAAAACCTCCTTTCTAACAATACTATTAACTTTTTAGATCTTAATATTACACTAAAAGAAAACAAAACAATAATAGATCTATTTGATAAACGTAAAGAATTTAAATTTAAAGTTAATTCATTTACTAATTTTAAATCATGTCTTCATAATTCTGTATATCGTAATATACTCCTTAATCATATTTATAGAATAAAAAGTTTATGTTCCTCTCAACTTATTAACAAAAATATTAAAAAACTTATCTTTGACGCATTACAACATGGTTTTCCAAAAAAATTCATTTATTCCTTAATATATAGTTAGTTCCTATTTGATCTTTACAACCAAATTAACACATGCGTTTAAAAAATGTATAAAAAAATCATATAATCTTATAAATATTTACCAAAACAAAAAAAAAATTATAATAGGACGGTTGGGTGGGTAGACGTTGGATTGAGGAGGTGTGTGGCGGCGTTGTATGGAAAAATACGCATGGTTAATTTATATATTTAAAAAAAAAATGGGGGCATTTTGATTTACACAATTGTTTGATCATACACATTTTATAATGGACTGCGATGTGTTATTCTTATGTATATTAATTTAGTTAGATTTACTTATTCATTATTTAATTATTTTAAATGAATTTATATTCATTATTATTAAGAATGTATTTGATCTAATGATTTGGATTAATACCTTTGGTGGACAATATCATATTATACAGTGTTGATATAATATGTTTTAATTTTATTTAGTGTTTTTATTTAATTTAACTTTGTTTAAAGCCACATTTTTGTGACTAATTCATTTCAATATTTACTCAATATTAATTTTAAATTCTTTGATTCTTAATTCAAATCTTTAGTATTTTAATTTAATTTATTTTAAATGATGTTGCATTTTTAGTACAGTTATTTAATCGTTGTTGACATTTAATGGTACATTTTTAATGTTGCATTAATTATTAATTTTTCCATATTACTACTTATTTATAACATAGTATTATTAATTTATACATCCATTACTTAGATATTATTCAACTTTCTATTTATTAATTAATTTCATTTATTTATTATTTAACTAATGGCTATCATTAAGATAGTAATTTGGTTTAATTATTAAAAACTAATTTCCATCCATACTTTATATTTACTTTTACCACTAGAGGGCAGCACTATTTTAAGTTGTTTTTTATTATTAATTTTTACATCTTAATACTTATTTATAACATAGTATTATACATTAATACATCCTTTAATGTAATTCGATTTTCTATTTATTAATTAATCTCATTTATTTATTATTTAACTAATTGGTATCAATTAAGTTAGTAATTTGGTTGATTTATGAAACATTTATTTCCATCCTATTCCTTCGATTCAGATTATATCCATTTTTTTTTCTACTAATAGATGGCAGCACTAATGTTCCTGTTTATTTTATAGTCCATTATATTTTAACATTATTTCTGGCATCATTGCAAAGCAATTTATATTTCTAAGCAATTTATATTTCTAAAATTGGCAACATGATATGATTTTTTATGCAATTCATTCCCCAGTCATGTTGGAGTTTTCATGATGGTTCATGAACTGCAAGGTATCTTATTTATATCTTTATTCATCTTTATGGATTTTTTTTTACTGTATGGTTTCTTTCCTTTTTTATATTGTATTTTATTTTTTATTTTATCACTGATTTGAATCATTGTATTTGAGATGTTGTCCCAATATCATATTTTTTAGCAATGTTTGGCTAATATGAAGATGAAACATCTCATTTTATTTGTGGTATTTAGGCAATTGGGACTTGATAATTCTGTCTAAATTCCACAAATTTCATTTCATTTAATTCCATTGATTCAATTTTTATTTAATTTCTTATTCTTTCAATGTTTTTTGATTCCATATTAAGTGTGTTGGGGAATCTTTCATTGTCAACTTATTTCATACTTAATTATTTCATGGTTTAAGTTGGTGTTATGATAATGTTTCATTTATGGTTATATATATATATATATAGTGTCTAATTTTATGTTTATGTTTTTTTTTCCCTTAATCCAAAATTTTATTACTTGAATGGATATTTATTTCTTTTTTCCAAAAAGCCGTTTTTTACCTCTGGTGCTAGATGTTTATAAAGCCCAAGTAATATTTCTAAACATTTTCCATTTGCAAAATATACTTACACGCGAATATTAAAAATGACAGGAAAATTTAAAACAATTAAGTTATTATGTGTGTAAAGCATTTAATGAAGAAATTTGCATTGTATTTAAAAACTCCAAATAATAATATTTCCAAATATTTTTCAATTCGAAAAAATATTTACACGTGAATATTAAAAGAGAAAGAAAACTTTCAAATAATTACATTTTTATGTGCGGAAAGCATTCAGTGGTAAAGATTATGACTGATATATATATACATATATACATATATATATATATATATATATATATATATATATATATATATATATATATATATATATATATATATATATATATATATTTAAAACTATTTTCTTATAGCGTCTAAAAGAAAAAAATCTTCCAGCAGTTAGACCGTCAGCAGTTGCGACAGCGGTGGATGCGGCCCTGGGAATGTTCAAGTCAAAGGGAAATGAATAGATACCCGATTATAAAAGATCACTACTGGTCGTGTTAATATCATCCAATCTTTCGTAATCAAGTAATCTTTTTAAAACAGATTATATCATTGTGTTTGTAGAGCCTGTGAAGTCTTGGGAAGTGTAGCTCGTTGGGGGCGGAAATTCCTAGTTTTGTTAGAAAATGTAACTGTGAGTTAAACTTTTATTACAAAAAAAAAAAAAACAAAAAAAAAAAAAACAATTTTTTTTCTGATTTTAAAAAATGGCACCACTTCAAACGTTTTAGGAAATTTACTTTTTAAGTTAAATTTATATCTTGACAATGAGCAAAATGTTATAAATATGCATGCTAAAATTTTTCAGTTTGACTAAAACAAGTCAATTTTTGTGCAAAATATATGAAATTTTATTAAATATTGTAATAAATTGTAATTAAAATAAATTGCAATCAGTCTTCCGTAATCGGATAATCTTTTATAAATAGAAAAAATTAGCGTGTTTTTAGACCAATTAACGTGTTTTTCGATTCTGCGGGGTATGCACGGGAGTTGGCGAGCGTAGCTCGAAGGGAGCAGAGCCCACTAGTTTTGTTAGAAAATATAAATGTGAGATAAAACTTTTATTACAAAAAGCAATTTTTTTCTGATTAAAAAAAATGCAACACCTCAAACTTTAAAAAAAATTTACTTTTCTAGTGGAATCTATATCTTGAGAATGAATTAAAATATCTAAATATAAATATATATGCTAAAATTTTCCAGTTTGACTGAAATATGTCAATTTATGTGCAAAATATGATTAATTTTATTAAGGCTGTTTTCAAATCCAAAGGAGTTACTTTGTGACACATTTCTGATTCATTTTTGTTCGAAAACGCATGAAATTGGTAAGTGTTCTTATTCAGAAACTATGTAATCGAATGGCGATTTACATATTTTGGAAAAGGCAGAAGCTCATTTAGAAAATACTGTCAAAGATGGCATTTTAAATCAAATTTCCGGACGCAGCAGCACGAGAAAAAATTAAAACTTGTCGTCACTTGACAAGAATCTCTTATAACTTAATGTATTTATCAAAAAATTTAAAACGCTTTTCGATCCTAAATCCCTCCAATAGTCAGATTTTCCAATTGCATGCCTTTACATTTAAAAATGAGTTAGAAAACACGTCAGGTAGTTTCGCGTTGTTGAGCAGGGAATTTGAGAACCGCCTTAAACAAATTAATCTGAGTATATTAAAGAATTTAACCCATACGTATTGATTTTTAGTAAATTGCACAAAAGAAACAATTTATATACGAATATGGGAATTTTAATAAAATAAGGATGTGTGTAAAGCCATTTAAATAATGAAAGTCATAATTAATCAACTTAACTTAAATTGATAAGATAAAAGATGGCGATAAAAAATATTTCACAAACAATCGAACCAATAAGAGGTGTAATATTATTTAACCTTTTTTTTCTCTTTCTTTTTTTTTAAGCCACCTAAACACATGCAGTAAAAACAATGGTTTTCTACAAGTTAAATGTACTCATACTCAATGATAAGCATTTTTCTCAATTAAATAAACGCTTTTCTTTACTTAGTATTAAATAAAAACATTAAAGATAAAGGAAAAGGGAAGCAAACACACTTCCTAAAATCTACTTCTTATCATATTAAAATAAAAGTTTACGAACAAAACATTCTTTTTGATTATCTGTCTGTTTTTTGTTTTTTTTTCCCCATAGACTTTTATGCAGGAGAGGCAGACAAAGATGATTCTCAATGCACTGGCCAATGGTTCTCAGTTCTTACGCAAAATACTGTTGAAAGATACTGGTCATGTCATTGGGGAGGGGGTTGCCCTTGGGAAGTGTCGGATGTTAGGCATTGGGGGGGGGGGGTCCTGACCTTGTACTAATTTCTAAGAAATCGTATGCCGTGCACACATAGACCTTACAATTCAAGATTCTTCCCCTGAGCGTGCACATGTTTTTTGAGATTAGGTGGTAGAAGCGGAAAATAGTAAAGATGTTTTCTTCTTTTGTTATCGGGCAAAAGTAGGGTAAAAATAGTAAAAGAATATGAAAACACCCGCTCGCTAATGTTAAACGTATGGCCATGTTGTTTTCGAATTTCTCATTTAAATTTGAATATTTTTGAAAAGTTTTTTTTTTTTTTTTTTTTTTTTTTTTTGGCATAAGATAGCTGAGGTTGATATTTTAGTTGCAGATTTTTTTAATAAAGGTACTTTCACTTTCAAAACCGGTTCCGAAAGTGAAAATACCTTTACTAAACAGATCTGCAACTGAAATCGAAAAAATAAAAAATCGTCATATTACGGATCGACCTCAGCTATCTTATGCAAAAAAAAAATCTTTTAAAAGTATTTAAATTTAAACGAGAAATTTGAAAGCAACCTGGCCATAGGTTTAACAATAACTATCGGGTGTTTTCAAGGGAGTGACGACTACCCTTAAATCGTACTTCGAAGTTTTGGAATTGCAAAAGGAAAAAGTGATGACGCTTGAAACCCGATTTTATCTCGTTATTTCAGAAAAAGTTTTTTCATTTTAGAAGCAAAAATTTTCTTTTTTCTTTCTTTCTTTTAGAAATTTAAGTAATTTTTAAAACAAAATTTTGATAAAACTTAAGCTGTTGACGAGGGCTCCTGACGGATTGGGGCCCGGGGCTGCAGCCCCGTAGCCCCCCCCCCCCCTTTATCCGGCCATGATTAGCATTTTCAAATAGAATTTATTATTTTGACAAAACAACTTTCAAAAATAAAATGTATTTTATTTTATATGTTGCCAAACATTATTAGAAAAACATCGGAGTGGACATTTTTTGAACAAGCGCGCTTTTGTACGGCTTCTTTGCGTATAGCGGCCAACCTTTTGTTATTTTTCAAGTCAACATACGTTAAACCAGAAAATGTATTTAATAAATGAAAATAAAAAAGAATAAGTACAGCATAGATACAAAACACAAATTTTTAAAGAAATTTTTTGATTCGAAATATGTTTTCTTTTTCACTGGAAAAAAATACGGAAGATTGGCAGCTATTTCTTTGCTAGGTAAAAGATTAACAGGTCATCGTGCACAACCAAATTGCAAAATAAATCTAAATTAGAAAAAAAATAAATTAAATTCAGTTGATTCGGTTGATAGAAAGCAATTTCGAGTATTTTTTCGAAAAATAAGATAAAACAAGCTATGAATTTTATTTACTTTTGAACTTTACATGCACATTTCTTTAACATGGATGTGTTTTATACGAACAAATTTTATTCTGTGCAATGGTAATAATATTATCTTTTTTTTTTTTTTTTGGCTTTGTATATAACGCTTAATTTGGTCCGCGGCGGTAAACGAGTTTGACATACCTGCTGTATAAGTGCTATACATACTATATGCACATTAAAAGCACGAGATAGATAAAATAAAATGAAAGCATAATATAATAATAATAATAATAATAATAATAATAAAACTAAGCATACATTATGTAACAATTTCTAAACTGTTATATTCGCGATGTTTGTTTTCCTCTGAATTATTACGGCAAAATATGCTATTTCCAAATGAAGTATTTCACAGAAATAATTTACTTTTAATTAAATTATTCTACTTAGCACATTACATATTCTCAAATTATAGCCACAAAAACGTAAGAAAATATTAAACATGAGATAAATAATTGGATACATGAAAACTGTGTGATATCTTAAAGGCAGTATTCACGCTTGGTACTGAAGCCCAATTTCATTCACTCTTAATAATAATGTATAAAAAATAATGTAAATATAATGCTTTAAAGTAGATTAATTTAGACTTTGTTTTTATTTAAATGCTCGTGTTTAGAAGAAATTCTATAAAAAAGAAATATAGCAACTTAAATAGAAAGACAACAGGCGCACCTTTACGGAAGTTAAAATAATTATTTTTAATTGCTAAAGCAAAGAAAACATGTGGTAATTAATATCAACACCTTTTGGTTGTAAAAGGATTATCACTGGCACAAAATTTGCATAAAAGTTAAGAGTTCTTAATCTGTTTATTATCTTTTGAAACCATGTGGTTAATGAGTTAGTTGAAGCACCCCCTTTCTTTCTTATTAATATACCTGTAAATCTGGTACTATCCATAAAAGTTACTTATATTCTAAAAAAAAAAAAAAAAAAAAAAAAAAAAAGCTTTTTATGAAATAGTAATTTAATTTTAATTAATTTACGATTATGCGTTGAGAAATCAAATTTTAAATTCTAAAATAAGAAATTAAATAATGTTTATTTTTTTCTTTTTAGTTGCATTACCTTAAAAAAGATTTAAAAAAAAAACTATGTATTTTTGAAAAAATTCGCTTGTTTGTGATTTCTACCAAGCGTAAAAAATCTGTATATTTTTTATAGTGGAATTCGATGTCAAATTATTACGGAAATGTTTGCCAAAAACATGAAATACCGTCTAAAAATTAATTTTTAATTTCTAGTTATTAATGTTATAGATTGATGATGGATATTTAATGACTTGGTTTTTTTTATATAATAGTAGAAAAGTTAAAGTGATCATTACTGTGTCAAATTATTAATATTGGATATTTGATTGGGAATATTAACAAAAAATTAAAAAAAAGAGCAAATTCTAATTTTCAAAATAATAATAATAATAATAATAATAACTAATGGGAATTTTTCATTAAAGATTCACATTTGATGCTCTACTCAACAACAAATATCACATGCACACACTTTCCGCTAACATAACAAAAATCTTTCTTTTCGTCGAGTTTCCATGAACCTTCTAACAGATTATGCTTTGAGCAATATTATATCACATTAATACTTAAATCCTTTTTGTCCGCCTAGTATGTGTTTGATAACCGAATATGAAAAGTAAGCAAGATACTTTTACATTACGCCCTAAATCTCTTCTGCGCATTTCTTCAAGTCCGTATAATAAAAATTCACAGTAACAATAGTAACTAGACATAAAAGAGAAACACATTTCGAGTGCCAGATATTCAGCTCTCGAAACAAGTAAAATGTTATAGCACTGGATATGTGACCCTATATTGTGACGTCAAAATGAGATATGGGGACACTTTTCATGGGGATGGATTTCAAGCTCTCAGTAAAAGGAAAATTCTCTAGCACTGGAAAAGTTCCCCCTTGATATGTATCCCCATCTGCTATGACGTCAGAATGAAGTATGGGGATACTTTTCATGGGGGAAGTTTTCCAATTTTCGACTTTTCAAGATCTCAGTGAAAAGAAATTGCCTGGCACTGGAAAACTTCCCCTTTTAGTTTGGGGGAACTTTTCATGGGGGAAGTTTTCCAATTTTCGACGAAAGTAAAACTCTCTAGGACTGGAAATCTGCCCCCATCTGTGGTGACGTCAAAATGGCGTACGGGGATACTTTTCATGGGGGAAGTTTTCAAGATCTCAGTGAAAAGAAAATCCCATCTCACTGGAAAACTTCCCCCTTCTGATTTGGGGGAACTTTTCAGGGGGAAGTTTTCTAATTTTCGACGAAAGTAAAATTCTCTATGACTGGAAATCTACCCCCATCTGCTGTGACGTAAAAATGACGTATGGGGGAACTTTTCATGGGGGCACTTTTCAGGCGCCTCTTCAGCTGCATTCATTAAAGTTTCAGTATCCTCATTGGCAAATGCCGGGATCAATCCATGTAATGCAACGATATTTGAATGTTCAGCAGTGGAAAATCTTGTTATTAACTCTGATATGATAAAATCCATAAACGGCAAAAATAAATTAAATTTGTAATATTCTACAGGACTTGACGCTGCAGTATTAGATCTGTGGTGCTGTGTTTTTACAATTCTCGGCGCAGTAATTTCAATGAAATGTTCAGTTGCTACTTTCGATGCTTCGTCGTATATTTTCGAGTAACTTGATGATGAATTTCAATATTCATTTAAAGTATCGACAACATGCTTTACCATATCATAGCATTGCTTCAAATCTAACGAAGGGCTTTGCAAATTACGAGATGAATAAATAGTTAAACTCAAGATGGAGGAAATGATTTGCACAGCAATAAGGGAATCAAATTGCAGAACTGATGCTATTAAAGATGCGGATTTGGAGGACGATTCACCGGCATCTAATAATTCTAGAAAGCACACAATGGCATCGAAAACTTGTAAAAAATGTAAAATTGCTTCATGGCGTTCAATCCATCGAGTTTCACATAGTTTTGAGAGCTTCAATTGCGCTTCTTGAGGATGATGCTCTTGTATTTCCTCTCTCATCCAATTCATTCTTTTAGCGGATTCACTAATTGCATTGATGACTTCTTTCATGACACCAACAGCGTTTCTAATACTGCGTAATGAACAGGCTTTAGATATGGCAAGATTTAGTTTGTGAGACGCGCAATCCATGTAAATAGCAAGTGCCTGCTTTTCTTTTATGTGTGCTTGCAACCCTTTGAATTTTCCAGCCATATTTGAACTACCGTCGTAACCTTGTCCTCGTATATTTTCAATTTTTAATCCTAATTTCTTTAGATTTTCTTCAATTAGGTCTGCAAGGAACTTACCACTTAAGCCTCTAGCTTCTACAAAACCTACAAACTCTTCCCTGATTTTCTTCGTAGTTATATTCCAATATCGAATGCTAAGACTCATCTGCTCGATAGTACCAGCATCGGTGGTTTCGTCAGGTAAGATACTAAAGAACCGATTTTCTTTCACAGAGTTCAGTATTTTCTGTAATATGAGCTCCCCACAGATGTCAATTAATTCATTTTGAGTTGTTTTACTGATAAAAGAAGCGTTACAAGGAGCGTTGTTTATGTGATTTTCCAAAACAGTGTCACCTGCGTCAATGCGAAACCTCAATAATGAACGAAAGTTTCCTTCATTTGCTATTGAACCTGAGCCATCCTCTTCCGTCAGGTTCCCATCATCTCGGTGACCTCGTAATGGAATATTTTGTTTACCACATAATATAACAGTTTTTATTATGGGTATAGTAAACGTAAACGATTTTCTTCAATTCTTATTTTCATTTCAATATTGAATTTCACGTCAACGGATTCCGCTGGGTTTTCAAATGTCCTAATGAAGTTGGTAAAGTTAATTGTTGCTATTTTGTGGCACTCCTTAAAAGCGTGTCCTCGCAGACTTTCCTTGCCTTTTTTGTAGTTATGAAATGGACTCAGTACAAAACTGCCACATGATATCTTGCTTCGCCCCCCCCCCCTTCTTTTGCTCCAAAGAGTACACATATTTTGCAATAAGCTCCATCATGCTTAGCACTGTAACTCAATCAGGAAAATTCTGTAAGCCACGACCGTTGAAACTGCCTTTTATTTCCTGATTGCATAACAAACGGAAATTCATATGTTGCTAGTGGAATCCAAGTATTTTATACAATGCGATACTTTAATTCATCTGCAATTTTTACCGATTTCCCAATGAAATTTTCGATATCATACTCATCTTGCTGAATTTCTGTAGATGTAAAAGGTTCAGTTGGATTCTTTGCTTTCGGTGGGATTCCGTTGGATTTCATATTTTCGCTTGTATTCACATATTGTTTTTCGTTTTGACTATTAGTTGGTATAAGTAGTAGTTTAGTAACCAATTTGTTATAATTTTGTATGAAATATAAAAATATACATTTTATTAATTCTATAATATGTAGTTAATACAGAAATGTTAAAATTCTTCAATTAAATAAAATTAAACGTTTTCATATTTAAGATGTGGAGAACACTTTTTATTCGCATATTTTAACACTTCGCATATTTTAACATTTTGAAGGCATCCAACATGTTTAATTTTGAAATTATATATTTTTTAAATATTGCATTTAGTCCGTATGACGGATATTATTATGACAGAATATAATAGCGGGTTTCGCCCGCTATCCGGCTGGTTTAGATTTTCGAAAATACGGAAAAATAGGCCGGTAAATTTTTACTTTATAAAAAACATGACTTTTTTGTTGTTGTTGTTGCTAAATTATATTTATTTGAATTTATTAAAGAAAGGATAAAGTGTTTTGAAAGGAATATTAAACGAAACCCTTTGTGCGATCTGTTGGTGTTTTCTTCTTGAAGAAATGGAAAATATCTGCTTGAGATTTTCGCTTAAGCATATTTAGAGTGATGGGCTGGTCGCGTGCTCAGACAGAACGTTCCGGGCACACAGCACGTTCCTGGAGAAAAAACGAACGAACATAAACTATTTTTTTTAAATATCGCATTTAGTCCACATGACAGATATTATTATCATAGAGTATAATAGCGGGATTCGCTCGCTATCGGGCCGGTTCAGATATTCGAAAAAACCAGAAAAATAGACCGGTAAATTTTTACTTTATAATAAATATAACTTTTTTAAAATTATTTTTTAATTTTTTTATTGCTAAATGAAAATTAATTGGATTTATTAAAGAAAGGATAAAGTGTTTTGAAAGGAATATTAAACGAAACCGTTTGTGCGATCTTCGATCACACTTACCCACTTGTTAAATATGAATTTTCTTCCGAAAAAATTCAAAATGGAGTGTACGATCGCGATCTTTTTTCAAAGACAATTTTTAACATTAAGTTTTTTTGTTTACTACTAGGGGGCTCTGCCCCCTACGAGCTACGCTCGCCAACCTCCGTTCTGACACCACAAACTGTAAAAACACTTCGATTTGATCAACCTTAAAACGATTGCGGAAGATTGAATTATAATTAAACGACCTACTGTAATCGGCTGCTATAATCGGCCTTGTGTAATCGGCTGCTCGCTGTAATATCTGCTATAATCGGGTTTCCATTCATTTTCCTTTGACCAAGAGATTTTAAAGCCGAATCAACTGCTGTCGAGACAGCTAACAACTGTTGATAAAATAAGGTTAATTAAACATTTGAAAATCAACTTGTGCACAATGGTTAAGTAAGCAATGTCATTGCATCGGGAAATTTTATAACGGTGCTAATAGAAAATTGGGTATTACTCCATTATCCCGACTACTACTTTCTATAAAAGAAAAGAACTGTCGCCAAAATATAGGATTTAAAGCCAAAAGTGCATATCTGTGGCGTCGCATTCAATTGATACCAGATGCGTTACGCGTGGTAGTTATGTCATCGAGTGATCTTTAATTCAACGTTTATCTGTATTTTTAATTATATTTTACCAATTTATTAGTTATTTCGTTGATTTAAACGTAATTATTAAACGTAAAAATATAGCTTTTAATTGAAGGGAAATATTATTAACTACGCTGTTTTAAAATTTGCAATAATAGATAAAATATTTTGTCGAAATAAATCAATCTTACTCTACTTAATGCTTTGAAAACGCGGAATAATTTCATTATTTATCTTTTTAATATTCACGCGCAAGTATATTTTTTATTCCGTCATTTTCTACATTTATTGCTTTTAACACGTGATCATTTAAATATTATTTTAAAGTTTTATTTCTGTTTTTAATAGTCTCGTGGAAATACATTTCTTAATTGAAAGGGAATATTATTACATGCGCTATTTTACAAATTGGCAACGATTCAAATAATGGAATTTATGAAATATGAAATAAATCTTCGTCAAAATAATGAAAATTTTGAAAAAAAAATTGAAATATAACCTCAAAAAATGAGTCAAATTGAAAAAATAATTGCAGTCTGCACACCCCAACCTTGAATTAATTAAAGAAAGGATAAAGTGTTTTGAAAGGAATATTAAACGAAACCCTTTGTGCGATCTCCGATCACATTTACCCACTTGTTATTTTTTTTTCGTGATTTCGTACATAATTTTGACTAATATGGCTGAATAAAACAAGAAGGATTGACATTTCTTCATTATTATGCATATTTAGTACTGCATCATTAATTATTATTTACTTGAACTTTATTTTTAATATTTTAATATTTTTAATTTTCTTAATTTTTAGAGTTTCGTTCATCTCACGAAACCCTATTACTCCCGCTCCGTTGTCTGTCCGTCACAGAGCCATTCTCAGAAACTATATAACTTACAGATTTGAAACTTTGTGTATATAGATGAATACCAGCTGTAAAGAGCTCAAAATATTAAAATTTGAAAAAGTCGTATTATTTTAATAAATAGAGATAAAAAAGCAAAATTCTAACAGCCTTTTCCTATTAAATTGAAACATTTTTTGTTATAGCAGATGCCAAAGATTTAAAATCGACAATGAAATTCTTTCTACAATAATTAATTTTCTATCAGACGATTTTCACGTGAAAAATGAAAATGAAATAAAAAGTTTCACCAATTGAAAAAAAGATAAATATGAAATAAAATTGATTGATGTCATAGTGGTAAATAAAACGGAAAATGTCTAAGATTTCTCAATAATACAAGGAGTATGAATGAGTATGTGTAAGTGGACAAAGCAGATTAATATCACATCATTAGAGAATTAAAAAGAAAATCTGACGTCATATAAGAAGTTTAACTAATTTTTCAAATGTTTGAGAATAATACAAAGCGAGTATCAATATAAATAATGGAGAATAGTAAATATATGAGTTTGAGGAATGTATTGAATCATGATAAAAACCCGATTATGGAAATATTCGCATATTTTAACATTTTGAAGGCATCCAACATGTTTAATTTTGAAATTATATATTTTTTAAATATTGCATTTAGTCCGTATGACGGATATTATTATGACAGAATATAATAGCGGGTTTCGCCCGCTATCCGGCTGGTTTAGATTTTCGAAAATACGGAAAAATAGGCCGGTAAATTTTTACTTTATAAAAAACATGACTTTTTTTTTTGTTGTTGTTGCTAAATTATATTTATTTGAATTTATTAAAGAAAGGATAAAGTGTTTTGAAAGGAATATTAAACGAAACCCTTTGTGCGATCTCCGATCACACTTACCCACTTGTTATTTTTTTTTCGTGATTTAGTACATAATTTTGACTAATATGGCTGAATGAAACAAGAAGGATTGACATTTCTTCATTATTATGCATATTTAGTACTGCATCATTAATTATTATTTACTTGAACTTTATTTTTAATATTTTAATATTTTTAATTTTCTTCATTTTTAGGGTTTCGTTCATCTCACGAAACCCTATTACTCCCGCTCCGTTGTCTGTCCGTCACAGAGCCATTCTCAGAAACTATATAACTTACAGATTTGAAACTTTGTGTATATAGATGAATACCAGCTGTAAAGAGCTCAAAATATTAAAATTTGAAAAAGTCGTATTATTTTAATAAATAGAGATAAAAAACCAAAATTCTAACAGCCTTTTCCTATTAAATTTAAACATTTTTCGTTATAGCAGTTGCCAAAAATTTAAAATCCACAATGAAATTCTTTCTACAATAATTAATTTTCTATCAGACGATTTCCACGCGAAAAATGAAAATGAAATAAAAAGTTTCACCAATTGAAAAAAAGATTAATATGAAATAAAAATGATTGACGTCATAGTGGTAATAAAGCGGAAATTTTCAAAGATTTCTCAATAATACAAGGAGTATGAGTATGTGTATGTACACAAAGCAGATTAATATCACGCCATTAGAGAATTAAAAAGAAAATCTGACGTCCTATTGGAAGTTTAACGGATTTTTCAAATGTTGGAGAATAATACGAAGCGAGTATCAATAATAGATAATAGTAAATATATAAGTTTGAGAAATATATTGAATCGTGATAAAAATCCGATTATGGAAATATTCGCATATTTTAACATTTTGAAGGTGTACAATTTGTTTAATTTTGAAATTATTCTTTTTGAATATTGCATTTAGTCCGTATGACGGATATTATTATGACAGAATATAATAGCGGGCTTCGCACGCTATCCGGCTGGTTTAGATATTCGAAAGAACGAAAAAATAGAATTAAAATAAAAGTGTACACAAAAACATGTGATTCACATTACCTAAAAGATGATTAAAACTTTAATTCGATTTTAAATTTTAATACATTAAAATCGAGCACTTTCGGCTGTGAACCCAGCCTTCATCAGGATTTATAAAAACAGATGTTAAAGCACAAACGTCTAGATCACATTTATATAACAGTATGTTTGTGTACTGCGAACCTGCAGAAGAGTTCAAATCATTCACATTCGCCAACGGTCGGTCGATACCATTGCAAGACAGGTGAGGAAAGAAGGAGGAAGGGGAAAAAGTAGATTTTACTGTTCCTTGATTAAATTAAGCCAAATTCTCGGAATATTGTAAGACAGTACATCATTGCACACTTTTCCTTGCTTATTTATAATTTCTACAATAACAGTATGTTTGTGTACATTTTTATTTTAATTCGACAATGATGAATATAAGCATTCCGAACTTGTTTTATATACGAAAAAATAGACCGGTTAATTTTTACTTTATAAAAACATGACTTTTGTTGTTGTTGTTGTTGTTGTTGCTGCTAAATGAAATTTATTTCAATTTATTAAAGAAAGGATAAAGTGTTCTGAAAGGAACATTGAACGAAACCCTTTGAGCGATCTTCGATCACACTTACTCACTTGTTATTATTTCACATAATTGTTTTAATAATTTACTTCAATTATTTTAATATTTTACTTAATTATTTTAATATTTTACTTATTGTAATGATTCATCATAATTTTCAATTCTTTACTACAGTCAAGTTACTGTTTAAAAAATGTAAACTAAATAGTGACCATAAACCCACAAAATTCTAAAATTCACATAACCCCTGGTACCAAGCTATGCGGATTTGAGGGAGTGTACTGTACTTCCCCCCCTCCCCCCCTTTATTTATCCTTTTATACCAGAATCTATATATGTATCCTACCGGTTTTCCTTATCGTAAATCACGCAATTTCCATTTTAGTTAAAACTACCACAAAAGTCAAAACTGCGAAATTGTATTAAAAATAAAAATACCATTTTGTCCGTTAATCGACGGATTTCAGTTGAACGAAAGCAGTCTGATATTGAGATATCATATGTATTGGTAAATACAGAAAGCGAAACCAAGCGTTATCCACCAATTATTAAAATTTCAAACATTTAGATCAATCTGTTATCTAATGATTTTTTGTGTTAATATGTGTTGAAGATAACAAAAATTCAACAGAACATTTTAATGTTTTGTTAGTGCTATCAGTCTATTTTCAATTGGGACCCGTTAAAGGAAACAGTATTTTCGGTAGGTGCTTTAAAAAAAGGTAATATACATTTTCATCATTATGTGCCATGTAATATTTTCAAGTAATCCTTCGCGTAGTTGACATTTTTGCATGTAAAATCAGCAAAAATCACAATTTACAGAAGTCGTTATTGTGTAGGTGTTAAAAAAGGAAAATATTTAATTTTTATGCATGTTTTGTAAATCCCTTTTACATAGCATTTTTTTCTTTTTTTGCACGTTCTTTTTGGTGTCTGAAAAAGTTGATTTTCAGAAATGAGCCTATGATACCTTAAAAAAAACAATTATACTCAAGCTAGGCTATTCTCAAAATAAAATGAAAATGAAACAATAGTATATAGAAGGTAGCAGAAATTTTACAAGACATTTTACTGAGCTGGTATTTTTAAATATAAAAGCATATTGGAGTTTTATATATGAATAGAAATTTCGTGTATAAATTGAATGAAAATAAGTTTTTGACCATGCATGTAAAAAGATAATTATAAAGAAAACTTTCAGCCAGTGAGTCCAATTTATTTTTATCTGAGTAAACGAATTTTGTAAAATAAATTTCCCCTTTATAATCTTGTGCAGAAAAACAGCGTAAAATTTTATTCATGGACGAAAGTCTATAAGAGTATAAAGGAAAAATAACATTAATTAATTCATGTAAAAGCAAATCGTAAGCATTTTTGAGGAGATGGTACAGTTAAATTATCATGCAAAAGAAAAAACTTCGTAAAAAGTGTTTTTTTAAACTGAGATAAATGCTGTAATTGAAAACTGAAAAGAAAATATTAAGAAACAGATTACGGTTATTTGTTAATTGCAATTTATTTACTAGAGTGTTTTCTGTAATCGAACTTTTGGATTAAAGTTCTTCATATGCATTTACACAAATTCGCGAAATTATAAAAAGTACGAGATTACAACGAATTAATTTTATTTGATGTGTATAAAAATACGCAAGTTATTTTAAAACCTTTATGAAAGAAAGCCTATTCACATAATAATTGATTCTAATTAGCTATATTTACGTGGCTTACTTAAGACATTTTTGAAAATCCTTTGTAAATTATATTAAAAAAAATAATTGCAAGAAAGACAGTGCAGTAAAAAAAGAGAAAAATTCAACAATAATAAAGAATAGTGCAACCGAAATGTAATAAACTTTATAAGAGAAGGAACTTTGGTAAAGTTTTTTTTTATAAATTTAGTACAACAAATTTTTAACTCTTTTATATGAAAATTTCAGAACATTGTTTCGATAAATGCGAGAGAAACTTTAATTTTCCAAACGTTTGTTAAAAAGAGCAACTATTCACCTTCTATACAAAACCGAAAAGCAGTTTCTCTCATAACGTACGAATAATGTTGCAATATTGTTTCCATGTATACTTAATTCTTCACATAATTATTCAATTCAATTATGAATCAGCAGATGCATGTAACATTTTACAGAGTAATGCACAAAAAAATAAAACTACAGAAATAGCAGCCACATCTAAAATTTTGTCTGGTATTTTGCAAGAAAATGAAACTACAGAAGTAGTAGAATCATTTAACATTTTACCTAGTATTTCTCAAGAAAATGGAATTAAAAAACCTTTAGAGGCATCTAAAATTTTACCTGGTATTGCAGAAGAGAGTGGAACTACAGAACTAGTAGAACCATCTGACATATTGCCTGATATTGCACAAGAAAATGGAACTACAGAACTAGTAGATTCAACTAACATTTTGCTTGGTATTTCGCAAGAAAATGTTATTACAAAAGTAGTAGATCCATCTAACCTTTTGTCTGGTATTGCAGAAGAAAATGGAACTACAGAAGTCGTAGATGCATCTAACATTTTACCTGATATTTTGCAAGAAAATGGAACAACAGTAGTAGACACATCTAACATTTTGTCTGATATTTCACAAGAAAATAGAACTACAAAAGTAGCAGACATATCTAACATTTTGCCTGATATTGCAGCAGAATATGAAACTACAGAAGCAGTAGATACATTTAACATTTTACCTGATATTTTTCAAGGAAATAGAATTACAGCAGTAGACACATCTAATATCTTGTCTGATAACGCAGAAGAAAATGGAACTATAGAAGTAGCTAATGCATCTAACATTTTATCTGATATTTTGAAAGAAAATGAAACTACAGTAGTAGACACATCTAAAATTTTGTCTGATAACGCAGAAGACAATGGAACTACAGAAGTAGCTAATGCATCTAACATTTTATCTGATATTTTGAAAGAAAATGAAACTACAGTAGTAGACGCATCTAAAATTTTGCTTGATAACGCAGAAGACAATGGAACTACAGAAGTAGCTAATACATTTAACATTTTATCTGATATTTTGAAAGAAAATGAAACTACAGTAGTAGACGCATCTAAAATTTTGTCTGATAACGCAGAAGACAATGAAACTACAAAAGAAGCTAATGCATCTAACATTTTATCCGATATTTTGAAAGAAAATGAAACTACAGTAGTAGGCACATCATCTAAAATTTTGTCTGATAACGCAGAAGACAATGAAACTACAGAAGTAGCTAATGCATCTAACATTTTATCTGATATTTTGAAAGAAAATGGAATTACAGAAATAGGCCATGAATTTAACATTTCACCTAATAAAACACAAGAAAATCGAATTACAGAAGTGGTAGGAACATCTAAAATATTACCTGCTATTGCACAGAAAAATGGACCAACAAAAATATTTGGGGGACCTAGCATTTTGCCTGAAGAAATTTTTAGACATTTGAAGAGCTCATGTTTCAATCTTCGAAAATTGGGAGGTGTATGCTTGATTATAAAAAGTGCCAAAAACAAATATTCCTCTAGCGTAAAAGAAGTTCACTACGTTACTTCTAAAGATAGCAAACATTTGCCTGCAAGAGTATTGTCTGGACTCTCTGTTGAAAAACTAGCTCTGAATGATCCGGATATCACTGTTGATGAAGATGTTTTAGATGGTGTCGTTGAGTTACACGAATTTGATGTGCTGCAAAGTAGCATTGAGGTAATTTATTTGAATTATTTTATGATATTCAATGGTTAGAGTATCATAGTTGAGGTCAATTCCAACATAGTGTAAAAGGTCCGGCCAGGACTCGAACATGGATAATACCTTGGTTTACCGTGCCAATGCTCTGCCTATTGAGCTTCTCGGAGGATAACCTGGCTGATATAATTCACTCTTATTTGTTGGACCTGGCTGCGAACTGCAGTGTTAATTTCATTCATCCGAGCTATAACTATAGAATTTAGATGATGAATGTGTGATATAACATGGAAACACCTGTATACCGTAAAACTCCGAACATTTTTTACACTGTTGGAATTGACCTCAACTATGCTACTCCAACCTTTGAATATGATTTACCTAGTTGTAAAAAAAACTTTCCTCTCTTTATTATTTTATGATGAATTGAAGTTTTTCCGTTCTTAGAGATTTTTGAAATGAAAAAAGAAAACCCTTTCTTTATGAGAAGAAAAATCTATATATATTACGCTATCGTACGTGGCACAGAAATTGCGATTATTTATTAATTGTTTAATGGCAACACCCGAATAAAACGCATCTCATTGGTTAGGTGCTGCCATCTACAGGAATAAAAGCGAAACAAGCAATGATTTCAAACTGTAATTATAATTTCTCAACATTAACAATTAAATAGATATATTTTTATACATTTTCATTTGAAATATTGTTTTTTGTAAGCATTTAATATTTATAATTCATAAAATACAATTAGCAACATAAAATTTAATATTTATAATTCATAAAATGCAATTAGCAATATAAAATTTAAGATGTAAACAAAGCAATGATTTTTAAAAAGGGATTTTTAGTGAAAAGGGAAAAGTAAGTGTAATAATTTTCCCTGACCGTTTCATATTTTAAACGTAAATGTTATACTTTTGAAGTTTTAGCACTTATTTAATTTTTTTACAAGTTTTTAGTATAAATAAATATTATTCAGTCTTTTTTTATGAAGTCCACTTAAATTTTATATTTTTTCAATGACAGTCTGCCCGGGCAATACCGAGAGGGTCAGCTAGTTTATAAAAATAAATGATATGTGGATATTTTATTACTCCAGTCTAGAGTCGCAGAGAGGCCCTGTGAGGTTCATCAGTAATTGGAACGCGGGAACGTATTGAATAATTACTTTTTAAAAAGGTAAAATTTCAATTTCTTAAAAATTAAATATTGCTGCATTGATATATATATATATTATAAAATTAGTGGCTGTGGCCAAAAGCCATAAAACTGAGCATACCCGTATTTGAATATAGTAAGTAGAAAAAAAAAATCTGTCTCTAAATATCAAATATTGTATTGTTCGGAAAGTTCCTTCCGTTTGGGAAAACCAATTCGTACCGGAAAATTCTGATCGTAACTTATTACACATTAGATTATCGGAATTAATGTATAATAATTAAATGATAGAATTTTCCGGTACGAACCATCTTTCCCAAACGAAAAGAACTTTCCAAACAACCCAATATTAACATGTCCAGTAAAAAAAAAAAAAAAAAAAAAAAAAAAAAAATCATTTGAAAGAAAAAAAAAACCCCGCAGAAACATTCAAAATTATAATACGGGTATACATCATTGTTGCCAATTTAGCTCGTGTTTTTTAACTTCAAGAAGCTACCAGAACTTCTGAATAACAATATTATTTTTATTTCATCACCGAATGTCTGTGGTTAGATAATGCGATTAATTCTAATCGGATATTTTGAATAAAAAGCGCTATAAGTTGGCAATACTGTTTATTATATGTTTTTAACACTTTTCAACATAAATTCGGTTTGTCGTCTGTCCGTGCTCTAACTCTCGTAAATAGACTCGGATTGTCATGAAATTTTTATACATTTATGAATTTTACTATAGCATGTTCGGTATTGAAAATGAAGTGTGTAGCATTAATAGTTTATTTACAGGGACACACAAAAGAATTCCATCACATTATGATCTATGGGAGATAATCGTTTGCAGCACATTTTATGGATATTACGATATTTCAAACATAATTAAATTAATATGTATTACTGAGATGGACTACAGCATGCTTTTACCGGAGAATACAATTGATAGCCTTTATAGTTCAATTACAGGTACGTACAAAAGAATTCCTTTACATGATGATCTATGGTGGAAAATCGTTTGCGGTGCAATTTGAACATGTTATGACACTTGAAACATAATGAAATTTAAAAGAATCACTAAGGTTCAATGCTACTTATTTTCTATAGATTATGGATTGCTTTATCGTTCATGTACAGAGACACACAAGAGAATTCTATTAAAGGACTGACTAGTATCGGTCACTGCTTAGAGGTGTTCTTTCCGCTGTGACATGCAATTTTATAAAATGTTTAGTATATTAAGTGCTGTTTACAAATTCTGCAGATTCTATACAGGGCAGCATGAAACACTTCGAATAGGGGCAGCAATGGCTAAAAAGGGATTTTTACTGAGTTATGTAATTTTTAACACTTTCCAACATAGTTGAAAAGTGTTTATGAATGCGGTTTGTCTGTCTGTCCGGGCTCTAACTCCCTTAAATATATATGTATAGTTATGCAATTGATATATGTTATTGAGGTTTACTATGACATGTTCGGTACTGAATATGAAGTCTGTAACACTTATAGTTTTTTTACAGGGACACTCAAAAGAATTCCGTTACATTACGGTCTATGGGGAAAAATCATTTGCGGTTTATTTTAATGATGTTATACAATTTCAAATATATGGAAATTGATATATATCACTGAAGTGCACTATATAACAGGCTTACTATAGAATAGGGTGTGTATAGCACTTAAATTTGTTTTACAGGGACACTCAAAAGAATTCTATTGCATTACGTTCTATGGAGAAAAATCGTTTGCTGTTTATTTTAAGAATGTTTAAATATCTCAAACTAATTGAAATTTATATATGTGACTTAGGTGCATTACAAGAGGCTTACTATAGAATATTTAGAGTATAGCATTTATCGTTCATGTACAGGGACACACGAAAGAATTTGGTATTGTCTGTTAACAATAATTGATGGAAGTGCGTTTTCAGTTTCTTAACGCGTTTTTAAATTTAACTCATTTTTTTTCCATTACTTGGTGTGTATAAATTTTTTAAATCATATACAACGCAGCACAAAAGTTCTGGAGTACATTTACTTTTATTGAGACAAATTCCAAAAGGGAAATTTGAAACTGTGCTACGCGTTTCCTATCTGAACTAAAATTTAGCGTTCTATGTAACATATATACAAATCTATAGATCCTATACAAGGCTGCACAAAATAATTCGGATATTTTTCCGAATATTGTTAATAATTCCTGAAATTGGGTTTTTAAATAAGTTATGCGTTTTCCAAACTATTTACTTAGATTATCAGAAAGTATAATTTAGTAATGCTCAGTATAATTATGGAAACAAACCTGCTGGGCGGGGCTAGTTGAGCTTAAGCCGATAGGTAGGCCACCCCGCCCGGTTTGACATTGACCTTGTATACTTAGATATTATCTTTCAGCAGATTAAACGGTAATGATTTGTAAAATTATTTTGGACGAGTTGGAAAGTGTTACATAATCTATGCTTGACGCATGATTTTTCGTTCTTGTTAAATTGCTTATTTAGATATCTCATTTCATCGCATAAAAGAAATTAAATTTCTTAATAATATTCTGTGACTGTTGAAAAGTGTTTCATAATCTATACTGGATGCTTGACTTTTCGTTCTTGCTGAGTAATCATGAAAGGTGTGACTTTTTATTTACTTTATCGAAATTTAGTCTCTTCTTACAAAGTCAACTCAATTTATTTGATTTTGTTTTGAAACAAGCTGACTAGGAAGGAGTTACCCGGGATTGTCTGGTATTAACTTAAACATAATATACAGGGTGCGTCATAAATTCGCTAAAACTTAAAAATATCATTAAAGAGGAATAAATGATGCTAAAATATTGCGGTTTGCTCGAATGTGATTACAGGGAGATCGGATTTTTTTTTGAATAACAAAAAAAAAAAAAAAAAAAATCCCGTATTTCAAAAAATTACCGATAGATGACGCTTGAGTCTTCCATTTCGTTGACGATACTCGTATTATTTACTTACTAGGGGAAAAAAGCTCGCGGAAGTATTTCTTATATGTTACGAGAAAATGAAATTTATTTTCCAACAGTTCACACTATATAAAAATGCAATAAGTTTTATATATGTTTTCTGTATTCATACTTTTGCAAAATTTAATTCGAATTAAGAAATACGTTATTTGTAGTGCACATAATTCTAGTTTTTAAAATGAAATTTAAAGGATATATCACACAAGTAAAAAAAAAAAAAAAGACGAAGGGGGAGGGGCTATGAATATTGTTTCATTAGTAAATTAGAATACCAAAAAATTTTCAACTCCTCATGGAAGAGTGTGTTTTTGAAATATATTTAAGTCGAATGACATTCCCTAGAAAGAGAAGAAAAAAAAATATTCCTCGCTTTTTTAGGAATTTTTCAATCTTCTCTTAGTGAAAATCTTTCTTTCTTTAGAACGCTTAATTTACTTTATTTTCATACTGCATCTAAAAAATTCATAATTTACTAATAATTGACTTTCTATTTACTTTTTAACACTTTTCAATATTGTTGAAAAGTGTTTCTTGTATCTTTTCTTCAATATTGTTGAAAAGTGTTTAGGAATTCGCTTTGCCTGTTTGTTCATGCTCTAACTCAAGTAACTATACTAGGATCGCCATGCATTTTTGTATATGCTAATGAAATTTACTATAGCATGTTCAGTATTGTAAATGAAGTGTGTAGCATTTATACGTCATTTACAGGGACACTCAAAATAATTCCGTTACATTGGGAACAATCGCTTACAATATATTTTAAAGATGTTATAATATTTCAAATATATTGAAATTGATAAATATCAGTGAGGTGTACAACAAAATGCTTACCGTTGAATATGGTGTGCACAGCATTTATCATTCATATACAGGGGCATACAGAAGTGTTCGGTTACAGTACATGAGCGATTATTGCGGGAAGTGTGATTTTAGTTGTGGTAGACGTTTATAAATTTAACTAATTTTTTTGCACGAATATTTGTGTATAAATTATATAGATCATATACAGGGCTGCACAATATAATTTGAGTACATTTTCGTTTCTTAGCTGAATTAAATTATAGCATAATATGTATTATACTAGCAAGCTACGCCCGCTACGCTGGTCAATTTCTCTTAACGCACCTTTAATCAAACGAAATATAGACTTTGAATTTGGCCTTCTATTTAAAAACCCTATGGATCTTTACTTGGAATGTCCTTCTGCATTTCTGAAAACGATACGAACGCCATTGCGTTATTGCATTTTTAATGTGTCAGACAAAATTTGGGCTGTTAAGGACAAATTAGGCCAATTCTCTGTAGACTATATTATGGAATAGGTCAGCATTAAAAAAAAATGAATAATTGTGTTAAACTATGGTGTCAAAATGGGGAAAAATAATTTTCGTTGGATTCAAATTCGATTTGAATGAAGTTACAATTTACAATACTTCAAATATAATGAAATTTATATGGCTCACTGAGGTGTACAAAAATATGCTACTTGTCGAGAATTAAATAAAAATCATGCACTCGCGACATTATAATTCACTTTTATATTTTAACAGAATAATAAAGCTACTATAATTTGTGACTCGTACTATAGTCTGGAAAATATGATAATAATCAGGAGTCAGAAAGAACGTAATGTCAAAAGCACAAAACAAAATAATAATATTCTGGAGAAGTGTGAGGATGATAATTGCATAATAATAGTCTTGTTGCCTTTTCTTCTTTTTATTAACAATAAAACCTAACAAAACAGTAAAATTAATAAACATATTAGACTGAAAGAATAATAAATTCCAGGAGAGCTGCCATGAAGCTCCATATTCAAGATACAAATTTATTTCAACCGACAAAAACAAGTTTTCTAATCGGTTCGGGGTTACGTTACATTACGTAACGCGCGCCGTGAGCTTAATTCCGCCCACAGAACATGTGATCAAGGATTTTCTCAACATAGTCAGTATATATACGTCAGGACACAATGCCATTATCATTGTCTTTTTATGCGTGAAGATTTCCCTATGGTACTCCATTGTAAAATTTGGTAATTTTTGAAATTCAATATTTGAAAAACGGCATAATCATTAGATTTGAAATTTATATCAAGAAAAATACAATTTTTTACCTTTCTAACGCAGTTTGACTAGCAATTTTCTGACAGATACTTTTCGAACTATTAATTTTTTCAGTAACTTCAAATGTTTCTTTTTCCGAGATTAATCTGTGGCAACGATTAGCGAAAAACCCAGTCGTCAGCAACACGTAGCTTTTTATTAAAGAGGATATGCAAATTGGAAAATAATATACAGGGATTCACAAAAGAATTGGGATACGTGTCTTACTATACATGGTAATTGCCTAAGTTAGGTTTTAAAATGTTTTATGCATTTTCTACACTGTTAAAAAAATTGTAAATTCACGGGCATTCTCCGTGAATTGCTGCCGTAATTTTACGGGAAATGCCTCTTTTTCAAAGTAAACGGTCAATTTCCGTAAATTTCATGTTTTTACGGGCAAAAACTTTTTAGGTAAGAACAAAGCTCGGGACAATTATTTAGGGACAAAACACGTTTTCTTATGGACATTGCTTGAAATTTCTGCTGCAGTAATTTTACTGCAGCAAATTTTTACAGTGTAAATTGCTTACTTAGATATCATCTTTCACCTTATTAAACGGTGAAGTTTTGTTACATGTGTGGAAAAGTGTTTCATAATCTATGCTTGATGCACGATTTTTCTTCCTTGTTTCAGATTATTCCTGACTTCAGGAGCGTCAAAGATACCATAGAGACTATAAACATTGAGTCGAGCCTCCTGACTTCTTTAGAAGGGAAAAATCTCCAAAACTTGACTATGGTAAAGCATCTGTCCTTCACCAACAACTCTATTTGGTTTATAGATCCAGATGTTTTTAAGGTAAATATCTACTTAATACGACAAATACATTAAAAATATATATGCATATGGGCCAAAATCTCATGAGCAGGGCTTAACAAATTTCGTAAAATCTGGTAGTCAGCGAAAAATTCTAGTCGCCAGTCAAAAATATTTACACCCACCCCTTCCTTCATTCATTTTCAAACACCACAAATTTTTTTTTATCAATTAATCGAGAAAAAATAATAAGAAGCATAGTTTAGAAATATTAGTTACATAGTTTAGAATAGTATATGATTTATTTTTAGAGATTTATTTCAAATGAATTACTTATAATCACTTATATATTATTATTGGTTAAAATGAATGTGATAGAATAAAGTATGAATGCAGAAATCTGATTTTAAAGTTACAAGAAAACTTAAGCATGTTTTAGCATCGTACACAGAGACTGGATTGACAGTATTTCTTACTGTTTTATTGATCTCCCCCCCTCCTTTCAGATTCTAATCATGTGACATGCTAGCTGGCTAGAGCGTTAAAGAATGGCGTTTTCTATGCATAAGATGGAAAATGCCTTTTAAACTTTCTTCTTCCATTAAAAATACAAGAGAAGGAGAAGATTATACACTAATTAATGCAATTATCCATCTATATAACTACTCACAGCTGTTATACTTAGCTAAAACTCAATATATCTCCTAAACGGAGGGCCCTTCAGCCTTCCAGAAAAATTTGATTTAAAAAATCTCAAATTCCAACTGTACTACTAAATATATATTTAATAAATATTTTGATAATTATGCTAAATGTGTTTCTGTTAAATAAAAGTTAAGTCAATGATTCACCCAATTGTACTGCAGAGGCCGGTGCCCCCACTATTTCTAACAGTGTAAGCGTTTACTTAATTATGTATCATATTTTTATTTGCTCATCTTAAATATATAGGGTTCAACTTGACACACTCTGACACGCCCACAAAGAACATCCGGGGTCCCCGGACCCAAAGTCTACTGCGACTGTTAGATTGAAACTTATCAATTTGTAAAGCAATTATCTCACACACCTATACGCGGAACTAAAGAATGTCCAAATTCAGTAGTTCCCCACCTGTGCTCCCTGTCAAGCCCAAGGTGACGAAACAGGGTTTACAAAATAACAAACAAGGGAATACAATCAGACCAATTCGGGCGGGCTCGGTAAGCTCGATGACGACCAGCGCATCAGAAAAAGAAGAAACACAGAAGAAAAAACAACAGAAGAAGACAGCAACAAGGGAAGAAGTAGAAGAGAAAATAGACGCACATCTCACAATCACATTGAATAGCAGCGACAGCGACCCAGACGAAGCGGAGGATGGCGAAATAACAGAAGAAAACAAAGCAGGAAAAGCAACGGAATACGAGAAAAGGCTCAAGCAAGAAATCATAGAATATTGTGCAGAAACAGACACAGGTATAAGAAGAAGCGTGGAGGCGGAAAAAGTAATGAAAGCCCTCAATTACTTACAGGTACTACAACACAGGTGCACTAGGATACCAGTCGGGACAGGCAACGAAATAGACAAGATAGTAGAAATCATCACGAAGAACATAATGGACTTAGAGGTGAAAATGCAAGCAGCAAGTGCAAAAGTCGAAATCCTAGAACAACATTGGAGACCAACGGAAAACAAAGACACAGAAAAAAGCACAGGTAACGTACACAGGGAGGAGGTGGTCGCCGAGACTCAAACCAAGCCTCCAAGAGGATATGCGGAAGCAGTCAAAGTGGCCACATCCACCCTCATCATCCAAGGGACAACAGAAAGAGACGCGGAAGACCTAGAAAAACAGATAGCAAGAACAACGACGGGACACCATGGAGGAGTTAAGAAGATAAGACGAATAAGGAATGGGGTGAAGCTAATCTGCGAGGACGAGAAAGAAGCCATAAAGATCAAACACAGCATCACGAACAGCGAAGAAGCCAAAGAGACAATAAAGGTAAGATCAGGAAATATCAGAAAGAAGAAAATAATGATATTCCATGTCCCAGACTTCGTGGAAGAAGACCAAATAACTGAGAAGATAAAGAAGACATTGGGACTGGGGCCGCATACGAGGGAGGGCGTCATCAGTTTGCACAGGCAGGTGGCCGCCCGGGAGGGAAGCAAGCATCAACCTGTCCTACTCCCTGAGCCTCTGGCAGATCACTTGCTAAGGGCGAGGACGATCTGCCTGGGGCTGAGGGATTGCCCAATAAAGCCTTTCATCAGCGTGAAGCGCTGTCACAAATGTCTTGAATATGATCATGTGGCAGCGCATTGCAGGGGGACACAGCGATGCTCTAACTGCGCGGGTGAACACCTGTACACTGACTGTAATCGGCAAACCCCCCGCTGTTATGCGTGCACAAAGTACAACGAAGTAAATAGACTATGGCTAAGAACACAGAAGAAGACGGATCATCAAGCCAACTCGGGTGCATGCTGGGTGCGTCGTCAGCTACTAACGGTCCGCCAACTACAGTCGGACAGGGGCACAGCACTAGCCTCAGCAGAAGAAGTCATTGAGGGGAGGGTGTCACTAAATTTCACAGGCGGCAAACCACAGTTGATCAAAATGACCAGGCATGACATTGAAGCTAGAATACAACATGACGCTCAGCGCCGCAATTATGGTAATAGACACAAATAATACTAGAACCTCACGCTCAAGTTTCGCAGCGCAAAACCAACAAATACCACACGACCAAAACCAAACAAATATGCAACAAACACACGACACCCTAAACGTGATACAAATTAACCTACACGGTAGCAATAAAGCAACAGACACACTCGCAGGCTATGTCGCAGCCAAAGGAATACAAGTAGCACTCTTACAGGATTTCCACCAAAATAAAAAAACGGGTAACATAACAGGGTTCAAACCAGAAAATTGGAATGTCACAAAAACACCACAAAACAGATCTGCGATTATAACCCGATTAGGCACCAAACCAATAACAATACTAACAAGAGAGTTCACAACAGCTATAAAACTAGAAAACAAAGACAAAACTTTCACAATAATAAATACATACGCCCCCCCTCTGGCGGACTTCTCAGAAGTACTAGACGAGATAGGTGAGGCCCTGAGTAAAGCGGTCGGAGAAGTACTGCTAGTGGGGGACTTTAATGCACACTCAACAGCATGGGGCTACGATGACATAGACCACAGAGGGCGCGAGCTAACAGATTTCCTCCTGCTACACACGTTGTTTGTCCACAACCCTCCGGACGCACCACCCTCATTCAAAACTGTACGAGGGAAAAACAGGGATGGTACAATAAAGGAAATACAGGGATGGCCGGACTTGACAATAACAACGGCAACACTAGGTAACGACATAAGTGATTGGCATGTCAGTGACGATGTCTCACTCAGTGACCACAGATACATAAAATTTAAAATTAAAAACTACGAGAACATAGACTACCAAAGACATGGTCTACAAACAAAGATAGGCAAACATGCAAAATTTGATAAAAACATTAGAAAAATCAGAAACAAATACATTAAAGAACTCCAAAAAGCAAGCACAACAGACCAGCTGGACAACATAACACTCAGATTGCAAAATGAAATCACATCGATAGCGTTTGCAAGCTATAAGAAAAAATCTACACCTGCGGTCACTGCCCCACCATGGTGGACGGATGAAATTAAAACAGCGAGGAACAAGGTTAGGGCACTCAGGAGGAAATTTCAAAAACAACAGAACGAAGAATTAAAAGTAAAACAACACATAATCTTCAAAAAAGAACAAGCCAAATTAAAAAAACTAATAAACAGAACAAAATCCAAAACATGGAAAGATTACTGCAACAAGGTCACAGACACATATGGCTCCCAATATAAAAACGCTAGCAACAAAAGAACAGGTCGGGTAAAACTAGTCAACATTCTACCCCCAAATACAAAAGTAACCATTAAAGACACACTAACACATTTCCTGGACAACTTATACATAACAGACCAAAATATACCCCACACACTAACAAAGGCAAATAAAGAAAACAATGAACCAGCACCACCGGTAGTAACAAAGGCGGAATTAAACAGAATAATCAGAAACATTAAACAAAATAAAGCACCCGGATTCGACTTCATAGATTACAACCTAATTAAAAGAATTAATAATGCAACACCGCAACTACTACTGACACTCTTCAATACATGCCTAAGGTTAGAATACTTCCCAAAATCGTTTAAAGTAGGCATAGTGGTACTGTTCCAAAAACCAGGTAAAGACCCAACAAATCCAAAAAATTACAGGCCAATTTGCCTCTTACCAGCGCTTGGCAAAATGTTAGAACGCATAATACACGGTCGGATAAACTTCCACCTAAACAATAATAACTATTGGAGCAACAAACAGTATGGTTTCAAACAGGGGATCTCAACAGAACACGCATTAGATAACTTAATCAACACAATAAAAGAAGATAAAACAAACAAATACCAAACACTCCTAATAGCCATGGATATCAAAGGGGCCTTCGACAACATACGCTGGCCAATATTAATTAATAATATTAAGCAATCTCCCTGTCCAGGGTACCTGGTAAACTGGATAGTGAGCTTCCTCCAACACAGGTACGTTTCACTAGAGGAAAACGGAATTAAAGTCACAAAGCAGACATTTGGCGGATGCCCCCAAGGAAGTTGTCTCGGCCCGCTCCTCTGGCTATTAATAGCAGACACAGCACTTAAAAGAAATTGGGGAAAACATGTTAGATTACAAGCCTTCGCAGACGATTTTATTATAATTCTAAGAGGCAGAACAATGGATAAACTTAAGAGATTAGCAAACAAAATACTAAAGGAATTTAATGACTGGATAGAGGGGAATAACCTAACGCTGAACAGGGAAAAAACAGAACTATTATATCTTAACAGAGGACACACGGGAAACCTTCCAACAGAAAACACCAATGACATAGAGGGAATAGAACTCAACGGCCAGAGACTAAAAGTAAAAGAACAGATAAGATATTTGGGAGTCACACTGCACAAAAATCTAAACTGGATACCACACTGTCAAACACAAACAAATAAGGTACGAGCAAACTTCACAAACTTAGCACATATGGTAGCAAAGGGTTGGGGACTAAAAGCAAATATACTAAAAATCTGGTACACAACAGTAGTGGAAAAGACGCTAACCTACGCAGCACCGGTTTGGGGACACTGCCTCAGCAAAAGGTGCATACAGATATTGTCAAGCTGCCAGCGACATTTTGCACTGGCCATAGTCAGGGCCTATAGAACGGCCCCAACCTCGGCACTTCTGGTACTCTCAGGCCTGATTCCAATCCATCTTAAAGTCTACTACGAAGCAGCGTACGGCACAGTCTCAAGATTAAGGAAAAATGCAACAATACACAATGAAACTTTACACCACATCGAATACGACAAAAAAATAAACATATGGGAGAATCATCCAGCAGACACGATAGAACCTAGGATAGGGTACAAGACACAAGACACAACGATATACACGGACGGCTCTAAATTGGAATCAGGTGCTACAGGTTCGGCCTTTGTAGCATATAAAAATAATCAAAAGATAAAAACATGGTCAGTGCCGTTAAGGAACAGCAACAGCGTCTTCCAGGCCGAACTACTGGCAATACAAGAAGCAGCAAAATGGGGCAACACCACGGGTGAGTCATATAGCATCCGCTCGGACTGCAAATCGGCCATCGAATCACTTAGTAAACCATTCAACGTAAACAAAACAGTAGACACAATCCAAAAACTAATAAAAGAAGCTAACAACAAATTTAAAATCAGCTGGGTTAAGGCGCATGTAGGCATCCAAGGAAACGAAGAGGCAGACATGTTAGCCAAAACCGCAGCTCTAAATGTAAACAACAAAAGCAAATACAACCTGACTAAACCAATCTCAAAACTTAAAAGAACACTAAAAGATATAACACTAAAACAATGGCAGTTCGAGTGGGACTATGGGGACACAGGTAGGGAAACACACAGGTACTTCCCAAAAGTAGATA